>JAJEKV010000005.1:26196619-26796619 GCA_021234155.1 Isoetes taiwanensis
TCAAAGCATGTATTGTTAGCCCATAAAAACACTTTGGTTTCCCTTAAGCAATCGCCACCAAGTAGACGCCATGTTTGATATGTTCTCTTGACTTTGGATGTTGGGATTTTTGACTCTTTCAACCAGGTGGTTCTCGGAACAAAGGATCGAACGGCTTGGAGCATAGAACTGGTGATCCTGAGTGGTGAGCCTTTAGCGATTTCTCTCATGGAGCGCCTTGTAGGCGTCTTGGGAAGTTTTTGGGACTTTGTAGTCTGACTCTCCCCAATGAGGAGGCCTTTGTAAGGTCTCACTTTGATGGATTCTGCAGTGCTTAGCCTCATGTTTCCATTAACAAAATGCACTGCTTAATGCAAAACTATCTGATCTAAACCTTATCCAAATTTGAAAAGCACTGCATGTCATGCATGACTTAGGAAGCTTTGTTTATTGTAATCAGAATTTGTCCGTACTATGCATTACACTCACATGAATTTCATTTAATGTCTTGCCAATGCAGCTCGGCTTTAATCACATAACGTGGAGGGAGGCGTCCAAATCCCATTCCCTACAGCTTCCCTACGCTGCTCTCAACCGCATGGACGCTACGCCCCAAAGTGTAAAGATCTGTAACTGCCAAGACTCCAAAAACGAAACCCCGCTTAGAACTGCAACTCATGGCTTATGTTTCTTGAGGCTCCATCTCGCCAGATTTAGATCTAGGACCTGCGCTCGTGTCTTTACTAGAGGTGGTTGACGCCGGGTATACCCAATCTCTAAAACCACCCTAGCCATTCTAAAGTCCTCCCCTGGCTGGCCTCAAGCTACCACTACACCTCTTCGAATCCTGCAGATCTGCTCTCTCGCCAATGGACTCTAATACATTGGGTTCTTGTGAGATCAGCAAGTTTTGTGCTATGAAGTCTACCCCTTTCTCTTTAAGAAATTCAAACTATCTAATGTGCAAATACACGAAATACTGGGTCAGGAGGTGGTCACGAATATCGTAGTCGGTGGGCGTAAGTGTTTCTTTTTGTAAATCGCATCAAAATTGGTCCCGTGGTACCTTTTGGTGTATTAAGGACATGTACGTAAGTCGTGACCGCTTATTTCTGAGTTTCCATGAATGTCCTAAATCCACAAAACACTTGGTTTCTAATCACGCCCGTAGATCTTTTAGCTGTTTGATACGTTCTCCTGCATCGATGTTTGATTTGGGACCTTCCCACTGTGTGTCCTTGAACAAAGGATTCAATCTGGTTTGATCGTTGAACTTGGCTCAGCATGGTGACTTATTCATGCATACGCACTGTGTCAAGCCTCAAAGATCCCTCACAACTAATTTGTCGTATTGATCCAAGCCCAGGAAGATTCACAAGAAATAGCCAAGCTTTGGCTACCAAGAGTAATCGCCGCGATAAGTGACGCCCACACCGCCTCGCCAGCCGCTGACTGATTCAGTACTCTACAGAGGTAACTTAATATTCGGTAACTGTGCCTTCCTTCCCGGTGAGCGCCCAAGCACCGGTGACTCGAGTTCCATATTAAACGGGCCATTGGTACCATACATAGCGATGAGTGCATTCACAAGTTTTTAGATGAGTTCTTGAGGCCTTGTCTCCTTCAGCTTTCTCTCTATTAAGTAGAGCTCACGCATTTTCATCATTTATACTACGCAGCTTCTAATACTTTCCCCATTTGCCTGTTTCTTCTTCCCAAAATCCCCCGGCGGACATAAATCCCCTGACTTGCGCGGATCTCACGGGTCCTCACAGAGGGTTGCCTTTCTGTGAGTTCAACCACACGCCACCGCCGTCTCGATTTTCTCCTACTTTGGTTGCCATGTTCAGTCTGTATTTCACTTTCGTGGAGAATCTCCCTTTCGGGATTTGATTCGCTGGAGGCCAGCCATCGCCATTTGAAACTGTTTATATGTATGGATTCTGCCATGACATAGGAGGGTTCATTCTTTGTCTAGGGGTCACCAAGGCTTACCCACCCCCTCGCGGTCCAGCCTGCCCCTACCGCCTCACTGCAAACATTGCCTGCTAACTCAGCCCCCTTATCACTATCGCATTTTATCCCCAACCTTTCTCTTTAACCGTGACACTTTCATACCCCCAATATGCCTAATATCGCATTATTTTCGAAGTATATTTCTCTTTTTCAAGAATTCATTATCTTCTGTGGGTATAATGGCTTATCCATATGTCTCCTTTGCCTACCCAGAATATCCTTTTTCCCATTGCCTTCATCGCCTTCCCGCTTACAACCTTACGACCTCAAAACCACCGCTCCAAATTTATTTCTACTAACCATAGGCTTACCTCTTATCCGGGGTCCATTGTGCACAATGCTCTATCCTCTCTCAACTTATATCTCAGCTCTGAGATTGCCCCTCTAGATAAAAGATTTCTACATTTCCATCTTTCTTAAACTTCTCCGAATCGACTTATCCCACCTTTGCAATACGGTAAAACTGCGGACTTAAAGTGCTCAGTTCATATAAAGAATACCTTGAGGGTTTTCAGTTGTTCTGAATGGTTACGCCGCTAACCTCAACTCAAATTTAATGATTTTCTACCTACATCATATGGAGTTTCTCTCAATTAATACTGTCCAATAAAAGCCATTGAAACAAACTGGTCCGAAATGCGACCGCTTTCTCTCTCATTACGACTACCTGATGATGATCAACTTATCTCACAACTCAATGAACTTCCAACAAGAGCCTACTAGTTCCTTCAGATTTTAAGGACGACTTCACATCTCGCTAAGTAAGCTTCAAGGAGTACTTCCTATACAGAGTTTATTTGGTTCCAAGTTCTTTTCCAAGGATTTCCGCGATCATCATGATCACATCATGCCCAAAATTGAGCAAAGCTATCGACCTTGTCAATCACTCACAATGTTTCTCCTTGCAGGCTCTTCAAGAGCCCCGCCTTCCACCACATGAAACCCCATACAAACTACCGTTTCAAATTCCTCAACACGCTTAATTCATACAAGTAGGCTTCAAATTGCCAGCATTTTGGTAATATTATAGTTTATTTTGGGCTACTGAGGTGTAACTCACCTAATGGTTCGGGCTTATTGTAAGTTGTATGCAACATGTGCAGTTTGCGCCACAGAGGTACCGCACTCATCCCACACCGCTCGCCACAAAATGGTTTACTGGCAAACGCCCTCAGCCCATAATTTCATTTATTTAGCTTACCTTCAGTGCAGCCCACGTGAACTCTATCAGCAACAGACCAACTACGGATCCAACCAACGCACTTTTGATCCTTCTAAAGCCCGCCGCTGTTATCACCTAGCCACCAAGTACTACCCACTTTTTGGCTGGTTCCCACTCACAGTTCAGTACGCCTTCCCGGGTACCAATCTAATCACATCTGGCCCTCACTACCAACCTCAAGCACAAGGTCCACATCGCCTTACAGGTTCCCAGAGCCAAGAATCACGCTTATCAACCAAAGAAATGTCTCAACAGGACTAACAAGCCTAAGAGGGAAATTTTTCTAGGCACTTAATCCTCCCAGACAAATTGGCTGGTAAATTAAAGGTCCAGTTTCACGCCGCACTGCATCACTGCCCTGACTACTATTCGCATGATTACTAACCCGCCTTTGCAGCTGACACCCTTCCTTTATGAAGAAAAGGTCTACTTTGCACCTAACGGTGGTAAAAAGTCGCGCAAATGCCGCGCCTAAAGTCGCCAAAGTATTTTGAATCTCTATGCAGCCAAGGTCAGCATACTGGCCATATCATTGTTCAGGCATCACTAGAGCTCTTTCAGCTGTTATTAGATACCTTCAAGATCCTTCTAACTTTATATCTCTAATATTGTACGCTGAGGTTAATTTAAGAAGAGTTGTCGCTTCATGCACTCCCGCACTGGAAGGAAACCAGTGCATCCTTTTTCCTCATGTACCTCCTCAACTCAAGAGGAGCTGCTTAAGATCAAATTTTGTTGGCAACTATTTTGAAATCGCCCCGCTTCCCCCCAAGGGACTTCACATTTACTCCCTAATCATACGGGGCCGGGCTACCTCTACTCACCGCGTCCATGCAATCCAAGTGGGAAATCAGCAAGTCAACCATGTTCAACATGGAGGTAGGTGTGTACTTAATCTCTATCAGCCTAACTCCGCGAAACAAATGTGCATCACATACCCTTTCAGGCTCCCATGACATCAAATTCATAATGCTTATATCATTTAGACTCCTGGCGCCACACCTACTTCACATCAACATTGGTGATCCTCGGCCTGGAATTCTGGAGCTTAAGGCCGCGGGAAGACCGTGCGACTATGGAGGCCGCGGGCGCACTTTCTCCCGCGCGCATCCATTATCGGGCTACTTGCATCAAGCTAGTCGCTACCGCCGCATGGTCATTCCCTACGCTACGGCGGACTTAAATGGCAGGATCATTTCGTTTACGCTAAATCTTTTACACCGGATCTTGAAGAAGCTCGTAATATTGACGGGTGCTCCAGTTCTAATTCGTTGGCTCTCGCCTTTATCTCTACCGTAATATGCCATCCTTAAAGAGAATGGATTTATCAGATCATTGTATATTTCATGACCCCTACGCCCCGGTAATCGAATTTAACGCATGGATTACTTTTCGATGCCCATACCCCGCAAATTCCGCGATGTATTACGCCACATGAAGGTACCGCCAGATGAAACCGGCAACCTCTCTTTTCACCACGCAGTGCCACGCGATCCTGCTATGCTCCAACCTCCTCGCACACATTGCCCGCATATCAGCCATACTCTTATATTCGGGGATTCCGGCGTCGAGATTGTGATGCTGGCAACAATCAACCCGCCCGGTGACGGGCCGCAAAACCTTCCGCCTTATCGTATCGTACGCTACTGCTCAATCTTAAACATATCGATATAAAGATCTTCGTGAATCAATAAAGTTTGGGAACTTCAACTATTCCTACCAAATCGATGGACGCATCACAAATAGCAACGACAAAGATGCCTCAACTCCTAATTGCCACCGCAGGATCGGCCAAGGCAATTGACAAACTCCTTGGCTTTCAGTTTGATCTATGAGGGTCAAACATTCCTCAACGGGTGAGCCCCCATTACTGTTCCTAAGCACAATGAAAGATCCGCCACCGCGTGACTATCTGGCACCAACGTGCCACCTTTTGTTTTAGATCATTTCTTCTTCCACTTCCTCTGTTGCACAGACTCGTTCGAAGAATGGTCGACATGAGGATAAAATTCTTTATGATGTATTTTCCGCCACAACTTCAAATTCCACCAAAGAAATCTGCTGATCAATCCCAAGACTACTTTCTAACACCCCTGTGGGGCACTTTGCCTAAGCAGTGGTTCCTTTTTGGATTACTAACTTCCTCTTTTCTCAACATTTTCAACGATCATGTCGCTTATGATTTCTAAGGAAGGCACCTTGTAAATTTTTCTGAAGATGATTTCCGCCTACATTTCTGATACCTGAACTCGCCTTTCCGGTGAAAATGTGGGATGAGTCCGCAAGATTGGGTCTCACCAGAAATGCACCTTTATTTCGTGTACCAAGGCTATAGTTGTCAAGAAAGGTGAATACTTACTCTATCCAAGTAAAATCAGCCAGGTGTTCGCGCTCAAGCACCAATATCAAAGAGACACGCCTTTCCCTGGAAGGTCACTATTACCTCCACCTTCATACCGACTGCGCCACAAGGACTGCATTCCTGTAAATCCATTTGGTGGATTTTAATCTTACCTGGGGTTTGAATTCCTAAAGTGGTTGTTTCTTCTAACAAATTGCTTTCTTGCCTCTACTCTTTTGTGTAATTCTAGTTTCTGTTTCTCAAGGGACATGTTCCTTTTCTAATGCCTTGCTGTCGTATATAGTTCTGCTTGTTATTGAGCTGTTCTTTTCAAGAAGAGTAGATGCGACATCGATAAATTCAAATCGCTACCAAAATTTAAAAACTCAATTCATTGAAGAATTGCCTCGCCACTCGAGCCGCGAAGCTTTGGGTTCTGTACTTTCAGGTCCAACGCTCATGGCCATTCTAAGAAGCCAACCAAGTTCTTTTGTGACCACCAAGCACTTCTATTTGATCAATAAACTACTTCACGCCCATAGGCCTGCCGGGGTCCTCTTCCACTGTTCTTTTTGAACGCCTGTACCCATGTTGTTCCATTATCTTCACGATCCACACGGATGATCCCGGGTCAGGGTCTCAGAGGCTCTCAAGTGTTTCCAACTTTTAGCTTCAACACCATTACTGGTTTCATGATTTTCAGCAGTTACTCCTCAACGGTTTCTTCCACCGGGCGATGAGATCGCCTTTCTCGCGTTTACAATCACGTCAGCTTATCAATTTCTCCTCACGGTGTCCGCGGACTACAATCTGCTACCAGTTTGGACATCTTGCCAGTAAGCGGGTATGACACCATCCTTCGATACCTTCCTCATGAAGTCTCCATATTGTTCGAGAAGTCTATCATGGCTGCAGGTCATTTTCATGCAGGACACGAACGCATTTAAAATCCTTCTCACGCATATTGGTTTAATGCCTTTAAAGATGCTCACCACGCCAAGACGCAGACGCCAATAGCTGGTGGCCGCACGCTCCATGGACGCTCTTCCCTGACGGCCACCACTTCCCCTTCAAAGAAATAATGGACTTGTGGACCGTATAGACTCGCTACGCGACACCGCGTCTCACATACATTCGGTTCTCACCTACCACGCCACCACAAATGGGCGTGAAGCTTGTGCACTTCCATTACACGCCGTGGCACAGCTCGAAATCCTCGACAACAAATTATCGCT
Source organism: Isoetes taiwanensis (assembly GCA_021234155.1). Classification (NCBI taxonomy): domain Eukaryota; kingdom Viridiplantae; phylum Streptophyta; class Lycopodiopsida; order Isoetales; family Isoetaceae; genus Isoetes; species Isoetes taiwanensis. The sequence continues at coordinate 26,203,413 of JAJEKV010000005.1, forward strand.
GATTCGGCCGGCTCTCAAAATTTGAGCTACGTCATGATCAGATAGAAACACCATTTCATCATCTCATATTTTATTTGAAAGGAGTTGACTTGATTATCTTGATCCGTGACTATCATAAGAGTATAATTTTACTATCTTCAAGGTAAATATGGTGAAAGTAATTAAAACTTCAGTCACCATTCTCGCTAAGAAAAATTTGTGACGCCCGCACGGGGGATTAAGCGCACAAAACTCTACCGCTCTTTCTGGGCTTACAATACTTAGTTTCAAGATTGCTACGGGTCACACCCTTTTAAATTGGTTTATGAACGTGAAGCCTCATGCCCTTTTGAATATATTCTTCCAATGACTAACTGCCACGCCGGCAATCCACTACCGCTTTCAAAGAACGGTTTGATTAATTAGAATGGATACTTGGCGGGATGTTTATATTCGTTCTCTGCGGCCACGCTGTAAAATTTTATGATATAAACGTTAATACAAAAAAAAACATTCAAACAAGTAGATTTGGTTTCTTTATGATTCTAGTACAAAAATTTTCCGTAAACTCAAGTTCTCAAGCGTATTTTGCTCTTATTAAATTGTTCATGGAGCAGGACGGGCAGCTTCTAACTTCATGAATTAGATGGTACTCCATTACCTACATTAGTTAATGTTTTTGCCTCAAAGCATTTCATCACATGAAGTGAAATTATCCAAACATGAGATACTCTAATATAACCAAACACCACAGAAGTGACGAAGGCGGTAGATTGGTATTTATAGTGGAGATTTTTAAAATAAGAGCAGCCCCAGTTTATTTCCCAAGCGAGGGCACCGCCGAGTATACAAAAACGGCCTGCAGCCCTCATCTACCAAGTCCTAAGAGGAAAACCTCTACCCGGTTCTTGTTGCGAGGCGGATAAAGTGAGGAGATGGTAGGGAGGTCATTTGGGGATCCTGGCGGTGCGTAACCACCTCCATCCCAAGAAGTCTGCCTGATGTCACCATCCCGCAGACACTAGCTGCCTAGCGCGACCGCGCGGCTGGCAGCCGCCAGAGATCCTGCATAATTCATCTTACGCGATCCACTACAGTTCGCCGGCATGGTGCACCTTTCGTTGAAACCGCAGCCATACCGAAGCGCCACTCCTGACGCCTTCGCTTCTCGCCCGCCTTATATAGCCAATCAGGCACTTGCCGCATCGCGACCCACCACAAATCGCCAACGGTTGCGGGGCCGCAGTTGCCGAAGAGGAGGAATTGTTTTCCCGCCGCATATCTAGCCAGCGGTACCTTTTCATTACACATTCCTTTAATAATCACCAGTTACAAAGATTGAATGCCATTCCTTCTTTCCAATGCTCGCCGACTCATTAACGGGTGTCCTTCACATCACATGATCTCGATTCTTTTCTTTCTAATACGTTTATCCTCACTGCTTCATTGCTTCTCCCTTACGCTGGGGACTTAGCCAAATTTTGCCTCTCTAACTTTTCGCATCTTTGACACCGCATCATCAACGTTCCTGCTTCATGACTTTTCTATACCTTCCAGCCAGCCTTTAAACAAACCTTTTTCGCCTTCCCAAGGCCATCCTCCTCGCGTTTCACTCTTCGCCGCCTTCCACCTTACCTTCGCTCGCAAAATTATTCTATATGTTCTATTTTTTTTTACGAATTTAAGCTCGCCCTAAGGATCCGCCTTTGCATCCAGATCCTTTTGACGCGCACTTCTCCGTGAAGCCCCTGTTGCCCCTACAGCAGTCGCCGAACGACACCAGGCTTTTAATTTTAATTCTCAATGTGGAACTTCCCGGCCTCCAACCCCGCCAGCCAGCTTCATCGCCATTATTGTTAATACTTTGTTACACCACCGCGGGTCGCATGGCACCACCATTTCACCGGGACCTAACACTTGATTTCGAGGGTATTTCATTCTTGCACACTTTTGTGTATCATTGCACCGCCATACGTGATAATACGTCACGAGTTTAGTGACCATGACACACCGTCCATCATCGTCTTCATCAATATCGCGTAAGCCTCATGAGACCTTTAGGAAATTGTATGAAATTTCGGTATTCTAACAAGAACACCCATATCAATAAGCCTTCTACAACCTCGTCCTTATCATACACACCTAAGGTCGCTAGATTGGCTCAAATGATGTCTTATCATTTTCCAAGAAATGGACCACCGGTACTAATTTCCATTTCTGAAGTTTCCGTGGGAGGGCACTGCCTCACCGCCATATTCCCTCCCACACCACCACCAAATTCTCATACTTCCACCTCGGGCCCCTTCCACTCAATCACTAAGTTGGGTACATCAATACCATTCTGGCTGGTGACTCACACAGCACTCTGCAGTATGTCATCAGTTCTTCCTCCGCCACACCATCCACTTCACACCATTTTCCCAAAACTCTTCCTAAACTGTGCAATGTTCAGGCCTACCACGCACAACACCGGCCAGCTGTTGCACGTAAGACGCCAGATGCCTGCTGCCGCGTGGTTTGTTGTGGACCCAAGACGCCTATGAGCGGGTTCAACGCACCGAGGCCTCTCATAAGTGGTAATTAAGACCTTTCTAAGCCGAATCGCCAAGTTGCAACTTTGAGGCCAAATCTTCAAGATATGCATGAAGCTCTACGTGTCCCTTAGCGGATCTCAAGAGCACACAAGCTCAAGTCAGCCAACTTCGTTAGGACAGCAGTTCTACCCAACAGAAATTCGCATCTGGTTATACAAATAAGTTCAAAGCGCTTCGAGTACCGCACGCGTTGGCGACGAAGATATTGCTAAACTCAATGCCGTACTTGAATCGTGGTAATTTCTGTTACCACCAAATTTTTCTACCGGATGCGGCGCGAAGTCGCCTTTGATTTGCTCATTTTTCATTACGTACTTTCGCCTTACCTCTTCTGCGATCGTAGCTACGTGAGTAAATAGAAATACTTCATGATGGAGTTTACTGCCTCCATACACTGTGCAAGCAATCTTCCTCCTGTGTCAACTTTTCTGCACCCGGTCCGCGACTACCACGCCCTACTCAAAAAGGAAAATCTGGATCCGCGGATTCAACAACAAATTTCAGAAATGTTTATTCTACACTACGAGGCTCTAAGCCAAATTTGACGCCTCTTCTTGTGACTTCTACCCTTTCGACAGACAAAGTTAAAGGGACTTCCTCTCAAGTTTATCATGATTAAGCGTGGGTTGCCCTTGACGCTACCTTCTTCTTCAAAGTGGGTACGCGAGTGGCCCCTGATATCCCACTCCATGTTAGCTGATTTTTCTGATTTGGGCTTAACTCTCCATTGAAGGTTGCTGTGTCGGCTCCTGTTGTCTTTGATTCATACATCTGCGCCGACCTTACTGCATTCCGTATTCAGCCTATATTTATATCTTGCGATTTATCTCGGTGATTACATTGTGAAAACTTGCAATGGGCCACGCCAAATTTCCAGTGGTGACTCCCCACCGCCAATGGGTGCTTCGCATAAATAATCCATATTCAGCTGATCCTCGGCCCGCATCAAAACTTTTATCAGAGTACATGCCCGAAAGCTGCCAACTATTGCCCTTCGGTAAGCGGAAGGCGTAACAATTAGGAAGTATTCTATACATTCCCAAGATCTTTCTCTCGCGTGTAATTAAGCCTTATATGCATGACTTACTGTTGCACCGCTATGTGTCAGTTTGATAAAGGCAAGACGGCCCCCATGATGGGATAGCCTCCCCGGCCAACTCTCTCCGCTTCTTCTTTGGGATCGGGCCAAATGCACTTGATCCGCATCTGTCACCAATTCAGGAAGATCGTCATAAACTAACGCCTACGCATGGTTCCTTCTCCCTATGTTTCCTTACCTCCACGCCCCAAAGTTCCTAACTCGATCATTTTGGACTGGTATTATGGATGTCATGCAAATGACACCACCTCGCATCTTAATTGACCGGTGGGATCTAATGCTTTGTTCGGCCGGCCACATAAAGAAGGTGCTACTTCTGATAAATACCACCACAATTGGATTCACATTGCTAATGAGCGTATTGGCAATGTTCTGCATGCCTTCATGGTCTCAACACCTCTTGCGAATTTCCTAATTTCTTTTTTTACCTGATCCTTCGTCCATCTTTCATAGGATTTTTATACGTTTCAAATGCATTTTGCCAAGCCCTTAAATCGCACACTCTATTTTTCAATCACCGGAAAGAATCCAAATGCCCAGTTTTGGCTCCTGCACCGCCTCCGCTGGAGGTTGACATTTCTTCTGTGCATTTTTCCACGCTTTCAAAATTTCGTAGCGATGGTACGCTTCGCTTTCTTACGATAATCAGCCATAAAATTACACCTCTCTGAATTCACGCAGATTCTCATCAGCCGCATCATAATGGTGCCCTGGGCCCTCACTCCCGCAGAGGATCACTTTCAGATCGATGGCTTCGGCCCCAAACGCTTCCTCCTTTCTTCTACTCCGAAAGTGTCGCTATGGGGAGGTTAGTTCCGCGTCTGCACAGACTATCTATGACACGCCGCACTGTGTCAAGCTCAAAGATCCTCTACAATATATCCTGTTCTCCAAGGATTAAGAAGAAAGGCCATGGGGCCAAAGCTTTTGGTTACAATACGAGTAGCGCCAGCCTGTATAAGTACGGCTCTGCTACCGCCGCGCTTTTATCGCTGTGATTTCAGGGGTCAAGAGGCGTTACCCACAATATTCCTCGCGAAATCGCCTTCCGTAGGGAGGCTCTGGTGACTAGATTCACCGTGAGTGTTTTACATTGGGCCTAAGGCTGTACTATATATATGGCGAGTAGAGCTAGTCATGCTCTTTTAGATGAGTTTTGAGTCTTGGTTCTTTCTCTAATAAGTAGAATGCCATGTATTTTCATCATTGATATCATGGTTCTTATCATCTTTCTCTCATTCGTTCGGGTTTCTCTTCTTTTTCTTCTTCCAGCCAGAAACTCATGCGACATAGCGTCCCCTCCTGACTCTCCCCGCTAGGATCCACCTGGCCCTGTTGCAGGGCTGTTCTCAGTGAGTTCCAACCCACCCCAAAACAGATACGTGAAATCGGAGATCCGAGAGTACCTTAGCTATTTGAAAGGCTGCCAGAAAGGTCAGTTTCTGGAAGCTTTTTAGCTCACCAGACTGCATTTCAATGAGGAGTGTCTTGCAAGGTCCTGGCCTGTTTGACTTGGGGCAAGTGTGCCACGGGCTGCTCCAACAACAGCCGCCTTAATTGCTCGAATTGCAAATCATTTGGATCTTAAACTATCCGTACTTTGAAAGGTCTGAGGTATGTATAATTTTAAGCTAGCCGACAAAATCAGAATGGCGCGCATTTCGCGCATTACCATAATTACAATGTTCTTATTTAATGCAGTGCTCTTTTTGACTTCAACCCGCCACAACGAGAGCACAGTATTCAAACTCCATTCCGTCAGTCTCTTGCTCTTCAACTGCATGCGGATCGGGTTACGTCCTAAGTGCAAAAGACCAAAACTCTCAAGACTCCAAAAACGCAAACCCCGCTACACCCGCCAAGTAACTTCCATAGGTTTAGATGCTTTTCTTATGCTCGGCCCCTGTCGATTCGATCAGGACTCGGTGCCATGTCTGGACGAGGGGGGTGTTGACTTTGTTACCCAATCTCAAAACCACTTAAGCGCCTGCCCCAAAAGTCCTCCAAGGCTCTACGACGGGCAATCTCCAGAACGGATTCCGCTTCGCTTAATGGACTGCATCGCCTATTACTGCCCTATAGGACCAAGTTTCGTAAGCAAGAAGGCCACCCTTCTCAAGAAACGCCAAACTATTCCTATGGTCCAACACACCTCGTGAGTCACTGGGCCTTAGGGAGGTGGGGCTGCTGAATACCGCAAATGGTGTATGGCACGCTTTTGCAAATTAACTGTAATCTCTTGGTCCTTTAGAGTAATGGATTTTCCAAATGATGCCGCACGCATTAAATTTTTCGCATTGCCGCAAAATTACAATAATAATAGAGGAGTGATGTCGTTAAAACGACGCGTTTACGTGGTGCTCGGCCGGCCAGCATGGCGCCGTAACGATGCTCGCCACGCCGCAAAACCGCCCCACGCCGCATATCTCAAGCGCCGCTTAACGCCATGTCGGGCGCAAGGTGACACTTTACGCGCTACCGCATGTCAGCCACAGTTTACTGAAGTCACTGTCATTGCCAGGATTTTCAGTCGCCGCTCAACGTACGCCATATAGTCGACGCGGGCGTAACACGCGGGCGCGTACCGCAGCATGCCGCCAGCCACGCAAATGGAGCGCGCCATGCTGTGACCTGTTTGTACTGATGTTAAACGACGCTTTGTGCATCGCGGGTACTCCACACTTACGCTAAGGCCATATACAAAGACGAAAGTTACGCGGTGTAATGTGGGATACGCTACCGGTGGTGCCGTTGAACGACAAGTCGATGCCGCGAATTACGCCATACGTATAAACGACGCTGTCGCCGCTCTCTACGATGGATTTTTCAACGTACTTTGGGGATACAAGTGAAGGCCTACCGGTTCCTTTGTGGTGTCTCTTCATTTCTCTCGGATGGCGCGCCACAGGATGGGCATTGATTATTACTACAATTTACTTCAGCTCCTGAATCACTTTTGAGCTGGAGGTCCCTACAGGTATTTGCCCTAGGAGGTACGCTACTGTAGCCTGGCGGCTTGGCTGGTTTCGCGTGAGGGTTCCTGGGGCTTTGGTACTGTTTCATGTATCGCATGTCAGCGGCCGCTATATGCCAAGGACGGAGTCCAAAGATTGGGTTTAGTCCGCATGGGTTTATGGTTCAGAGAGCTCTTGGTCTAAAGAAGGACCAAAGGGCGGGCATGCCATATAGCAGCTCTGTGAGAACAGCAGCCGTGTTTTAATAGAGCTCGTGGTTGTGGTGAGATAAAGAGCGCGTACGCTGCTGCCTCACGCGGTACTGGGAGGTTAGGCTCGGCGGGCAGTTCCACAGAGATGCGGATTGGTGCTTGCTACGCGCACCCGGCAAGGTATACTCTAGTGGCTGTTCCGCTGTGATTCGAAGTGGACCTTACTTGTGTTTGGCAACGAAGTATAGGTATGGCGGTTTATGCTGTATTTGGAAAGTTCGCCTCGCAAATATGAGCTATGTATGTAAGATAACGTAGGTTTTGCCCAGTAATTTTAAAATATGTCCCTGGTTTTGCGACCCTTGGGTAAGGATATTCCGTAAAAAGCAAAGTAAAGGCCAATCTTAATAATGTGATGGAATATAGATATGAACGCCGCGCCAAGTCTATGTCATATCCTTTACCAGACACACACCCAGAACAAGCATGCCATGCTTATTCATGATATAAAGGAAACGCATGACGTATTCTTCTTGGGTGGCAGCCTTTCTTTACGGTAAAAGTGGGTATCTAATTGAAGGTCTGGGGCTAAAGATGTTCTTACTGAGTGTTCAAAGTTAACACTCTCTGTATTCTGCATCGCGCTGGGTGATATGATATGAAGATAAAATTAAAAAGGATAGGAATAAAGTATAGCGATGTCAATAAAGTACTTTATTGTACAAGCATACTATTAGAAGCTGGTGGCTTTTCATCTGGGGAAGCCAGGAGTATACTACAATACCAAAGGGCCCAGCTTGCTAAAGACACACACGCCACGTCACATGCTGGCTGCATAACCCAAAAGCCTATGTTAGTGCTGAAGAAGGAGGACATGATAGCTGGTAAATTAATTTCATGTGGACTCACACTTGGCCACTAAAGATCCTCATGTTTCTATTGATGTTCTCGAGACATAGCACATAATTCATGTCTATTCCTCACCTTAATAAAAAAGGACAAAAGGGTATGAGTATATAGGTTATGTATCTTGACTCCTATATGATAGAGGGTGAAGCAAATGTGGAAATCATTCTTGCCAAGCAGGAAGTGATCGAGTTTTGGGATTGCTTGTTATCTTCTTAGATCCACATTCCTACACGCAGAGATTTTGTATTGTCTTCTAGTATTTTATTTAGTCCTTGCAATGCGTGCCTCGTGTAAGGACAGGATAGTGCTGCTAGTTGTCACCAAGGAATGGGTGCCACGCAGTTTCATCCTTAGCTTACTCAAGTATTGGTACTGGGTTCGGCCATAGCTGAGTGGAGACTTGAAGAAAGAAAAAAAAAATCTTCTAACCTCTATTCCAAAGGAAGTTTCTAAGTGTTTTGCTAAATGAAACTCGCTTGGTGGCTTCATGCCCTACTTGAAGTGTACCCCCATTGAATGAGGCCGGAAACTCAGTTTTGCATTTTGTCTTTTCCTACAAGAATTGCTTGACCAAAGTCTTTTATAAATGTATGGCCAACACACCAAGATTCAAATACCAACTTGATAGAGTTCTTCAAGTTGATTGTTCCGCCAGAAGCTTTCACTGCCCGCCTTGCTGGTCAAGCAGTATGATAGTTTTCAGTTTAAAGTTCCATAAAAGCAAAGTTTTAGCCATCTTGATTTTAAGTCCGTGTGCTGGTAACTTCAGTTGCAACTACATGCGGTACATCAGTAGTTTCCTACTAACGTTTGACATCTACGAGTTTTTGTCATGCTATTTGATTTCACAAATGCGCCAGTTTCTTTTTATGAGGTTGTTAAAATATTTAAGATGTACGGGCGCCATGCTGTTGTTTCTTTGGATGACATATTGTTTAGTACATCTGAGAGAAGATCATTACTTTAATGTATGGAGGCTCTTTCGCCTAAGGAGGAGTTCTACATTCTTACTTCCTAAGAAAAAAAATCTTTTTCCCACCGTGGAAATTGAATATCTGGAGTCATATTGCTCATACCGGTCTTAGTGCTGATCCTAGAAGGTACAAGTGAATGTGGATCGGCCAAGACTCATTTCTCCGCTTCGTCGACATGCCTCCTTGTGGGCTTATGCGCCATTATAGGAAGTTTGGTACGTACTGCCGCTAGCCTTTACTTTATATTGTTACATTAAAAAGACGTGTTCCTTCCCAATGGAATCATAATCACGCTGGCTTCCAAAGCTTTACGCATGCTGGTTAATCCTTTGTTTCAGCGTATGTTTTGGTCTTAACTGCATCATAGTGTTGATACAGCGGTGGCTGGTTTTTGGGCGCATTAATTGCTTGATGTGCGGTGATGGCTACCTCGGTTGCTGCAGTCGTGGAAGTTTTCGCTACCGGAAGTAGGAGCAGACAAACACTTTCGCCGTCATGCTGAAGTGTGGGTTAATTTTATCTTTTGTGGGTCGCATTTAAGCCAGTATTTCTGATCACTCATAAAAGTATTAGGCATTTTTCGTTTCGCCGCGTATTAAATATTATCGGTGCGCTTTGAAACAAGGTTTTTAGTGGATTTTATCGCTCTCGGCGAAATCGCTGGTGGGCGTATGCCTTTGGCGAGGCCATGCCGGTTCTTCGCAGCACAATCCAACCACTTGGAGGCAATGCAGTTTACAGTATGCTAATTGACAATGGATTATGTTGATATTTCTGTTTGTTGGCTCAAAGTGGCGTTCTATTATGGATGGGGTGATCGTTAATGGTTCTTGGTATAAATCCGTGCCAGCGCACTGTTCAGAACTTCTGGCCACTTATTCTTAGTTTAAGTCTCATGACGCACCTACCGCGTCATCGTAGGCAAACTTACAAGCTTGAACTTATACCTTGTCAACCTTCGGATCATGGCGAGATATCTTCTATTCAGATATTGGTGATTTGTCACTGATGTTATTTCCAAATCAGTAGCCTCCTCAAGTGTTTATTCTTAATTTATCCTCAGGTGCCATGTGGATGCCACTGGCCATGATGTTGCTTGGGGTTTCCTCTACCAAGTCCTCGCAAGCACATTGGCACTTGATGGTTAAGTTGACAATTTTGAAGGTTGATAGTTTATAATAAGTAGCCAGCTTTTATCAAGAAGATGTTTAGCTGCTATAGCTGCTTCAAAGATATTGCATTCAATTATAAATACAAAGTATACCCGCGAATTCTGCAAGGCATTTTGCGGTTGGGAACTGGAAGCAGTGTTCTTTATTATATAAATCATACAACCGAAAGGAATAAGGTTATTGGTTCCATTGGTAAGAGGGTTTGCCAATGAAATATCGTTGGCTCCGAAGAGTATTTAAGCCGTATAGTCTCTGTATATACGCCGCATTGCCTACCTTATAAAAGATGCATACATGCTTAGACGCATCTGGGCGGTTAGCTCAAAAGTGAAGATTAATTTTTTGGAGCGTGTAAGTATGTTCCGTGTATGTCGATGACATTATTGAGCATAAGGATCTCATGGACTAAGGTTTGCTCAGATTCCCGAGATGCTCTATTTGCTGCAAAGAATTATCGGCAGAAACGCCACGGTTTTAGAAAGAGCGAGATTGACAGGATATGGATATAGCGACACTTTTAAGAAAGGTGCAGTTGAAAAGATTCCTGTATAATACCATTTCATGTGACCATTTTGTTATAGTGGGTTTCACAGAGACAATTATGATTCTGGGCTTCTAATTAAAAGAAGAGAATGTATGACATAGTGAATGTATGATTCTGGTGCCACAAGGCAAAGACTTACTCCAACTTGAGAGTTATGAGCTTTGCACTGATTGGTATTTAAAGTTCTAGGAATCAAAGAAAACAATTTTGGAAGACAAAATCCACTCAGTGGTTCAAGACAATATTTAGTGCAGCTTGCTCACAAACTTTGGGAGGACGCTTATAGCGTGGCAATGTTTTAGAAGCTATCCGGGGATATTCTAGTCATAAAAGATCTAAAGCAAAGGAAGTCGGTATATACAAGAAGTCCGGCGGGCAGTGTTTCTACTAGCCGCTTTGTGGCCAGCGAAGTTATCGGCGTCGATGGGTTAGCAGGATGAGATTTTTGCAAAATTTTGAGGAATTCATCAGAATGTCGGTGAGGGGAATGCTATATGCTAAGGATCGAGTCCAAAGATGGCTTTTAGTCCAAAGATGGCCTATAGGTTCAGAGAGCCTGGCCTGTGCATACCAAGGGGCGCGTGGTATGCTTTATAGGTAGCCTTGGAGAGCCTCGGCACAGTTTCTGGCCGGAGCCGTGGCCGCGGTATTGCCACGCCAAGTGTCCAGTTTTAGTTTCTCCTGGCGCCGGGTTGAGATCCAGCCGCCCTGCTTGTCTACCTTCTTATGGGGAACTCATCTTTCCTCGGCGTCACCAATCTCTTGCACTCTCTTTTGTTCCTGCCCGTGCCCATGTGATGGCACCGGCCTCGATGAGAAACTCCCCATGGGGAAAGTAGAATCGGCCCCGCCACAAAGTTGCCTCGAGCTGCAACCCTAAGGTTAGTGGTTATTGTACTGGTGCCAAATTATGCAATTTTATCCATCGCATTCCTGCCCGCTTTTCCTTGTTTCGGTTTGGGTCATGGCCGCTGTTTCTACGTATCTGATGCTAACTAGTTCCAGGCTGCACTGCCTGATGCCCTACGCGCACGCAGCACACCGTGGGGAAACGATAGTTACCGTAGCACCAATGTATCGCTGCTTTTTCTCCTGGCACAGCTCCTCCACCCGCTCTTCCTGGGCGCGCCTTTGGGATCTTTGGGCAATCCGTGTAGTTCTTTCTCCTCAAACGCATTCTGGGGTTCTTTACGTACTTCACATTTTCCACACGCTTTTGAAAGTATTCACACCTGCCTACTTTATTCCTTTTTGGCTGGCGCCCACGGCGCCCCTCTGCCTCCCTCTACCCTTTGCTGGTTTTTCCCCACTACCGCAACTTCTCAAACACGCATCTCCGGGCCATTGTTCTCCTTTCCACCACGCACCACGATCACAGCCTCCGGCCCTTCTAATATGAGATTCTCGGTTGCCTCTGTGTCCTTCAATCCTGCACTACAAATGCCCACCAATGAGATTAGCAAGACGCCCCTTCTGCCTCCAACATCTCATGAGGTCAGTCAACTTCATGAGGAAGCACGAGAGCCAAGCACAGAACCTCGCCTCTTCAAACTAGATTCTACCGGCACCAATTACAAGCTTTACAAGCACAGGACCATTTCTGGAGTTGTAGGCGCTCATTCTTCGGCGTTTCGACTCTGGGCCCCTGGAAAACTTCATTATTGAGGGTATAGTGGCAACCCAACAAATGCTATGAAATTTTATTGTTGGACGTGAAGGCATCATATTGCTTCGCATATCAAGCGATCATTCAGGCCATCTTTATCCAAGCGACTCCCGCTGAATTACCCTCAAGTGCCTTGATCGCTCTAGGTTCTGCCACCGAGTCATAAATACCTCTTTTCTTCTTTATCAACCGCCCCAGTGCACCATGGCTTTCCGGTATCCTCGCTTGTTTTTGTACATTCTGTGGGCCGTAGAATAAATTGCAATTGTCCCTGCTGCTCTGTGGTGCAAAGATTGTTTACCTTTGGGTAATTCTCTTCTCCCCGCCTTTTCCTACCAAGTAGTTCTCAATTTTCCATCACTCCTCAATATTTTCGCCCTCACAATGAGATGAAGATGAGTCAGAACTGTATCAAGCAGGACCGCTTATTACTATTTTTGAGACTTGGATATATATAAATAAATTGTCTTAAGTGTTTTGGACTCATGGTTTTTAAGGTTGTGATGGCCTTTTATCAGATCTTGTTTCTAAATTTCGTTGAATTTTGGGATCTGTATGGACGTGGTTAGACGGCCATGTATTTAGCATATGATTATAGTAGGTTAGCATGTTTGGGTCACTGAAAGCTAAGGTGATTCTTTTAATGTTTTGGTTTCTATGCATTTAGACTTTTACGCAGCTAGCTTCTGGCCTTAGGAATTTTATTTCATCTTAGTTGTCATGGAATGCATTTCAGAATCATTTGCCGTGTTTTCCCATGCGTGCATTGCTTTGGCTTCAGGTTAAGCTATGTTAGGTTTTTTCCTTTCTTTCCTTCTACATATGCATCTCTTCCTTTGTAAGGCAATGCTTTTGGTTTATCATTAGGGATGTTTCGTGTTAGGTTTTTTCTATTTCATAACGGCTTTATGTTTTTGAGCTATCATGACCCCAACTCAAGCTGAGAGTCAAATAAGGAAGCTAAATCTCAGTTTCTACTCGTTGGGGAGAACCCTGATCACTTTTATGTGATCAATCTGGCTACAAGAATCCCTTCCAAAAGAAAAGCCCGCTTGGCCAAGAGTTTTCATGCCTTTCCCAATTCTGATTTTGGACCCTTTACCTCAAATTCCATGCGCATCTTACATACAGATTACCGATGATTTCAGGATCGTTCTAGAAAGTGCCAGCGCTGCTGCAAAGATCTTGACCAAGTCCGAATGACTTGGTAAGATATCTCAACTTGAAAGTTGGTCAATTTGGTCGACACCACAAACCTGAAATGTATTCTTGAAGCTGGTAATTTGAGCTGTAGGCCGAAACTCTGAGGAAATTCCAAAACCATGATATATAGATTTCAAAGAAGCATAAGTAATAAATCATGATTTGACTACTAAATCCATATTTTTTCAGATCATTTTGATACTGCCCTAAATTTGTAATTTTACGTAATGCAAAAATGAAAAATCCTGAGTTGGGAATGATTTTTCGAAATTTTGAAACAATAAAAAAAATAAGGGAGATGGCGTCAGAGGAAAGAATATGAATTCTTTTTAATTGTTTGTGGATGTATACTAAAGACTTGATACTACTTTGAGTACTGGGCAATTAATTTTCTATTGATATGGAGGTAATAAGGGGAAGGTGAATCTTGTGAACATATCCACCATCACCGTGGAAGTAGGAGGCTTACAATAGTGCCAATCATTAATATCACCCAATCTTCGCATTAAACTGTGGGAACACCTTCGTGAGACTTCAAGAACGTGCTCTCTGATTGCTCAAAAGAGGGGATTAACAATATTTGATAAGTGGCTCCTGCTTCTTGGAGATGTCGATCACCTAGCTTATATTTTCAAATTTTTATGAATCCGTAATCTTAGGCTTTGACAGGCTTGTTGTAGTAAAAGCAGCAGTAGAAGATCTTCGGAGAATTTAAGGGCGTAAATCAGAGGCCCCCGCCGACTGACCACTTTCAAGTTTAGGGTTCAGGAGGGAATTCCCTGCAGCATCTATATATTTTAGATTTCGTTTTAAAATCAATTTCAAATGGTTTAAATGGAAATCAAACTTTTGTTTTGGGGATCTCCCAGAATCTTGATATACCTCCAAAACGTTAGAGCATATCCGCCTTGCCACGTGGCATGTAGTATCCTTAAGGTGTTCTAGATGATATCAGTTATTCAATTAGGTTTTGACATAGAATTATTTGCAAAAGGCAAGTCGGGATGGGTAGTATGAAGAATGAGTTTGTGATAGATGAGAGGAGTTGAGGAATCAAGGTGTCGATAGTGTATAGAAAATGTAAAGGAATAATTTAGCAAAGCATTCTAGGCTACTATGGTCTTCCAAACTCTAACTTCCCAATCTTTCAAAAGCAGTATCTTCCAAACTTCTTACCTAAGATCTTATAAGCATCCTTTGACCCTGGGTAAATAGTGCATTCCTTGGTGAGAGCTGACCTTGAAGATAAATATCCTTGACTTTCACACCAATGTTGACTACCAAGTTTTCCTGACTTAGTATTCCTAATCTCTAACAAATAGACCAATCAATTAGTAGTGCTGTTCTTTGGGGGCAGCATCTCGGGCTAAAACAAGAAAATGGCTGGTCCTTCAGCCACAAAGTGTTCTAGTTCTTGTCTCAAAGTGTCTAAGTGAGAATGCAGGGAGGGAAGAGGCATAAAGTGCAAGTGTTGATGAAATAGTGGTGAATATGGTAGTGAGTGATGTGGGAGTGGAATTATTGTATGAGAATGAGTTAAAGGAAGGAAAAGATGGTGATGGAAATGGAGTGTATGAGATGAATAGGAGGTAATTGTGGAATCTCAAAACAAGAAAATTGAAAAGAAAGGTAGAAATGAGGGGATATAAGAGCAGGATGGGGCGGAGTGTGAGAGGGTGAAATGGATGTGCAAAAGTTGAGATCTCGCCAAAACAAAAATAAAATTTCCTCATCCTTAAAAATGCAACTCGCTATGATGGTGAAGTGAATTGCGTAGTGCTTTCTTTTGGGAATGAAAACAAGAGTAAGGAGTTTAAATGGATAGCAGGACCACTTATGGCGATGAATAAAGATGGAGAAAGGGTGCACCTGGCTATGGAAACATACAAACAAGTTAAACTTGATTCTTGCAACTCGCTATGATGGTGAAGCTGAATTTGCGAGAGTGCACATTTGGGGAGATAAAATGAAAGAGCATGGTCGAATGGAGGGCAGGACCACAATGAGACAGATGAATGAAAATGGAAAAGGGTGCTCCTGCAAATGACACTTGGCAATTAATAAAAATCCCTATTTTGAAGCTATTTGATGGCTCATCCTTCATACCGCTAATCTGCAAAATATAAACTTAATGAAAGCATTAGTTCTAAATTTAAGACAAGTGAAATCTAATTCAGCCTATCCAACCTATTCTAACTTTAAGTCTAACTTGTCTAAGTTCTAGAACATAAAAAGAGACAAACATATATGTTGATCCCAACCTTTTTCGTGAATAGTGTTGATAGGATTTGGAAGTGGCATCCCCGGTTAATTCCTTCAACCAATAAGAATTGGTGCCTCCCAGGGTTCCAACACCTCATATGGGCCCTCCCAAAGATTTTCAAACTTACTAGCTGAATCTTCCCTTGATTTATTCCATTTCGTAACTAATTCTCCAAGCCTTGAAAGTCCCTTGTATTTTATGAGCAGCTTTGAAAGCAGCCAAATCCTTGGCTTTTTAAGCAAATTAGCATTCTCGCCTTCCATTCTATATTCTTCTAAATGCAAAAGGTATCCAGCCTTTCCCGCAAAGCATACTCAAAAGGCAAACACAACTTATGAGCTAACCTCGGAGATGGAAGCTCAAGCTCCACCGAAGCACAACTTCAATGCCATAAACTAAGTTAAAAGGGGTATGAGTGGTTGCTGCTTTAATGGTGACTCTATAAGCCCATAGGGCATCCACCGCTTGACATGCCAATCCTTTGATTATCATCCAATCGCTTTCGCAAAATGCCCTTCAAAACTTTATTAGTAGCTTCTCGCTGACCATTACCTTGGGGATAGTAGGAGGAACTCTTGGTATGTTTGACTTTAAGAATGGTCAATAAATTAGTAATAACTTCATTCACAAAAGGAGTACCTCTATCGGAATGTAATTGTAGAGGAATACCAAACCGCACAAAATATACTCATGTAAGAACTTTGTTTGTTGTAATGGCATTAGCCTGTCTTAAAAGGAATTGCCTCTGCCCATTTGGTAAAATAATCAGTAGCTACAATAATGTGCTGATGTTGCCCCTCGCAGAAGAGGGGTTAATAGGACCAATATAATCTAATCTCCATATTTGAAAAGGTCCCGGAGAAATTATGGGGTTTAATGCAAATGAGAAGGATCCTCTTGCAAATATCGGCACTTGTGGCAAGATTTTATAGCAAGATAACAATCTTTAAATATCGTAGGCCAATAATAACCCGACCGAGAATTTTCTTGGCAAGAGTATCTCCAAAGAAAATGGCCTCCACATACTCCTTCATGCATTTCTCTAATGATCAAAGACTCCTCTTCATTGACACACCTTAGTAATAGTCCATCCCTGTTGACTTTACATAAAACATCATTAATCATTTTAAATTGCCTCGCACTTTTCTTTTAAATCTCCTTTGTCTGGCTCGAGGTCATCTGAAGGCATTTCCTTGAATTGTAAGAAATTCTTTATAGGTAGCTGCCAATCTTGTTGATTCTCGCTCTTCATCATCATCGGCTCAGAAATAGGCTAAGGCATCCACAAAGTCAACAACTTCCACTACTTCCTCATGATCAAAGAAAATGTAAGGTAAGTAAAGACTGGGACTCTTCACCGATGTAACTCTTTATGGAAATATTAAAGGTTTGTAGCTTGCAAGCCCACCTTTGAATTTTTGGTTTAGAGGTAGCTTTACCAAATAACAAACCTGTAGGATTTTGCTTCATATAAACTTGACTGAACTTTTTCAATAGTAAATGACCTTGTCGTCAATAAGGAACATGAGAGCAAAGAAGACTTCTCCATTCTGGTGTATTTCTCTTCAGTTGAACTCCATTGTTTGCTAGGCCTATGGCCTTTTTAGTAATAGTAATGTAGACCTCAAATGGCTTGTCCAAATCAGGTTTTTTAAGAAGAGTTGCTTCACAAATGGACTTTATAAGCAACTCAAAAGACTCTTGGCAATCGATGACCATGTGACAGAACATACTTGCTCTCGATTTTGAAAATCCTGCCTATTCTTGTCAGCTTAGAAATAGGACTTATAATGTGAGCAAAATTAGGAATATACATCCTAAGAAAACTAGTCATGCCAATAAAACTTTTGACCTCGCTTCAAATTTTTGGGGCACCCGTTTTTGAGGGCTTCAACTTTTTCTTGTGCCACTTGTATGCCATTGTTGGATACCTCATGTCCCAAAAAGTTGGCCTTTGGATGCAAAGAAAATACATTTCTTTGGGTTAAGGTTGACTCGATTCCCCTGCACAAAGAACATATTTTTTGCCGAAAATTCCATGTTAGTCCTATTGCCTCCCCGGTACAGGACTATTCATGCATAATACGGACCAGGTCAAGCTCAAGGATCCGCAAAAACCACGGGGTCAGCCATCCAAGGCCCCGAAAGACCAAGCAAAGCCTATCAAGAGGCGCCTTTTGATGGGCCGTCACCACCGCCCGGCCCGGCGTGATTCTAGGCACTTCAAGAGGCACCGCCAACATTCCTCGCAAATCGCCTCCTTCCGTGAGGGCAAGACGAGATCGGTCAAGTGTCTATATTGGGCCAAAGGCCATTGTACTATATATATGAGTAGAGCTAGCATATGAGGGGCTAGATGAGTTTTGAGTCTTGTCTCTCTTGTCTTCTCAAAGAGCTCATGTATGTTCATCATTGATCAAAGAAGCATATCATTTTCCTCTCATTGTTCTTTTCTGTTCCGTTTTCTTCTTCTTGTTCTTTTCTTGCAAATCCCGCGTGACATAGTCCCCCCGGATTCTCCTGTTAGATCCAAGGGTCCTCACAGAGGGCTGTCTTGCAGGAGTTCCCGAACCCAGACCCCAAACATTCCAAATGATTAGTAGGGTGAGAGCCTAAACAAAGGTCATCCAAATAAACTCTGAATTCTTGAGGAGACATGGGCCTAAAAATAACATCCATAGCCCTCTGGAAAGTAGCAGGTGCATTCATTAGTCCAAAAGGCATTCTTTTCATTGCATAAGTTCCCCAAGGGGTAATAAAAGAGGTATTGGGTTGGTCTTCTTCCTTAATGCCAATTTGATTAAACCCTGAAAATCCATCTAGAAATGAGTATACCTCTTTCCCTGCTACAGCATATAAGATTTCTTCTAGAAAAGGCAAGGGGTAGCAGTCCTTGATGGTGGCTTTGTTGAGGTCTCGATAATCAATACAGATCCTTAAGGCACCACTTTTTTTTTCTACAGGTACAATGCAAGACACCCATTCTGGATTAATAATTTCAATAATAACACCTGCATCTAGCATTTTATCCAACTCATCTTTAATCAGTCCCATCAATGAAGCATTAATTCTTCTCAGTTTTTGAAAAACAGGTTTACACCCTTCCTTAATCTTGATTTCAAATTGGCATACCTCTGCTTTAATTCCAGTAAGCTCAGAATAATCCCAAGCAAACACATCCTTCCTTTCTTCAAAGAACATTTGTATATTCTCCCTATTTTGGTATTCAATTAGATCTCCAACAAACAGGGTTCTAGTTTTACCATTTTTTGTAATGGTGATCTCTTCAGTATCCTTTTCTTCTGATACATTAATGGTTAGAATAGGACAAAGAGAGCTTTTACCTCACTAGCATCAAGGTCTTCCTCTGGAATTTAGTTAGGTGTGCCATGAGAGTTTCCCTGCATAAGGTATCAGCTTCCACATTTTCTTCCCTTGGTATGTGAGTAATTTCCCATGAAGCAAAACTCGAAAGCACTCCCATTACTTGGTTTTTTAAGAGCTCCATGTCTGCATTTTTTATTTGGTAATCTCCTGAAACTTGTCTACAAATTAATTGTGAGTCAACAAAAATGTGAATGTTGGCAATATCCATAGCTTTGGCTTCCTGAAGTCCTGCAATCAAAGCCTTATATTCTGCTACATTAGAGGTAATTTGGGGGAAGATCCTCCCTACTTTAGCTAAAAGTTTATGAGAGGAATCCTTCAGGATAGCAGCAGATGATGCAATATTTAGTTTTTTAGAGATACCTCCATCAAACCATAAGAATCCTGATGGCCCTTGTTTGCTGGGAGGTGCACATTCCATGATGAGAGGAATTGTTTCATATTTCCTTGGCCTTGCATTTTGTATTCTGTAAAATCCCAAAGGTTCTTCAATTAGCATTTCCTTAATAAAATTTACCTCCTCATTGGAACCATAGGAGCCATCTTGATTATAGATTGTAGCAGCCTGAGAGCCATTGGAGATGGTACATCTCCCTTGAGACCAAATTGGTCTAGCATCTACAGTAGCTAACCACCTCCTACCTAAAAGTAAATCATAGATATCAGACTCATCCCCTATGTCTTCAAAAAGCCACCACAATAAAGTTGGCAGCTACAATTATGCCCTCTGTATAATCAGCACTTTAGTTACCACACCAATGGGGAGTGATCTTAGCATTATAAAAGGATCTCAATAGTATAGAAGCTTTCTTGTCCACCTCGAAACCACATTTCTTCATAACATGATATGGCATAATATTTAGGGGAGATCCCCCATCAAGTAACACATTTGAGAAGGTATATCCTCCTAAAGTAGCTGAACATATGAATGCACTAGGGTCTTCTTCATTCTGTGCTAGAACAAGGTTAGTGGCATCAGTAAAATTCACACAAGCATTTAATACCTCACCATTAGTTTGTTGAAGTACCCTTTTTCTGTAGCTAGGTGCAATCTTTAATAAGGTAAAAAGATCCACACTCACCTTGGAATTTTTAAGCAAAACATCAACCTCATCAAAGTCTTGATCTTTCTTACCATATTTTTGCTGAGGAGGTGGAGCTATGGTTTGAGCAGGTGATTCCACTACAGGTGGTGAAGGCCTGACAGTGGAATGTCTACTTGATTCAGCATGTACTTGAGCTTCATTCATGCTCCTAGTTTGCACCACCATAACTTCTTGATTTAGGAACCTCTCAGTAGCTTGAATAAATCTTATAGAGGTGCTTGGTTCAAAGAAATCTCACAGGGGGGTTTGGACTCTGGTCTCTTCTCTTTTTCCCCGCTTAGCAAAATATTCCTTAATAGCACACCTAGCATCAGTATGGCCAACCTCTTTACAAAAAGAACAAACAGGACATTCCTTTCCAAAGTGGCCTTTTCTATTACATTTGGGGCACACTTGCCAATAGCAAATTTCTGATGGGTGAGAATTCCTATTGCAATGAATACATTCAGGGTAAGTTTTACCTGTTCTTGCAGCCTTGAGTTCAACCAATTGTTTGGTTATTTCTCGCTAGAGCTTTTGATAAAATCTGACTTCACCTCTCGCAACCCGAGAACTTGCTTCTTCATCTTTAGATTTCTTCTTTTCTTTCTCAGATGGCATAAATTGGAATAGAAGGGTGGTGATCATAATGTGCATCAAGCATCGATAAAACGGGTCATGATTGTGGTGAGGAAACATAATGCTTGTCGCAAGGTAGAGAGCATCCGAAAGTTAAATCGATGGTTTTGGCAAAGACTTTGTGTATGGAATCAAACCCTTCAACAGCTTGAATCTTGAGCAACTTTCTTTGAATATCTGGTCTTCTTTCCAAACCATTAATAAAAGCAGTGACTAAAAATAGAGTTGGAATGGTGACTTGTGCTCTTTGACACCTGCTCATAAATGTACTAAACCTGTCCTTGTATTGGTTCACACTCTCTCCTGCATGTATAGAGAAACCTTGCAATTCATTAACCAAATCCTTTGGAGCAGCTAACTTACCAAATCTATCCAGAAACTTTTTGACAAGTTCATCCCATGAAGTGGTGCCCATTAACTTTTCATAAGTTAACCAAGCACCAGCCTCACTTTCTTCTTTGAAATATTTTTCAAACTCTGAGAGCTTGCAGCCCTTCTTGAAGCCATAGTCTCTGTAATAATCCTCAAATATTCTCAAAAAGTTGTTAGCACTCATATTGGAATCAAAAGTAGGCAAGGGAACAGGGACATTCAATTCAAATTGATATGGCATATTCTGAAGCAGGCTACTTGAGAAACTTGAATGCAATGGCCTTTCTCTGCAATGTTCTGATGTATCAATATCTTCTACTGGTTCTTGATCTGCTGGAAATTTTTGTTTTGGAGCCATGAGTTATGAGATCCAGGAAGATCTCGGTAGAACCTCCAAGATGTTGACCCTCAACCTGGTTTAGAGAGTCAAACACAAGAAGCTAACCCGAGTTTTTACTCAAGTTGGGATTAGAACCTCCAGATCACTTAAGGTGATCAATCTATACAAGAATTTTCCAAAGAAAAAGCTCAGTTACAGAGTTTTCATACCTTTCCCAATTCTGGATTTTGGACCCTTTACTCAAATCGATGCAGATCTCACATACAGATTGATTTCCAAGGTCAGATGATTGTGACTTGTTCAGAAAAGTTGTAGGCAAGCAAGGATAAAGATCTTGACCAAGTCTGAGTTTTGATTTGTAAGATATTCGATCTCAAAGTTGGGTCAAATTTTGGTCAATACCAGTCAAAACTGGAAACAGAGCTCAGAGTTTTGTAATTTGAGTTGTAGGTTGAAATTTGAGGAAATTCCAAAACTAAGATGCTATATAGACTTCAAAGGTAAGGTGCATGCTATGTCAAATCATGATTTGGATCACTAAAACTATTTTTTTGGCACTGTTTTGTGGATATCAGTCTAAATTTGTATCAGACAGAATGCAAAAAATGGTAACTTGAGTTTGGAATGGGATTTTTTCGAAATTTTTGTGCACACAGGTGCAAATAAGATGGGAGATGAAGTGCAGATGGTCATATGCAGGAAAGAATAAGGGAATTCTTTACTGTAAAATTGTTTGTGATGCAAAAATACTAAAGGATCATGACAGTCGACTTTTTGAGTACTTGGCAATCAATTTTCATTGATATGAAGGTAATACAAGGGGAATAAGAATCTTAGGAACATAGATCAATCATCAATGTAGCTTAGGAGGTCAATAATAGTGTCAAATCAATAATATCAGTCCAATCTTCTCAGATTAAACTGTGGAACACTCAGAGACTTCAAGAACGTCTTCAGATCATGCTCAGCATGTATCAATGTCGAGGTTTGATGCATCTGGGCCTTCAGAGAGTTGTGTGTCGATCACCCCAGTTATATTTTCAAATTTTTATGAATCCAGAATCTTAGGCTTTGATTATGGGTTTGTTGGATAGCTAAGAGGCGGGAAGAGAAGATTCGGGAGGAATTTAAGGCAGAAACTGAGGCCCCTGGCCGATTCGACGAATTTTTCTAAGTTTAGGGTTCATGGAGGGAATCTCGCGAGCATCTTTCGAGTATATTTTGAGATTCTGGCCTTTTAAAAAATCAATTTTCAATGGTTTAAATGGGAAAATCAACCTTTGGTTTTTTGGGATCTCCTAGGAATCTTTGAGGATACCCTCCAAAAAGTTGGGAGCATATCTGGCCTTGCCACGTGGCATGGGGCATCCTTAAGGTGTCTAGAATGATACCTAGGCTATTCACCTAGGGTTTTGACATAGAATTTATTTTGCAAAGGCAAAGGCAAAAAATGGGATGGGCATATGAAATAGAAATGAGTTTGTGATAGGATGTGGAGTTGAGGAATCAAGGCAAAAATGAGAGAAGGCATAGGGAAATGTAAAGGGGAATAATTTAGGGGCAAAAGATTCTAGTTTACCATGGGGTCTTCCAAACTCTAACTTCCAATCTTCAAAAGGTATCTTCCAAACTTCTTACCCAAGATCTTATAAGCATCCTTTGACCTCAAATAGAGCATTCCTTATGAGAGTTGACCTTGAAGATAAATATCCCTTGACCTTCACACCAATGTTGACTACCAAGTTTTCCTTTGACTTAGCATTCCTAACTTTAACAAATAGACCAATCAATTAGTATGTTGCCCTTTGGGGGCAACAACCATGGTTTTCTTTAAGGTTGTGATTACCTTGACTGCTTCGTATCTCGAATTCTTGTTGGTTTTTGGATCTAGGTACTTGGTTGTATCGACTGGGTTGTTAGCATAGGATTATAGATTAGCGTTCTTGGGTCAGTCTAGTTGATAGGGTTCTCTGGTGTTTTGGTTTTGCTACTCTAGATGCCTTCTTTATGATAGCTAGCTTCTTGGCTGTAGGAGTTCCTTTCTTTCTAGCGTCTTTTTTGTTGTCATTTTCTGCAACTCTGTTTGCTGTGGTTTCCCATGTTTGCATTGTTTTGGTTTGCTACGTTGTTAGGTTTGGCCCTTTTTCTCCTCACATGTGCATATTCCCTTCTTTGCAAAGGCAGTTTGTTGGTTGATTAAAAATGTAAGGTTAGGTTTTTATTTCGGTTTTTTGGCAAAGAGTTTTTCGGGTCATCTGGGTTAAGCAAATATCTCTCTTTGTCTGTCTCTCTATCCAGACTTTGGGTCTCTGGGCTCTGGTTTTTTAGTGTATTTATTGGCATGTCGGCAAACGTATTAATTTTAAGTTGATTGAGCTTAAGCCTTCCCCTTCTGACTCACTTCTTTACAGTTGTTGATCATGGTCCCAATTTGTCATGTTTTTTGTTGGGCATTTCTCGTTACATACTTCCCAGTGATGCATCTCCCCTTGTAGTTCAAAACATTGGTCGTTGTTATAGGCAAAGCATTCTTCCTGTATTAGGTATGTAGGATGGGCGTCTTCGGGGTGGTTTCAGAGTTCTTCTTTAGGAGTTTTATTGATACCTTGTCGTTCTTATATGATTTGTTGCTATTTCAGATTGCACTCCGTTTTCCTCTTGCATTCCTCATCTCGGCATTGATCCTATCGTAGCTGACTCTATTGCATCATCTACCTGCGTCCTATCGCCTCTTATCCGCTTTGTCTTTTTGGCAGTCCTTTTGTTCCTCCCAGCAGGTGCTCAGCTGGATCCAGTTTGGTTATCGTTTGCCTTGGCTTACACATTCCCCTACCCAACTCTTTTTTGCAAAGAATCATTCTTCCTTGTTTACCCAGCTTGATTTTGCTCGTTTTGCCATCTCTGAACTCCTTCGGACCGGTGCCACCTCCCTTGTGCCTTCTTGTCCCTTCTTCTGTTCCCCGTTGGGGGTGGTTCCTAAAGGTCAAGAAAAGTGGCGTCTTATCTTAGATTTGCGTGTCTTGAACTCCTTTTTATCTGTCCCCCCTTTTCGCTATCACACTCACCCCGCGTTTTGGTCCACTGTTGAAAAGTATAGTTTTCTTAGGTCCACATGTTCTTTATTCAGAGATTTCAAAAAAACCTACATGTAGATCTGTGGAGGTGTGGTTTTACTAACTAACGGTGTTGTTTTTTAAGTGGATAAGGAACGTCCACTGTTATTTTTTTAAGGAGGTGTGGTTTTTGTTTTTTTAGGATGTGTGGTTTTTTAAGGAGGTATGTTTTTTGTTAAAAGAAGTGTGGTTTTTTCTTTTGAGGTAGTGGTGTTTTTAAGGAGGTGTAGTTTTTGGAGGTGTGGTTTATAAGTAAATGTAGTTTTTTTTTTTTGGAGCTGTGGTCTTTGCTTTTAGGACGTGTGGTTTTTTAAGGAGGTATGTTTTTTGTTAAAGTAACTGTGGTTTTTTCTTTTGAGGTGGTGATGTTTCTAAAGAGGTGTAGTATTTGGAGGTGTGGTTTATAAGTATAGTTTTTAAAAAGGTTTTTTCTAAAGGATGTATGGTTCTCTAAAGGGGTGTGATATTTTAAGGTTCTTTATAGCCAATTTTGTAAGCATCATTATACAATCATTGCATTGCTCCCATCCATATGACACCCCATTTAGTATTCATGTTGTCATTACATGCCATGTGTAAAAATGCAATATCTCATCTATTGTCCCTCTACCCCTCATGCTTATAGAAAACTAGGATGGAAGGAAGGAAAAGGTCATTCCAACCCGGAGAGAGAGAGAGAGAGAGAGAGAGAGAGAGAGAGAGAGAGAGAGAGAGAGAGAGAGAGAGAGAGAGAGAGAGAGAGAGAGAGAGAGAGAGAGAGAGAGAGAGAGAGAGAGAGAGAGAGAGAGATTACGCCTATGGGAGGCCTCAAAGACCTATTAGACAACATATTTAAACATCATCATAGAATAATAGATGAGTTTCTCGAGTCCTCATCTAGCTCATCACTCTCACTCATAATGTCATTATCTCCTAGTAGATCAAAGACAACTTTTTAGGCAACTATCCCTATATTGTTGAAGTTCAATCAAGTAAGCCCCTATTATATCTCCATCCATCATGAAAAAGGATTGTAAATCCTCAGTATGTATCTGGTATTTGTCTCGTATAGATGTATATGCAATACACCTAAGTAAGGCATGTTCTTCATCTTCCACCTGCTCTTCCCCACATATTTTACAATATCTTTCATGCCTAGGAATGATATGTCCCCAACGCCTACTTCCACCCCTAAATGATGTGAGGACGGTCGACCCCGCTAATAACATGTCTTTTCTCAATAGATAATTCTTCTCGCAAGTGTGCCTTGCCACCTCCAAATTAGGATTCATAATCTTGTATATTAGCATTTTGGTTTTAGGTTGGGACCACAATTTCCTATGTATCTTAGCTAATACCCATTGCTTCAAGTGATCATCTATAGAAAGTGCCTCTTCCCAATGGATATCCCATCTATGGAACCACCGCTTCACATCATCAAACCATCCCTTTTCTGTACTAAACCTGAATGCTCGATGTGTTAGAGAGGTGTCATTTTTGAGTCTTACCTTCTGTAGGTAACTGATACATCTTAGAATGGCTTCTCCTTCAAGTGGCATGAACCCGCTCACAACATCATCGGATATGGTGTTTGTGATTTGACTCCTAATTGCGGTCTCAAAAAATTTACGTAACACTTGCTCAATGTCATCCCACAACCCTCGAGGAAGACTTGGCCCCATATCTCACATCCATATAATATCACGTGCAAGACTAGGGGATTCAAAAAGCCTAACCTTAAGATGCCATGACCATACATGCGCTGTATGCACATACCAGAATGCATATAATGCTTTTTGCCCACCATTAACTTCGTTGTGCAATACAATCGATTCCATCCGGGGTTTCACTAAACTCCAACCCTAGATATTTATATGACTCACCAGTATCAACCGTATTTCCTTTATATGTAAAATGCCCATGCTTAAGTGCTCCTACCGGCCATCATCTTCGCCTTTTTCTAAGTTCACTTGCATGTCCGTAATATCACAAAAGCGTGACAATCCATCTAAATGTTTTTGCATATGCTCTTCGAAATGCAAAAAAATAACAACATCGTCGACAAGATACATCAATAATTGATCACATATACATGTATTTCCATACCTCCGTGACAATTTTCATGCAGCCAATCTTCCAAGCTATCAATAAACACACCAAAAGCGCTATTAGAGTGGGCATCCCCTGCTTTCACCCCCGTGTTACTTTTCGATGTGGCTAAAAGCACCGGGTGTAGACAAAATTGTACCAACACTTTTTCATACAAAACACGGTTGCATCCTCAGTAGTTCTCGATGGGACCTGTAATTTTTCCATTCTTTCCCCATAATTTCCTTCATGGGACTCTCAAAAAGCTTTCTTAAAATCCACAAAAGAGCACATATACGGGTTTCTTGGTTCCTTTAACAAAGATCAAATATTGTTTTTAACACAAGAAGGTGATCCAGAGTGGACCTCCCCGCCTAAAACCAGCCCCGACTCTCTGCGCTATCATTTTTCTTCAGCCCATTTGCTGATTTTCTTCTCTAAAATGGTCGCCAATAGCTTTGAAAATAGACCTAGCTGACCATAATGGTCCTATAATTACTCACATCCCCGTTTGACCCGCCTTTATGAATTGGCACAATTGCTTTAACCGCCATTCCAATGGAAGACCTTCTCTCATGCTTGCGAGAGAGGAGCTTAGCAATAATATGATAGATAGAGTTTCCTGCCCATTTTAAGTGTTCTCAAGCGACAAGCCATACGAGATCTTTTGCCTTATTATTTGCTAAACCCTCGCTTATCCCATCACCACGCCGCTCTTCGCTTATCCGAGATCCCACCTTATACTAGTTTCTCACGGAACCCCTGATACAACCCACATACATGTTCCCACAAAGAGAGAGAGAGAGAGAGAGAGAGAGAGAGAGAGAGAGAGAGAGAGAGAGAGAGAGAGAGAGAGAGAGAGAGAGAGAGAGAGAGAGAGAGAGAGAGAGAGAGAGAGAGAGAGAGAGAGAGATGAAATGAAATGAAATTTTATTTTCGTCTACGAGACCGACAAGCCTATGAGACATCACAAAATACATTCAAAGTTGTAAATAGATCATCCATCCAGTCCTTTTTGAGAATAACACACCGGGCTCTTTCTATCTCTACCTCTTCTATCTTTTGTTTTTCAAACATTCATCCTCTGGTTGAGGATCCCTATAACTGATCCCGATACCGGAAAAACCCATCCAAAGAGACAAAGATCAATCCCATGTTTGGCTCTTACCTCGAATAAGCGCTGACCCAAGGTAGGACATGGGCCTCATCCTCCACCACTCCTTCAAGATGCACCTTTACAAAGGCCTAAGATTATGTGCAATATCCGCCCATCTTCCGATCTCCACACCGAAGTCAGGTGAAACTTAGCCGTATTCTAGCAATTGTTTGTCTATGTTTCACTCGATATCCGCTCCACAAGATAGTGTGGTGTCCGCATTGCGTGATTTATCCGAGTCCTATAGTATTCTTTCTTTATCACCGTGCGCTTCCACGACTTGTCGGGAAGCTCTTTCGAACCCACCCCTCAATATCTTCTTTGTGCATCTCAGAATTCTCGGATGTTCATCCCCACCTCGTAAGCCACACCGCCAATATCTCGCATACCAACCCTTCTCTCTGGTTTCCTCCATAGCAAGTCTCTTGTAGGCTATTGCTTGACATACCATATTTGACTTTACATACATAGCGCCAAAGTCTACACATTGCTTCGCTTCTAAGGACATCATTCCACACTCCACAAGCATCATGTCGTGTATGGCGTTTGCATCTTAGGGCCCCTAGCTCGGTGTGAAAGAATTTTTTGTATCTTTTCCACCTTTCTCCAACTATCATTGGCAAGGCCCCCCCACATACCACCCGTAACCATAAAGCAAGTGCCGCCTCGAACAAGGACTTTATAGAGCATCGCGTTTCATCTCAAAGTTCCAAATGTCGGCAAGCACACACACTTCCGATAGCATAGAGAGCTTTTAGTCCAGCATTTACTCTCATGTTTCAATTTGCTTATTTCCAATTAGGGCTCTTGTCTACAATCAGCCCCAAGTATTTATAATTCTCCACAACTTCTCGCTTTTGTTCGCCTCCAAAGACCACAACTTTGGTCTTATCCGGATTTACTTGCATGCCTTTAGCGTTATGTAAATTTTCAAGCACATCTAAGTGTCTTTGAAGCCCTTGTATGCTTCAGCGATAGTAGCACCACATCATCCGCGATACAACAAAAGCATAAGTATATACCCATGCAAAGCATGCACCATCTCCTCCATGTGCCCTTATCCAACTTTCAAGCTGGTCTATAAAAGGCCAACGGGGGGGTGACAGAGGACACCCATGCTTCACTCCCATGTTACTTTCCACCACTTCACTACACATCTCTACAAAGGGGGATGATAACTGTACAAGAACCTTCTCATAAAGGATGTTGATCAGATATCGAAGTTCCTTTGGGATACCCAAGTCCACCAACCTTTGCCATAAATTTTGCCTAATTACCATGTCAAAAGCCTTGCTAAAATCCACAAAAACCGCGTACATGGGCTTCTTTTTTCCAACTACTGAGTCCATCATTGCGCGAAGGGTGACCAAATGATCGGTTGTAGACTTCTTAGGCCTGAAACCTGCTTGCCCTATTGCTCTGGCATTATGCTCTTCTGCCCATATGCTTATCTTCCGCTCAAGTATAGAGGCAAATAATTTCGCGTAGAGACTACCAACCATAATGGTGCGGTAGTTACCTGGCACGGACTCATCTCCTGATTTATGTAGTGGCACCACCCTGTTGACCTGCCCTAAAAAAGCAAGGTGGCTCAAACATGCCACCCTGTTGACATGCCAAGGTGGCTCAAACATGCCACCTAGGCTCCAACATGCCACCTATCCAACATGCCACCATGGCTCTAATATGCTACCTAGGCTCTAACAATCCACCTAGGCTCTAACATGCCAAGGTGGCTCAAACATGCCACATGGGCTCCAACATGCCACCTAGGCTCTAACATGTCAAGGTGGCTCAAACATGCCACGTGGGCTCCAACATGCCAAGGTGGCTAGGCTCAAACATGCCAAGGTGGCTCCAACATGTCACCTAGGCTCCAACATGACAAGGTGGCTCAAACTTGCCACCTAGGCTCCAACATGCTCAAACATGCCATGGTGGCCACCTAGGCTCCAACCTGCCAAGGTGGCTCAAACATGCCACCTAGGCTCCAACATGCCAAGGTGGCTCAAACATGCCAAGGTGCTCAAACATGACACCTAGGATCCAAAGATGCCACCTAGGCTCAAACATGCAAAGGTGGCTCAAACATGCCACGCGGCTCACCTAGGCTCCAACATGCCAAGATGGTTCAAACATGCCATGAAGGCTCCAACGTGCCATCTAGGCTCCAACATGCCAAGGTGGCTCAAACATGCCAAGGTGGCTCAAGCATGCCACCTAGGCTCAAATATGCCAAGGTGGCTCAAACATGTGTTTGGGGTCGTGGCTCTGGATCGCCTCGAGGGACGATCTCCGTGAGATCCTTGAAGTCCTAAGCAGGTAAATCCTCGAGGCACTCTTGTCACGCCGATTTTTGCTAACGTGAGGAAAGAACAAGAAAACTCGTGATAAAACAAAGAATTGCAATACACAATGAAACACACAAGACACTTGTGGAGAACACGCAATCCATTGATCAAAACAAGTGTACAATGAAGGCTCAAAGAGCTTATAACAAAGCACAAAATATGTCCGCTTCAGAGTGACACAAAAAGAACACTCAACCCTTTTTTGAAGGAGCAAAATGCTACAATATATAGGAACACGGAGTGGCCTACGGCCCTAATCTGATCCTCATCATGACAACGCCAAGCTCCACTACTTGGGCACTCGAACAGAATTGAAGCCGTCCCATGGCCGTGCTATCAGACAAGTAGTGGCCCGCCGGGTCCTACCTTTGGGTCTTCGCTTCTTGAGGAGCTTTGACCCCGGCCGTAAGCTTTGTAGATCCCTTTCTTGGACACCGTGGGCCGCTGGGGCCTCGCCCCTCATGCAGCAGTATAGACCCGTAGGTTCCGCCAGCACGTATAACACTCCCCTACCAAACTACACTTATTGGCTAGAAAAGGGGGCATGAATTCCCGGGTGGGAATCCCTGCCTCCTTTTTCGATCTTGAACATAGAGATGAGGGAGGCTCACCATCGTATTCACCGAGTGTTGTTCGCCTCTTTTCCAGATTTGCTTGAGTCCTGATGCCAAACATTCTGCTTCTCCTATGAGAAAGCCTTCGTGAAATCATGTTCTCCAAATAAGTATGGATCTCGATGGAAGATTTGTGATCTCCATGTATAAGACAAGGTCCAACCCGAACTTTCCAAAGATTTGCATTGGGGTTGCAAAATGGATCCGCACTTATGCGCTTCGCATACCGGAGTATGGTCATGAGTGCCGCATGCAATTCTCGCCACGTCAAAATACGATGGATCAGCTGAAGTTTTGGCCTTGGCAAGGAAGGTTACAAGACCGTAAATTGCATTCGGGCGCCTTCCACCAACACGCATTGGGCATGTATATCCAGTTGTTGGTGTTGTCCAAAGTTTCATCCTCACGCCATTTGGCGTCATGGATGAAGCGCGGGTCCCAACGCTTGTCCGCCGAATTGCCGTGGGTGTCCAATCGTGATGTTCTTTGACTTCAAGAGTCCGTAATTTTGTCTCCATGCCGGGAATTGACCTTGATCGAGGTGGGCATCCAAAGCTTGCTAGTGGACTCGGTTGTTTGGGGGTTGGTGCCGGCCATCCCGTGACTGTTCTTGGAATTCCAATAATATCTTCTCGTAGTCGCTTTGGTAACCGCCTCCCATGCACCGAATGTACATGTGCCGCCACAGTACGTGGTCCCACCATCGTGGAGGACGCTCGCTTCAGCCGCGGTGCGACCGCGGCAAGGAAGCATAATGTTGTAAGAACAACCGCAAAGGTCAAGTTCTTGTTCGAAGTTGTATAGTGTCCGGAAGGAGCGCGCCAAGTTCAGCTAGCCATAGCTCCACTTCTTCTCAGAGAAGAGGCATGTATTCTGAGGTAACAGCTTGCGTAAATTTTGTGTCTTGAGGTACTTGTTCTTCTTGGTCAAAAGAACCCCGCCACGCCGTATCTCCTTTAAAGTTCTCGCATGCTTATCCGCATGAGCCCGAAAAACATGTGCCGTAGAAGTCGCGGTATGACATAAGCCGGGGGGCTATGGTGCCGGTGAGCCAAAATGGTCGAGATCCGCAACCCGTAGGGATATCAAAATTGACGAGAGCACAAAGTGTGCCTCGCTCATGGACAGACATGAAGGGCCATTGTCGCTCGATATCATCTACTACCGGGGGACTTGTGGTATCACCCTTTGTTTCTCGCCCAGAACAAAAGAAAAGTGTTTTTCCTTGCTTTTGCACATAGTCATGGTAACCGGGTCGGCTTCTGATAGTCCAGGGAATAGCGTAAGCAAGTCGATAGGTTTGTTCCCCGCTTTTCTTCGCATCATCCGGCCGCCCGCCGCCTATCTGGAAAAAAAGCCGTATCTTGTAATCCGCAATGATATCTTGTTGCTCTGAGAGACCGGTCCGCTAGCCTGACTTTGGCGCAGGTGAGGTGCCTGACTTGTCTGAGAAGTTGGGAATCGAGGAGCTTGAAGCCTGAGTGGCTTTGCAAAGTCCGCTTTGAGTGCAAATGATTTCAAGAGCATCCGCAAATGCGTTTTGCCGCGGAGCTGGTCTAACTTGCCTTGGAGAGATGCGATGTGGGCATCCTTATTCTGCAAGGTGGTTTCGAAAGTCGTGACCTTGGACTCAAGTATCAAGTTGGTCGCACGGCGTGTCGTTTCTACCGAGTAGCATTATTCGCGGACGACCTGCATTGTTGTAGCGCGGTCTCAAGATCGCGGTACTTGGTGTCGCTTTTGTTTGAGGGACTCCTTGAGTTCCTTTTGACAATTTGCCGGGATTGATGAAGGGTTTCTCGATGGATCATGAATTGATTGTGCAAGGCTTCTTCTCTGCCTCACAAATACCCAAATCGGCCTTCGGTGATGACTTCGCTTGAGTTGGTCCACGGACTCGTCGTCGTGCCCCGTGGCTGCTATGAAGTTCCCGGGTGATGATCACGGAGGGCATCAAGGCACCGAGGACAGCTTTCACCAGAGGTATCCACTGCGTGAGGAGGTGGATGGGATGGCTTTGATCCGTCACCCTTGTTTATAGATCCTTGGTCATTGCCGTGAGTGTCCTTGTGAGTACCGTGAGATCAATGGGAGTTTTGTTGTGCCGCCGCCGTTGTTTTTTGCCGGTGTCGCTGAGTCCAAAGTGGAATTGTTGCACAAGGTTAACCGGTGGTGGTGGTTGGTTATCAACGTAAGGAATAGGTTTTAGAGAATTGGAATTTACAGGAGGTGGAGACGGTGGTTGTGAAATTTTTCTGTCCGAGTTGGTCGCCGAGATTGATGGTGCCGAAGAAGGAGGAGAGTTTGGTTGAAGACCTTTCAAAGCATCAATAAGGTCGATGTTGGCTTGGTGGAGAAGGGGCATGATGGCGCCATGGGGTCCGACATGATTAAATGAAAGCCCGGAAGTGGGCTCCCATGGGGCATTCCGAGGAAGAGTTAGGGATTTTTTCTCGAAGTCCGCCAAGTTCCCTGCTGAAATCTCCGATACGTGAGTTGAGTCCAATTGATTGTTTCAAAGGGTGTTGGTGAGGATATAGTACGATGGTAGAAAACATCGTTAATAGAGGTATTCTTCATGGAGTAACCCAAAAATTTCCTCCAAAGAAACTTGGTAAAGGCATCATGTTGCTTTGGAAAGGTGGACAAAACTGGTTTGTGCAAAGATTATAAGGAATAGAGCAGAATTTGAAATATCATATTTACCAATGTCAAGGTAAGACAAGGCATTGGGCGGATTGGGTAGAGAAAAGGCAGGGGCTATGGTTTGAGGGTTTAGGAGTATAGGGTTTCCATCGACTTGGGAGGCATATCCATCTTCTCTCAGCTTTCACTGTGTTAGCCACAAATTGTCGTAATTTGTTCTTGTTGGGAGCCGGAGTTCCTGCTGCAGAAAATGAAACAATCCGAACTCACCAGAGGTTATAGGTGATGCCGATGTGGGAGCTGGTGCAGATGAAGAAACGAACTTGATATTTTCAATTGCGCCGATCCATTGGTGCGGCCGCGTTGAGTGTTGAGTTCTTGGAGGTAGAAGCCATCTTGAAGGTCGAGGTCACCGGAGTAATGGTCGGAAGGACGGAGGGAGTATGAGTGAAAAGTGAGGAGTGGAAGTGACGGCTGGGAAGGGTTTTTTTTTTTTTTTTTTTTTTTTTTTGAGTCGTGGGAGACACGCGGTCGAAAGATCGCGGACGATTGAGAATCTCAAGAGACGCCTTCGCACCAAGATGCGGAGAGTTTCCCGGGCGGAGAATAAAACTTTAATGGCGGACGATAAACACCGGGCAGCTTGTCGTAATATTAAAAAGAGGAGTCGAAAAGTTTGCAGTACAAAAATATCGCGGGGAAATGATTACGGAATATCCGGAGGTGACCTGCCGTGGAAACAAATGCTAGGGTTGGTATTCGCCTATAAATTGGAAGTTGGGTTCGGCCGAGAAGAACCAAAATTCGTGAAGATGGAGAACTCGATAACAGCCGTCCGGGAGCTTCCGCGACCGGATTACATGCAAGATGAACGACGCCGATCCGGGGCGCTCGGGGAATCGCCGGATCCCTATGGATCCTTGGTTGGAGGCACCGCCGCCAACCCGATGATAAACTCGACGCCGAGGTGATCGCTCACCGGAGTGGTCGCAGCTGTGGGCTTCCGCATCCTCCGAAAGTGGAGTGCCCCTGAGTAGCGGGGCTAGTAGCAAAGATGATAGGGGTTTTCCCAATTTTTGTTTAGTTTAGGACTGTTCGGGTGAAAAATCCCACAAATAATTGTAGCCTTCGCAATTTTGTACATAATAGAAAAGTGTTTCTCATAAATTTGTACAAGTGGTATCTTGTTGTAAATTTTGTTCTTGAGCTAAGGATGCCGCAGCCAGGGTTTGAAATTTCTTGAGTCGAAATCCATTGACTAATGTAGGAAATGGAGTGCCATTCAATTCTTGTAATTGTAAAACTCCGTGATGTGGTATCTCGAAATTTTGTATGGTCCCAAAATTATCCGAGCTTGAGTTTGCCGTGATGTTGTTGATATCTCGAAATCGTAAAGAAGAACTAAGTCGCCAATTTGAAAAGTTTTGTTTTTGATGTGTTTGTCATGCCATTGTTTTTGTAGTTGTTTGCCTTGTTGAAGTCTAAGAAAAGCATCTCTTCGGTTCATCCAAATGTTCCAGCTTGATAAACTCGTTTGCAAAGCCACTGATGGATTATGTTCTCGCTGTTAACCGAAATTTGAGTGAGGGTAAATGAACTCAAAAGGCATAAGAGCCTCTTGGCCATACACAAGTCGAAAAGGTGTTTGACCAGTTGCTACTTTGTATGTTGTATTGTAAGCCCATAAAACCGTGAGGTAACTTATCTTGCCAATCTTTTCTTGTAGGATCACAAATCTTCTTCAAATGTGGATAAGCACCTTTGTTTGTGCTTTCAGCCAAGCCATTACCACGGGATAGTAAGGCGCTTTTTCCGTGATGAATGTGCGATAGTTAGTGAGTTCAGCAATAGTGTGATTGATGAAATGAACTCCAATGCATCACTAACTAATTCTAAGGGACATCCAAATCGCTGATGATGTTCTTGTAGAGAACCTTAGCTCGTACTTTCAGCGTACCGTGTTGTCGTAGAGCACACGCCAGCCCATTTGGTTGCATAGTCCGTGAAGACTAGAAATGTAGCGCGTCCCTAGTGTTGATTGCGGGTCCATGGGACCAACAAAACCATACCCCATTTGGCAAAGGGGAGAGGCGTGGCTATTGGTGTGAGCGCAGAGCGCCACGGGGTCGCGGGTCTACCAAGCCTCTCGACAAACATCACACGCGGCGCGGTGTATTTGTGAGCATCTTTGAAAAGCGTGGCCAAGAATACCCAAGCGAGGAGTTTCCTTGCCGCGGTTGTTCCTCACGAAATGACCACTCGCCAAGTCCTTCGTGGGCTTGTTTGACTAGATCGGGACTTCGTGGAGGAAGAACACATCGCTTCGAGCACATTGTCTTTTGCCACATTTATAGAGATGGCCAGCAACCATCGTGATAATCTCGCACTTCGCCGGCGAATTGTTGTTTATGCGTAAGTTGTCTTTCCGAGAGAGCTGCGGTCACTTGACGGAGTGCTCGCGGAGGAGAAAGCGCTGATAGTCGTGGTACCAATGAGGCGCGGGCGCGACCGTGAATAGCTTGAGCATCCCGGAAGGGCATCGTGAACTCCTTCCGAGGGATCATCCGCGGTGTATGCGGAAAGATAGTCGGGACCGTGGTGAGCGTCCCGCTTGTGAATAATGTCAAAAGGGCAAACTCTTGCAATATCAATATCCATCGAGCAATTCGCCCGCGGGGTTTGGCTTATTGATTAAATATAGAAGAGCTTGATGATCCACATAAAAGCCAATTTGACTACCAAGAAGATAGTGTCGAAAAGCGCTGGCCACAAAAGATAAGGCCAAGGGCTTCCCTTTCCGCGGGGTCGAATAGTTGCTTCCAACCAGATTGAGTTTTCTCGGCGGGCGCGATCCGATGGGCTTGTCCCCGATTTGGTGCATACTTTTGAGCTAGAACAGCTCCAATCGCAGCCCCTAAACATCAACATGGACATGAAATGGTTTGTCCCATTGAGGTGGTACTAGCACGGGGCTTCGTGGAGCTTGACTTTGAGTTCTTTAAAAGCTTGATTTGCATCGATGTCCAAGTCCATGTGTATGGATTTCCGAATGGGCTTTTGTGAATTGGATCGGCAAAGGTGCCAATTCGAATAAAGGTGGCATAGAAGTTGACTTTGCCAAGAAAGGAACGCGGTGTCCTTGATATTCGCAGTGGATATGCTCGATGACACGCCTGATTTTGGTCGGTCCGCTTGTAATGCCGCGGTCGACTCAATGACATGTCCTAGAAGTACACCCGAGGTGACACGTAAGGTGCACTTTTCCCGATTGAGGCTAATTCCGTGATTCATCACGCCGTTGAAAAACTAGTTCAAGTTTTACCAAATGGTCCATAACGGGGTGTAAGTGGAGAAGTCATCCCCAAAGACTTGCAGAAAGGGATGAACTTGCATGTACTCTTGAAAACAGCAAGCATAATGCGCTGAAATGTGGATGGTGAGTTTGACAATCCAAAAGGAACGACTTTGTAAGCAAAGGTACCCCATGGAGTAGTGAAGGTAGTCTTTAGTTGATCTTCTTTTCTCGAATGGATATTTGATTATAACCGAGAAGCCGCCCATGAAGGAGTACATCTCGCGGGCCTCGCTACATCTTCCAACACTTGATCCGGGAAGGGGAGAGGGAAATGATCCCGGGTCCGTGGGTTGATTGAGTTTTCTATAATCCACACAAACGCCAATTTTTCCATTATGTTTGAGGGCAATAACAATAGGACTTACCCATTCTCAATGTTTGACCTCAGAGATAAGTCCAAATAAGTCAAAAGTTTATCAATTTCGGGCTTTAACCTTTTCACGGTAGTTTGGGTTAAGCTTGCAGATCGCCGCTGCTAGATGGGTCTAGCATCCGCTTGGTGGGAATCGAGAGTTGTCCCAATTCTTTCTTGATACCCTGAGGTCTTTGTAGCTCCAAGCAAAGATGTGCTTGAAACGCTTGAATAGCACAATGGCTTGCTCCCCTAATGTCGGGCGAGGTCGCGTCAATCGGATTGGTTGATTTGTTCCAATATCAATTATGTCCACCGCAGAGTTTGAATGTGTGGAATGACTTGATCATCCCGAACAAAGGTGGGTGGCTCACGAGTACCACAGGATGTTCATGTTGACCAATTTTGAAAAAATAGTGGCGCGCCACCAGGAGTTGGTGTGGTGTCTTCTTGAACAGAGGAGGAGCCGGGGTACCGCCTCCTCATGTGGAACCAATGTGACGCTGTTACAAGGTGTCAAATAGGGGTCAACCAAATACATATGCCTTTATCAATATCCATGTCTTCCCATGGTTGATTGTATTCGGGTAAGCCGCGGAGTGGCAAACCCTTGGCTTGTAAATCGATAGGTGTTGCAAACTTGTTCGCAGTCACCGGCCCCGATTCAGCCGGATCTACGTAAAATGATCCGCCCGGGTCGATCCATCGCGGGCGTTGAGCTTGCCATCCGTGATAACAAGTTGATCCGCGGCCCAAAGAGTGAATGCTTTTAGCTTGTCTCAAAAAAGGGTCGCCCTACTAACATTTCATAATCTCCTCGATCTTCTCCCCGCTTCCAAAACACCAATTCCATGGTAAATTGTAGATCTCCAATATTGACCGGTATTGGTTGTGTAACCTCTTGTGGTCGCGGATATGGCCATTCTCCGCAAGCTTGATGTCATAAGGGCAAAGATGGAGCCCCTTATGCCCAATTGTCGCCCGAGATTATCCGTAATAAGATTGACTGCCGCCACCATCGACCGAACATGGTGAACAGTTTTGGCCCACGCGGTGCATGCACCGCGGGGTGTTGATGTGGCTTCGCATTAACAGTGTAATACAGGTTTTGTAAAATGTGCTCGTAGTGCGGACATAGTTGTAGGATAGTCGTAAGGTCGAGAGGAATTTTGATTTTAGCAAGTTCTTGTTGAAGTTCGTGAGGGATTGCGTGTAGTTGTGGTGGATCCGCGGGTTGTTGTTGCTCGCCAAATAGATGTCGCTACCTTTGTTGAGGAGGTCAATTTCAGCAGCAATGTTGAGTGGTGGTGTTGCGATGTCGCGGGCATTCGCGGGTCGCGGGCTCCCTGATCGTGGTGGTAGCATTGACGCACTTGAGTGCCTTTACCTTCTCCGCACGCTCGATGAGTTGAAGCGCACTTTTTTGCGGTTTAGGTTGAACATGAGGAAGTAGTTGATCCGCATTGGGTGCAAAATGAAACGATTTGGTTGATGGCTCACCGGTACGTAATCGGCCGCAAAAACTTGGTGCACGGGTGCTTATGGCGGGGAATGAGGGAGAACCTCAATCCAGCTTGGAGGATTCAAGGCCGGTGTTGATTGCATGGTAAATTTCTTCTTGGAGTTGATCATCCAATTGTTTTTGAGTTGTTTGTCGCTGGCGGGTTGTTGTTGTGGTGGCCGTGGTGGCCGCTTGATAATCGGGCGGGCCTTGCCTTCCCTTGGCTTCCCATACTTGAAAAGGTGTAAGACGACCGCCGTGGTTTGATTGGTGCCGTGAATTTGTATTTGAACTTGAGGAAGTTGAGGACAATTCGCATTGATGACCCCATTGGTCACCAGAAACATTGGGACTTGCTTGGATCAAAAGTGGAACGAGGAGGTCCACGCTGTGGTTGCCGCTTGTTGCCGGGTTGTTGTTGTTGTCGGGTCGCGGCTCCGTGGTCCGTGGTTGAGTTTGCGCGGGTACCTTCCTCGCACTTGGTGAACAAGACGCTGTCGATACGGATTTGGTCGCGGATTTGTACATTCTTCGCTGGTGTGGTTCTCGCATGTTGCAGCCGCTTGCAATGGATCATGCTATCCACAGAAGTTACACTCATTCGGCCAGATGTCCCGAAAAATCGCAAATAGTACACCAAATGTTATTTTGGGGAACCGCCGCGGGAGGCGCCGAGGTGCGCTGCGGGTGTAGCCGAGGGAAATGGGAGTATCGTGGGCTTGATCACCGCTGAGGAAACATGAACAGAGTGATTGACTAATTCAATGGCTTTGTAATGTCTTGGGGCTAAAATACTCACCATAAATCGGATGTGAGAGGGTAAGCCTTGAAGAAACCACACTAGAATTTGGCTTTGGGTTGGAAATTCCTTCAACTTGTTGACTAAGATCCGCAATGGCCTCGGCAAAAGTCTCTCGCATTCTCCCGGGTTCTCGCTTTTGAGTGTGTTGAGGTCGCTCGCCAGCTTGTTGATCATCCGCAAGGGTGCCGAATGGGAAAGAAAAAGAGGTCTTCATGTGTATCCAATCTTGTTTCCAAAGGGCTTTTGTTTGCCATCAGCATTCGTAAGTGCTCCACGCAGGGTCGCCGAAAAGATGTGGAATTTTAGTTTTGGATCTGAGTGACCATTGAGATCCGCAAGTGACTCAAATTCATCCATGTGAGCCCGAAAGCACTCGGTCTATGTGTTTACCTTTATCATTTCCAAAGAGTGGATATGGGAGTTTTAAAGCATGTGTAGGAGTCTCACATGAATGGGTGTTTGCATTTGTGGAAAGAAAAGACAAGAGGTGTTGGTTGTCGCATAGGTACCAAACCGGCATAGGTTGTGTGAGATTAGTAAAAGAGGTAATCGAAGCAGCTTGTAGTGGGGAACAAAGGTTGTGACAAAGCATGAACAAAGGTGGTGGGGGAAACGTGCTTAAGGGAAATGTACGGTAGGGGAATTGACAAAGGTGGAAGCTGGGGTACCGTTCCTAAAGAAAGATTACCAATAGAGAAAACATTTTGCGATGTTCCGCAGAAAATTAAGGTGGTTCCGCGATCTTGAGTTGGGGATTCCTGGGGAGTAAATTCAAAGGGTCGTGGTTGCTCCGCATGATATGGCTAAATGTGAACTGAATAATGGCGCACCTTCCACAGGAGGTCGGTCCGAAAAGTTGTCGTGGTGTAGGTGGAACAGATTGCGCCTCGCATACCCGGAGAAGAGACAATCAAACCGTGAGTGTATGTGGACATATTCATGGAGGCGCCATAGCTCATGGCGACGCCGCCTTGACTCCATCCGTGTTGAATATCGCCTGGAGTAAAGAAGGGATTGAACATGGTATCAATACAAAACGGGAAGTGAGCCCGGCAACGGGCAAAGTTTGGGGGTCCGGCTCTGATCGCCTCGAGGGGATGATCTCCGTGAGATCCTTGAAGTCCCATAGGGTAAATCCTGAGGCACTCTTGTCACGCGGGATTTTTGCTAATGCAGGAAAGAACAAGAAAAAACTCGTGATAAAACAAAGAATTGCAATACACAATGAAACACACAAGACACTTGTGGAGAACACGGCAATCCATTGATCAAAACAAGTGTACAATGAAGGCTCAAAAGAGCTGACAACAAAGCGTACCAAAAGATGTTCCGCTTCCTCAGTGACACAAAAGAACACTCAACTCCTTTTTTGAAGGAGCAAAATGCTACAATATATAGGAACACGGAGGGCTCACGGCCCGAATCCGATCCTCATCATGACAACGCTGCTCCACTACTTGGGCACTCGAACAGAATGATTCGAGCCGCCCGCTAATAATCAGACAAGTAGTGGCCCGCCGGGTCCTACCTTTGGGTCTTCGCTTGGAGGAGCTTTGACCCGCCAGTGGCGCTTTGTAGATCCCTTCTTCCTGACACCGTGGGCTGGGGCTCGCCCCCTCATGCAAAGAAGTATAGACCCGTGTTCGCCAGCATTGTACGTGGCTAACAACATGTCATGCTGGCTCCAACATGCCACTTAGGTTCCAAAGATGCCAAGGTGGCTCAAACGCCGCACGGGGCTCAAACATGCCAAGGTGGCTCAAACATGCCACGGGCTCCAACATGCCACCTAGGCTCAAACATGCCACGTGGCTCCAACATGCCATCTAGGCTTCAACATGCCAAGGTGGCTCCAACATATCACCGCGGGTTCCAACATGCCACCCAGGGCTCAAACATGCCAAGGTGGCTCAAACATGCCACGCGGGCTCCAACATGCCACCTAGGCTCCAATAACATGCCAAGGTGGCTCAAACATGCCACCTAGGCTCCAACATGCCAAGGTGGCTCAAACATGCCACCTAAGCTCCAATATGCCACCTAGGCTCAAACATGTCACCTAGGCTCAAACATGCCATGTGGGCTCCAACATGCCACCTAGGCTCCAACATGCCAAGGTGTCTCAAACATGCCACCTCGAAGCTCCAACATGCCACCTAGGCTCTAACATGCCACATAAAAATCCAACATGACACCTAGACTCCAATATGCCACCTAGCCCCCAACATGCCACCCCAGGTTCCAACATGCCAAGATGGTCAAACATGCCATGGGCCCAAACATGCCACCTAGGCTCTTACATGCCAAGGTGGCTCGAACATGCCACATAGGCTCCAATATGCCACTTAGGCTCTAACATGCTAAGGTGGCTCAAAACATGCCACCTAGACTCCAACATGCCACATAGGCTCCAACATGCCATGGTGGCTCAAACATGCCATGTGGGCTCCAACATGCCAAGGTGGCTAAAACATGCCACCTAGGCTAAAACATGCCAAGGTGGCTCAAACATGCCACGCGGGCTCCAACATGCCAAAGTGGCACAAACATGCCGTCTAGGCTCCAACATGCCACCTAGGCTCAAACATGCCAAGGTGGGTCAAACATGCCAAGGTGGCTCCAACATGCCACCTAGGCTCCAACATGCCAACGTGGCTCAAACATGCCACTTAGGCTCCAACATGCCAAGATGGCTCAAACATGCCATGCGGGCTCAACATGCCACCCAGGCTCCAACATGCCACACAGCTCAATCATGCCACGTGGGCTCAAACATGCCAAGGTGGTTCCAACATGCCACCTAAGCTCCAACATGCCAAGGTGGCTCAAACATGCCACCTAGGCTCCAACATGCCAAGGTGGCTCTAACATGGCAAGGTGGCTCAAACATGCCACCTAGGCTCCAACATGCCACCTAGGCTCAAACATGCCAAGGTGGCTAAAAAAGGCCACGTGGCTCAAACATGGCAAGGTGGCTCAAACATGCCACCTAGGCTCAAACATGCTAAGGTGGCTCACAACATGCCAATGAGGGCTCCAACATGCCAAGGCCAATATGTCACCTTGGCTCAAACATGCCAAGGTGGTGCAAACAAGCCAAGATGGCTCAAACATGCCACGCGGGCTCCAACATGCCACATAGGCTCCAACATGCCAACTAGGCTCCAACATGCCAAGGTGTCTCAAACATGCCACGTGGGCTCCAACATGCCAAGGTGGCTCTAACATGCCACCTAGGCTCAAACATGCCAAGGTGGCTCCAACATGCCACCTAGGCTCCAACATGACAAAATGGCTCAAACATGCCACGCAGGCTCCAACATGCCACCTATGCTCCAACATGCCACGTGGGCTCCAACACGCTACCTAGGCTAAAATATGCTAAGGTGACTCAAACATGCCATGTGGGCTCCAACATGCCACCTAGGCTCAAACATGCCAAGGTGGCTCAAACATGCCACGCGGGCTCCAACATGCCAAAGTGGCACAAACATGCCGTCTAGGCTCCAACATGCCACCTAGGCTCAAATATGCCAAGTTGGCTCAAACATGCCATGTCGGTTCCAACATGCCACCTAGGCTCCAACATGCCAAGGTGGCTCAGGCATGCCATCTAGGCACCAATATGCCA
Organism: Isoetes taiwanensis; assembly: GCA_021234155.1. Taxonomy (NCBI): domain Eukaryota; kingdom Viridiplantae; phylum Streptophyta; class Lycopodiopsida; order Isoetales; family Isoetaceae; genus Isoetes; species Isoetes taiwanensis. The sequence continues at coordinate 26,246,393 of JAJEKV010000005.1, forward strand.
CCTAGGCCACTTGGGCACTCCAAGTGGTGACATGGCATGCCAAGTAAGCAAGGTCAAGTTTTGACTAGGCAAAAAATGAAAAGATGTCCATCTTTAGTCTTTTCATTGGGTGATGTTGGTAAATTTTGGGTGACATGGCTAGATGATGGTGAAATGGATATGATGACTAGAACTTTATGCAATAAATATGATAACCTTTGAAATTTTTGGTAGAGGAGTTTGGCAAGGGATAAAATAGAGGGATCTTGAAGAACTTAAAGCAATGACACCCTTCCCCGGACCGAACCAGGCCAGGACTTTGCGCGGCTTCCTCACCAGAGGGGAGAGGCCAGACCCCAGAAAATGGACCTCAGAAAGGTTGTCGAGGCAGCCTTTCCTGTCAGCGCTCCTCTGGGAGGGCAAATACCAATGCCCCCCACCCTCTGGGAGCTCAATTTTCCTATCCGACCGTTGAATCCGCCATTCAAGTAACCTGCTTCGAGTAGGCTCAAAAAAATCCAAGATCTGTCCGGGAGAACTTATCAAACCACGAAGCATCCTGCGGGTTGACCGCAACAAACCAGTGTTTTTACGTCGCTGGATGCCAAAAGGCTTTGAATCGGGGATTCGACTTGATCTTGCATGTCGTCCGAATGGCGAAATTACCCCGGGGACCAAGTTACATGGTCATTTTTGGCAAACGAAAAAGAAACATGGACCCTCTACATAGCGGTATTCGCGGACCACCTCCTCGGCCAATTGACTCTCAAACATGTTGGACATATACAACTTTGGCGCTTCTTGGAAAAGGGATGGTCTTCTGCCCACGAAACTTGGTCCCCAGGGTAATGTCCATGTTTTGAGTCCATTGGCAATAGTTCCACATTCGAATGGGAGGATTTAAGTCCGTGCCGAGGGGCCTTTGGGAGAGGACCTGCAGGCCAAAAAATGACCATGAATTTTAAGGGTCCGTCTTCTAACATCAACACCCTCCCTCTACGTGATGACATTATGAAAGATCCTGGTCCAATATGACTAGTATAAGGCCTCTAAAATATAAACCCTGTGTGCTGCTAGGTTATTGAAGGGTTTACGTTATGGAGGTCGAGTTTTAGTCGGTTGCACTTAGGACATGGTCAAGAAGCTGCAGTTGAAAACATGAAGCAATAGGAATTGACGGAATGGGTTTTGGATTTATCCTCCTCCCAGTGTAGCAATTAGAAGTCAAGAGCACCCTTTGCAGTAACAAAATTGTTTGGGATCATTCGGGGTGGCCAATAGATCCAAACTTGGTTATTTCAGTTGCCATGGCTCCGCATGCATAATTAGAAAAGGTACATCTAGCTATCCAAGAAAATGACCACGTTTTAGCCTTCGAAATGTAAACCCTACACTAACCTAGCAACACACATGGTTTACGTTTCGGAGGCCAAAACACAGTCGTTTTCTTAGATAACTAGGTGCACATTTTCTAAACATGCATACAAAGCCATGGCAACTGAAATAACAGAGTTTGAATCTATTGCCATCCCAATGATCCATCAAACAATTTTGCTACCCCAAAAGTCTTGACTTCTAATGGCAAACTTCCGGGAGGAGGATAAATCCAAACCCTATTACCGCAAAGCCTATTGAAATAGCTTGTTTCGAAAGTCGGAGAACTTATTCATGTCCCAAAGTGCAACCGACTAAAGATCCACAACCTCCATAACGTAAAACCCTTCAATAACCAAGCAACACGACAAATTTACGCTTTTGATGCCATATCCTAGTCGATTCACCCATGATCTTGCACAATATCATCAAGAATTGAGGGTGTTGATGCTAGTCAATCCCTTAAAAAATAGAGCCCTAACCCAATCCCGTGCAGCACCATCGACAAATGAAACCCCCGCCATGGCAAGAATGCTCCTCCCACTCACGAATGAAGGCCACAACCAAGGGCAGAGGGCTCAACCCGCCTAAATGCCGACTCACAAGGACATTCACATATGCGATAAGACGCACCACCCAAGAATCACCCAACAATAGTTCGGTGGGGAATTGAGCTCCATGTCCACGCCCAAACCGCCACATCGAGAACCCGAAGTCTGTTGCCCAAACCCCGATGATGTGTAACTTGGTCCCTAGGGTAAGTTCACCATGAATAGCCCATCGACATGGTGAAGTCGAATGAATCCAGACCGGGCACAAAAAACAAGAAGACACAACATCTGGATGAACCTTCCAAACATGGTGGACCACATCATCCCGAGGGACTATAGGTATGTGTAGCGGAATACTCCCCGCCACTTGTTCCCGATAGCCCGTCAACCTGCCCTCAGTTAGCTTGAAAGAACTCCCACGAAGCTAGCTGACCATCCCAATACCAATCCTCCAAGGTGAGCATTGGCATTTGCCTCCAACGGGCCTGGTCCCCAGCATGCATGGTGGCAAAGGGCAAGTCTTGCTTGGGGTAGAGGAACCCACAAGAAAGGAGAAGAGTGGTGATAAATTGAGGCATAATCTAGCTGGAAGAGCACACGCACATGATCCCAAGCCCGCCTGGTTCGATATTGGGGAAGGGCATCGGCGCTTTAAGTTCTTCAAAATCCCTCTATTCTATCCCTTGCCAAGCTCCTCTACCAAAAATTCCAAAAGTTATCATATTTCTTGCATAAAGTCCTAGTCATCATGTCCACGTCACCACCATCTAGCCATGTCACCCAAAATTTGCCAACATCACCCAATGAAAAGACCAAAGATGGACATCTTTTCATTTTTGGCCTAGTCAAAACTTGGCCTTGCTTACTTGACATGCCATGTCACCACTTGGAGTGCCTAAATGGCATGCCTGAGCCACCTTGGCATGTTGGAGCCTAGGTGGCATGGTGGAGCCCGTGGGATGTTGGAGCCTAGGTGGCGTGTAACATGTTGGAGCCCGCGTGGCATGTTTGAGCCACCTTAGCATGTTGGAGCCCACATGGCATGTTGGAGTCCACATGGCATGTTTGAGCCACTTTGGCATGTTGGAGCCTAGGTGGCATGTTGGAGCCTAGGTGGCATGTTGCTGCCCAGGTGGCATGTTGGAGCCAACTTGGCATGTTGGAGCCAACTTGGCATGTTTGAACCACCTTGTGATGCCTGAGCCACCTTGGCACGTTGGAGCATAGGTGGCATGTTGGAGCCCACGTGGCATGTTTAAAAGGTGGCATGTTGGAGCCCATGTGGCATGTTTGAGACACCTTGGTATGTTTGAGCCCACGTGGCATGTTTGAGCCAACTAGGTGGCATGTTGGAGCCCATGTGGAATGTTTGAGCCTAGGTGGCATGTTGGAGCCCACGTGGCATGTTTGAGACACCTTGGTATGCTTGAGCCTAGGTGGCATGTTTGAGCCACCTTGGCATGTTGGACCCTAGGTGGCATGTTTGAGCCACCTTGGCATGTTTGAGCCACCTAGTCATGTTGGAGCCCACGTGGCATGTTTGAGCCAACTAAGTGGCATGTTGCAGCCCATGTGGCATGTTTGAGCCACCTTGGCATGTTGGAGCCTAGTTGGCATGTTGGAACCCATGTGGGATGTTTGAGCCACCTTGGAATGATGGAGCCTAGGTGGCATGTTGGAGCTCGCGTGGCATTTTGGAGCCTAGGTGGCATGTTTGAGCCACCTTGGCATGTTTGACCCTAGGTGGCATGTTGGAGCCTAGGTGGCATGTTTCAGCCACCTTGGCATGTGGAGCCTAGGTGGCATGGTAGAGCCCATGTGGCATGCACGAACCACCTTGGCATGTTGGAGCCCGCATGGCATGTTAGATCCTGCATGGCATGTTAGAGCCCGCGTGACATGCTGGAGCCTGTCCTGGTGGCATGATCTCCGTTCGGAAAATTCCGCGGTTTAAGCGTAACCTACCGCTTGAAATCAAAATTTAACACCTCGTATTAATTTCTGCCGGATCACTTGGAGTCTGAAACTTTCATATTTTTGGAAGTAGGTAGGAAGATTTAAAGCTGCTGGATCTTCTACGAGGCTCTGCTTCACGGTTTATAGGCTAGAAGTGTAATCTGTAGTATGGAAAGGCTCTTATTCGTCATTTTTAGGGTAGAAGGCATAAATTTGTAGTACAGAGGATTCAGATCAGAGTTACAAACTCTCAATATCTGCGGCTATTTCCAAGACCTGCGGCAATTTCCAAGACCTGCAGCTAAAGATGCTTAAAAATCTGTGGCTATTTCCAAGATCTACAGCTAAGAGTGTTTTGGAAGCACCAGTCTTGATTTAAATCGAAGCCAGAGCTCATATCTTCACCGGATCATTTCGATTTTGCAGGAACCTGTAGGCCAGGAATGATTCTTAACAGGTTCGTCTAGAATCCAACGGAAATAATCCTTTTAGGAGGGAAAAGTTTCTCGAACCAACGGCATGATGGATCCTAGGGGCACAACGTTTGAACCATAAAAATGAACATATGAATTAAACCATTAAAAATGTTAATATTAGAGCACAATTGCCACACTTAGATAGATAAAACCATAGAATTATGCAATACATTATCTATTCTTCAAATTAAAGCTTAATATCCATATGAGACAATGTGAATATATTCAAGAAATAATCACATCGAATTCAATCACTGTAGCAAAAAGAAATTGACCATTACTTCCACGTATTTGGATCGTTCAATGAACTCCAATTTCCCTAGACCAGTTCCCGCTCCTGTGCCCCTCTCTCTGTCTTCAGTACTCCATCTTATCTACAGGTTCAACGGTTTAGCAGTGAATTTGGCAGATTGGTCTGGGCTTATCTCAGTAGTTTCCTTTTTGATTTTCGGTTGCCTCCAATTTTCCCGTTCACCATATCATTATAACTTTGGTAATATTAACCATTAACCTTCGCCCCAATATTTAATGGTTTAACTTAGCATTGAGCTTTGCTCTCCTTAATATAATCGACCATTAACCTTATGCTCTTCACCATGCAACCTTAGGTTAATAAGCTACCATTCGATTTACCATTGTCCCTTATACAATCACCATTATGCAATCAATACTTCATACTGCAGATGTAAGCTCAAGTGTAAGCTCTGTAACTTCAACATTAGGTCTGCAATATTATCTGCAATATTATATCTTCATGTCTGAGACAATTTGTCTAGACATATTATGCAATAACCAACTCCAACAAAAAAAATATTTCATATAACCAAGATGGACGACTAAGATCTTGATCCCCATCCTGCTATATTATTGGCCCTTAGAATGATGGCTGTGATTCACGATGATATCAACGGCCAGGATATTGATCCGGGTCCTCTCCTTTCATTGGCTCTAGCAGGCCTGAGATTAATGGCCCTGTATTTTTTCATTTCCCTCCATTATGGCGATGGCGGAGCTTCTTCGCGCCCTGTATTTTTTCATTCCCTCCCTTAGCTATGACGATGCCGGAGCTTCTTTGCTATGGTGATGGTGGCGCTCCTTCCGGTTATGGCTTGCAGCTTCCGGTTATGGCTTCCGGTTATGGCTTGTTATATTGAGGAGGAGCAGAGGTTATGATGCTGCTGCCGTAGCAGCATCTCGGCCAGATCCTATGTACATGAAGGCGCTTTTGTAGGTTACATGCAAAGCAAGGGAGAAATAATCAGGTCAGCTTTTTTTTGTACTCTATTTGCTGCTTTCTACTTCGGTGAAATGAAAGCTGCTATTTTGTTTCTCAGATTCTCCTTTTTCTTCATTTTTTGCTTTCCCAGATTTTCTCCTTTAGGGGCCGTTCTATTATCAGCGGAGTTAGGGTTTCGAAGCGGCTAGGCGCGGCATTGACAATAGCTGATCAGCCTGCAAAGAACACATGAGGTCCACTCAAGCTTTTCATCTTCTTTGATTTTTTTTTCCAGATAAATCACAGCATGACTCATTTCTTTGATTTTTCTTTAGATAGGAATTGCTGCTGGTGCTCGTGTACTGGTTTCTTTCATAGTTCGTTTTGCCTTGACTTGATGATATGCTGCTTTCCTACCAGCAGCTTCGGGTTTGAAGAGCAGTAGTTTTTCTTCCCTCAAAACCTTCACTATTTGTACATGCATCTTATTTCCAGTTTATGGCATCTTATTTTGCTGAGATACAGAAGTTAAGCTATGATATGATTGCCTTGTACAAAATAAAATCATTCATTTCTTCAACTTCAGCTGTACAGTTTATGGTTTATTGTCTAAATTTTGTGTGTTCATCTTTTCCATCCAATCTCATGATCTCATGGTTGTAATGACACATTTATTTGCTGACAATGATCTATCAATCAAAAGATAAAACAAAAGATAAAATAAAATAACTTTGATAGGGAAGCACTTACAATTAATGATCCAAACCAAACGACAATAAACTACAATACCAAACGACAATAAACTACAATGTGATCCTATTGTTTTTTAATTGTGGTATATATTAGTTTTTTATTTGAATGTATGCCACGTGCCAATATATGATTAGTTAGAAGTTATATTAGAAACAACACTTTCTTGTTTTTTCTATATGTGCTAATAATGTTTTTGGGTTGCCCCTAGGGGGGCAAACCCTCGTTTATGTGGGTATGTGGGCATATTCAAGTATATGCTGGCATATACCTAGCATACGCTGATGACTGCTAAAAACTGGCTACTGCCTGTAAATGGTCGGTCATCCAGCCCCATTCCTTCGCAGGCGTGGCTATGGCGCAGCTCGACCCTTCTCCTGAAGATGCTGTTTAAAAGGCTTACAAACAGGGATATAATTTGCTGGAATGCAATGATTGCAGCTTATCCACAGAATGGATTAGCAATGGAAGCCCATAAGACCTTCAAAGATGATTTTGATGGGTTTGAAGCCTGATAGGGCTACTTTTCTCTGCACCTTAGATGTGTGTATAAGTTCGACCTTGCTAGTACAAGGCATTCTTGTACATGCGCTTGTTATTAAGTATGGTTTTGAGAATGATATTGCAGTGGGCAATTCCCTCATTCATATGTATGGGAAATGCAGTTGTCCAGAGCTCGCAGGAGCAGCATTTGAGAAGATGTGCAACAAAAATGTGGTCTCTTGGACTACAATACTTGCAGCTTATACTCAGAGTGGTTTCCCAATGGAGGCTCTCAAACTCTTTCGAAGGATGATTTCAGGAGGTTGGGTTCCTAACGAAATTACCTTTGTTAATGCCATAGACGCATGTGCTGCCCGGGTTCTAGAAATTGGCATGGAGGTTAACGTGGTTGCAGTAACTGCACTCCTTAATTTATATGTGAAATGTGGAAATCTTCAAGGTTCGTTTGCATTGTTCAACAAAATGCAACTCCAAAATACGGTCTCATGGAATGTTATGATTGCAGCATGTGCGTAGAATGGATATGTGGCAGAATGGATATGTGGCAGAAGTATGCCCAGATAAGTATACTCTTATTACTTTTCACACTGGTCTTCTATCTGAAGGTCACAATTATTTCATCGCCGTCAGTGGAGATTTTCGGCAAAACCCAACAATGGAGCATTGTGGTTGTGTGGTTGATCTTTTAGGTCGTGCAGGACAAGTGGATGAGGGAGTTGACTTCCTTGAAAGCTTACCATTCGAATCTAATTCTACAATGTGGACAACCTTGCTTAGTGCGTGTGCAATTCTATCAGATGTAAAATGGGGATCATATCTTTATGAAGCTAGCATCCGATTTGAAACCGGACAACATTGTCCCACGGATCATGTTGTTAAATTTGTATCGCAGCCGGTTGCGATGGGATGATGCCGGGAAGGTGAGAGTGATGTTAGAGGAGAAGATAATAAGAAGATGCAAAAGAGAGCATTCCAAGTTAAATGGTGAGAGTACAAATATGGATGCAATCACTCTGCATTGCGCAGACAATCCATTGATAATTCTCGTGAACAGAGGAGCTTGTTGTCTTCCGATGATAATTTGATAGTATGGTTTCTATCACCGTTTGTGAAGATCATAACCCATGCAAGCCATCTGAAACCCCCAAGAAACCGCATATAATGGTAGGTATGCTTTGGAGTTTCTAGACATCTAGCCAATCAGTTACCAAAGGACCTACTTAGAAGCCAAGAATAGAGGATCAACGAAGTTTGATCCTAGGGCGGCGTCGATGAGATCATCATGCACTTTATAATTGAATATTGTAAGTTGCTAATAATGTCGAAGTGCTCTAATGGTTCATACCACCAATAATTGGATCGTATTTAATGATGACTATTGCAACCGCTTTCTGGATGCCAAAGCTTCCATTATGGATTTATGCCTCACATGATGACAATCTTTGTCTTCGAGATGTTGTGCATTTCAATATGAGACTGGAAGGAGAGTTACTCCAACAATCACTTGTACATCAATCTTGCCTTGTCTAATCACTTGATTGTCCCAGGTGTTTGCACTTCCAACCCTTCCCTTCTCTTGAAATATGTCACACTGAATGTAATGATGCATTTGTAAGAGTCCTATGGCGATGTCTTTTCTGGCAATGTATTTTATGAGATAGATGGTAGTAAATGATTCTTCCTGTTGGGAGCAGTGCATAGTGAATAATATAATGGATGCAGGGTGACTTACAGTCTGAGAGGTGTACAAAGCTGCATGTGGTTTACTTTAGGTGGTGTTGCATATTAAGTTATAATATCTTTAGACAGTCTGTTACCTGCAGTGGAGTACTGGCATCCATATGTATATGAGACATATTGATAAAAGTGGAATGCTTATATGTGTGATAACAATGGTGCCCTAATGTTTGTTAAGCAGATTATGAAACCATTTTTGGATCCCTCTTACCTTAAAACATACCCAACTGTTCTTTATCAATGTTGACAATGAAGCAAATCTTACCAAATCTCAAATTAGAGGCAAGAAGAGTTGAAGAATGCACATGTTTAAAAATTTGTTGTGAACTGCATCTAACGTTATGGCTGTATTCTCCACTGATAGAGGGTTTAGGTCCTGGAAAGATAGGGGTACTATTTTCATATAATTCTTGACAATAATCCTCATTAAGCATCCTAACACTCATGATGTCTATGCTGGCTATTGCCAAGAGACCTAAGTCAAATGGAATGTTGGATGAATTGGCGCATGGACAAAACATTAATGATCTCAAGAAAAAGTTGAAGGGAAAACTGGCTTTGAGGACGAAGGACAATGTAAGTTGCAAGAGTAAAGCATAAAGAGGCAATTGATGGTCTTGTTTTTCTCATCCTTGTTTATTTTCTATGGCATGTGTAGCCCAGCCCATAAGGGCCATGCGGACTTGACTTCATCCCCAAACTATTCTTTTCTTACAAGATGGGATTAGGAGAATAGTTCCAAAGGTAGAACAACGGTCTCCAAAACCACGGGTTAAGGGTTCCAATCCCTCCTCTCCTGCCGAAGAGACGCTTGTCCTTCTTCTTATTCACCTTCTATGCTATGACGAAGTATGGTCTGGATCCAGAATGAAGAGAATGAGACAAGTCATGCCAGCTCTTAATCTCAATACTTTAGCGACAAAAGAAAAACTCCCCGCAGGAAGAAAGAAGAAAGGGTGGTTTCCAGCTAGTGAAAGGGAGGGCCATAAAACATAATGAACGCAACTATAAAGAGTTGGAGTGCGTTTTGAAGCAAATCAGCCTTTCAAACTAGCCAATCTGCAACAATTAATGGTTTAGTACAAGTAGATGATTTTGAATTGCGTGTATTGTTTAACTCTTCTTCAAACAGATCACATTGCATGAACATGTGCTCCAAAATGTGGTGCGGCTCCTTAAACAAGACGTATAGGATATAATGGCATTTCTTTCCGTGGTTTGTAGTATTTTAGAAAAGCCTTGTAGCTAAGGTTATTGTTATATCATAGAATATAAGAAGTAAATTGTTACTCCTAGGCAAGCAACGTGATTACGATTTCTTTGCCATATGTTTGATATCGCCAAGTTCTAAACAACCACATTGGCTTGAAGAAAATGCTATAAACAAAAACATAGATTCATGATACAAGCCTTGGCAAAGAAAATGATTATGGGTCATTCATTAAGAAGGCCGTTTTACATAGCTGGGATTATTTTAAACACTTTATTTAAATCGATGCCTTTAAATATAGTTATGATGGTTATGATATATGGAGTAAGTATAAATAAAGTTATCTGGCTAATAATTAGAGTACCTTATAGATTGTAAGGGCCTCTTGGATGTAATATATTCATTGTGAACATGAATACTCATGGATGGTGGTTGCTTCATGGCTATCTCTTAGCCATACACTTTGGTATGCTGACAAAAATAGCAATAAAAAATCGAATTCCTTGAATTTTGGAGAACCGGCCTACAGTGCGTGCATGTGTTGAGCCCCGATAAAGAAAACTAAAACACCAACGAAATCATCATTCTTGCTTCTCGTCTTTCGATATGTTCAACGTTTGAATGGAACCAATGGATTGTGTTTCTTTTTCCTATTTGCAACATTCAATTTGTGAGTTATTAGCGTATTTGAATGCCTTGCCTTATGAATTATGAATTGGGCATGGAAATAGCATTCCACTGATATGTTTGAGTCCAGTTTTTTGGGTTGCCCCTAAGGGGAAAACCCTCATCCATGTGGGTTTGTGGCATATTCCAAGTATATGTCAGTATATGCTCGAAAACATGACTTTGAAGTGTGATTTAAGCCATTTCGCTCTCGGGTCACGGAGGGCAACCCTCCGTGCGCAGCACCTTGTTTTATTTGAAAAAGTAAGCCACGTGTCGATACTTGATTAGTTAAAATACCATTTTATTATTTGTAAAATATGCCACGTGTCAATATTTCATTAGCTAAAGGCAATTGAAAACAATACCTTGTTTTTCCTATATGTTATTATAATAATTTTTTACATGTCCTTAATTCAGAAAAACAATACTTAATAGCATAAAAAAACAATAGCAAGATTTCAAAAACACACGTGGTACTTTTAAAAACACTATTTTTAAAAACAATCTTACTTTCATGTTGTAATTTAGCTTTCCACATGTGGTAATATCGAGACCTACGTATGTAATTCTGAAGATAAACGCATGGTTCTATTAAAAACAACAGTGAATGAAAAAAAAAAAACACGTTGATAAAAAACACAAAAACAATGTCAATTTTTGCTACGCGTGGATTTTTCTGCCAAAAGACCACCGTGGAAAATTTCTGCCAAAAAACCACTGTCTCTTTGTGCAAATCCGGATAAACAGGCCACGTGGATTTTTGGGGCCATTTTGGTGTTGTTTTTGGCATAAAACAACACTCCCGTACAACTAAAAAACAACTCTGGACCAAGAATTGTTGTAAGTGTGTATGAATCATTGGACCTGCTCTCTCATCTTTGCAAACCTGCCGATTTCCTTTTTGCAATAGACTTGAAATCGGGTTATCATCATGTCTCCATCTGGCCTCCTCACCGTTCTTTTCTTGGTTTTTCGCTGGACAATCAGTTCTTTATCTTCAATGTTCTCCCCTTTGGACTCGCCTCTGCTCCATTTGTGTTCACCAAACTCATTCGGCAATTGGTTCGCCGGTGGCGGTAGGGTATCCGTTGCTCCCCATATATTGATGATATCCTGTTTCTGTGTCACTCCTCGCCTGAGTCCCTTCAAGTCCAGATTATTTTTGACTTACAGCAAGCCGGTTTTCTTCTCACTTGGAAAAAGTGTCGGTTTCGCATTTCTCATGGCACTGTCTTCTTAGGTTTCATAGTCGATGCCCAGGATGGTTTGTTCCGCATCTCTGCCACTAAAAAGTCCCGCGCTTTTTCTCTTTGTTCTGACTTGCTTGCTGCTCCTGCTCGCTTGATTGCTCGTTTCCTCAGTTTCATTCAGTCCTTGCGTCTAGTTTTTGGCCACTTGTGTGCTGTCTTAACCTCAGGCCTTCACTCTGATCTCCGCCGCTCTGAGCTTTTCCCCCTGTCACGTCACGAACTGTGTCTTTGGCAGACTATTGTGTTCAGATTTGACCGTTGTCCTCTTTGGCCCCCTCTCCTCACGAAAGTCACCCTCGGGTTTGATGCTAGCAATGAGGGTTGGGGTGGTTGTCAATTCCTGGTACACCCGTGCTCTCTTTTCATGGCCTTTTTACCGCATCTGAGCATCTTCAATCCTCCACATGGCATGAGTTATTTGCCCTACTCCAATTGTTGCAGCATTTTGCTAGCCTCCTCTTCAACTCCATTGTAGTTGCTCGTGGTGATAATCAGAATGTCGCTTTTTTTGTTGCAAAAGGGTGGTTCCCCATCTCCAGTTCTCCATTTGCTTTTAATCGAACTTTTCATTTTTTGTTATCACCATAGGATTCAACTCGAGCCGTTGTGGGTTCCCCGTTTGGACAATGAGTGGGTTGACTATTTGTCTAAGATTTGTAAGTTTGATGAGTTCTCCCTTTCCTTTGAGGCTTTTAGCTTGATTGAGTCTCGATGTGGCCCTCACCATGTCGACCACTTTGCTAGCCCATCTAATGCTTCCCGTCTTCAATACCAAGGATGCTTACCCTTTTCAGATTCCCCCTGATGCTTTTTCCTACAATTGGCGCTTATTCAATAATTTCTGCTTTCCTCCTGCCTCCTTAGTCCCTGCTGTCTTGCACCATGCTCGCCTATGTCATGGTCGCTTAACATTGGTTGTCTTTTCATGGCCTTCTGCCCCTTGGTGGTCGTTGGTCGCTTCTAACACGAACTCCTGGCAACCATTTGTGGTAGATGCATTGTCTTTTCATGAGTTTTCTCGTGCTTTGCTTCTGTCGGTCTCGCGTCTTGCGGGTGACAAACGACATGTGCCTTTATTTGCTCTATGTTGTGTATTTGAATAAGGTTGGTGATGTGATTTGTTTCTGATTATGTTTATGTGGTGCGTGTTTCAGATGTCTTACCGCATTTTTCTACAGTATTCCCTGTTTTTGTGGCTCCTATCCTCACCTCCGTTCTTCAATCCCATGCTACTTCTACCCTTCTTGCTTATGCCTCTGTTTGGCGGCGGTTCCAATCTTGGTGCTTGTCCCACGGTGCCCCTTTTCTTCCTGCTTCATCCATCTATGTCGCGGCCTTCTTCACCTCTTCTGTGTCTTTTCGCCAACGCCTCGCCTCGATGGGTGATGCTTCTGCTGCCATCTCATTTTTTCACAGCTTGATTAATGCCCCTTCTCCGTGTTCAGGTCCTTTACCTTCATTGGTCCGCCAGTCTGCCCCTCAGCTTCGGTCAACCCCTCGACCACGGTTGCCCCTCACTGCTGCTCACGTCCATCTTGTTATGTTATCTTTTGCCCCGACCCATGCGGAGTGGCGAGACTTGATGAAAGCCTCTTTGGTTACCTTATGTTTGGCTGGATTTCTCTGTATTTTCGAGGCCCTTCATTTGAATTGGCGAGACCTGGCCTTTTTTCCGGATCATGTCTGCATGGCAATCCGGAAGTCTAAATGTGACCAGATTGCGGCTGGTCAGGAAGTCTTGATTGCACGTACTGGTTCGATTTCTTGCCCTGTCCATCTCTTGCAGCGCTTGTTTTTCGCTTGCTCGTTCCATGTCATTGATCCTCCTGAGGGTGGACCCTTGTTTCGATCCTCTTTGACCTCTTGTCGTGCTTTGTTTTATTCCACCGTGCGTGCATGGTGGTTTGAGTGCTTGCGTCACATTGGTTTAGTTCCCCATCTTTTTGGTATTCATGCGGGGCGTCGTGGAGGGGCCAAGGCGGCCTTTGCAGCTGCAGTTTCTGCTGAGGTGGTGCGCTCTCATGGCCGTTGGCGTTCTGCTTCATCTCATGCTCGCTATATTCTACCCAGTATTGAAGAGCGACTCACTGTCTCTCGCAGTATCGGCCTGTGATAGTTGGAGGTAGGTTCCTCTTTATGTCGGTTATTGTTGTTTTACAAAGGACCTTTCCCTAGAATGCTATGGTTCTCTTCTTATATAGAAGAGAACCATCATTCTAGGGAAAGGGACGTCTGTTTTAGCGTCAAGCTATTTTGGACGTAGGAGTCATCTTTAGCCTAAGCTTTCTTTGGCACATGATTTCTTTAGCTCTGTCTGCTATATATCCCTGTAGCTTCCAAGCAATTCTCATCGGCGTTTCCTTTGAGCTGATTCTCCGTGTTCCAGTGTTTCCCTCCCTCCCTCCTCTATGGCTGGTCGCATGGTTTGGTTCGCTTGGCTTCTGTTTGGTTTCTGTTCATCCCGCCTTGTGAGGGCTGATTCTCCTCTTCTCTTCTGTCTCGTTAAAAAGCTGGTGGCCTCTGCAATTTCCTAGCGTAGCACTTGTCACTTCTGGAGGGCACCTCGGGGATGACCCCCGGGGTCGGCCTACTCTCTCTCTCTCTCTCTCTCTCTCTCTCTCTCTCTCTCTCTCTCTCTCTCTCTCTCTCTCTCTCTCTCTCTCTCTCTCTCTCTCTCTCTCTCTCTCTCTCTCTCTCTCTCTCTCCACTCTCTCTCTCTCTCTCTCTCTCTCTGGAGCTGTATGGGCTTCTAAGGTGACCCAATTTATTCATCGATTTCCATTCATCATCTATTATTTTTGATTTGTTTAACAATGTTTTGTCTAACATTGGTTGATGCTTGGCCTGTCAGGCTTCTAACTCATTGTCTTGCCTTAACTTTCCATGAGGTCTATTGTCTATTCTCTCTCTCTCTGGGCGATGAGAGCTGGGCCCAATTTTTTGATTTCCATTCATCTTTTTTTCTTTCTTTTTGGTTGATGCTTGGCTCCCGGCGGTCATTGTCTTGCTTGGCAGTTCAGCTTTTTCTCGTTTCTCGTGTTTGGGGCGGGTTGGGGTCCTGGGTGTTCGATGGGGCGACGCAAATGATGCTGGTCTGGTGGAGTCATCAAGGGAATTTTGCAGTCACTTATGTTTTGAGATGGAGCAGTTGATGCTTAACTTGGGGTGTTTGGGCTACCTAGGATTATTTTTCTGATCTTAATTGTTACTCACTTGTTTGGGGTTATTTGTGAACTCCTATGGTTCATTGTACTCATTTCATTCAGCTCAATGAAAACAGCACTTCACTTCGGTTATTGTTGTTTTACAAAGGACCTTTCCCTAGAATATACTTTTTAAGAACTTTTTTGGTTTATCTTTATAAGGCCTTATTATTTCAAAACCCACAAAGACGAAGGTAGCTAGGAGTTTTTGTTGGACAACCGCTTGAATGTCGGAGGATGCCCAAATGAGCTGGGCGTCCTACCTGACCCATATAGACTGTTGCAAGGGGTAATGCAATTCCTGAACTCGGGGGTTTGCTTGATCCTAATAAGCTTGACTTTCCCTGTGCTTGAGCTTGAGCTTGTGCTTGATTCTGGAACTTAAATTTTGATGGTTCACTGGCAGATTGTGTTGAATTACCATAAATTGATTATATCTAGTTTTCCAGGTGTAGGCATGGTAGAATTTAGGGTCACTTTTGAATTCATGCAGCAGAACATGAAAGAGGAGATGAATGGGAGAGGCTTGGTTATTTCTAGAGCTTAACCATGGCTGAACAAGCTAGAAGACCTGCAAAAGGCAACATTACAAACTATATGCGGAAGATCATTGTAATGCAATAATAATAATAATCATATGTATCTTCATATAAGCTTTTATTGATATTGATATTGATATTGATATTGATATTGATATTGATATTGATATTGATATTGATATTGATATTGATATTGATATTGATATTGATATTGATATTGATATTGATATTGATATTGATATTGATATTGATATTGATATTGATATTGATATTGATATTGATATTGATATTGATATTGATATTGGTATGTTATGGGAGATGTTTTTTTGGTTTTGAACCACAAAAAAAAAAAAAAAAAAAAAAAAAAACATTGGCAAATTCATAAATAATATATAGAGAAATGCGCATAAAGATAAAGATAAAAATAATATGGGTCCATTCGCACTTGCGTTAAGTTAGGTTAAGTTAAAAAATTTAACTACTTGGTGAAACTTAACTATAACAACTGCATTCACACTAAAAATAGTTAAGTCTCGGTTAAATAACTTAACCAAGATAAGTCGGTTTTCGATCAAGCAAAGAGATATACGTACATATGGCAAAAGAAAAAATAAGCAATCGACAAACTTTTCTACGGTTAGAAGCAAATTGTGAGTGTCATGAACCTACTCAAAAACAAGGAAAAATACGTGGAAAATACGCAAGAAATACAGAAGAAATACGCCAAGATTGGCAAAGAATCTGATATATGAACAGAAATCAAGAATACAATGGCCCGAAGACAAGCATGAATACGAGACAGATGCCTAGAAGGCTCAAGACTGGCGTTGAACCGGAATGGTTCGACAAGAAGGAGGTGCCTCCTTATATATCTAGGCCAACGGTCAGGATCGCGCCACTCCAATGGATGAGATCTTGCCAAGTGTCGTGCATGCATTTAGGTTCTAGAATGTTCTAGAACCTCCTGGAGATAGTCCTACATATGAGAGAGACGTGAGATAATATCTTCAACAAATATTAGTAGCGCACTTGGCAAAAGAGTATGACTCGCAATTGGAAGGTTGCGAGTTCAAACCCTGTCTTGTGCAACTACCTTTTTGCATCCGTGTGACGACCATTTTTTGTACATACGAGTATAATGTTCGTATAATACGAATGTCCATATGGTCGTGACACCATCCCCCTCCTACGACGGCGACGAGTCCTCGGAGCTGGAGCCAGAGTACTCAAACTTGGCTTGTCCGGGTAACGTCGATGAAACTCTGCAATCTTATCAAGAGCGTTACTTAGATTCTCGGCAGGCTCCCAGGTTCTATCACTTAGCGAGTAACCTTCCCAATCGACAAAGTAATACAATCGTCGACGAAGAAACTTGGAGTCCAGAATCTCTCGAACCTCAAACTCCTCATGATTATCAATTTCTACTCATGGTGGCGGCGAAGGAATGCGATCTGGGAAAGTATTGACTGTGTAGGGCTCCAATAGAGAAACATGAAATACCGGGTGAAGCCGAACAGCTGGAGGGAGCTCGAGCCGGAATGCCACATTGCTGATCTGAGCCGTGATCCAGTAAGGATCAAGGCGATGATAGTCAAGCTTATTGCAGGGACGTGAGGTAGGGAGGTCCCTATGAAGAAGCCAGACAAGGTCACCCACGTGAAATTTAGGAGCTTCCTGCCGATACAAATCAGTATAATGGCGATAGCGTTCCTGTGCTCGGTGAAGATGATGCTGAAGGTCTGATTGAAGAGCCTGGAGTTTCTCAAGTCGAGACTCAGCACTAGGATTGACGGAGTCACCGCCAGCGACGCTAAGGGACGAACGAGAATGCTGACCAGAGTTTAGAAAGAATGGAGTCTGGCCAGTACTGAATTATTATAGGCAAACTCAGCTAGTAGAAGATAATCAACCCAATCATCAACCCAATCATCCTGCTGATAACTGATGAAACACCTTAAATATTGCTCCAGAGTCTGATTAGTGCACTCCGCCTGCCCATTACTTTCTGGATGATGACCAGATGTCAGTGAGAGGTCGATATACAATAACTCCAAAAGCCGCTTCCAAAAACCTGCAACGAACTGTGGTCCACGATCCCTGACGATAGTATTGGGCAAGCCGTGAAGTTTAACTACTTCACGAAGAAGAAGATTCGTTGTGCCCTCACTGGTGATGGTGACATTGCAGGGAATAAAATGAGCCATCTTAGAGAAACGATCAACAACAACCATGATGGCATTATAACCCCGAGAGACTGGCAACTCTGGAATAAAGTCTATAGAAATGCTCTTCCAAGGTCCATCTGGTATCGGCAGTGGCTGAAGAAGGCCATGAGGAAGATGTCTTGGAACTTTCGCTCGACATCAGATGTCACATGATCGAATAAAAGCTTCGGTAGAGCGACGAAGCCCAGGCCACCAATACTCTCGACTAATAAGTTCAAGAGTCTTGGCTACTCTAAAATGTCCGGCCATAGGTGAATCATGGCACTTTGTTAGCAAATGTGAGAAGTGTCAAAGGCATAAACAATTAACAGGCCACAATAATATGCCATTCCACCCTATTTTGAGTGTTGGTCCGTTTCATATGTGGGGATTGGATTACATTGGGCCTATCAATCCTCCATCTTCCAAAGGTCATAAGTATATCTTGGCAGCCACATGCATGTTTACAAAGTGAGTTGAAGCAATTCCAGCAAAGCATGCTACAGAAAATACCACAGTAAGCTTTCTTTATCACAATTTGATTTCTCGGTTTGGTGTTCCAACCATTCTTTTGTCTGATCGGGGAACTCATTTCATGGCCCGAAGCCTAGAAGCACCATCTGGCACATACAGAAGCCCATCATGGAACAGGAGTCCATCTCGATCCTCAAAATGATCATAGTCAGATCGCATTTGCTGAGAAGATGATGCAGATCCAAGGTGTGAGAATACATCTTGAGCCAATGGATTGGAGGGCAGAGATGCTCGAATAGACTCCAATAAGGGCGTATCATGAGGCCTCTCAAACAAAGTGAGGGCCATAAGCTGGAACCGATCAGACCCTAGAATAACCTGTGATTGCTGGTCAAATGCAGGATCACCTAGCTTGAGCTCAAGGTAGAAGCATCTAGACAAGGCATTAGGCTTCCGTTGGAGGGATCGAGGGGTACTTGATCACGAAATCAATCCGAGATAATACTTGAGTATGCCACCGGGCCTGGCGACGGTTGAGCACTCGAGCAGACTGAAAATATTATAGATTTCGATGATCTGTGTAGACTGTGACCTTATAAGGAGATCCCTCTAGGAAACGTCTCCACTCCTCGAAAGAATCCACTATCGCCAACAACTCCTTGTCATAAATGGGATAGTTGATTTTAGCAGCCTGAAACTTCCGTGAGTGATAGGTGATTGGATGCAATTCATGGTCATCCCCCTCCTGTGACAGGATCCCACCAAGCGCAAAATCAGAAGCATCCGCTTCGACAACATATGGGCGCAAAGGATCTGCATGAGCAAGAACTGGCGCCGTAGTGAAAGCATGCTTCAAGGTAATGAAAGCAGATTCTGCTTCCACAGTCCATTCAAATGGCACGTCCTTAACTGTGACGCGTGTCAAAGGAAGGGCGATCTCTGAATAATCTCGAATGAAGCGCCGATAGAAATTGGCAAACCCAAGAAAACACTGAACATCTTGAACGGATGAAGGTGTTTGCCACTCCATAACAGTGCTGACCTTTTCGGGGTCCATAGAGATTCCATGTGGAGTGATGCAATAGCCAAGGAACTCCACATTATCCTGCGCGAACTTGACACTTCTCAAGTTTGGCATATAACCCATGTTCACGAAGCTTCTGAAGAACCTGTCGAACATGCCTCTCATGTTCTTCGAGAGTCTTAGAATAAATAAGAATATCATCCAAATAGATGATAACAAAAGTGTCTAAGAACTCTCGAACATCATTGGCCATATGCTGGAATACTACCGGGGCATTGGTAAGTCCAAACGGCATAACTGTGTACTCAAAATGGCCATACCGAGTACGAAAAGCTGTTTTCCACACATCACCCTCCCAGATCCGAATAAGATTGTAGGCACCCCTACGATCAATCTTCGTAAAATAATGCGCACCTTGGAGTCGCTCCAACAACTCTGGGATCAGAGGAAGCGGATACCGATTTGGTACTGTGATTTTATTGAGGCCGCGATAATCAACGACCAGACGCAGCGAATCATCCTTCTTTTTGACGAAGAAGATAGGCGCTCCAGCAGGGGACTGAGAATGTCGAATGAAGCCAGTGGCTAGATTCTCTTCAATATAATCCCGCAAAACCTTCAACTCAGCGGGAGATAGACCATATATCGGACCATATGGCGGCGTTGTCCACGGCTGCAAATCAATAAGACAATCATATGGACGATGCTCTGGGAGTTTGCTGGCCTTGACTTTGTCAAAAACATCAGAGAAATCGTCGTATTTATCTGGGAGCATTGGAGTAGACTTCGCTGGTGCCGAGCTAGCTGATGGGTGAACCTGGATTGCAAACACTGAACTAGGATCTTGCCTTCTAGATTTATTGAACTCGCGAAGAGAAATCTTTGAGATACGAAACCGAGGGCATGAGAAGCCTCTATAAAAGCAGGACAGGAACATGAGCAGGAACACGAACGTGAGCAGGAGCAATTGGAACATGAACTGGAGCATGAACTGGATCAAGAACTGGAGCAGGAGCAGGGACTGGAGCAAGAACTGGGGCAAGAGAAGAAACTGGAACTGGAGCAGGAGCAGAGCTGGAACATCATCAAGAATATGGTCAGAATCTGGGGCATGAACTGGAGCAGAGGCAAGAGTCGAATCAGAACATGGAACGGAGACAGGAACAGCAAGGCCACGATACTGCACGGATCGAAGTCGATGTTGGTGTAGGGACCTGATATGCAGATGAACTGCAACTAGAAGTAGCACCAGCAAATCGAAATGATCTAGTACCTGCGGGTTATGTAGTTCGAGCTAGGGCAGACCCAAGACTATTGGCGCATGAGGGCTAGCAATGAGATTGAAGGAAATACTATAGGAAACTCCCTCGAACAAAACCTGAAGAGGCGCAGTACATTCTGTGACTGCACTCGAGGAGATCTCCCGTCCATCAATCACTTCGACAGAACCAGGATGCTCAACCTTGCTTCTAGGGATGGCGTGCTTACTGGCAAATGCACTATCCATAAAGCAGGCATTTGCACCACAATCAAGTTGTGCCAACACTTGCAATCCTCCAACTTCTGTTTTCAATGATATAGGGATGAAGAATGCCTTGCTGAGCTTATCCGATGGAATAAATATGTCAAGAAATGGGAAGGAGTCTGAGAAAAGGCGGCCAGCCGACAAGAGACTCCTACTACTCGGACCGGCCCCTGAAGTTTTCCGACTGATTTGGGCGCTTCACCGGGCATCCACGAGCAATATGGCCAGCTCCTCCACAGTAGAGGCAAAGGTTAGCTTTTCTCTGATGTTGCTTCTCGGCGGCAGATAAAGGTCCTCGAACTGCCCGATCAATCTGCATAGGCTCAGGTCTTGACCTGTTGAATTCTACTGATGACATCAGGGAGGACGTAGCTACAGGCACTTGTGTGATTGGGAAGACCTGACTACGTTTCTCGTTCCTACGTTCGAAGAGCCGATTATCACATCGAATGGCAAATCTGATGGCTTCTTCCAAACTCTGGGGATCCTCCATAGACAACAACATATCTTTGACATCCTCACGTAACCCCCTTCGGAAACAATCTCGAAGTGCAACATCATCCCAGGTAGTATCTACCGCAATGTGACGAAATTCTGATGCGTATACTGAAGCTGGACGAGAGCCTTGCCTTAGATTGCAAAGTTTTGTGACTGCTGTGCGCTGACGTTCAGTGTCTCCAAAGCATGCCTCGAGCTCTGCAGTGAACGCAGCAAAATCTTGCAACTCTGAGGCTCCTTTCTCCAATAATGGAGCAAGCCAACTTAGAGCTGGCCCTGTGAGGAGAGAACCAATCAGCCCAACTTGTTCCTGGGCTATGGGATATCTATGAGGGTGGAGCTGGATCACAAGCTTGATCTGATTCAAAAAACCACGGAGCTTGGACCGAGTGCCGTCAAACTGGCAGACTGATCTTAGGCGCTGATAGCCTCAATCCAAAACTAGAAGCAGATTCATGTGAAGCAACACGTTCCTTTAGCTCTTTATTGTCCAACTGCAGCTGCAGGCATACCTGAACAAGCTGCTGGATCTGTTGTAATAACGTCGGAACCTCCTCCATAGATATAAAATCACCAAATACGAGCAAAAAAATGCTTAGGGTCAGAGCAGGCAAGAACCGGTAAAGGATTTCGGTTCAAACTATCATGAACCTACTCGAAAACAAGGAAAAATACATGGAAAATACGCAAGAAATACGCCAAGATCGGCAACAAATCTGATATATGAACATGAATCAAGAATACAATGGCCCAAAGGCAAGCAGGAACGTGAGATAGATGCCTAGAAGGCTCAAGACTGGCGTTGAACTGGAATGGTTCGACAAGAAGGAGGTGCCTTCTTATATATCTAGGCCAACGGTCAGGATCGCGCCATTCCAATGGATGAGATCTCGCCAAGTGTCGCGCATGCATTTAGGTTCTAGAATGTTCTAGAACTTACGTACCCGTACTTTACGTTTACATATGTCCCGTACCTTCCTCACAGTACTATACGTACTATACCTATAAGTTGACAGGTCAAATTGAGCTCTTGTTTTATTAATACTGTACTTAACGTATTAATACGTACAATACGTATGTTATGTACTTAAAAAAAAAAAGCATCCAAATGACATTAGACTAATAGAATTGGTAAAATTATAGATTAGGAAAAATACATTATTATATATTATAGAATAGGAGTAAAAAACACGTTAGGAGACTTTAGACATTAGGGAAATTATGGAATTATAGTTTTAAAAAACAAAAAAACCAATCTTCTTGCAAATAAAAACCCAAAACCTCTGTGTTTTCCCCCAGCCGCCGAATCGAAATGGAGATGGAGATGCAGAGCCCCTTTCTCCTTGTTTTGTCATGGCAGGAGGCAGACCTTCTCTTTAATACTTCAGTAGCTTGCATTCATGCCAGAATAGAAATACAGAGGCCAGTGGCGGTTAGCTTTGGATGCAGCAAATGAGCAACAATTACTTAAATTTATTTGTCTGTGGGCGTAGATTGCAAACTAGAATATATAACTCTTAAATAGACATATTTTGGATTGAAAACTTTGAGAAATACTTAATCTTCTAGAGTAATATATTCTGGTTCATTATTTAAAACTTGAAGTTCTTCGTACTAATTGTTATTACAACTATTTCAACCGCAATACAAGAAATCATAGTTCCAAAAAATTACAGGAAGTACTTAACGTACTGTACGTAAAGTACGTATTTTATATATTTAATAAGTATTTTATAATTCCAAAAAACGTATTTAAAGTACTTTTTAAATGAGAGGTATGCATACGATATTAATACATTAAGTACATATAATACCTGTACTGTACTAAACGTACCTAACAATACTGGATGTGACATAATTTTAAAAATATTGATAGCGCATTTGGCAAAGGTGTATGACTCGCAATCGGAAGGTTGCGAGTTCAAACTCTGTCTTGTGCAACCACCTTTTTGCATCCGTGTGACGACCATCTTTTGTACATACGAGTATAATTCGTATGATACGAATGTCCGTATGGTCATCACAGTGAGTATGTATTTCTATGCAATCCATATCTAAATTAGTTTAGTTACTTATCCAGTTCATTTCTATTCTCTCAGGTTTGTGTATCTGGTATGGAGAATACAGTCTCTTCATGCTCGATAAGCAGTGTATTCCACTGCTTTCACCAAGACATGGGCTCTTTGTTGTTCAAAGGTAGCACACCAATGCAGCTCAGAGGAAGGGGTATATGCTTATGGAGGTATGAATAATCTCCACGAAGCTCCAAGCTTATTGAGCTTCCATTGCCCAGCCTGTCCGAGCTATACTACAGGCCTCAGGATGCCACTTCTGTCTTACTAGCACGGAGTAAGTTGTCACAGGAAATGTTCAGAGCATTGAAGGAGAAGGGAGGAGTCTGCGGGCATGTGTTAGGAATTGATTTGTTTATTGACTTATTCAAAAGCGCTGACAATGTTAAGAAGACCTTGAAGATGTTTATAGTTCAACAGCTGGTGGATAGTTTTTTAGATAGTCTATTTCTTGAAGGTTGGAGCGCTCAACTTCATGATGGAACTGAATCTACTGAATGTAGGATAAGTTGAGACACGGTTCGATTCAGATACATTCGGAATAACAACCAACATAACTACTATCCCATCGATCCGAGCCATCGGATCGCCATTCTGGGAAAGGACGAGCGCCTATATTAGGCCATTGTCGTTTTCCGCCTGGTTATCGGCGTCTTCTCACAGCAGCATTCTTCGTTCTCGTAGCTTGGCTTCCCTCCCTTCATGCAGCATCTCTTTCCTTGTACATTGCTTCCTCTCTTCATCATCTTGCTCCTCTTCCTCTCATGTTATCTTCTTCACCTTTATCCCCATCCTTTTCCTACTGGTTGTACATCCCTTTGCGGTTTGTTTCTAGACAGATTGATTGCCAGCCATTTCTACCAAATCACTCGTGTCTTGCTTGTCTTTTAATGTTGTTGTTTTGTTTTTAGAACTTCTTACGATTGGCATTCAAGAATTCACGCCATATCGGCGGGGATCCTGATCGACGATTCGTATGTCCAATCCATCGGGCTTGGGTTGGATTTACCAGCTGATTGACGACAGATGCGAGAGCGTGGTTGGAACCGCATGCAATCTCTCGCTTCTTAGCTTTTTCGTCCCTTTGTTTGCTTCTCTTCTTTTCAATGGGACGCTTGTCCCAGAGGTATGGCATTTCTGCAAAAATTCTCGATGCATGCACACAAATCCACGTCCCTCTTACTTCATGCCAACAGTTCTATCACTTATGGAGTGTGGTTTTCCTTGAATTCTGAGGCATGCACAAAGCTTTATAGATGGATTTCTAACGCAATTTGTTTCCCAAGCAGGGTGATCGGATTCAGCTGTATGATGTATCTGCTTCGTTTCTTTTTAATCTTTCCAACAGTAGGACATTTGTTGCACCACATGCTTTCCCTGCAAAGTACATGCTTGGTTTCTGCCTTAGGTTCACTTAGTCACAAAATCAATTAAGTTAGCAATCAGTCCCACTGCATAGGGAATTGGACACATCGGGACTCTTGCCGGGATCGTGATGGGTTGATCTGGTAGCTGGACTGCACTCGATTGATCGGCATCCAATCTCTTTTTGTTGTTGTTCCTCCATGGTAGCTTGATTTCCCATCTCGTTTCTCCCTTCTGCCTCTGTTCTAGTACATAAATCAATTTGCCTATTTGCCTTTGCCTCTTTCCCCTATCGATCATCTTTCGATCCTCAAAATTTATTAGCTACTTGCCGCTTCCTCTCCCATACCTCTTCATGATCAATGGGATCTGCATCGACTTGTTGGAGCAGCTCAGATATCTAACATCTTTCTGCCCAGACATCTAGTTCCCTGCCATAATCGGATTCTTATATTGCAGTGGGCAACCTGGAGTTGTTGAACTTCCAGCCTGGATCACATGCGACGGACCTGAGACTGGAGAGGATTCGCTTGTTTATTTCTTGGCTGGCTTTTTTCACAGGAGTATGCGCAGGAACGGAGTCGGGATGGAGCTGCATGCGGCATTTGCTTCATTGATGGCAGCCTCAGCTTTTCTTATTCTTCCTTGTCTTCATTTGCCCAGGCTCTCCGCCATCAGTTCCAGCCCCCGGCGTTTTTTGGTCTGACCTTAGCATCTGGTGCATGACCGATTGGCATTTTCCTGGCATCCGGGCACCTGCATGCAAGATCCGGCCTGCCTTCCTCTGGTTTTAGCAGGTCGGCTTCAGATCCGACGATCCTGCTCCTCCACGCTGCCTTTTCAATGGGCTTTCATCGGCCCAGCCAATATTAGCATGCCACGTCACTTCTAAGCCCCTATCCTTTCATAAGGTAATTGTCTAATTTGCATTTTCCTTCTCCTTCGCCTTCATTGAGTCCCTTTTTTCCTAAATCCGCTGCTCACGTAGGTTCTGGCACATATGCGTTTAGTCTTGGCAGTGTTTTTATAGTCTACACCGGTTCTATGTGCATTGGATTGGATTTTAAAACCAATTTTTTGGCATACATGCATTCTTCCTATACATTTGACGATTTTGCTTTTTTCCATGATTTGGAAGGCCCGCTTTTCTCTTAGGCCCTAGTTTTTCTATATACGCCAGCTTCTTTTGCATTAATTCGCTTAAGTTGGGTGATTCTTTGGATATGGGTTTAAACCCAAAGGTGAGCTCCAACCTATAGTTTTTCATTGGGCCATCTTATGTTTGCCTCTTTTTTTATGCGTGGAGAAACATCTCAGATTTGTTAAATGATGTGGTATTGTTCCAACATATTCATTTGATGCACGTATTGACTGGGTATCTCATGCATGCCGATATGGCTCGTTGCTCCATCGTAGTTTATTTGCATTTTGATTTGTCCTTGGGATGTTCACCATACTTTGGGAATTTACTTGCATTATTCACGATTATGCTAGTAGACCCTCATTGTGAGAATGGGTGATAACATGTTTGGTATTTGCATTTAAATATGGGTTTGGCATCTTATTCTTCTCATTGGTGCTTTTCTTCGACTTTTGACTCTACGATATGCATGATCATTTGCCTATTCATTGGCTCATCTCATTTATCCAACGTTGTTCCTCTTTTCAACATATTTTCTCCATCTGTTTACTATTTGTCTTATGCTCCCTATTTTACTTATCATGGCCTTTTCATAGCCTTTGATTTTTCTAATGGTTACATAGGTTATCTTATGCCCCTTTACATATACCCTCTGAGGGAATTACTTAATCACATTTACATTATATTTTCTATCATTTGGTGTCCCTTTTTCTTTTTCCTATGCTGGGTTCTCGATTGTTATGTTTTTCACGCCTTATTCATAATTGCATTAGAATATGCGGCATCTAGGGGCTTTTGTTTTAGGGGGTGGTTTTTCCCCCCATGTTATCTCTTTCATATGTGATCTTTTCCAAGTTGATGGACATCTAGTTTTTATATATGTGACGTTATCCTTTGAATTTGAGGCTTTTTCATCGTTGTTTTCGGATTTTTCTTCTTTGCACTTGTGTTTTATCGTGGATTCGATGCACCATACTATTTACAGGGGTCTATGCTCTCCTCGCGCTGTTTTTCTCTTGTTTATGTTCTGTCTTTTTACCTCGTTTTCGTCTTGTGGTCGTTTACTTGGGATGTTGTCTTGTTTTCATAATTCTACGCTGCAGTCTCTTGGTTTATTATATTTTTATTGCCTATAGATTTGTGGCCACCATCTTCGGGGTTGCATTTGTCTTTTTTACATTGATGCATTCCATTTCCATGGTAGGTTGCAGTATGGCTTCAATTGCGTGTTATTTCTCCGACATGCATCTCTTTTGTATGTTATTTTTTATATTGTGGTTCCCATGTGGTTATATGTGGCATTCCTTTCTGTGTTTAGGATTTCCCCATGGTGGTTTGGGTTTTATTTTTTGCACTTGTGTTTGTATCTTATGTGTGATGCACTACACTCCTACCAGGTGTGGTATAATGCTATTCGTGGTATTATCTTCTACATTCTAGGTTGGGTGCGCACTTTGTTGCCTTGTATATATCACATTGTAAGGGTTCCTTCATTTGGTATTACGCTATTTTCGATTCTCGATAACTTGGGGTTTGGCATAAGGGGGTTGTGTGTGTTTTATAAAGGTTTCTAATTATTATTGTTGTTCCTCATGTATGAGGCACCTATAGGGGTCCGCGGATCGGTTTCATGGTTCAACTCAGCGATCTCTTTTTCTTTTGTGTTACTTTTTTACATTTTTATGCTTGGTTGACAACGGGGTTTCCTATATGTTGGCATCCTCTTATTAATCATAGGCATTCACATGGTTTTTGATTTTTTATGTTGGGCATCATTCGAATTTTATGATGTATCAACCTATTTTCAACGTTATAATTTCTATGCATTCTCGTGGGTTTGATTTTTTTCTTTTTCAGTATTGTTGCCCGCTCGTTCAAGTCGATCTTGTTGCCTATCCTTTTGCAATGTTGTTATCAAACGTTGTTTTCCCTCGTTTTTAGGCATACCCGAGCATTACTTGGTAGTTTCATTTTTTTTTCAACGCTATTGCCTATGTCATGTTTCCTGATTCTGTCACGCTTAGCTAGCTTTTTTTGATTTATTATGTGGTGTTTTCGATTCTCGCTACCTAGCTAGCTTTTTGTGATTTATTGTTCATCCGCAAGGTTGCATCTTGTCTTTCTAACGTTTATGCATCTTCTTCACAACCATAGGTTGGCTTTTCCTCTCTTCATCTTATTGCTTTTGTATTGGGTTATTTATCATTATTGACAACTTGGGAGGTTTTGCATAAGTGGGCCTCACATCTTTTTGCATTATATGCATTGACGGTGGTTGGTTCCTTCTTGTGTTTATGCATTATCTCGCAATTGCATAGCTTGAGTTGTTCCTACTTAGCTGATATTGCCTTTTATTTCGGTCGCATTCTCGCTCTTTCGGTTGATTCTCCCGGCCAGATGCATCTTCGATTCCTCATCACGGGGACTTGACTTGTTTTTGTCGTATGCCCTCTTTTTTTCGCCTTTCCCGCGGCGTGACTCTTCTTACCATTGTTTTTGTTCTATGATGCATTTCCTTTTTCGTGTTAGTGGGCTGATGCCGCCTATCGCTAACCCTTTCCAACTCTTCTTCCCCGGCTGAAGTTCGCTTTCCACCACGACTAAACCGTTATCGCAGTCCGTCCTCGGCTGCCAACGCTTCCTTCCCTTTGAGCCGGGACTCTTTGGACGCAGGTTCACTTTCTCCCCGGACCTCTCCCATTCCCGCCTACGCCATACCCATGCTTTCGCCCGCTTTCTCCCGATTATACACATTACCATGCGGGGAGCTTCAAAGCAATGCCACACTTCCGAGCACTCCGGACATCGCCAGCCACCTTATAAACTTCGACCCACCAGACCCCCTTCTACCTCCATCTCCTCCCTATTTCATCGCATTACACATTCTTGGGGTTCCACATCTCACGGCATTTTGTCTTCTTTTCTTATTGCGCTTACTTGTTATTCTTTTATTATTTATCGTTATTGTTTTTCTTTGGGGATCCATGATGAAGGGTTCCGCTTCTCCATTTTTGCTCGCTATGTGGTCCACATGTTGAGGTTCGGTAGATACTCGGTTGATGGCGTCCTCGTTCTCTGCGGCTGTGCGTGTTTGCCGCGTCGCCGCTTGGTCGTTAGCGCCCCTCTTCGCTCCTCACCTCGCTTATGCGTTTTCGTAGTCTCGACTCTAATTCTTTTGGAGTTTTCTACGGGCTGGCTAGGGCTTATAGTTTATGCAGTTCCATTTTCTTTTGTGTCTGCTCAATTCGCTTGTGTTCCACGCGGATCTAACCCACGCTCCACGGCCATCTCTCTCTCTCTCTCTCCTCTCTCTCTCTCTCTCTCTCTCTCTCTCTCTCTCTCTCTCTCTCTCTCTCTCTCTCTTCCGTTGTCGTCATTTTTCTCATTCCCATTTAAGTATTTTAGACACATTTTCCACCTCGCTTGTCCTTTTGTGGCTACATTTCTTCTATGTATATTCTATATTTGGTTTGGTTCCGATACTTGGACTTGAATATTTGGGGATTGCATTTAAGATTTTTCTTTCTTTTTGGCATGATCATCTGGGAGCTCTAGTGTTTGTTGGTTCCTTTGTTCACTCAGATAGTGCACTTATTTGTTGTTTCCTCAAGTTGTATTTTCTAATCTTGACCATGGGTGACGGGGATATTGGTTGGTGTACCAACTTTATGGATTTGGGAGCTTTCTTGTTTTCAAGTAGCTCCACTTTGTCATGTTCGCAGTCGGCTTTATTTTCGCATATAGCTTTGTTTCGCTATATATGATATGATATTCCATAATCATTGTGTCGGGACTTGACTTTTCATGTTCTTTTAGCCCATAGTTTTTATCATTCTTCCCCGCTTCCTCCGCTTTTTGCTCGATATGGGTCCACATGTTGAGGTTCAGACTTCCTCATTGTCGGCGGTCCTCGTCCTCTCTGCCGCATTGGTGTGCGACTCTCCCCCGACATCTCCATGTTTCGCTCCATCTTTAGGTCTATGCATTTTACATTCCTATGCTTAAGTTTTTCCTTTTGCCTTATTATCTCATTTTGTTATTCTTCCTTCTTATTTGTGCGTTATTGTTTTTGGGGATCCATGATGAAGGGTTCCTTTGTTCACTTTATCTCCCTCTAGATGTTGACCATGTGTTCCAAGGCATAATGGCCACATTCACGGACTTCGTCCGCACATCCGCATTCATATCATATGTGTATTGTACGCATTAACGGGGTTTGTTTTTTCATCGCTTTGTTGCCTTGTTCGCCGCTTTATCATCCCTCGGATGTCTCCTTCCTCCATTTCTTTCTACCGACGGCCATATCCTTTTTTTCATCAAATCTTCAACCTTCCCTCCTCGATCCTCTCCCGGCCCCCCTCTTCTTCGCTCGCCTTCTTCTTTGCGCCCTTTATCTTATCCGACCGCCGTGGTGGTGGGGAGGTGTCTTCTAGCTATAGGCTTGCATCCATCCCAATATGGTACTCATTCTGCCTCGTCGTGGAGGAGCTTCAAAGAAACCACGGGGTTCCGATGAGGTCAGACGGTACCCTTGGGCGCTTTTCTTCTTCTCACTCGTTATGTGTTTCCACGATCCGACTCCACACTTGGGTGTCGCACGGGCGGCCGGGCTTATAGTGGAGGAAGTCCTTTGCAGTCGGGTCGGCTTTGTGTGTTCAAGAGTCCTTTCCTGATCCCATCGATCCGGAGCCATCTGGACGCCATTCGGGAAAGGACGAAGCCATATTAGGCCATTGTCGCTTTCACCGGGTTATCTTATCGCCTTTCACAAAGCAAAGATTCTTCGCTCGTAGTTTCCCCTTCCCCCTCACATGCCTACCTTTTTCATTTATATATATTTATTTGTTCATGCACTTTTTGTGTTCTCCACTTTGTGGGTGGCTTTTCCATGTTGTTGTTGTTTCCTTCATTCTACTATGTTATTCTCCACCCTGGTGTCGCTATTTTTATCCACCTTGAGGTGAGGCATATTTTGATATAGTGAATTTCCACCGCCGGTGTCGCTTTTTCCACCCTAGGGGTGATGCTATCTTTTCCTCGCTATGTTCTTTTTTTCTACCTATTTTTATTTCTCATCTCTTCTGGTCCTTTGTTGATGCAAATTTTTATGGCTATGTTTGTTTTGCGGTTCTAACCATTACGTGTTTTTCTGAGTTCTTTGGTCTTGCGTGTTTTCTTATATTCCACCGCCCGGACACTTGCCGCTGCTTCGCTCGGGCCTCCTCCTTCGTTACCTTCGGGATCTCACCATTGGGCTGGGTCGCTTTTATGTTCACCTTCGCCTCGGCCCCGTTTCTCTCGTTCTCCGTGCAACACATTCGAGGTTGGTGGCAACCATTTTCATTAGGGTTTTCCTCAAAACCCGAAAGGGCGGGTTTTTATCCCGATGAGAAGTTGTTGCCATTGCCCTCCTATATTGCCTTGGCATATTTTCTTATGGGGTAGTCCGATATTGTTCCTATGGTCGGCTACCCCTCTCTCTCTCTTCCAAACGTTGTATACTGCTGCTGTGATGAATGACAAGCCTATCTATCGGCCGGTTTTGTGTCTCTCATGAAGTCCTTTCCTGATGAACATTAATTAACACAAACCATGTTTAAAATTAAATTCCCCCTTAAACCCCCTTTTGTTTGGGTGCATATTCAGACGGGGGGTGACTCAGCAAAGAGAGTCATTGGATAGGCATATTCACCCCTTATTCCTTAATCTACACCGTACACAAAGTTCCTCGTTTGTGGGGTATGGATGTATAGAATTTGTTATACTGTATAACAAGATTTGCAAAATACTATAAGATTTCACGCAAAATACTATATGGTGTTGATTTTTGTGCGTTCTTAATTCTGGGGTTCTCCATTTTGCCCTACGTCACCTCCCGTGTGAATATGCACCCAAACAAAAGGGGGTTTAAGGGGGAATTTAATTTTAAACATGTCTAATGTAATGGTTTGTATTAATTAATGTTCATAGTAGTTATGTTGGTTGTTATATTACAAAAATGTTTTGGCCCTTCGGGCCACAAAAGAAACAAACATAGATAAACTCTGAGGTAAACAAAAAAATCAAAATCAAAATAAAATAAAACTACAAAATGATTGATGTGTTATTGCAAACCATATATTTTAAATTGCATAATTTATATGCTCCAAAATGACAACATTATAACAATGCGCTCAAATTGTCTTGAAATCATTCTAAAATAGCATTGTTGCAACAACGCGCTCAATTTGTCTTGACTGAATAGAAACTGTAGGCATTGGTAGTTACACATAAAATAGAAATGGATCATGCGACAAACTTGATCTCCCTTAGTTGTTTGTGCAATTGCCATCGTAAGCATTGCTAGAGAGAGATATCAACATCTTGCAAAATTTTTTTGAACCTGCATAGAGAATAGTACAGAGAATACTTTAGCATTAACGTATTTTGAGCAGCACGTATGCAAAAACTTTCCAAGAACATGACAAATGCTAGCAAGGTAGCATGTAAATTCGAGCCTGGACAGAGGAAAGCAAGCCATTGCATAACTTAAAGCAATGAATTCCATGGTTTAACAGTGTGAAATTAAGCTTAGAACAAACGAGAGAGAGCACAATGCATAATGAAAAATAGAAGATAAGATAATGCTTAGAAGGATAAGGGGTGAAATTTCACCTGGAAGTATAGCTCATTCTTGAAAGGATGAACCTTTATAAAATAATCTGTAATCCAGCGCATTGTACCCCTTGCTTTATCAAGCAATCCAGCTTTTTCAAGAATTCTCCATGCTAGAACTGTGGCTACAAAAGCCATTGCAAAACCAAACTTCACAATGTCCACTGCGTCATATAATCCTCCTGTTAGGTCCAGCTTTACATCATCTCTGTCTATAAGGGCCGAATCTCCTCGCTAGCTTATTGGGTTGTCTGCTTCTACAGAAATTTGAGTCAGAATAGTGTTCTGATCATGTGTATGCCAAAATCCCCATTGCAGCTGTGCAAAATCTAAAACTACAGATATGTGTCTGGAATCAAAAGCTAAAGCTACAAATATGTGTCTGCTTTACACCAGTTTCTTCAAAAAGCTCATCTAGCGCACCAAACATAACTTCCTCAGCCTCCGCTCTGGCTGCAGTCATGCAAGGATTTGCTGGTAACTCATGCAGAGCAGGTGGAAGATAAGTTTCCTCCCCCAGCCCAGAGCACTCTAGATTTTTTTTTTGAAAAATCAAGCTTTTTTCATCAAAGTTTCCGGAGAGCCTTGAATGATCAATGAATCTCTGGAAAGGTGCCTTCAGATTATCAGCAGGCTTATAACATGCATAGTCAATCAAATATACAGGACGAGGCCTAGACATAACATACACAGTGCCACCAAACACAAGCAAGGATGAACAGATCAGAACACTAACAAGATTGAATTGTAAATGCACCCAAAGCTGCCATACATCATCTGGACCCATTCTTCCTACTTCCAACATCACTGCTAGCATCATGGGAATTAGAAGCAAAGTGAATATCCGAGAGAGTGGTATCCGAGCTTCACATATTTCAGATTTACGCTCTGTAGAAAGTCTGGAAGACGACGCCTGGCTCGGATCTGCACTGACATTCTATCCCCTCCTATTCTCACCAGATTTCCTTCCATCTGCTCCAAAGTTGGAGTCATTTGACTCCCTCTTTGTGACATTTTTTCCCGAACTCCCGAGCTCTGGCTGCAGATGAAACCTCCCAAGCTCTGGCTGTAGGAGAAACCCCCGAACTCTGGATTTGCCCTAGAAGTTTTTATAAAGGCCCAAAACTTGACATCTGCCTTGACAAATCCGTTGCTTCAAATATGTAGCATACTATCCGCTGCTTCAAATCCGATGTGCCGTGATGTCGGCCAACCCCAACAGTGGTTCATGGCCAAGCTTTAGGGCAAAGAATGCCCTAAAATGCTATCCACGAGGCTTGCATGTTCAGCCCCTAAAATAAAAAGAGGGCTTTTGTTGTGAGCCCTTGGATGTTGGACCATTGAAAAAAAAAAAGCTAAATCAACGACTAAGAAATGGTGCACTCTAGATGTACGCATTAGTACATCCATTCGAATATGCCATGAAATCTTAGGAAAACCTTTGTCAAAAGCGTACAAAAACACAAACAAAACCCCCTGTTATTATGCTACATATTCGGAAGCAAACACTGTATGTCACTTTTAAGTATAGGAGATGGCGAAATGTCCGTGAAGGAAGGAAGTACGTCTGGATTCCAGTAGAAGAAGATGACAATGACGGCACTCATTCCATTGTCATAGACTTAAATATTCATAAGGATAATCGACCATTCAAAAGCCTCAGAGTGGAGAGCGAGTGGTCTTTATTTGGTGTCTGGTGGCAATTGGAGTTTGAGACATATACTTAAATTGCTTCCATTTTATGCTGGACAACCAGAAAATGGAAAAGCATAACTTTATATCTAGCATGATAGTGCTCACTTGAAGCGTTTTTTGCTACATCATTCCACCCTTCTTTTCAACCTTGCCAATCCCATTCCATTCATCCAAATTAGGTCGACCTGCATCTTCTTCTGCCCAAATATATAGAAAACCTCCAAGAGCCAGAAGCACTTGCAGTAAATTTAGCAAGAAGGGGGAGCTATGTTTCATAAGGTATGTCATATTGATTGGCAAATTAATGCTAGTTGTAGGCTTACAAAGAGAACGGCTTGATTGGAATACTGCCATCAACAATTTCTAAAGGAGATGTAGAGCAGCTATAGCTTCCTCCTCCGTCATACTATAACCACCCTTTTCGACCTTCCACCATCCTGTGGAGACTTTAGGACCAGATAAAACCAGAGATTTGCCTATGCATGTCTGTAAATCAATAAGCAAAGACAACATACCATTGTCTCATTTCAATGTTGTTCATAAGCAGCATGTGCATTCTCAATGTAATCCCCAAATCCTAGTATCTATGTGGAAACTAAACAAATTCAAAATAATTAATGGAAGACATATACCTCAAGAGCCTGAAGACATACCTCGAGAGCTCTAAGAACATGCAGGTGCAATATAATTGATAAATATATCCTGCTATTATACAACCCCTCTATCTGCTATTCTGGGCAGCTTCTAGTGGAGAGCAAGCCCTTATAGTAGTGGATTTGCAATATTAAACAGCCAATACCAATATCTCTATTATTTCAGAACACATGAAATATAATATTCAAAAGAACCTGAGTAAAATAACTCCTGCCTTCTGCTTTTGATTCTTTTGCCTTTGATTCTTCCGTTTGGGCATACATTTGGAGCGCAGTCCAGAGATAGAACATGCCATAATAAATTATCAATTTGGGAACCCCAGCCCTGTTTGTCTTGCATGACAAAAACACCTAAACATTTTCATTTCCTTGCAAGCTTTTCTTACATGTACAGGAAAATAACGTGTCATGAAGGGTATATTCTTCATAACATAAAGAAACTGTCAGAAATTTCAATTGAAAGTCTAGTTTCTTAGAATCTT
The DNA here is from genome assembly GCA_021234155.1 of Isoetes taiwanensis. Lineage (NCBI taxonomy): Eukaryota > Viridiplantae > Streptophyta > Lycopodiopsida > Isoetales > Isoetaceae > Isoetes > Isoetes taiwanensis. Next base: position 26,281,594 of record JAJEKV010000005.1, read on the forward strand.
AAGGTGTATAAATTGTTATCAGGCACTGCCAACTACCATCTGTCGCACATGATTAAACAGTTTAACAACATGCGAGTCTTGAGCTTCATCAGTAATGTGCTTAGACTTGACATGTCCATAATGGTTATGTCACTACGAACTTGAACCGTGTTCTATAACAGGAAAACGGCCCATGACCACACCTATCACACAGCCACCACTTCTGTCATGGTGGGGTGCTATCATACTACTGTATGCAACCACATCCTCCGAGTTTCTATTTATCATCTGAACCATGTATGGTTTCATATCTTGGTTGAATTAATATTTATGCATTCCATTATACCAACCATAAAAAATCACCAATGTGGTCCTTAATTTAAGTTGGTGATTTGGAAGGTACATTTTTTCTCAATCATGGTACTTTTTTGCATCATTTGCTTTCTTTGCCTATTTTTCTAGTATCAAGATGCAGCAAATAGTGAGGCCAATCCTTCTAGCAATAATATGTCAGGCCATCCACATCAAGGTGTGATAGAAGGTTAAAGTTGATCCTCTCACATAACCCAAGTACAGTTGCATAATTAAAAAAACAAATAGCATGATGTATGGCAGGCCTACGCTTAGACATACTTGAATTGGTATTGGCCACTTACCCAACTTTAGCTTGACCACATATAATAAGCAGGTGCCCAAATGGCCTTGCTCTTGGTTCATCCATTAAAGCTTCTTCAAGTGCACAAGCAGTCGCCTCAACCGAGCCCATATCTTCACCTCTCATTAGCAATACAGCAGGCAATTCCCAACTCTTTTCGTAATTCATCCTGCCCACACGACTTACAACCTAGCATTAACGAACGTGACCAACATAAATATACCTCAGGAGCCCTCAAACATTCCTCGAGAGCTCTAAGAACATCGCAGGTGCAATATAACTTCAACTCTTTGATTCTTCACTATGCCTTCTCGCAGCCTCTTCACAATCACGTTGAAACCTTCCGAGATGGACTGTGGCGATCATACCTGCTGCAGAATCTGCCTGTGTGTGGTCCAGTTGAGTGCAGAGGAAGCAATCTCGATGGCCCAAGAAGATCCGCATCTCTACCCTAAGGACATCAGACCCCCCTTTCTTTTTGCCACGACCGTTTCGATCTAGGGCTGGATCCAGGGTTTTTTTTTTTTTTTCTTTTTCCAATCATGTCCATCAATCTAAAAGATCCTTTCGTGGAACAATCTATGCTGTCCATTCATTTTATGCTTGATATACATACTTACTGAATAATTTTATAATATAATAAGATACCTCATATAAGAGGCATAGCATACATGAATCAAGCAGTTCATTGCCAATCGGACTCATCATGAGCAGGTGGTCGAGTGATGCTATTAAGCTCATAGGCGCCGCGCTCTGGAACCCAAATAAGATGGATAACAACATGGTATAACCCGGGGGAAGATTCCTTATGACTCATAGCTATTCCATCCAGCCAGGGATCAAGGTGGATACCCCTCTGCTTGCATCTATAAAGATCATTAAATGCCATAGAGCAAGTGATAGAGTCTATATCTTCGGGATGAGAAGGCAAGTAAACCTCTCAGAATGAGAAGATGAATATCCAGACAAAGCAAATGGATGCCTCCTGCATTGAATGAAGCTGTACTTACATCGATCAAAATTATTGATGTGCATTGTAGCAACATTATTGGTTATATGTACGAGTATATTGTATAAAATACACATAACATATATATAATGACATGGTATATATTTTTTACACATACATAATATATATAGTATATACATAGTACATATATAGTATATGTACACAGTATATAGATAGTTTCTCTTTAAATAGACATCCATGCTTTCATTGTCTTTGTCTCTTTCCCCCTCTTCCTCTTCTCGGACATGCTCCTTGTCTTCTCCCTTTATGCTCTGTGTTTGTATGCTCCTTGTCAGCATGTTCCTTGTCAAGTAGCTTTTTTGCTCCTTGTCTGCTCCTCAACTAGTTTCTTTGCAAATGCTAACTTTTCAAGGACATCCTCGCTGGGCTGATCCGGAATCCCTGCAAGCATGCAGCAAAAGAAATACATGCACTTTGGATGAAGTTGTTAGCAACTCTTCCTCCACTACAAAACATCAATCCCTCTTATGCAATAATGACTCTTTCTGCTTTGGGACTTCATGAACCCCCTTCAGATTTGGAAGAAAGGCTAGGATAGTTGAAGGATATATTTTTCCATGGTTTTATGGCCTACTCTTTGGATCACTACATACCTCTAGTCATTCCCACTTATAAAAAGAACAGGATTTATATCCTCACTGACCTTTACAACTTCCATTACAAGTCTTTTGTGGATATTGACCAGCTCCTCTTCCGTTCCCTTCTGTGGTTACTGTCTAAATTCTCCAACTGGGATACAATTACTTGGGATACACGTGAGCTATGGTGACATAGCACACAACACATAGTACATACATGTCACAAGTGAAGACACTCTATTGGAATTATGGGTATAAACCTATACTTTTCATAGAAATTAAGTATATAAGTATGTAATTTCCATGTAATTAAGTAACTTCCATGTATTTTCATGTATTATCTGATGCGAGTAATTTCCATTTAATTTTTCATGTAAGTGATTTCCATACATTTTCCATGTATTTTTTAATATGATTGTTCTAAATATGGTCGGGGAGGCCCTATTCCTCACTGACGCTACGGTGCGGAATCGGCTCTTCCACAATTTATTGGAGGGCCTATTTTGCACCATGGCTACGATGCGAAATTGGCCATTCCACGTTTTGTGGGAGGACCTATCTGTGTCTTTCTCTTATCGTGAAACATTTTAATTCACACCGTGGCCACGGTGCGAAATACCCACATCCAATTTAATTACAATCCCACATTTTGCACCGTGGTCGCGGTGCGCAATACATGCATCCAGTTTAGTTATAATGCAGCATTTTGCACCATGACAACCATCAATATTATGAATAAACCACCTCTTTTATAATGGAGACATTATCACAAGCTCTCAATATAGACATATCTTTTGCCTTGCCTACATCTCATGGACCTCCATTCCCTTGATCGCTCAACAGCTGCTGAGTTGTACCAAGCTTCCCTCTTTTTTTTCCCGCTGGGCTTTTTGTCTGAACAACTTAGCGAGTGTTGATTCACTCTGGTTCCGTGTTTTCTTGTCCATTTGGATACGATCCTCCTGTAAACCATTAACACATCTGTTGTAAGGAGTTCCCAATTGAACCTCTGTGTTGAGTGACGTGGAAGAATGCATTCTTTGCTTGCTTATGGGACTTCTCCATTCCTTGTGTATTTCAATTTTCTAGGCTTCCATATTCCCTAACAAACCACATACTACGTGCAAACAGAATATGAACAAGTGTGTCATGCTGTCAGGAAAGACTTAATGAAGTTTGTGACGGCCTCCTGGAATTTGGCAACATCATTTTCCTGCACTACCTTTTTTTGCATTTCCTTCACCAGTACAGAGAAATCCTGCCATGCCTTGAGTTTCTTCAGGCGTGATCTATCACGATCATTTCGATCATCCTCAGCTGCCATAAGATCCTTATAAGCTTCCCCAACTGAGTTCTCTTTCGTGGGAGGCAAAAACCTCTTAGCCTTTGGACCACCCATACTAGTTTCAGGGGGACTTCGCCTGATACTTTTGGATCTTGAAGTATTTTGTAGTGCCCGCCACGAAGTCCCACATTAGATAGCGCATTTTCAACCTCATGCATGGCAGCTTCCCTAGAGCTTTGGGGTGATTTATTCCAAGCAAACAAGATACTCATGTAAACCATCTTGTCTATGATTCTCAAGAAAGCATGAAGGATGCATATGTGTACTCTTTTTAACAGAATTGGCAAAATTGGCATCAAGCTAGCATCCTTCTCTTCTCTATTTGGTGGCTCATCTTGGGCACAGTCTAGGGTACTCTTACCCAACCCATTTGAATATTTTCTCGCATAGAGACAGTAACGACAAGTATGAGTAGTCTTACCAGCACCATGCTTCATTCTGTACATGCATTTTATTGTCTTCAAATCTGCAACAAGATGCCATTTAACCTCGTCTATGCCATATCCAAGAATTGCAAGCTTTTCTCCGATCCCTTGAGAGGCAATCATAGTGGGAATGGGTGTTTGATCAAAAACCCATTTCAGTATACTGTGATTTTCCTCTGGTACCTGAAATAAACCAACCCACCAAATGTGATCTTTAGACTGGACGAAAAACTTAATGTCTTGATTTGAGTCTTCGTTCCCTATATTCACCAAAGTTCTGTTCATTAGACTTAGTGGAACCCTCTCATGCTTCTCACCTTTCACCAATTACATTTCATCCAACTTTAAAACAATTCTTAGTTTACCAGCGCACTCTTCTACCTTTATATCATAGAATCGAACCAGGAAAAATGTTGTTTGCCACTTCTCCTGCCACATCACTATCTCATTTGTGCCATGTCATCACTTGTATACCAAATCATCTCCCATTTTGCCACCTCCTCAAATTTTTAACCTTTTTTTAACCCTAAAAACCAAAATGCTCACTTTCCAAAAATTGTTTTTCCATATGATAGAGCATGAAAAAATATGCTACATGGACTTTCAAATTTTATGAAAAGACCTCATATTGACCTTCAAAATCCACTTCTTCCCGTGGTTAAAAGATAAAAAAAATTGTTCTATCTACCTCCCAGCCTAGTCATCATTTCGAGCCAATCCCCTTCTGCCACATGGTACCTCCGGACGTGTAGAGTGGCAACAAGCCATTACCCACGTGGATGCAGCATGTAATTTAATAATTTTGCTATGGAAATGTATTTACACCTAGGGCTGATTTTTGGGTTTGATCCAATGGGGTATATCCCACATAATTCTTAAGAACCCTAAAAATGTTAGGCCAAGATCTGGCCTTTCTTTGATGGATTTGGCTAGCTAATCATAGCCTAGACACTTCGATTTGATCTTTTCCATGCCAAGAAACCCATATCCACATTAAATGACAAAGATTACTGACAGATTGAGTAAGAATAAACTGGAAACAAGGGATAGTGTTTCAAAAGTGTTCTAAACTGTATCAGAGTTTTTCAAAAGCTTTACTGTGAACATCATCTTGCATTCCTTTGGTATTGGCCTGAAAGATCATTATTTACTTTGAATCACCTTCCTCGCTTCAACAACTCTAAAATCCTGAGGCGAAACTTGTGAAGATCATTGTTATGTGTTATTTATCATGTGCTCAACTGATAGAGTCAGTAACATGTGTCAAAATTGAAAAAAGACTTCTATAACTCTATCTGCAAAAATTTGCTTGCTGCCATGGTTATTAACCAACTTTTGACTTGGTCAGGATTGCAAAGTTGAGGGTATTATGCATATTTGTTTGTATCATACTTTTGCACACAGATTCTTTGCATAATGGAGCATCCTTTTGAATTGGAATTGCATCAAAGTTCTAATCTGAGAGCAAATGGCATAAGTTTTGCTAAGGTCACCTTTTTCTTGTTTTGGAAAGCATTTCTAACTCATGAGTTTTTTTCTTTGCAATCTGGAGGTTTTAAACCATTGAGGTTGAAGGTTTGCCAAGATACCTTCAATACATATTACAAATGATATGAATGATGTTTGCTGCAGCTAACTCGTGAAAAACTCTTCCTCAGATCTGCTGCGTATTTGGATGGAAACATGATGGCAGCTTGTGTTTTAGAAATGAGGTATATGGAGACAAGGTCTACATGGAGGGTAGGTCTATATTTGATTGGCAGATGCAAATGGGCGCTCAAGAATGGTGAACCTACATGGCAACACTTCTGCGATGCTAGTTAGTAATGTTGAGTTGATGTGTGGTTCTCATGGCAACAACTCATGATCTGGAATCTGTGCTAAGAAGAAGCAAGGTGTAATGGAAGGGAAGCCAATCAACGTAGGCTGCTTGGCCATGTCAACTGTGATTTATCTTATGTGCCATTAAGTGTGGGCTGCTTGACCATATCAACTTAGTGGATAGGGCCAGTGGCTTCAAGATTGAGCTCTACGCTACCTAGCCTTACCATAAGTTGCTCTGGTGATGCTATATGGTGCATGAAAATCGTCTTGATGATGCTTCAAGAGCACTTACTCTCTTCCTCCTAGTAATACTGTGTACGAATGTTCAGTATTAAATAAGGTGTTGGTGTATATGGTGGTACTCGAACTTTGGTACACTAAACCTTTTTAAAGACCTGCTTTTAGCCTAAACAATGAAGACTTCTGAGAAAAGATGCTTCGGGAGGGTGTTTAAATATTTGTCTTCTGGCATTGACACCCGAACCCAATATGATGATATAGTGTCAAATCCTGATCTAATCCAACGTAGGCACGGTTGCTAGAACACCAACCCTCCTTTTGGGCAGTCTGCTGTTGGGTAAGTGAGCTGGCAGTCTTTCCCATGTCCAACAGGATTAAGAATTTGCCAGACATGGTCACAAGAGGAGAGAGGCCACACACTAAGAGATGGACCCAAAAAAGTTTCTGAGATAGCCAATCTCGAATGTGCTCCTCGATGTCATATGCTAATGGGCACTCCTTTGGAAGCTCGATACTCTTGTCTGACCGTTGAAACCTCTATTTACAGATAATATCACAAACATGTTCAAGAAATTCCACTATCGGTCCGGAGGAACTTGTCAATCTGCCAAGCGTCCTGTGGGCTACTGGGTAGAAACCAAGTGTTTTGTCTTTTGGTTAGGATGAGGATTCCGGAATGGCGAGTTGACTTTGTCACGTCATCCGAAACATTGAAATTATCTTAGGGCCCAAATTACACGGTCAACTTTTCCAAAGAAGGGTACACAGATGCCTCACCAAGCAGTATTCGCAGGCACCACCTAGACCAATTGACTACATATGTGTTGGGCATGAGCTTCTTTGATGCTTCTTGGCCGAGTAGTCTTTGCCCCACAAAACTTGGTCTCCAGGATAATGTTTTGAGTCCATCGGCAGAGCCAGTTTGCAATTTTGGGGTGGAGAAGTCCCCATCCATTGCCAGAGTCGTCACTAGGAGTTTTGGAAAAGTTGTCTTCCGAGGGTTTTTAATGATTCTTCCATCTTTATTTGCTTTAATGGCTAGTCCACTGGGTTAGCAAATATGTAGCATAATAACAGGGGGTTTTCTTTGTGTTTTTGTACGCTTTTCACAAAGGTTTTCCTAAGATTTCATGGCGTATTTGAATGGATGTACTAATGCGTACATCTAGAGTGCACCATTTCTTAGTCGTTGATTTAGCTTTTTTTTTTCAATGGTCCAACATCCAAAGGCTCACAACAAAAGCCCTTCTTTTATTTTAGGCGCTGAACATGCAAGCCTAGTGGATAGCATTTTAGGGCACGAAACATGGCTTGCAAATCTGCAACAACAGGGATTAGCAAGATAAGATTACAAGCTGTGAATATGCTAATCCGACAAATGGAGAAGGTCTCTAGGTTTGGTTAGGCTGAGCTATGCTTCTATTTGTGCTACTGGACCGTGGATAAATCAACTTCTTGAACTGGTCTCTATAGCTAGCGTTCTCTATGTTCTAAAAGATATTGCAGGGCAGTTCCAGAGGCTTTCCGGTTTTGTGCGGCTACAGGCTACAGATAATTCATGGGAGCTGGTTCATCGGTGCTTGGTTCCTCGGTGGAGCCTGTGGTTTTAGGCCTCTCTGGTTTTTTCTTAGATGGTAGGTTCTTGGGGTTCAGGCAAAGCAGATCGTTGGTTTTTATGTTAGCATTCAGTTTTTTCTTCAGCGTTTGAGATTAAAGCTCTGAAGTTCAAGCTGGAAAAAGGCTTACATTGGTTGCATGCTTTGTGGAAATAAAATCTGCTTTATTCTGGCAGTAAATGAAAGAAGCTCTGTGTAAATGACTTTTGAAGCATGGGAACGAAATTGAAAGCATGTATTCAGCAGGTCCTATGCATCGTTGTGTTGGCACAGAGCCTTACAGAGCAAACCATAAGGACATTTGCAGGTAGAAAGCGTGGAATGTAGGCAATGCTTCCTCCCTCTGTTCCGGCAAAGCTTCACCTGGTCCTAAGGCGCCACAATGGCTTGATAGAACCTTCATTGGCGACTATTGCCCCCCTTGCTCTTGGTAAGCTGCTTGAATATTTGCAATTTTCTGTCGATTCTTTAGATCCAATCTTGCAAAGACGACAGAAATCATCTAGCCCTACAATGAAGTGTTTAATATTGAAAGATTTAGAGAATGTGGGGTCATCCATCGGAGATGGGCTATGCTTGTTGTTCTTGATGCCTTGGCTGTGGAGACTTTTCACTGGTGTGAATGGCAGGATACGGGAAAGTTGTGTTACCTTCCAATTATTCTTATTGAAGTTTCTGTTGATAACATTTTCTATCGGCAGGTAAAACTAGCATGGCGTCTATAACTTCCTTTTGTTCCATTTTCCAGTTTGCATTAATAACAAGGACATCCGAGAGTTTGCATGCAGGCAGCTAGGCTGTCTTGTTGCAAGCTAAGAGTTTTGCGACAAAAGTACTCGACTTTGCGTGTTCGTGACCTGTTCAGGGTTGCGTGTTCAGTAAATAGTGGAATTACCGAATGGTCGAGAATAATACGATCCATATCTTGAATTATCTTAATGTTTCTCCCATCATTCGAGGAAGAGCACTAAAACAAATGCATGAAAGATTATCACCGCGAATCGCCACCGGAGATGTTTAAATAGTTTGAGTGTCGCTATTCCATCCTCCATATTGTTGACACACAAAAGGTACGATCTGAGAAGGAGTCATCTAGAAAACGTCGGCATATATATAATTATCTTTGAACGATATTGGTTTTGTAAGATTCATAACCGTTATGTGTCCTTTTTTGGCACTACCGCACTAACGTGGGCTAGAAAACCTCACGCCTTAGTCCAACGGAAGCAAAGCTTAACTCGCAGAATCGTGCATCTCGCATTGTAATCTTTGAATGTCCCGCTTGTTATAAGTCTTTCTTTCATTTTGGGGACGTAATAGGCGTTCTTTTAATTTGGAGCCATAACACATGGTATAAGTTCGGAAGGAGGATCTTTGTTATGGATTACTTCAGGTATGTTCTTGAAGAAGCCAACAGATTTAAGAAAGATGGTTGCATATGCATGCACTGTGTGAATCATTTGCGTAATGCAGTATCATATCCTTAGTACCATATCCTTAGTATCATATCTTTGTGAGTGCTGGTTTCAGCTGGTCTTGGAATACAAGGCTCTCCGTGACTTTGTTTTTTGGCGCTAATACATCGGTTTACATTCAAGATATCAAGTATTCTGCCAAATCATCAGCAAAGTGTTTGTTGATACTTGAATGAACCATTCACGAACTTGAATGAACCATTCACAAATGTTCAATCAATTAGAAACATATCGAGGTAATAAAAAAAGATTATATTGTGCGCAAGACTTATTATCTAGATATTGAACTATTCAATATTCTTGTAACATATGCTTGAAACAGATGCTTGAAGTCTTTATTTTTTTGTTTGCCTTCAAATCTTTTGATAACATAAATTATTAATAATCTCCAACAACTCTAATTATACTTCCCCCTTAATAATAGAACTCATATTTTTAGTTCTATTCACGTTTATGGATTTTTAGCTTAAATTGCTTATATTCGCAACATCAACTCACCCAAGTGTCATGTAACGTTGTTTGTTTTTGGCCCCGAAGGGGCAAAAAATTTTTTTAACCTATAACACAAACCATTACATTAGACGCATTAAAATTAAATTCCCCCTTAAACCCCCTTTTGTTTGGGTGCATATTCACACGGGGGGTGACATAGGGCAGCGAGAGCCCTTATAATTATGTTTTGCATGTACAAAATCAACACCATATAGTATATTGCTTGAAATCTTATAGTATTTTGCAAATCTTGTTATACAGTATAACAAATTATGTACATCCATACCCCACAAACGAGGAACTTTGTCTACGGTCATATGTTCTCATGGATGCTGGCAATGTGGCATCACATAGCTGCCAATGTGGTATGATGTAAAAATACTATCTATCTACCTATCTATCTTTCTACCTATTGATCGAATTTTTGGCAAATCCCGGTCAACATAAGAAGAATTGCACTCTAAGGGTTGTTTGGGCGTGATGTTGACCGGATTTTTGGCAAATCTCGGTCAATATAAGAAGAATTGCACTCTAAATGTCTAAAAGGAGGGGAGAAGATCAAGGGCCTAGATTTATTTGCGCTTGTTGTTAGAATCCAAAGGCCCATATTAATATGTGTTAGTTGTTAAACAAGAAGACAAATTTGGTTATGAAGGAGAAGAAGACAAAAACAAGAGGATTGATGAGGTGTCAAAAAGAAGGGCCAGGATCATGCTAAGTGGATGGCCAAGATTTGTGAAAAAATTATAAATATCTTGAGGGGACTTGTTCTCCTCCTCTTTGGCTTATGGAAGTCCTATGGAGACTAGGTAGTGGCAGGCCCAGGGAAGGGTGGTGAGAACCTCTTCTCCCATGGTGATGACCTGAGTAACAGTCTCTTGTAGAGTGTTTACTTTATTTGAATAAAAAGGGTGCATCCATCTTTTCCTTTCTTTTCATTTCACATATGTTTTCATCTCCATTCTTTTAATCTTTCTTTATCATACCTTGTTTATACCTTGTTTCCTCACGCCATTTTTCTTTTTATCTTTCATACACCTTGTTTCTTCATGCCATTTTTTTTGACTTTCATATATCCTTATGCTTAAGTTCTGGTGGAAGGTGCTAAATTCTTATTGCCATTTCTTTCTCATTCTCATTCTTACAAAATCTGCCACACAATTTGAATGATGCGGGGGAGATGGGAAATCCTCACATCACTACTTTTTTTTTTGAAGAACTGTGTCAGCAATATATTAAAAGAATGGTAATGTTACAAAGCAAGTGAGGAGGAAGGAGAACTGCCCCAAAGAGACAGTGATACCTCGACACTCCACAACAACTGCAACTCCATCTTTGTATAAACCGCCATCACCATCTACCACACCCAAGAAGTCCCGCCAAATGGAAAACTTCCGCTCTACTAATCCCTCGAACACCAAAAAGCTTTGAAATAGCTTGTACCCGAAGTCGAGGAATCGAGGGTCGGTTTGCTGCTCAATCCCCCTGAAGATCCACAAATCGCCGCCTAAATCAACCACACCAACCAACCAAGGCACGATGTTTGGCTGCGGCTTGTCTGGCTGACCAAGCACCGTGATATACATGAAGCGGCAATTGTTGGCTATTCAATCTCACCTGAAACAGCCCACGACCAATCCCCTGACACGCAAGTGAGGGCATAAAACCGCATAATGCTCCCGCAGCCTCAATGATGAAGGCCACAACAAGGGCAAAGAGGGCTCACACCCGCCTAAACCGACTCCAACAAGGACATTCACCCCGATACAGCCGGTGCACCACCGCCCACGAAGCACCCGAACCTTTCTGGGGGGGAAGTGAGCTCCATGCCCATCGCCCAAACCGAAGCCATCGAGAACCCGAAGCCGCAGACCACTTGCCCGGCGGGGCGAGTGTCATGAATAGCCAACACCCTGCAATAAGACCGCACAAAACAAGAAGATACAACATCCGATGAACCTTTCCAAACCCGCACCACCACATCACCCTCGAGGGACTATAGGTATGTGTAGCGAATACTCCCCGCCACTTGTTCCCGTGATAGCCTTCACCGCCCTTCAGCGAAAGCTTCGAAAAAAGAACTCCCCACGGCTAGCCGACCATCCCAATACCAATCCTCCAAGGAGCACGAGCTCGCCTCCACGGGCTTTCGCCCCGAAAGCATGCATCACTACTTTTCTTTTTATGTCATGCCACATATCTATCTATCTATCTATCTATCTATCTATCTATCTATCTATCTATCTATCTATCTATCTATCTATCTATCTATCTATCTATCTATCTATCTATCTATCTATCTATCTATCTATCAATCATGCCACATATCCATCCATCCATCCATCTTTTGTTTGGCATCGAGACTTTTCCCATACGTGATGAGATGCCCCTCCCCATACGTGATGATATGGTGCCAAATCTTCGTAGGATTCCCATATGTGATGGCATGATTTTCACAATGGTTCACGCCATCAAAATCTCATATTTTTCATTAATTCTTTTTTCTCAACCAAAAATTTGTAGAAAACATTTGCCAATGTAATGGGGTGTGTGAACTGGATATATCGCATTAGTATCCAGCAAGGAAAAATAGATATTGTGATCACTTGATGCATGAAAGGTTTTTCCACTTATTTTTATATCTTTATGAACCTTCCAAACAAAAATTATTGGATTTCGCTCCTCACTTTGTGAATTTCTTGAATAAAACTTGTGGATTTGGGGTTTCCACACACCCATTACAAGAAGCACAAGAATTGTGTTTTTATTCATTGTCAAGCAGACCATCCATTGCAATTTTCTAATCAACGTTTGAGAGGATGTTATATTCCTCTGAAGCCTATATCATCTTCAAAGATCTAGTTTGAAGACTAGGCAGGTCCGTTCCCAGGTCCGCACCGTAAATATATGCCCCTAAAACATGACAATGGCCAATATTTACAACCACGAACCACGAATTAAAGCAAACCTTTGTGCGGTTCAAGTATTAGATAATTTTCCAGCTGGAGAGATTCTGGCCGCGAATGCTGCCGCCGAGGATGGAGGCTCCGCTGAGAAATTTTTCCGGCCGGAATCTGACGGCTGAAAAATATCAAACGTAATGAACTTTTGCTTCAAATTACGTACCTGAAATTTTTTTGGAAAAATTTTAAAAATGCCTTTGTATATTACAATAATTGTGAAAATGCCCTTGTATTTTACTTAATTATCAAAATGCCTCTAATTTTTCTACTGTATAGAAAGATCATATTGATATGCTACCCTCTGATTTCATATTCAGCTTCGATGGGATAAATATCTTCTTGTTCAGTGATAAACAAATCAAGAAGCAACTAATACATATTAAAAGACTGGGATGCCAAATTTAGAGCAAGAAATGTAACCTGTGGCCTCTCTGGTCTAGAAAGGCGCAGAAAGATATCCAGGTTGGAAACATAACACAATGCCAATGCCATGCACAATATGATGGCCAGGGCACTTCATTTTGCTTCTCAAGGCAAGACGACTGTGTACAGTCTTTTCAATACGTTTTACAGAAGAATATAAGCTTTGTAATCGGTCTTCTGCTGGGATGTCCTTAGCAATTCCGCTTATAAGTCACTATTTTCAAGATTGGGACATCCTTGTGGAGGATACTTCAAGTGACAGAGAAGGAATAATGGAGCTTTGACAAGGACTAAGTTACTCCAGGATGAAGTTATTTTTTCAGAAGTGGACCCATAAGCAATTGATCGTAGAAGTAGTTTTTCAAATCTGTTGAATAACTACTTGAGAAATGAAAAAAAGCTTGGGATGTTAGAAACGGGATGGGAGGCTCAGGAAAAAATCACATATTATGTGCAGAATCCATTTCAGATTGGAATGGTAAAAGAAGAGCTGAGGAGATGGAACTGGATCGCTGGACTTTGACCACACAGATATATTCCAAGGGCATTTTGACAATAACAAAAAATATAAAGGGCATTTTCACAATTATTGCAAAATATAAGGGCATTTTTAGAAGTTTCCCAAAAAAATTTCGGCGGGAGAAGTTTTTGGAACGGCCATGGCAGAGGAGCATGAACGGCTATGGCGGAGGAACGGCTATGGCTAAGGATGATTTCTAAGAACAGGGCTCTTCTCCGGCGTTTTGTTTACATAAGAGGGCTCTTTTGTTCAGAGAAGGAGACGCTGCAGCGGCCGGTGAAACCATCCATTTCCGGGTTCCCAATCCCGCGAATGCTTTCTCAGGCCAAGAGTCTTGACCTATTTTATAGCATAGCATAATTTTCTTTTGGGAGCGATGACGAAACGAGCTTTGTGGGCATTGCTCCACCTTCCACATTCTGCATCAAATGCAAGGCGTTTCAACTAAAGAATAGAAAACTGATCTGCAGCACATTCCTGGATCAGAGCCAAGGTTAGCATCTGGTAACGTATTTATAGCTAGTTTCCGAGAATTTGCTTCTGAATCATATGCTTTAGAATTATAAATCTCAGTCTCTGAATCATGAACAGGGAAACTGAATGACTCAGCCCAGTGTTTTCTAGCAACTAAAATCTTGTAAAAGGATAGCATCTGTAGAAACATGTAGAAACAGGGCACTTCAAAAAATAGTCGATTTTGTTTACCTTCTACCAGAACAGGGTCTTCTCAGGCGTTCTGGAGCTTTTAACTATGGCAGATGATGCTGGGTTTCATTACGGACGATGGGTATTGGCTTTCCATTGGATTGTCTCAAGACTTTGCCATGTCAACGGATCAAAAGGGGACAGTGCGCCAAATTGATAGATAGGTATGGTCGTTTGCTAATGCTATGTGTCTGAGCCTGAGGCGGCTTTGTCTGCTGCTCAAATGCTGGACAGATTTTTGATGAAATAAGAAAGGAATTTCTTTCCATGTGTTAAGTGCCGTATGAAAAAGAGATCTGGACATTTGTTGAATGGAATTTAGGATGTGCATACGTGGCATATTAGGCCAAACCCATAAGGATAAGGTAAGAGATTCCCCTGCAATACTAGGCTAGCCTTCAATATATTAACATACATGGCTCCGTCGTTGCAGATAAATGCGAAGCAGGATTAAGTAGAGACAGTAAGAATTTGGGTGTAAATGATGCTGCAGAACGTTGGAGCTTTCATGTCCCCTTATTTCAGAAGCCAATTAAGGTATTGTGACAAATTAGCTCATCCTAGAATCCATGAGATGTGTTCTCAGACACCTTTAAGAAACTACGGGAATAAGGCTCTTATGGCAGGAAAGGATATACGCCAAAATTCCAGCATGAGATTACCGTCTTTAAGGATGGTGTTGGATCCAGATTATATCGACGTAGAGGAACTAAGTGCATTATTGGCAGCAACAGGGCAAAATTGCTCCCAATTTCCAGTTGTTTCTCCAGATGGTTCGATTGAGAGGGCTGATCCCTTCAAACTCCAAAGAGCTTTAAAAAATAGTACAATTACAGTGGGAATGTATGCCAATTCTGGCTTTCATATGAAACCAGTAGAATATGAGAAACTTTTACAACTAACTTGGCCAAAGCATTGGCTAGTTGGACAGGACACAAAGGAGTGTCTGGTTGCATTTGGCAGAGCCACATCTGATGGATCCTTGACTGCATGCATTCATGACTTAGCTGTAAGCACATACATCATTTCTATCATATAACCATTTTCCATTCTCTTGAAACAAATGTTTCTCATCTGAATCAGGTCATGCCGTCAATGCAAAGGTTGGGCATCGGACGGCGAGTTTTACAACAAATTGTTAGGTAAATTGCATATGTTCTCATGCATATATAATTTGTTACATTCAAGGAAGTGATTATATCATGGCAACATATAAACATGTTGAACTTTATTATACTTGTCCTTTTTGTCCATGCTTAACTTGTTATTGTCACCTCGCATGTGTAAACTTAGGAGCTTAACCGGTCGTGGAATTTGGGACATTGCTGCACTCTCCTCACCCACACATAGGTATGTTGTAAATTGATTTTCTGATTATGCCATATCACTGACGGAAACATAATCAGGGCTTTTTTCCAAGCTTGTGGATTCGAGGATGATGTTCTTGGTTCCACCACAATGATGTATGGTTGTATGCAACAACCAGGTGAATATGGGGAGTTCAAGATCTCTGGTAGAAGGACTTTAGTGGTTCCCTAATGTCTTGTGTCCAACGTTTTATCCCACACAGCCCCTGCATTAGGGCACAAATCTCGCATACATTCTCTCCAACAGAAGAACATGGTGTATAGATCTGACATAACCCTTGAATTTATATGGTGTGCAAATGGTAAAAAAAGCAATTTCTGTTTTTTAACGTCTTCTGGAGATTACATCAGTATACATTAAACGTTAAAAAAATTGCTCTTTTTAGCAATTGCACACCAGAATCTGTGATATAGCTTTCCTATCACCATAAGTACTTGTTATAAAAAACGATAAGATCTTATCATTTTGTAGAGAAAGTTAATTCACAACACAAATTGTTTGTATTTATTGTTTTATACGTTGAATACCCCTCCTATTGTTACTACCACAAATTTTAGTAATATATATGAATAAACATGTTGATGTGTGCAGCATGCCAAGATTGATTGACAAGTAAGAAGCCGTAAATAATTTTGCCATTGTTGAATTCGTCAAATACTACAGTCAAAAGATTTTAATGAGGAAAGAGAATGGGAACATTCTGAGAAATTTATCATTTGATGCCAAGTCAAAAAGAGACGAGGAAAAAAGAGCGGACCCTTCTAAGAAATTTAGCATTTAATAGATGCAATAAGCAGAGAAGCTGGGACGGAGAAGCGCAATGGCAATTTGGTATGTATTGCTTTTTAGCATGTGGCTGGTGGTTGGGAAGGGAGATGATCCTACATCTGGTTTCACACAAAAAGTATTTTCTTACTATATTCAAAAACCTTATGATGTGGATCTCTCTCAACGCTATTCCTACAAAAATGGAGAGCACAATATGTGGGTATTCTCTACAGATTCACCCTTTAAAGAAGATAGCACCACTAAGCCACGAACGGAGATGCGTATTCAGGTATCGTCTCTTTTTTCATCTTACCCTTTCTACAATTTCCAACTTGCATAAATATTTGGCAGGGATTAGATTACAGTTCTGGAGTATGGCAATTTGAGGGAGACTTTTATGTGCCATCAGGCAGCACAGGAATGGCAATTATGCAGGTTTTCGGATCAGCTGACGATGGTAGCTACGTTGGTACTGCATTGCGAGTTGTGGATGGAAATCTAAATCGAAGTGGAAAAGGTGGGGGTTCTACAGCAGCGTCTGATATATATGATAAGTGGTTGCATTTGAATGTCATACACGATGCTGATTTAAAACAGCTCAAGGTTTATATCGATACAGATCTTCAATTGGATGAAGCTTTCAATAGCATAGGCACTTTCTATTTCAAATGTGGTGTTTATGAACAGGGAGATGTCTCCAGTTCTTGTATGGAGGCAAAATGGAAGAACATCAGAGTTTGGTCACAATAGATTAGCTGTAGTAATACAAAAGACCGAGTATATAATGCTACCTGAATTTCTTTATGATAGACACAATGAAACTTGAAGAGACTCCAACTTAGAGCATACCATTAGTTTAGGGTCTCACTGAGCTAAGATTTGGTGAATTGTGACCAGTTAGTTTAAGGTCTCATGTCCGATCAAAAAAACATTTCAAACTGTCCATTTAGTCCTGCTTTATAACTCTTGCTACAAAAATCATCCATGCAAGTTAAAATTTCGTTGGCTAACGGTTAAGATAGCTCTGAAGTTGCTAACTTGCTATGGACGAGTTGTTGCTAACTTGCCATGGATGAGTTCAAATTTGAATTTAGATGTTGTAATCTTGATTATAGTAGTGGTGCACAATATAGATCCATCATTGCACGTAGTTCTTTGGCATGGACTCATTTAAAGCAACAACATGGCTGATAAATGGTTTATTTCAAGTGCTTAGAAGAATGAAAAATTAAACAATGTCTATAAACTAGGAAAAAATTCGAAGAATTTTGTGATATGGGCATGCTTTAGAGATAAGAAGTTTTTCTAAATTTGAAGATGATACAGCAACTTGTTGTTTTCGTTGCTTCTTGAACAATTAGTTTGGGTACTTTGAAGTATGCGTACTGAGATGCAAGACTGCCCCATCTAAAGAATTAGAGAATGCCATCTTTGAAGTTCCTAATATCTTGCAGTAGCTTTGGGAGAAAACACAATTTTTTCTTCTTAAAATTTTGCATTAACTCTAATACATTCAGAAAGGGGGGATTGGCCAAACTCTTAGAGCTTTAGCTATAATTGTGGTTCAACATTTTAGATAATGTTTGTTAAACCTGGCAAATCAAAGGATACTTTCTTAAAAATCAGATAAGTAGCAATAGAGCATGATATTCTATTTGTTTTAAGCAAAATCTAAATCCGATACTAGTTGAAATCACAAAATAGAGTATGAATGAACTAATTCATTTTTATTGTCTGGGTACATGTTAAAGTCTCCGTTAAAAAGTATTATTTAATGACCAAAGAATTTTTTTGCACTCGATACTACTATATCTTGATAATAATAAGAATTAATGCATTCTTTTTAATCTCTAGTAGGTTTAATTTTCACTTAATATTGAATCTCAACATGTCCTAAACTTTTATTTTCAATGTTTGAATTGATTTTGATGAAAAGGAAAAAAGAAAGTACTAGTTTCTAGAGTATCTAGTATAGGTACCTTAGCAGGTTCAAACAAGGTGCTGCGCACAGAGGGTTGCCTTCCTGTTTCTTGGGGGTGAAGTGGCTTAAATCAAACTGTGATTCATGTTTTCACAATCTATATTTAAATTAAAGTAGACTAAGAGAAATAGACTGAAGAATGCCGAGTTGTTGCCTTAACCTAATACCTTTGGTACCAGAGGAAAACCTATAATCTACCTCCTCTTATGAGCTACATGAGGTACATACAGATCATTGTGCCAAGCAGAACTGGTATCATAGCTAGAAATGGATCCTCATCTCCTTGCACATGAATTCTATTTACAGAGAAACTTGGCCTTTTTTTGCATCAAAACTGTTATATGCCTAAGAAATTAGTTCACACACGGGGAACTAATTACCTGAATATGCTGCAACTATGAAAGAGCCCCAAATCCATCTGTTTCTGGGTTGCATCTGATCAGAGAGAGCTGACTTCAATGATACACAGGAATATAATTCAATAACCGAAAATAGCCATGATTATGGCAATACCTGCTTTTGTTCCTTATGCCTGAAATGCCTCAATGGCAAAGCCACATATACCATTCCAAATGCATTGTTTAGTGTACCCAGAGATTTTTCAATACCATACTTTATGTTTAAATTTTCAATCGTCTGCACAACCTCTCGTTGTTTGCTTGGCACTCGTGCCATGCAAAGCACACAAGCAGTGCCATCTGTTATGGTAATAAAAACAGAAGAAGAAGAAGAAGAGGAAGAAGAAGAGTCAGCATACTGCAACTTCAACCCTAAATTGGCTACCTCGATTCTACATGCTAGAAAGAAGCCTTAAGAATTCCAAGTGTATATGTAAAAAAAAAAAAAAAAAAAAAAAAAAAAAAAGGTGCTAACCAGTAAAATCAGCCAGAGAATCATTGCCTAGCATATGCACCCTCTAGATCTACGCATTAATGCACACTGCAATAGAAAAAACATATTAAAAAGCATGCACATGTTGTTCTGAAAATTGTCCGCCGATTCCAGAATCTGGCATACCAAAATTGAAGCATAACTTCAGTGCGGCTTTATGGCTTTGCAAAGCTAAATATTGGATTGAAAACCATAAGAAAGGTTTTGCAAACAGTAGCAATTAGATTTAAGAATTTGCTTAAACTCGCACAAATGATCAAGAATAAAGATCTTACTAAGATGAATAATTTTGACATCCTGAAGTGAACCTTATTATAAGTAAATTTGCATTTAATGCACTCATTCAGCAATCAATGAATGCAATTTTTTTGAGTTCTGATTGTATTGTAATTTCCCAAGTGCATATATACAGAGCATTATAAAAGCAATCTATATGCTTACAACTCTGAAAGATAGAGTATATGGCATAGGATTTTGACATTGGCATATGTAATACATTCAAATCACGAATCCAGTGATTTTGTCTATGCATATAGCCCTATGGACTGGCCATAGCTTGTTACTCATAGGTGGCACAACAGATTTTTTATACGTATTATATTGTGTTCGTACATAATGTGCTAATTAGAGGCGACATCTTCTTTTGCGAGATAGTAAATGCAACCTAATAATTGTTCTTTAAAATGCTTGTGTCAGGTGGATGTTTTACACCTGTAAGTTAAAGAATTAAATTGGAATTTTGGCGAAAACAATTGAAGGAAACAAGGAATTTACAGCTAATTTCAAGGACTCCAAGATAAGAGACCTGCAAATGGAATTGACATAATCAGAATAAACATTTTGCAGCCTGTCTCAAAATCAAACAATGAAACTCCACCCTCTGAGTTAGGTATGTAGTAAATGGATGTGTTTTGCAAGTATGGAGATACAATGTATGTTTTGCAAGCAATCAGTTTCAGGAGTTAGTGCTCAGGGTTATTACCTTTGGGATCTAAGTTCGAGTCCTTAACTTTTTGTTTGTGGTTACCCCGTTTTCCTTGTGCTAATATAGTTTCATATGCGATTGCTTTTTTACCTTCTGCTTATGCCATTATTTTACTTTTATGCTTCTCATATGCGGTTTTATTTGCTTAAGTTATGTTTGATTAATTTGGTTGTATGCGATTTTATTTGATTAGTTATTTTCGATTATCTTGTGACTCTTGAGCAACTCGGAAGAGTCGTGGGGACAAAACGTTGTGCTAGGCGTTATAGTTGAACATTTTGTGCATTTCGGCAAGTATCATGGTATTTGTGCATTATTCGCATTTCCAGCAATCTTATAATGGTAGCATATGGCATGTTGAGCTCGTTCTTTCCAGTTCTATGTCATTTGGTACTCGTTGTGTTCCATGTTTCTAGTTCTACATGTTGCTTGTTTCTTAGAACTCCAGGTTTCTCAAGTGTCTCGTAATAACTATAACTTCTTGTTTGTGACAAATTGCATTAGATGCTATGATTGGCATACATATTATGCAGTGGTTGACAAGCGTATGACATCTTGCACGAATATTATATTTGATAGGTATATTATTGACCTTATTTTGGAGGCTATGGTGTCCATATTTATTTTGCTATTTTGGTTTTGACATTTGGTTCGTCCCTAGGTGTTTGTTTCCGTTTTGGTTTTCCTAATGCTTGCACTATTCTGTTTGTCGTTTGCTTCTTTCTTGTACATTATCTCGACTTTTTCTCGGTTCTTTATTCATATTTACTCCATGGCTTCAGGATATTCCGTCTAAGCCTTTGGTGGGGTTGCCCAACTTTATTATCTTTGGTCATGAGGTTTCTCTGACTTACTTGCCCGTTGTTCCATTATGTTGTGATAGATTTCATTTTTGAGACATGCATTTGTTTTTAGCTACATCCGTATCTCATACGAGCATTGGTCCACACTTAGGTTTTTGCGTATTGTATTGTTCATTCCATTCTTGGGCACTGTTGTGCCAATCATCACACATATTAGACTCATTGGTGTTTTTCATATACTTGGTAGATCTCTATTAACTAATACATTTTTGCCATTCTAGCATGTTTTTTCGTTGCAGTCTTTTTTGTTTTAAGGTCTACTGGTATCTAGAATGGGCTTGGTTTGAAGGCCATATTTTTTTGGTTTCAAATTTGGCACTACATTATTATCAGATACATCGTGATCGGGGTCCTTTTGGTTCCTCTATGTCCATTGTCCAGTTTACGTGTTCCATTTACTTTGCCTCCCACTTCCCTAATATTAGCTTACTTTGTTCCATTGACACACTGGTTATTCCTTATATTTGTCATGTTAGTCTTTTGGTGCACTATTTTTATTCTATTTGTTCATAGTCGCATGTGGACTATTTGCTCTATTCGTTCTATCTGTTCTAGTTGCATTTTATATTGCGGTCCCTTTTTTGTACCTTGACATGCTTATGATATTCCAGTTGTTTCTTAAATTTGTGGGCTACGCTCTGCTTTTGTCATGTTATTCTTTGTTCCTTTAGTTCCATTTACTCCTGAAATTAGCCTTTTATGCCATGGCTCCAGTCACTCCCTTATTTTGGTTGCAGTTTCATCTTTTTCAAACGCTCCTTGTGCTTAGATTCAAGAAGTTCAAATTTAGTTCCATTGTTGCTCATAAGTCTCTTTTGTGGTATAGTGACGGTACTTGTAGTGCTCCATTGACTTTCTTTCTAGTTCTATCGTTCCTTTCATGTGTAGTTCGGGGCTCTGGTGTCGTGACATTGGCTCTCGGATGATTTATTGTCATCATCTCCGGTCTTGGTGATTTTTTACTGGTTGTTCCTACCCTTGGTTAATTTCGTTAGATCATTCTTGGTGAAATGCACTCTTTGCAGTTGGTTGCTTCCCTAGTCTCATTGATCACATTAAACTCTGCTATGTTGTTCCATTTGCTCTATTGGGTGGTCGATATTACTGACATGTTTTTTTCTCATTTACACTCTGTCATTGTGACATTCGTCGAATGTGTCTACGTTTTTATGGCTAATTGTGCTATTAGTACTATAGCTTCCTGGTCAATCTATCTTTTTATCTGTTTCCTAGGTTTGACCTGATTTTTGTCTTTATTTTTCATCTCGAGTTTTGTTCGTTTTAACTCCTTTTTCCACGTTAGATTTTTTCCGTTGCCTCTTTATTCTCTCGTCCCACTTTATGTCTTGTTTCTAGTTTGCATATTGCATTCTTTTGTTCCTTTCTTTTGTCCCTTTTTTGTGTTTCCTTTGTTTGTTAGTCTTGGTTTCTCAATTAGTGCTTCTATAGTTCATTTTTTGTTTTATGTATTTTGAACTTCTTTATGTTCTTTTTTGGGGTCATTTTTTCTATTTAACTCTTTTGCTCCATCAGTTTCTTAGTTTTGTCTCCTTTGCTTATTCTTGAACCTCTTGAATCGCCTTGGTTCATTTCTCTATCCATTTGCTTCAGTTCCTTTCATGTCCTTTCTTTTTAGTTTAACCTCTTGAGCTGTCTTGGTTCTTTTGCTCCTTTATTTGTCCTGTTTGGCCCCTATAGTCAACGAGATTTGGTTACTTTGTTCCTATTTATCCCATTGATTGCATTTGCCCCTCATCTCCCTCGATTCATTTTTGCTTCATTTGCTCCACATATTCCAGTCGTTCCTTTTTCGCCCATTAATTTCAAGTTCGCTTTTTGCCCTTCCTTCTTTTCTTCCTGACTTTCTCTTGAGCTTTCTGTTCAGGGTTGGTGCACAGGATCCTTTTTCCATTTCTCTTGTTCCATGGCTTATCAATCTTTGGACAAGGTTGTTTCTATTGTTGGTCAGACTGCGCGGCTTGTCTTTTTGGCCCCTCCATTTACTTTGAAGCTTTATTTCTCTTGTTTCCCCCCAGTGATTTTAGGTAGTCTGGCAAACCTTTCCATGTTTCTTCCATTTGTTCTATTTGTACCCTGGGTCCCCATGTTTATTTGGCTCTTCCTACTCCACTGGACACAACTTCTTGGCGTTTGTTCCTTTTGTCCTTCCCAAGTGTTCCCATCTTTCCTTCTCCCACTTTCTTTTTAGGGGGTTATCAAGTCTCCTTTGGGTTCTTCGGTCCTTGTCTTCCCATTGAGTCCCTTATTCTCTTTTTTGCTCCTTACCTTATCTTTCTATTATGAGACCTGTCATGCTTCTTTTGTGGGTTTATTGCGCTCCATTTAGCATATGCTCTTCATATTCACAGTAGCTCCATTAGATATCTTTTCGCAGTTTGGGTAGTAGAAATTTTTTGCATAGTGATCCGTCCAGTTTGGCATCATGGTATATGCATGTTTCCTTTGTTAGACTTAGATTTTTTAATTCATGTAGCTCATTTTTGTTCCTTCCCCTTTGATTCAATTTCTCTATGTTTTTTGGTTTGTCGTCTTTTCTTTGAGGCTTTTTACCTCTTTAAGTTCTTTTTGGTTCACTCTTCTTAAGTTCCTTTTTTGCTCCATATTTTTCTTCAGTTCCTTATTCGTGCTTTCTCTGTCGTTAACCTCTTGAACTGCCATTGGTTTTCTTCCTTTGTTATCTGGTTGCCCTGGTTCCTTTTTTGTCCTTTCCTTTTTTGGTTGTTCAGTTAACCTCTTCAAGCGGTTTTGTCTGTTCTTTATTTGTCTTGTCTCCTTCGTTTGTGTCATCTCTCCTCTTGACTCGCCTTGATTCTCTTTGCCTTGTTGGTGTCCATATCTCAGGTTTTTCCCTTTGCTTTATACGTTCGTTTCTTTGACAACCTTGCTTTGACGTTCCTTCTTTATTTGTCCCCTTTGCCTGTTTGTTCTAATCATCCTATCTTGCCCACTCCCTAGCCTCTCTTCGTTTTCATGTTTTACCCTCCCTAATTGTGTCTTCCAGCTTCACTTCACTTCTATTTTTTCCACTACTTTCTTTTACTTTCTTCCCCTTTTTACATTATTCCTCTAACCAGTTCGTCTACCTTCTCTTGGTGGTTATTTTTATACCTTTCTCCCATATCATTTTTTCTCTATTCATTAACCTCTTCCCGTGTTTTTTACTCTAGGTTTTTATCAAGGTAGGTTCCTCTTCTTTCGGCCGATATAGTGTGTTGTAGGACCCATCCTAGGAATGCCATGGTTCTATTGCGAATGCAATAGAACCATCATTCCTTGGATGGGGACGTCTATTCATCTCCCCTTATCATTTTCCTCTATTTATAGGCCATTTTTCCTCTCTGGCTCTTTCATCGACATTCTCTTGAGATGCTACTATTTAGGGCTTGTTCATTCAGTCTCCCACCTCACCCTCCCTGTGGCCTTTTTGGTCATCTTTCAGGGCTATACTAATAGGGGTACGTTATTGTTACCCCCTTATTTATTTGTGTGTTTCTATGTTTTCTCGGCGTGGCGCTATAGCCTCCGGGCAATATCTCTTTATTGTTAATTTTTTTCTCGGTGTGGCACTGTAGCCTCCCGGGCAGCACTAATCGAATGTCTTGTTTTTCTGCAATGCTATTTTCTGCAAACGGTTCCCGATTGGTCGGCTGTTGTTTCTTTCTCGGCGTGGCTCTGGCGCCTCCAAGCTTTATCATATTCTTTATATTATTGCGCTTTGGCATGCGCCCTTGCTTGAAGTTCCTAACATTTTAATGGGTTATTCTCCGTTTCATACTTTCCAATGCAGGTTGCTTTTTGGGGATCTCTTGGTTGTCGGAAGGTACCGGGTCAAGCCCCTCCTTGGGGATGCCTTGCAATCGAGTTTTGGTCCAACATTTCTCGGCTGATGTTGTAGGGGTCGAGCTTCAACCATTGTGTGCTTCAACTTTGTCGAGCCTCAACCACTGTGTGCTTCAACTTTTTGATGCAACATATTCAAGTTATCTCTATTTTATTTTGTTCTCGTAATTTCTATAGAGCTCTCGATGATTGTCTAGCTTCGGAGCATGTTCTATCAGTATTTTCAAAAGTTTCTACCCCTAGTAGGGTTATCAATTGTACTCAGTGATTTTGCAAAGCTCAATGAGAACACCACTTCACTTCGCCGATATAGTGTGTTGTATGACCCATCCTAGGAATAGTATAAAGTTTCACTTTTTACATAAGATGACGCATCGGTGACATCCAATCAAATCAAAACAATGTGGCACTAAATCTGGTTTACTCTTTTCCTGTAATAATTTTCTCAGCACAAATTAGAATAAGGTCTTACCAATGCCTTGCTTGGGATTTGGCTTGTGGCTTGATTAATGGAATTGATATTGGAAACTCTGCAACTTTGTATCGTATCCTGATGTGATTTTCAGCAGCAGCATTCTCTGCACACATGTTTCACACTCACCAAAAGAAACGGAAAAATAATAAAAAGATTGAAACAACGAAATAACATTGAATCTGATCATATAGTATTACCTGGCTTCACAATCTGAATCATTTCATGTTCCCCATGACCATTCAAGTAAGGTTTGCCATGTCCAGGCTCCAAGGTTCTTCAATTTCCTAGAATTAATAGGTCAAACTTCTTATAAGAAGGGTGAGAAAAACATTTAAAATAAAATATTGCCTACAAAACTGGAGACTCAGTTTTTTCCGTATTTTTACTTCAGTGATATACACATAGGTATCATGCCCCATTATCGCACTCTTATATCCATTTCCTATAGATAAATCATGGATCAGCATTGGAAAAACTAGTGAAGTTCATTCTAACAAATATAATTGCTTCCAAGAATGCATTGTTCATGTTGCTAATTGGACCTTTGACGCGAGCAGCCTTTGCAAACATAATATAGATCATATTTTGTGAATCCCTTTGCCAAATAATCTAAATGAAAGCATTAATTAATCTATGCAGTCCAACCAATGCTAAAAGGACTAGCATATAATATACATACTGATTCACTTCTGTCATCATGGATTGCATAGGTTCTATATAGACTCACTATGGTAAGATTACCATTCTTAAATAAAGCCCTTTCTTGCAAAGACAACTCAGGGCTGTAATTAGATCTTGCAATTACACTGTCTGCTATACCTTGAAAACCACAGCATTTGAGCCTCTGACTGCATTTGAATGGGTGAATTCAGCCACAGGTTTCCAAGTAAGATGATTCAGAACCCGTGCTACTTGATCAAAGCTGCCAACTCCTAGAAATTGACCGCCAGGTGACCATGCTACTGTCTTGATTCCCAACGCATTTTCATATGCCTGGTATCTGAAGAGACAACGCCCATTTGGGGAATATACAAGTACCTGGAAAGAGCGCATCTCTTGTTTAATTGACCTTATATTAAAATGTAGTATAAAACTTTAGAGAAGAGGCACGTACTTTGTACTCAAGAAATGAATCCCAAATAGCTATTGTGTTGTCATTGGGTGACCATTCAAGATCTGCTAAATCCAATGTGTCAACTGCAAATGCACCCATGGCCTCCCACGAGTTGCATGCCACCAAATTAACATAGTCTTTACAATCTCGTCTAGTGGCAATGGCAACAAATTTTCCGTCTTGTGTGAATTATACTCCTCGAGCAGCATGCTTTGGCCATTGAACATGCACACAAGCAGTATTAACAACAGACCAAACTGTCAGCCTGAGTTGGAAGTCTGAGGTAGTGAGTATATGCCTACTGTCCGGGCTCCAGCGCGCATGTGCAATACCAGCAAGGCCCTCGTCAATCTTACAGATCCACTCGGGTTGTGATACTGACCAAGCTTGGACCATAACACGTTTATGCAGCACACATAAAACAGACTCTGAATCTGGTGCCCATTCAACGTAACCAATCTTATCCAAGCAGGAATAGAGCTGAATAACCTATAAAATGTGTAAAAAGGAGCTTAAATTTTGGCTCCCAATAATTGCTTCTTGCTATCTCTTCAGAATATTTGATAACAATTCAGAATGCATGAGAAATTGAACTGTGAACTTGTTTGATTGTGCATCATTCGTTGGATTCGTTGCATTCGTGTTGTAAAATTAAATTTCTCGTCAGTTGGGACATTTAAAGTAGGGTCAACATCAAACTGTTAATGGATAATGAAATGGACCTAAATAAACAGAACAACAATTAGCTAGAGCTACATTTTGTTGAAGTATCGAGTTCCAGGTCCGATCTAAAGCCGGAACAAAAAATAACATCCTACAGCATGTGATCATAGCAATATTGAGATACAACTGCAGAAAAATGCACCTTCAAAGTGGAAACATCACGAATGACTAGTCGAGAGTCCACCGCTACGGCCAAAAAACGAGCATCAGGCGAGACACTCTGGAGCGACTTTGAAACCCAAAACGCGGGCTTCGCACATCCGTCAATGATGCAGCCTGGATCAGGGACCACCGGTTAGCCCATTTCCAGATTGGCTGTCTAGAAACAGGGGCAACCGAGAGTTTACAGCCTATTATGGGTTTGGAGCAGTCATTGACATATTCTAGGCATATACTGGCATATGCCTAGAATATGCCACAAACCCACCTCAATAAGGGCTTGCCCCCTTAGGGGCAACCCAAAAATGGACACATTAACATGTTTTCACACGTCTATGAGACCGAATGATCTATGAAACCAATTCACAAAGAACACAATAAGCTCATAATACTTTGTAGGATTGAAAAAACTTCACCGCTCATTGGTCAATAATCCTTAGGACCACCATCGGCATCAATAAAACCATATGTGGTGGTTGATTAGGTAACAAATTTTGCAGAAAAGATAGATTTAAAGCTTGAGCTCTAGAGTTCAAAATGTTTGTGCAATGAACAATTAGGCTAGAACTTACATTGATGGAATTGTTGCAACATTGTGGAAGCATTCTTTTTGAGGTCATGGAAAGTTGTATTTGAGATCCTTTGCGAATGAAGAGCAATGCACTCTTGTTGGAACAATGCCATCAAACAAGTTATTTCTAGTAATTTGTATAGTAGATGTGTGACATGCAACTGTATTTTCTTTAAGAGGGTCATGCATGTACGGAACCAATAGCTAGAATTAAGATTGTTAACTGTCAAACCCTTACCTTTTCTCAGATCACATTGCAAAATCAGCATGTGAAAGGAGCGTACAACCTCCTTTCTCAGATGCCTCATGTTAAGTTTTCCAGGTCAAAACAACAAATTTCTGGAGGATTTGATAGGGTTTCACACTCCACCAGTTGATTAATACATGATTTGCATAGCAAAGTGATTTTTCCTTGGGTTGGCCAGTTCTAGATCTGCAGAAGTTGCTCCTTGGCTCTTAATCTTGGCTGTACTGGTTCGATTTGGTCCAAACATCATCTTGATAGAAGGTATTTATTTGTTTCGGTTGAAAATATCTATTACAGAGCTCATGTTGCCCTTGCCTAGTACAGTGTGGCCACAGTTATCATGACTCACAAACTCAAGACCATGGCAAGGGAGATCTGCAAAGCCAAGAACATGACAAGAATACCCCGGAAGGCCTTTGAAAAACCCTATGATTCTACCATTGAACTATACATCCTTGTTGCACCCCTTTTTAGACCCCAACAACCCTTTTTTATGCAAACAGATGCATTGACAACTTCAGATACAGTTCTGGATACGACTTTGGTTAAGCTAAATGCTCAGATTCAATGTCTGTCTGCCAGCAGTCCTTGTTAGGATTCAAACGATCCGGTCCAATACCACTATCTTAGGGACACCCGTTCAGTTGTCTTTGAAAAGCTGGATACAACTCTTGGAGCTAGTGCTTGAGTCAACAAGTAACATTAGTATGCTACCACTAGTGACTGTCACAGTGCCTGCGCATGTGGACAAGGCAGATGTGTCCACGGAGACTTCGACTGAGGAATTATTGCACATTAGAGAGGCAGACATTCCCACTTCTGAGACAGGTAGCCACTAGAGGATGATTAGCACACACTGGCCCTGAGCCTGCATATTATCGAGATTGAAAAGACCGGTGGTTATCTTGCTACAGATGAGGTGGAATATTTTTTACCATGGTGATGCACATACAGACGGATGGCATCATCTTGGCACATCAGGTAGGAGCGGCATGACTTGATCGTCCTCGTCACCTCTTAGTCCATTTCAAAGATGCTATTTCCAGGTTGCATATATACTGAGGCATGGCAATCATTAGAAAGGGACCCCACCTTTTTCGTCCAAGAGGATCTAACCCTAGCACAGTTCTGCCGATGAAAAGAGGAATTATGTCAGGTACGAGAAGCTCGCTTACAACAAAAGTGGGCAGTAAAAGGAGGACAAGCTATCATTAGGGATCAGTGGCCTTCTGTTCCATGGCCAATTTTTGTACAACCATGTTCTTCTTTATATTGTTATTTCTATTTGTTCTTGTGTTTTGTGATGGTATGTAAAGCCTGATTTGATGGTCAGGGCCAAGTCATAGTTTCATCTAGGTTTTATCTAAGTTTTGTAATGTTTCTATTATGTTTGGTGATGTTTTGGGTTGCTCTAGCCTATTACCCATAGCCTATTGGTCTCCGCGGACCTTAAAAATCTATTCTATTCTATTCTATTCTATTCTATTCTATTTTATGCGCATTTAAATGAATCTTTATCTAATCGAAATAAACTTAAGGTCTATTCAGACCCACCGTTAAGTTAGGTTTAGTTAGAGTTTTTAACTACGACCTACTTCACACTAATAGTTAAGTTAGTGTTATGTAGTTACGGGCTGTTAATTTTTTTTTAACTAAAAACACTAACGGGATATTCCTTCACACTCAAAATCATAGTTAGTATATTGTTAACAGAATTTTAACTGGACGCCAAAAATGGACTGAAAGTTAAAGTGACCTATACAAGGTCACAACAGCCGCAGTTAGTGATGGCGATGAGTGCGGGGAGCCGATGAAAGGCCAAGCAACCCATGGACAGAGCCGTGGAGGGCATGGACGTTGGAGTGGGCATGAGAATGAAGGTGCAGAAGATGAATATATAAAAAAATCTCTGTTTTTTTTTCCCCGTTTTGTGGTATTTCGTTGATGAGTACGTGACAACACATTTCCTGGGATCAAGACTTAGATATGAAATCTAATATGGAATATGTTGAATCTCCTACAGCTTGATCATCTACATATCCACCAGATTTGCACTAGTGCCTGCCAGTCTCTTTGATTATAGAACATGCCGCTGCATACAATATCCCAGTTATAGATATCCCTTCTATCACAAAAGTCATAAGACACAAAAGTCTAGTACCATTCTATGCTCATTCAAACTCATTTTCGAGAACAGAATAAACACTTAGAACTCAGTAAAATTAAATTTCGAATTCGTTAATGTAGTCCAGTTAATCTTCAGCATATAAAACACAAACAATTTAGTCATTGACTAATGCCATTCCACAAAACCAGGATAGTCTTGGAAGAATCTACTTGGTATTTCAAACTTATGATAATGCCATAGTTTTACCTGATATTTACCATATTACTTGCATGGCGGACCTTTCAAGCAAATCAGAGCACTTCAATGAAACAAAACATTTACTCTCTGTTGAACCATAGTTTGGTATTGGCTTGTGAATGACTCTGTTTAGTGCCTGCAGGTTGTACTGCAGAGTACAACATGGGCATGAAGCAATTCTTTTATTAGATCCACTATGAGCTTGGGCACATATGTAACCTTGGTAGAAAATGAGAATACAATTGAAAGATTGAATATTAAAGTCGCATTTAATTAAAGTGGATCAGATATGGGACTCATACTAAAGAAAAAAAATTTGAATTAAATGCTTGAATAGAATTACACATCACACACCAAGAACTGGGTCACTTGTTTTCCTCATAAATTTTACAAACTACGAATTGAGAAAGTTTACAAAAAACCAAGGCGGGGTGAGAGCAAAAGGGAGTAGGGAGAAGGGACGAAGATAATAGAGAAGGGATGGAGGTTGCCATGCTATGGCATGGAGGTTGCCTAAGCAAATGACGAGGGGGAGGGGCAAAGGGGAGAAGCTGGGGGAGAGGGCAAAGAAAGAGGGGGCACAGAGGGAGAGGGGCAAGGGACAAGGGGCAAGAGGGAGAGGTGGCAAGAGGGAGAGGGGCGGGGACAAGGGGAGAAGGGAGGGGAGAAGTTACAAGAGTTAAAGGGATGGATCCCCTTTGAAAAGTACCAATTATTAAAATATAAACAATAATTAATCAAATTAATTAGATAAATAATTAAATAAAAAATTAAATTAAACTAATGACTAAAAGAACAATTCTCGACTCGGTAGTCGAGAATACACCGAATCACAAGCATGGATGGCCTGAGGCCTTAATATCACAATAAATACCACATTGAATCACAAACATCAGTATCGATGGCGTCCAAGTGATAAGTCTGAGAAGAACTCCGGCAGAGCTGCATACGCAAGGATGGTTGGACACGAGGGGAGAGGTGTTTCCGAGCTATATATCCGTATTCAACAAGGAAGCAGAGTTTTTTGTGACCTACTTCAGCGCCAAATCCGTTCTTACTCAGCTACTCCATTCAGCAAATCAGAAATGGCCATTTGCAATCGGATTAGAAACTGGAGGCCAAAACCCAAACTGTTTCTTTGAATTTTCTCATCCGTCGAATGTAAAATGAATTACCCTACTTTTAGAGAGTTGAGATGCTCTTATCTTAACGGCTGCGACTAGAGCACCGAGTAGCGGATTTGCAAACCAGTATTTGCATTAGCAAGGTTGGTCAGATTTCTATTGAAGAAAATTACAGAGGAATAAGTGGACGGTTGGTCAGATTCGTATTTGCAGGTAAAGAAGAAATCACAAAAGAAAAAAATAAAATGTGGAGAAAAGAAGGGTGAAGGTCTCTGAAGGTGTAGGAGCTTTAGCTATGGCAGAAAGGGAAGGATTCAAGAAAAAGAATGGCAAAGAATCAAGAAAAAGAATGGCAAAGAAAAGGTACAGAAATACAGAGGTGTAAGACAGCGGCCTTGGGGCAAATGGGCAGCAAAAATCAGAAGCTGTCCGCGCTTAAAAGGCCCAGTGCATTCGGGCTCCAGATTTGGCCCTTGAAATGGATTTAGCTATGGCAAATCAGTCCGATTGGAAGAAAGAAATTTTCTTCTCCTTCTTCTTTGTGTTCTTCCTCTGTTTTCCAACATCATTTATTCTTCATCTTTTGAGTCGTCGTTCACCTCTCATTCTGGGTTGGAGTGTAACAAAACTCCTAGTTGATATCACGAAGCTTTCAAATTCATTTCCTAATGCAAGAGTTATCTTTTCCTACAAAGTGTGCATGTATCACAAAAGTTTTAGTCAACGGATATGTGGCAAGTTGGTATGACCTAGTGATGTATAAGATTTGTGCACTTTGGACAAGGGTTCAAACCCTGTCTTAAATGTCATTTCTGGATAGGAGTTGCTAGGGATTATATTAATGATGAACCCTGATGTAGTAGAATTTTCTTATTGATACATGTCCACTATGGTCCATTCGGCGCAACCCGAGAACCTGTTATTGATAAGATATGCAGTTCTCTGCTAGACAATTGTCTGGTGACTTCCTAATATGGACTTAAAAAAAAAAATACTCGTGACTTCTTAGGGCAAGAGCTATCTTTGCCTACAAAGTATGCATGTATCAACAAAATTTTGCTCAATGTATGTGTGGTGAGCTGATATAGATCTGATGATTCTTAAGATTTGTGCACTTTTGTCAGGGGTTCAAATCTTGCCTTAGAGTCATTTCATATTGAGAGTTGCTAGGGGTTATATTAATGATGAACCTCGACTTAGTAGAACTTTTTATTGATACATGTCCACTATAGTCCATTCGGCACAACCCGATATAGATAGGACATGTATGTTTTTGCTAGATTGACTGTCTGGTAACTTTCTAATATAGATCTTAAATAAAAAAATAAAAAATACTCGTGACTTCCTAAGGCAGGAATTATCTTTTCCTACAAAGTGTGCATGTATCACAAAAATTTTGCTTAACGGATGTGTGCCGAGTTCGATAGACCTAGTGATGCCTAAGATTTGTGCACTTTGGTCAGGGGTTCAAACTCTACTTTATATGTCATTTCTTGATGGGACTTGCTAGGGGTTATATTAAGGATGACCCCCGACATAGTAGAACTTTCTGTTGAGACATGTCGACGATAGTCCATTCGGCACAACTTGATATGGTTAGGAAATGTATGGTCCATTAGGCGCAACCCCAATGTGGATAGGAAATGTAGGTGTCTACTAGACTTGCCTGTCTGCTGACTTTCTAATATGGACCTTAAACAAAAAAAATAAAAAATACTCGTGACTTGCTAAGGCAGATTTATAAGTGTGCATGTATCATAAAAGTTTTGCTCAGTTGATACGTCCACTATGGTCTATTCAGTGCAATCTGATATGGATAGGATATGTAGGTGTCTACTAGACTTGGTTGTATGGTGCCTTCCTAATATGGACCTTAAACAAAAAAATAGAAGGAAGGAAGGAAGGAAGGAAGTATATTTTAACGTCCACGGAGGCCAACTGGCCTATGAGACGGTGATACAATATAGCGGAAAGTTTCCAAACACAAAAGAAAACCATAGAAACCCTGTACAATGTGTCTCTACCACTGGGATGAAAAAACCCCCCATGTGGGAGGAAAAACCCTTGTGGTAGGCATTGAGAGGCCCTATCTGGGCGCTCAAATTCCCTGTGCTGTGAGGGACTCCCTGACGGTGGAGATTTGCAGAATGTAGGATGCGAGACGTGCAACCATTGGAAGCCAGCAGTTGATGAATTGCTATCTCAGAGCATCTGAGATCGGCATGAGCTGCTCGGATGTGTGCATATGCTGGGCATTCCTGTAGAGCATGGTGTTCATCTTCTACTATCTACATGTGACAGCACTGGCATAATCTCTCATGCCGGGGGATTCCCTGCCCTCCATCCGTACCCCAGCGGCCTGTCTCAATTCTGAGATGGTGGGACCCTGTCCTTATTGCAGCTATAGCTCTCCGTTTCTTGGTAGAGATGTGTGCCTTCAAATACTGGTGGGGGCCATGTTCAAGCGACGGATTAACCTGCGTGTGGTAGTGCTCTGTTTTGGGCTTTGCAAGAGTGGGCGCATCCCACAGAGAGGCAGCAAAGCGCTCATTCAAATGCAGCTCCTGCTCCGCGATATCCGACATATCCATAATGTGTTGATAGTCTATGGACCATCTTGCGAACCATCCCCTACAATGCTCCTGACACACTCTCTTCAGACGTTGTGGCCCTTGTGCCTATAACAGAGCCCGGGGAGGAAGACGTTGTGCATCCATTCTGTCAACCTTATGAAAATACGCAAGGTGCCTGCGCATAGCAGAATGCTGCAGGGGCCAAAATCCAGTCTCATACATCAAAATCGGATAAGGCACCGTGTCCTTGAGACCTAGGCTGTATGTCAGGAAAGCCTTCTGTACCCTCTCTAGCTTATCCCAAGTACCCTTGCTAACTGCTGGCCCCCATACCTCTAACCCATACAACAATACTGGTTCCACGAGTGCTCGGAATAGGTGTGCTTTGCGTGCCCAATCGCGGAGAGTTATTCTGTAACAGCTATTCTGCATTGCATACAGGGCTTTCCATCCCGCGCTGACCCTTCTTTCTACACAGTCATCCCATAGCATGTTAGCAGAGAAATTGATTCCCAGATACTTAAAGGTCCTTACAACTTCCATCCTTTGTCCTCTGTAATAGAAGTCTGGGATATCATGCAGATAGGATTGGCAACAGCTTGGTTTTCTGCTGGTTGACTGTCATTCCTGCTATGTCACAGAATTGACTGAGAGCATCCAAATGTTCCTGCTTACTTCTAGCTGTATGGGACAATAAGTCCAGATCGTCTGCATAGAGCAACTGTTGTACTGTATATGCCTCTGGCAACTGCCTCCAACTTGTCAATATAGAGTCCAAAAAGCGTTGGAGATAACGGGCATCCCTGTTTAACACCTATGGTACTGTTCACCGGGTGGTCTGACGCAGGCAAAGTGGCATATATTCCGTCATAGAGCCAGTAGATGGCATTCTGCAAATCCTGTGGGACATGTAGCTCCTGCAAGCGTTGCCACAACATTAAAATCCACGAAACAGCAATACAAGTCACGTCGTGCATTGCGGCTTGCTTCCATAAGGATTCTGAGAGTAAAAATATGATCACTCGTGGAGTGGGCAGGGTGGAAACCTGCCTGGCCAACTGCACGTACTCCCGTTTCCTCCGCCCATTGCGTCAACTTCTTCTCCAGCACACCTGCTAGAAGTTTTGCGAGTAACGGGCTCACCATGATCATACAGTAGTTGGTGGAGTCATCCCTGCTTCCCGTCTTATGAATAGGGGTGACCTTGCTAACCATCCATTCCTACGGGAGGCCCTCTCTGATGGCCTGATTGATTATCCCTTTTAAAGGCCCGAGCAAAGTTGGCCCACCCCATTTCAACAGCTCGGCCTAAAGTCCCTGCAAGTCCTTTGCTTTACCATTAGCAAGATGCCTAAGACCCTGGTGGATGTCCTCCTCTGAAAGCTGTAGTGTTTCTCCTAGTTGATCTGGTACATCAGCGATTGCTCCTGGGGGGGTCATACAACTCCTCCAACCGCTGTCTCCACTGGTCTGAGGTGACATTGCCAGGTGGTTGATGCCTCTTATACAGCACTCTACGCCAAAAGGCTTTTGGCTCAGTCATCAGTAGATCAAACATGCGTTGCTGATTTTCTGCAATGTAGCAATGCTTTTTGGATTTCAAGAATGCCTTATAGTCCCTAATGGCCTGTTGCCGGAGCTGTGGATCTAAGATGGTGTGTAGCTGACTCTTTAGAGCCTTACATTCAGCGTCAAACCAGGGGTTTTGAGGGAATTGCGCAGTGTCCCTTCGCGGGGGCTTCCTTGCTGCAAAGCATTCACTGGCTGCTGCGAGTAAGGCCTTCACCAACCATTCACACTTATCATGCAATGTATAGAGGGCATCAATCCTCTGTAGCTCACGTTCAAGCGCCACCTCATACCCTGCTTGCTTCCGATAGTTCGGGGTGTATCCCAAACCCCGAGGGCGCCTGTCCTGTGGCCACGCCACTGAGTACCTCCAATCCAAAGTGACATAAAGTGGATAGTGGTCTGACAAAGTCTCTTCATCTCTTGTTCCTGTGTCTGTCGCGAAATCTCTAATGATATCAAGTTCTGGCACTGGAGCTAGTAGATAGTCCACCACGCTGGCTCCACCATCGCCCTCGTTGCTTCTGCAAGTGAAGCCCCCTGATCGCGGCCATCTGAGCATACCATTGCAGATCACCGTGTCAAAGATCTGACATAGCTGGACCAACTCTCTTCCAAATGCTCCGGAGACTGTATCCTGAGAGCGTCTTGCATGCTGGGATGCCTCCATTTGTAGCCAAAGTGGGTTGGAGTCATAGAAAATACTCGTGACTTCCTAAGGTGGGTGTTATCTCTGCCTACAAAGTGTGCTAGTATCACAAAAGTTTTGCTCCTAATATGGACCTTAAACAAAAAAACAAAAACTACTTGTAACTTCCTAAGGCAGGAGTTATCTCTGCCTACAAAATGTGCATGTATCACAAAAGTTTCGCTCAACGTATGGGTGGCAACTTGGTATAGACCTAGTAATGCCTCAAATTTGTGCACTTTTGTCAGGCGGTTCAAATCCTGCCTTAGATATCATTTCGTATTGCGAGTTGCTAGGGGTTATATTAATGATGAACCCGACGTAGTAGAAAATACTTGTGACTTCCTAAGGCGGGAATTATCTCTGCCTACAAAGTGCGCATGTATCACAAAAGTTTTTTGTAACGGATATGCGTCGAGTTGGATAGACTTAAGAATGCCTAAGATTTGTGCATTTTGGTCAGGGGTTCAAACTCTGCTTTAGATGTCATTTCTTGACGGAACTTACTAGGGGGTTATATTAATGATGACCCCCACCCCCAACGTAGTAGAATTTTCTGTTGATACATATCCACTATGGTCCATTCGACGCAACTCGATATGGATAGGAAATGTATGGTCCATTAGGCGCAACCCAATATAGATAGAAAATGTAGGTGTCTACTAGATTTGGTTGTCTGTTGACTTCCTAATATGGACCTTAAACAAAAAAATAAAAAATACTCGTGACTTCTTAAGGCGGGAGTTATCTCTGGCTACAAAGTGTGCATGTATCACAAAAGTTTTGCTCAGTTGATACATGTCCACTATGGTCTATTCAGTGCAACCCGATATGGATAGGATATGTAGGTGTCTACTAGACTTGGTTGTCTGGTGCCTCCCTAATATGGACCTTAAACAAAAAAATAAAAAATACTCGTGACTTCCTAAGGTGGGTGTTATCTCTGCCTACAAAGTGTGCTAGTATCACAAAAGTTTTGCTCCTAATATGGACCTTAAACAAAAAAAATACTCATGACTTCCTAGGGCATAAGGTATCTTTGCCTACAAAATATGCATGTATCACAAAAGTTTTACATATGCGTGGCGAGTTGGTATAGACCTAGTGATGCCTAAGATTTGTGCACTCTTGTCAGGGGTTTAAATCCTGCCGTACATGTCATTTCATATTTGGGTTGCTAGGGGTTATATTAATGATGAACCCCGACATAGTAGAACTTTTTGTTGATACATGTTCACTATGGTCTATTAAACGAAAAAATAAAAACTACTCGTGACTTCCTAAGGTGGGAATTATCTCTGCCTACAAAGTGTGCATGTATCACAAACGTTTTGCTTAACGGGTGCAGCTAGATAGTGGCGACACACGTTCGTACCCGACTGAACTCCCCAAAACAAGAGCCAGACCGACACCTGCAACTCTTGAGAGTCAGGGCGACACCATTGACCCAGGAAGTGTTGGACCCATACCCGGCCCTCATGAAGTGACCGACTATAGGCCTAGCCTACTAAGGGTCCCAGTAGTCATGCTCGGCAGGGACCTCCCTCCACTCCAACATTGGTTTCACTAGAAGAAGCTGTGAGGCAAAGGATACTAACAACTCTTATAATAAATGTCAACACATGCATTCAATGTGATCTTATGCTGCTGTATGCATTGGTTGTTAAGGACTCAAATATCACAATCCAATTTTCTTGCTTCAACTTGAATGTTGCAAGGAAAAGCTAAGAAGAAATTGTTGCATTCCAGGCTTATAAACATTATGAAATTTCAAACGCTTCTTGCTCTTAACTTGCGTCTAGCAATTTCATCCTACTTCAGATTTCAGCATGGAGTGAAACAAACAAATAAACGAATCTATATTGAACTATACGGATGCATGAAATATGATATTGTATATGAAATGAAGTTGAAGAGCTAGCTGGTACATGAATCACGGATTAAGACTTTCTGCAAACTTCGAAAATATTAAACTCATTAAATATAAAATGGAAGATTTCTTCTTCTTCATCCTTCTGCATAGAAAATATCCTAAAACAAGGTTTGGAACAACAAATCCAAAAGAAGGCGGGATTTGCAGAGCATTTTAGAATGAATAAGAACAAAGGCTGAATTACTAACTATACTGCAAAAACTGCGAATGGGAAGAAATTTTTGAGTTAAAAAAGCCCGCACTTCTGAACCCTACTATAGACTGAGCCCCGTCCAGATGTCCAAAAGCAAGAGAATAGACCCTGAACTATAGAAGCAAGAGAATATATAGCTAGTGGGCCACTATCTTTTCTTCGCCTCGCAGACTCCTGCAAAATGAAAAGAAGGCACATAACAATTGCAAATGCTTTTTTACAATTTTTTTTGTCAGGATAAAAGTTTTAATAAAAAATATGTCATGGCAAATCATTGTACATGGTCGTAAAAAGACAAAAATTAGACAAAAGGCAAAAAGAGAAACAAAAATCTCTCACACCGCTTCTGAGAGCAACGCTTTTGTATATAGGAATGCCCGTTTAGGGGTCATTCCTGAGATGGAAATGGGGCGACGACAGAACACAAAGCTCTGTTGACATCTCAAGAACGTCAAACAAATATTCCTGCAACTTAGAAAAAATTTAGGAACCATTTTGGAAGAAGTAGAAAACTTTGAAATGTTGGGTAAGCTCATGGTATGCAGGGTAAACACTCCAGAATGATAGTGAAACTGTAGAAGCCACCCGCCGTAGAAGCTCGTCGCTGAGCAAATTTTTTTTACTAACATCTCTGGTTTTGAAATAGTGCTACGTTGCACGACGCTGCTGACAGACGCGACAGAGTGCTTCCTAAGCTTTTTTTTTTGGGTGAATGGCAAGGAAGATTTAGAAGGGGCCAGTTTCTTCAATAGGGAAGAACAGATGAATAGGTTCATGATTTTTGGCTTTTCTAGGACTGTCAGCAATAGGTCCGTTTGCAGTAGCAGTAGCAATGACAACAAAGCAAAGAGGTGTTGGAAAACAAAAGGTTCTTGACTTTGAATTTTCCCTTTTATGGTTATGCTAATTTTGCTCCTTGGTTTATGCTGAAACCCAAACGGTTCCTTAAGTTGCTCAGTTGCTTAAATTACTCT
This sequence comes from Isoetes taiwanensis, assembly GCA_021234155.1. Classification (NCBI taxonomy): domain Eukaryota; kingdom Viridiplantae; phylum Streptophyta; class Lycopodiopsida; order Isoetales; family Isoetaceae; genus Isoetes; species Isoetes taiwanensis. The sequence continues at coordinate 26,321,289 of JAJEKV010000005.1, forward strand.
GAGCTTCTGTTTTTAAGGCTTATGTTTAGCCTAAGATTATGTTCATGTGATGTATAAAACATTGTGTGGATCTTCGGATTAGACCACCAAGTGTTTGAATGCAAAAGGTTTCGGGTTCTCTTTCTTAAGTATTCAAATCTCTTGTTCTTGTTCTAGTGTTGTTCAACATTGCTCTACTGTTGTTCAATAGGTTATGGGCCCACGCATGCTTTAAATTCTGTCGCTGGTTGCCGATCACTTAATTCTGTCTTTAATCTTGTGTACGGTCCCTCTGTCTCATCCCCTTCTCTGAACTTTGGCTATGGAAGACACTACCGGAACCATCTCTGCCTCTGAAGGGCGCATGATTCCTCGTTTCTCTGGTAAGAATTTCCACCTGTGGAAATGGAGGATGCAAGTTGTTTTGAAGGATCGGAAGCTCTGGGATGTTGTAGCGCCTGCAATTCCCGTTCCTGATCCGACTGATGAAGCTGCTATGGATGAATCTGTGACTCCAGTGGTTGTTGACGAAACTGAGAGAGATCGAAAGGCTCAGTTTATTCTGATAACTAGCCTCGATGATGTCCCTGCAAGGATTGTGAAGGGCGCTCCGACCGCCCGAGCTGGAAATCTCTGACTTCTCACTATGAATCTGCCACTGCTGGAAATCGCTTAGTGCTGCGGAAGCGCCTGTATGAACTCCAACTTTCTGAAGGAGGAGATTTGCTTGAGCACGTCTGTAAGATGAAAGACATGCTCGATGATCTGTGTGCCACTGGAGGCCAGATTAGTGAGGACGAGAAGGTCTGCATGTTGCTCAACAGCCTTCCCAAATCCTATGAAGGCCTGGTAATCTCTTCTTGAGGGTAGACTTGATGTCTACACGTTTGAAACAGCCTACGAGAGAATCAAAATTGAGTCTCTAAGACAGAGTCAATAATCTCGTCCTCACGATGATCTGATGCTTGCAGACACTCGAAGAAATCCCACTAAAGATGCTCGGGAAAATCAAGGAAACAAAGGGAAGAAGTTTACCTGTTATAGGTGTCAAAAGAAAGGATATTTAGCCTGAGATTGTCGAGCACCAGCACCAGTTGCAAAATCCGAACCTCCTGAAGAGCAGAACACTCACTGAAATGCCCAGTACAGGACCCGTTTATTGGTTCTTAGATTCCGGGGCAACCTGTCACATGACTCCCATTCGAAAAATCTTCATCAGTTATCAATCTTTGCAGGAGGATAGAACAATGCGCATGGGAGATAATCACCTTTAGCATGCCAAAGGAATTGGAACAGTCAAAATCAGACCAAGTCCGGTGTTCCTAAACTCCTCAAGGACGTCTTGCATGTACCCGGACTGCACAAGAGCCTACTGTCTGTAAGTAAGATCACTGATGCAGGGTTTGTTGTCTCATTTGAAACAGGCTTTTGTCACATTCGAAATGCTTATGAAGAAATCATCCTCACTGGCACTAGACAAGGTAACCTCTATCAAATTGCAAATGTTTTTGAGGAAGCTAATCTTGCTGCACTGAATACCCCTCAAGCTCTATGGCATTCTAGAGTTGGTCATATCTCATATGCACGCATCAATCACTTGATTCACAAAAAGTACTTACCCAACAAATCATCTTTAGTCTTGCCTTGCAGTCATTGTCTTCAGAACAAAATTACTCATGCCCCCTTTTCTGCCTCTGACTCTGAGACATCCAGAACTCTTGAGTTACTCCATGTTGACTTGGGTGGTCCAATCAAGTCTTCAACTCTGCAAGGAGCTCGTTACTTCATGTTGATCCTAGATGATTATTCTCGAAAGCACTTTGTGTATATGCTACACAACAAGAGTGAAGCCTTCACACATTTCACAGTCTTTCTTCTTGAAGCCGAAAGATCTACAGGGAACAAGTTAGCTATACTTCGAAGTGATGGAGGTGGGGAATTCACCTCAAATGCCTTTAAAGATTTCTATGCCAGAGAAGGAATTCAGCATCAGATAACAGCCCCTTACACACCTGAACAAAATGGCAGGGCAGAGCGTGCAAACAGAACCATTATCGAGATGGCAAGAACCATGCTCAGTGCTCGACAAGTTCCAGCAGAATTCTGGGGGGAAGCTATTCTCACTGCAGTATACATCACAAACCAAGCTCCTCACAGTGGTATCAACAATCAGCTGCCAGAAGAAGTTTGGTCAAGAAGATCTGTAAGTCTTAAGCACTTAAAAGTTTTTGGTTGTCTTGCTTTTGCGCTTGTTCTCAATCAACCGAAATTTTCTGCCAAATCCAAAGCCTGCATGTTTATTGGCTACTGCACAACCCGAAAAGCCTATAGGCTATTTGATCTTCATCAGAGAACCCTACTTGTCACCGCTCATGCATCCTTCAATGAATTTGAATCTTGCTTTCCTGTCACAAATCCACCACCCTCTTTCATACTGCTTGAAGAAGAAGTTCCAACACATTCTATCTGCTCAACACCTGACTTACCTACACCTTCAAATTCTGCTGAAAATGCTCCCCCTTTAAGTCACAATTCTGAGACATCTGATCCCTCTCCTGATCCTTCCCCTGTCAAGGTATCATGTCGACCCTACAGAAATCGAAGACCTCCCATATGGGCTAAAGATTATGTATTTCATATCTCTGAGCAACCCATTGAACCAACATCTTATGAGTTAGCCATGCTTACCCCTAAAAATCATGTTTAGTCTTGATTTTGATCAGACATATGCCCCGGTAGCCAGAATGACTTCAATTCGAGTTTTGCTTGCTCATGCCACCAAAAGCCGTTTTTATATTCATCAGTTAGATGTAACCAATGCCTTTTTACATGGGGATCTTGCTGAAACAGTCTATATTGAACAACCCGAAGGGTTTGCTATTGGATCAGCCTCAGATTCTGTCTGTACACTGCACAAAGCCCTTTATGGCCTTAGACAAGCACCTCGTGCGTGGTATGCCAAACTTCATCAAACTTTAACTGATCTTCTGTTCACTCCTACCCATGCAGATCCCAGCATCTATGTCCGCCATGATAATTCACCTGTGTTTATCATATGCTATGTAGATGATCTCCTCATCATTGCAGCAAGTGAAAAGGATCTGACTCTTCTGAAATCCCAGCTTCAATCCAACTTTAAAATGAAAGATCTAGGTCAAGTACACTACTTTCTTGGCATAGAAATCTCTTATGATCAGTCAAATGGAACTTTATCCATGAAACAGACCAAATACTTGCAGACTCTGATCAAAAACCTTGGCCTTTCTGATTGTCACCCAGTGAAAACACCCATGGAAACTAATCTTTCTCTGCTTCCAAACGACCCAGAATGTTCCTCAAACATGCAGTACTTTTGTGATAATTATAGAAGCATCATTGGATCATTGAACTTTGCAGCTCTAACCACACGACCAGATCTGTCTCTTGTCACATGCAAACTCAGCCAATTCTCAGTCTCTCCAAAACAAACTCATTGTACTGCTCTCAAAAGATGTCTCAGGTATCTTGCTGGCACAGTCGAGTCTGGCATCATATACAGTGCAAATAACACTACACATCTTCTTGGCTATTCGGACTCTGACTGGGCAGGGAATTTGCATGATCCTCTCTACGCGTTGATAATTTCAACTTGATCTTTTTCTAACATCTGATGGTTGTCTCCAATATTACCAACCTATGTAGCATCATTCCCTTTTTTCTGCTCACTCAAATCCATAACTTACTTTATTTTGATGACCCCCCTTAATATAATGTAAGAGAAGATCCCAGAAGATCCCTTCATAGAACTTCTACCTCAGGTTATGCATTCATTATTGCATGAGGCGTTATCAGTTGGAAATGCACTAAACAGAAGTGTGTGGCTCAGTCTACAACTGAAGCTAAGTACATTGCACTTGCTAGTGCAAGTAATGAGGCAGTCTGGCTACAACAACTGTATATGGATTTGGGCATACAGATTAAACTTCCACTGATCATTTTCTGTGACAACCAGGGGACAATTGCCATCTCCAAAAATCCAGTTATGCATGCTCGAATGAAGGATGTTGATATCAAATTTCATGTGGTTAGGCAGCTGGTTGAGGAAGGAAAGATCAAGGTTGATTATTGTTGCACATATGACATGGCTGCAGATGTATTAACTAAGGCCCTTGCCAATTTGAAGATGTGCAAAAATCTGAAACAACTCGGAATGTTTTGACAGGGTCAGTTGGTCTTGTACCTTTTGAGGAGGCGTGTTGGAAAACAAAAGGTTCTTGACTTTGAAATTTTCCTTTTATGGTTATGCTAATTTTGCTTCTTGGTTTATGCTGAAACCCAAACGGTTCCTTAAGTTGCTCAGTTGCTTAAATTACTCTGAGCTTCTATTTTTAAGGCTTATGTTTAGCCTAAGATTATGTTCCTGTGATGTATAAAACATTGTGTGGATCTTCGGATTAGACCACCAAGTGTTTGAATGCAAAAGGTTCCGGGTTCTCTTTTTTAAGTATTCAAATCTCTTGTTCTTGTTCTTGTTCTACTATTGTTCAACATTGCTCTACTGTTGTTCAATAAGAGGTAGGGAGATACTTTACTTTTAGGGCAAAATGGAAACCGATTTATGGGCAGTCAAGGTCGGCTTAAATTGACAGATTGACAAGAAACTGCTTCAAGGTAAAGAAGAAGAAGAGATAAAGCTTCAAAGTTTCTTCCTCTTTCATATCAGAGATCAAGATCTTGGCTGCCTTTTGTAACATATTTTCCAGGCTGTGGCTATCTGAGAGGTGCTGTATTAGGCTGTGTTAAAGGTTTTAGTTGATGGAGTTAAATCACGCGAAGAAGGGGTTTAGGTTGATGGATGGAGTTAAATCGCGCCATGGCTGGTTTTTGGCCAAAGGCTAGCCCGCTCTCATAGCAAAGACTTGCGCCATAGCCGCATTACTAAAAAAAATTCAAATTCTATTGTTGTGGTTGTTTATGGTGTTGCCAATGCTTTTTTATTTTTTCTTTATTTTTTTAAACCAAAATAATAACATCTCCCATAAACAACCACAAAACTTTCGTGCAATCAAATAACCCTAAAACACTTTTGTGTGCGAGCTTTGCATGCTTCATTTTTTATTGAAAATTCATAGGTGAACCATTGGAAAGTGTCATAAAAATCAGGGTGAAGGTATGTGCATTCTAGATGTATGTATTAGTATATTTCACGAAATACAACCATCAAATCTTATGAAACCCATAGAAAAAAGTGTACAGAAATACAAAACAAACCCCACATTATTATGCTAGATATATATATTCAGGCTTACCAAGAACACAAATTGCCTAATCAACTTGTTCATCAATCGATAACTCAAATAAGCCCTTTGGCATCATTCAATTTCCCAAATTGTCAAAAGCAAAACTAAATTATCCTCAAAATTGTCAGGCTTCAATGTTTTGAATTATTTTGCTCCTTTGGGGGCAATCCAAAAACTTACACTTTTCAAGGGTATATAGAAGATGCTAACTCGAGGCCATCAAGAGATCATACACTGGGCGTTGCTTTAATAAATTTCTTACATTAATAATGTAATGGACCTACATAAAAGTCACATGGATATGGATAATATAAAAGGGCAAGAAGCCCATGATGCAACCTTATGGTTTTTAAATTAAGGAAGTGTGTATACGTGGGAAGTGCATATATATATGCATAACGTGGAATGACATCGACAACCATTATTGTCCTTAACTTGATGTGTAAAAGGTGTCAACTCTTTTCCATATTTCGTTTTTACTCTTGTTTTTTTGGGTACAAAGAAATTCGTCCTTTGCATGGAAGTGGGGGATTACGGCCCCCAAAAAGGGCGCCAAGCGTTGGGAAAACTCCGGGGCAGAGGCAAATGTTCCGTTTTAAAATGCCAACTTGCCGTCCAGCATGGCAAAGTGACGGAACACCTTCCGCATAAAAAATACTGCTTTCCGGAATATTGCCGACATCTCAATCAGGAACCGGCACTTACTACCAGTTAGCATATGTCCTGTTACTGTAGCAATAAAGTTCGTCCCTGTTATTGTACCAACAAGTTTCGTCCATTTCCCGCTGCAAAAATTTAATGCAAGAAGGGAAGCAAGAAAGAAAAAGGAGGGAAGCAAGAAAGAAACCTGTTTCCTTCAACGAATTTCTCTGCTCTGCATTGTGCGGGTCTAATCTGCGAATCCAGAGGGAAACAAAAAGACCTTTTTACTTCAACGAATTTCTCTGCAGTGTGCAGGATGGGGAATCCGGTTTCAGTAAGGTATGCCTTAGGTGCAGCGTTGGGGAAACTCCGGCCATCTCAGTGTGGCCGCTTCTAGCCCAATGTATACAATGGGAGGGCGGTTCTTATTTCTTGCAGCAGGCTTGGGCTTAGGCTTAAGCATTACTGGAATCACGGCTTACTTGTGCTCTTCCACTTCCAAGATATGGCGAAATCCAGCAGAGTCAGGTGCCCATGGAAATTTGTTTCTTCATAATATGAGCAATTAGCATTGGATTTTCGGTTTTAGCATTGGGTTTTTCGGTTTTCTATCAGGATACTATGCATGAAGATTCTAAGCAACTCCAGCTTTTGCCACGATCACGCCAAGCAATAAGCGAAAGACCTGGGAACTTGTAATATTGTGATGGATCGAGCAAATTAGGTATCAAATGCATGGAGGTATGCAATGTCTGATAAATCGTCTCTGTGAATCAGTTAATTTTTCTAGTGCATAAGGAAGAATGTATTTCTGCATACACATGTAAACTGGATAAATACAGGGTGAATACAGTGAAGGAATCAAGAACTTCCGTTGTTATTTGTAGGTACAGAAGCTTTTGCATTGCATATTCGACATGATTTCTTACTTTTGCCTGTTTGACTTGGAGTTCCATACTCTTATGCATGTTCCTGCACAGCTTTGCTAATAAAAAAATAGGGTGTCTTGGGACTTTCCAGTTCCTTCTGAAGGAATAGATAAAGTTACTTATTGTGGGGTTAGCCCAAGTGCAGGTAAATAGTTTGTTATTTTAAGCCATATTTCTTTAACATACATGCATCTCATATGGAGTTCCATTTTGTTGTGAGCATCCTTAAAGGATTATTTGTATTGTATGTCTCCGATGTCAGCCTCACCCATGGAAGATTTATGAGCACTGAAGTAAGAACAAAAAAAAACAAGGGTCTCCAAGGCATGTTAGGTATCTTGTAGCATTTTGAATTTGGTTTTAATATATTATAGCATTGGTATTGGATGCTTGGTTGAAAGTGGTAATGAATAGGTTGTAATAAGCTTTAAATTCTCTTTGTCTTTGTGAAAGGGGATCCGATTGTGAGTTTTGCTTGCAGGAACGATCCGATTCAAGATAAAAAATTCCGATTGGATGAGGAAACTACAGGAAAATTTCCGATAGGGGCCAAAAGGTTTCCCCAACGCTGGCGCCAACCCATGTACAATATTTTCTTCTTTTCAAAAGTTGGCAAACTGAATTTTTTAAAGTAAGCAGAATATTTTCCCATTGTTTTAAAATGTGGACGAGACTAATTTTAAGTGTACGCATGGTTAAATGATGGTTGCAATTGGTCACACTAGTTGATTGACCCAATATATTTATAAACACAAGGCTAAAAATATTTAATCGGCTACCGTTAAACCACGATCATTTCTTAATTTATAGCCCCAAAGAAGAGACAAGTAGTCTTAACCACAGTTATCCTGCCGCCCTTTATTAGGTACCCAGATTAGCAACAATATCAACAAGAAACAGGGACTCTTCAATACTCTTAAGAAGACACGGCCTTTTCAGGACCTAAATCCGGCGTTCTTTTTACTTGCAAATCCGTGTTCGAAGCTCTGGCCAAGGTAAGGCGCGGAGCTATGGTGGCCCTGTGTCACCTCCTTGCTTGTTCCCGGCCTCCAGTGGCAGAAAGTTTCCGTGCTGATGAGGTCTTGAAATTAGGGGAACTCTGTAATTCTGTAGATGATTCTCGCCGGACCTATTTGGAGGCCATGTTTCTTCATCTTGAGGTCCGCTGGCAGCAATTTAGCGACATGCTTTCGAAATTTAGGGATCTTGATGCTATGCTTGCCATTTGCACCGGTATGCTCTTAAGTTTTGCGCTTTGTTTGAACAAAAGCTTTTTGTAATTTAGGGAAGATTTTCTTTTTTTGTTTGGTGCATTTAGAATCGTAGAAATGAGTTGTGTGAAATTTGTGCAGATGATGTAACATGGGTGCAAACGAACGGAGTTGTGATGAGAGGCACTCGTCCGGAGCTTTCTAAGGAGTTGCAATATCTGATAACGCAGAGATTGTCGATCCAAGTTTGTATAGAGAGCACCAGTGTGGTGACGGAGCAAGGATCCCTGGATTTAACACTTGACAGAGAAGGCAATTGTGGAAGGTTAGAGGGGGACGAATTATTGAAAGCCACTTCGTGTCTAAATATTTTGCTAGGCAATAGAAGGAAACAGTTGGCCGACGCCGGAACTGAAGGAAAAGAGGCAGTCATGCTGCTTGAAAAAGACAAATACGAGCTTTTGGATGAACAGGTTGGTTTGGACACTGAAGTTTATCTAAAATCCATTGATCTTTTCTATAACATCAATTGCTTTTTATGTTCTGTGTTGTAATTTCGTGTTTCTGAAGCATTTTTTAATGATTCAGGGGAAAATTGTGGAGCAAGGAGACCGTGTCATATTATGGAAACACCACAATAATGCTTGGTGTATATGTGGGCACATGAGACTATCTTAGCAAGAGCCTTTAGCAATTGTATATTAATGTCGAGGTTCAAGATTTTGGTATTGAGAGAACAAAGTGAAAACTAAAGGCCGATGAAGTGCGTTTCATTTCATAGGCTCTTTTCTTGTAAATATACCATATCCAAAGAGTTTTTGCTAAAGTTGGCAATATTGTATAGCGTTGCGTCATTTACGAGTTTTCGTTTTGATGACAAATGTGTTTGGCACCTGGAAATTTACACTTTGGAGCTGCAGATTTCACTGCGCATTCAATATTAGGGGCTACATTTTGTTTTTTTTTTCATTTGACTTTAGAGTAGGATGTAGAGACCAAGCAAAGCTTATGTGACATCATGTTTGTCTCCTCTTCGAAAGTACTCTTACGCCACCTTCATTTCGTTACCCTTTCTACCCGAGCTGTTTAGAATAGGCCTAGCTTTTTCATGGCAAGTCAAATCCTACAAATCTGCCAAAGTCCCTAGTCACCACTAGCTCTTTTGCCACTTGTCAATGTGCGATTTTTCCTATCTTTAATACTTTTCATGTAGCATTAAATGGATATTGACAAAAACCATGTACTTCATACATTGAGTATTGAAAAACTCCATGAGTCTCTAGATTGCAATCCACATGAGTCTTGAAAATTGTTGCAATGCAATGGATAGTCTTGTGCATAATTTGATTTGCATAGAGATTGTGCAAATGAGCAAGATTATGCTTGCCCACCATTTTGGGAATAACACAATCGTTTGAAAGTGCATCATGGAGCGAGTCGTGGAGCTTAAACAACTAGAAGCAAATCTCCCGGGGGATGCACTTAGTAATAACGGGGTATGGACATCTGCGTTCGTAGGGTGGCCAAAAATATCCCTAGTATAGTGATCTTTGAAAGCTGATTTAACCCCTTGCCCCAGATAATGGTGAAAAAACCCCTTAATTGTAAGTATACAAATATAAAATGGTAAAAAAAAAAACCTACTTAGTAATAACAGGGTATGGACATCTGCGTTCGTAGGGTGGCCAAAAATATCCCTAGTATACTGATCTTTGAACGCTGATTTAACCCCTTGCCCCAGATAATGGTGAAAAAACCCCTTAATTGTAAGTATACAAATATAAAATGGTAAAAAAAAAAACCTTTATTGTATGCACATATCTCATACTGCCATCATGATAAATCGATGGATAGCATCACTCATAAGGATTCATTTGCCATCATTATAAATTGATGGATAGCATCACTCATAAGGCTATAATAATAGGGACACATCTTTCATGTTCCCAGTATGTGAGTGCATGGAAATGCTCATATAGGTAGAGAGAGAGAGAGAGATCTAGAAGAAAGGTTCCATGCTCATATAGGTAGAGAGAGAGAGAGAGATCTAGAAGAAAGGTGATCCACTATTTCCCTCTTGCTTGCTCAACATGTGCAAGCAAGAGAAATATATACTGCTCAAATTTTCACTTTCTTAATCTCTTGTATTCTACTATTAACATTTTCATTCGAAAAACATAAAGTAAACATCTGGAAATGCTCATATAGGTAGAAGAAGGGTGATCCTAGAAGAAAGGTGATCCACTATTTCCCTCTTGCTTGCTCAACATGTGCAAGCAAGAGAAATATATACTGCTCAAATTTTCACTTTCTTAATCTCTTGTATTCTACTATTAACATTTTCATTCGAAAAACATAAAGTAAACATCTTTGATCATTTCACTGTCTAGATATCCCAAGGGTAGAGGAGCTCTCATTTTATCTTCTAGGTGATCCCAAGGGTAGAGGAGCTCTCATTTTATCTTCTAGGTGATCAATGCTCTCATTTTATCTTCTAGGTGATCAATTATGGGTTGCATTTGGGACACGTTTGATCATAGGGCTTTTACACTTGTAAGGAATTTTATAACTTGTCTTTAAAGGACCTGGAAAATCCTCCTACTTTACTCCCACATAAAAAACGATGCCCACATCCTCCTTAAAATCCCCCATAAAAATCCTCCTTTTCGTGTCCACATGAAAAACGATGCCCACATCCTCCTTAAAATCCCCCATAAAAATCCCCTTTTTCGTGGAATGGACATAATTTTATGAAACGGGGTATTTGGCCACAATCCCTTATTTTTTATTTTGTAGATTAATATCCTTTTATTTGAATTTCTTTTTATATCCCCCATTGCATATGCAATGTTCATACCCATTTTTCCACAATTAATGCTCATACACCTTTCTAGCAACAATCCCCCCTTGTGATTTTTGTAGTTTAATATCCCCTAATTGAAAAATTCTTCATTTGTACCCATTTTGACATATGCAATATTCGTACCCCATTTCTTGCAGCCAATTTTCATCCCTTATACAATTCCCCCTTTGTGATTTTGTGGTTTAATATCCCCTTATACCGTTCATATCCCTCTTCTCAACCATCTCCCTTTTGTGATCTTGTAGTTTAATATCCCGTTACTTAGTTAATACCCATTTTCTCAACAATCCCCCCTTTTGTGATTTTGTAGTTTAATATCCCCTTACTCAAAAATCTCTTCATTTGTATTTCCTTTCCATATGCAGTGTTCGTACTCCTTTCCTCACACAAAAATCTCTTCATTTGTACCCCCTTTTATATGCAATGTTCATACTCTTTTCCTCACAACCAGTGTTCATACCCCTTTCTGGCAACATTCCCCTTTATATATGATTTATAGATTAATATCCTCCTATTGAAAATTAGTTTCCATATGCACTATGTTCCATACCTGCGGCAATGTATAAAGACCAATTTGCAATATACTACTTGGTGCAAATAAACACAACGCATAAGATAACCAATTTATACAAACCTAGTAACTAGTAACTACAATTCATGTCTAGTGGCTACAATTGTTCAAGTTTGTAACCATGATAGTCACATAGTTACAAATTATTAAAATAGAAATGGCATGCAAACACATCCATCAACACACCAAATCAACGTGAATCTGTGTTATTGAAAAGAAGAGTTTCCATTCTAAATATTTCCTTTTCTTTGATTCTTTCCCTTCAGCAGAGCTTTGTGTGAAACATCTAAGGGTTGACCCTAGTTGGGGGCCCTGAATTTTTGCATTAAGTCACTGTTAGATTTTCACATCATACAACAAGAATTGGTTCATGATATTTGCTAATAAATTTCACAGAGGGACACGTTAAATTATGTGATGCTCCCAAAATCTATACGATGCTTCCATCGTACAAATACAAGAATTCCCCTAAAGCACTTGCGCTTTCTTCCTAATGCTAAGGCCAGCCGCTACGTGGTAAGTCCACATAACGTCCTCCAATAGGAGATATTCCAGGCCCTGGTGATGGATGACCAGGAGGGCGTCCAAACTAGTCAGTCGGGCTCCCTGGTCTCGGCATGGGGGCATCTGCTCTGCTATTTGCCTCCACGGGACGAAGTCATCCTCTCGGATGTACTCATCGTCCTCGTCATCAAAGGATTTAGGCGCTTTGCCCTTCTCGGCTGGCAGAGTGTCATCCTCTACATATTGATCCATAAGTATGGCCAGCACAAATGTTACCTCAAGGTACTGCTGGTCCTCATCCATCACTACTGGCGGGTTTCGGCCCCATCTGAGCTTTCCCTTGAGAACATCATACGCATGCGTATCACAGCCCAACATTTCCCTTACTATAGCTCTCTCTAAATAGAGCTGGGGCGGATCCCCTAGGGGAATGCAGAGAGGGAGCATCTCCTGAGTGTAAAACTCAAGGAAAACTCAAGGAAGCCTGCATAATCGGGATGGGCCTGCATGTTGGTGATGAGTTCCACCTTCTGGAGTAGAAAGGGTCAAATGGGACTTGAGGATCAGACTGCTCTCCCTCTTGGTACCATTGGAGGAGGCTTGGGGTCGCCATTGCAACTACAAGTCGTGGAGGAGGAGGAAGAAATAAGGAGAGTAAGAGAAGGAATGAAACCCTAAAGGCTATCAAGTACACTTTATCTTTAACTTTTTATGCTGACGTCAGCATCAGTAATGGATTTTTTTTATTTTTTTATTTTTTATTTTTTTTTCAGAAAGAGTTAGAGAGACAAAATTTTTTTATATTTATATACAAAATTGGTACAAAAAAAAAAAGGATGCTTGACAAGCAAGCTAGTTGTGGTCTCCCCGAATCCTTTGGGCGAGAGCCAGATCCTTCGTCATGATAGTGACCCTTTTGGCATGGATGGCACAAAGATTGGCATCCCCAAAAAGTGCTATCAAGTAAGCTTTGGCAGCCTCCTGCAATGCAAGTATGGCAAAAGTCTAGAACCATAGGTCGGTTTTGAATTCTTGGGCTATTTCTCGGACCAGGCGCTGAAAAGGGAGCTTCCTTAGCAGCAGCTCGATCGTCTTCTCGTACTTTCGAATTTCCCTTAAGGCCACAGTGCCAGGCCTATACAGATGCGGCTTCTTTGGCAGCGCCGATCTCTGGTCTGCGTCGGCTTCTTAGGCAAGGTCTTGCCCCCTGTTACTAGGCGGGGCCGGGCCACATCTACTCGATCTTGTCGGCGAGCAGAGCTTGTCGCCTTGCCAATACTCCGGACAGTTTTGAGCTTCTCCTTGTGTACCGTCGATAAACTGTCGGGGTTTCTATCTGGTCAGGAGCGCGTTGTGTGTCCTGCTCTGGGTTTGGCTGGGGTTGTTGCTGTTGTTCCTGATCTTGCTTAGCAAGCTTCTTTGTTTGACGTTGCTGCTCGGCCAGCTCAGCCTCTTGTTGCGCGGCATGGGCAGCTGCCCATCGCCCAGATAGACATACTCGAACGCCCTTATCTTCAGGTCTCCCCTCTCCATCTCCTTGGTGTCATCCTCGCGGGCAAGCTCTCTGATTCTGGCAGCCTCTATCCGAATAGCTTCTTCCTTGGGGACTTCTACACACAAGGGCAGGTAGAACTTAACTAGCATCAGGACTTGGTCGGGTTGTTCTACCAAGGTGTAAGGAGAAGATTAAGTTTTATCAAAAAGCGCTCAGACAAGTGGAAGATGGGGTAAGGAATCCTATGCCCAGTGATGAAGCGTTGCACAAGCTGAATCAAAAGGAGCTCCACTTTGGCAGGGTCGATGGCGAGTTTCTCCCCAACCTCAGCAAATATTTGGGGCACGCTAAGGCTGTTGTAGCTTAGGGTGCCTTTGGTATGAGCCATATTCATTGGAATGGAAAAAGAAAGGTGGGAGAGGAGGCGCTAGTAGGTGGCAGTGGCGCAGGTCAAAGGCAAAGGCAGGGCGCTCAAGCTTCTACTCCGGCGGCTATGGAAGACGGGCGAGGCGAGGCGCTAAGCAAAAGAGGAAAGCAAAAAGTAACTGTCACCTTTTGTTTTTTTTTAAGTCAAAATTTTTTTTGTCAAAACTTTTTTTTTTTTTAATTTTATACGGTGAAATATGCGTATTTATATGCCGGGCGCCGCTGGATTTCTAGGGTTTCTTTTTGGATTCTGAGATGCTGAAAGTATAACGGCGCCCGAGTAGGGTTTTGGGCCCTATTGCTGCCATTTCGATGCCGGATGTCGACGCCCCTAGGGTAATTGAGCCATGCCCGACAATTTGGTGCAAAAATCTCATCCATCCGAGCTACCTGGAGAAAGTTATGGCGCTTGGAACACACGAACCCCCTACTTCACCATCTTAACCTACTCACTCTACGGGGTGACACTCTCCTACTCAACTAATTTAATCCTCTCATAACTGGGTCAACTCACATGCTAACTACAGAATTGGGGTACTTTAACCTAAGACAAAGTCCTGCCAATTAACGAGTTAGACTATAGTCAGTGCAATGATTTGGTCTACCAGAATCATGCTCTGATACCATTGTGACGCTCCCAAAACCTATACAATGCTCCCATCATATGAATACAAGAATTCCCCTCCCATGGCGACTACATCACCATGGTCGGGCACTCCGTCGTACTCGGACCCCTTGGGATGGCCAAGTGTCCGGGTGAGGAACACGGAGGTGTCATTCGTCCCATGACCTCTATGGGAATCCTATACCGCGGAAGCGTATATACATATTACAACAATCATGCTGAAATAATATACCACCACAAATGGTGGCCCATCCATCATCATCAATGAAAGGACACTACAAGCATGAATACCATAAGTAATACATCATGATAAGGGCACTACCCGGGGTTCAGACTCCATGGGGTCAACTGGCGGCCAGGGCATCAAGATATCAGCAGACGGAAGTATAACATGACGTGGGCTGGCATAAGACAATGGCTAGGTAGTCCTCTCCATCCACCCCTCCTGTTCACACTTTGCAGATAGGCTGAAACATGCTATGGCGTGATTGTAGCCTTCCAGAGACGCAACCTCATGGAATCACCCTATGAGACTACTCCGGGTTACATCTTTCCAGTCCGATGGGCAGGTCAAAGAAATGCCTCCTCCTCAAACATAATGGATTTCTGGGTGTGCTAGAGAATACGTGCCACTAGGTGCACACGTAGCCTTACCCGACTTGAACCCCCCAAAATCCATGGACCGCCAGACGCGTCCATCGAGCCCAGGACGTCCATATAGGCACGTTTCCTGTGACCCAGGAGGTGTCGAATCCATACCCAGCCCCAAATGCGAGGACCGGCTATAAGCCTAGCACACTGTAGGAGTCTTGTAGCCATGCTAGGCAAGACTCCACCCCCGTTTCACCATTGTGTTCGATGTCTGGTGCTATAACATCCACAACTCGGTGGGCTCTTGTGCACAGGCCGCAATTATTGGGTTTTAAGGGTTCTAGCTAGGAACATCGCTAGTTCTAGGAAGCTTTTAGGTCTCTGCCCTTCCCGTAACCCCCAATACACGGAAGGAGCAGAAAGAAAGAATATAATCACCATCGAAGTATCCATCATCATCATAATATCATATAAAAGAGAATTTAACCATTCCATCTACTCAAAGAAGTGTTAGCGGAAATATAAGCTATCTAGGAACTAACCAGTCTCCTGGCTGGATCCATTATTGCGAAAGGCCTCCATTCTTCAGGTCTATTTACAGCAACTGGTGGCTGCGTTTCTTCTCCTTTTCCCCAAATTGATTTTGGGGCAAAAATGGGGGTAGGACCCCAATTTCTCCTCCCAATTTGGCAAGTCCTACTTGGCCAATCGACTTGGGCCAGGTAGCGCTTCCCTATTGGCTTCCTTTAGCTAATTATAACCTAATCAATTTAATTAGATTATTTATCCAATAATATTTTTAGCATAGCTAACAAAATCCCCTTTAGGTGAACCCAAGTTATCCCCTATTGACCCTTAGAGGTCTAGTTAGATAGTGGTGACGTGTCATAGTATGCATACAGATACCGTATAAATACATGGAACATCACAAATTACCACTAGATTTTTTCATGACACGTCAAAAACAATGTCTACAAAAAACAACTCGAGAAGGCACAATATTTACAAAGAAAAAATGACGAAAATGGGGTGGACAAAGGAGCAAATGGGGAGGGGCAAAGAAAGGGAAGAGGCTCAAAGAAAGGGGCAAGGGGGAGCGCCCACTTTATTGGCTCCTGAAACTAACTTGTCAGGCCAAACGTGTTCGCCCAGGCGAACCCCAAAAATTCGCCCAGACGAACCCGTCGGATTCGCCCAGGCGAACCCGCAAGGGACGTGGCCGGACCGGTCGCAGGCGCATTCGCCTGCGTGGCATTGCTACCGGGTTTGCTTGGGCGAACCCAAACCGCAGTCAAGTGGGGCGTGTGGACTCGGGCGTGTGGCGTGGCGTCGGGCGCGCGGCACGGGGCGACCCTATCGGGTTCGCTTGGGCGAACCCATTGCCCACGGATCGAGACGGCAGGCGTATGGGATGTCAGGCACTTATACATAAAGGGGGTATGGCATCTGCGTTCGGAGGGTAGCAAAAAACCCCCCTTGTATACGCAATTTTAAAAGGCAATTTGACCCCTCTGTGTATAGATATTGCTCCAAATCAGTGCCTAAAAACACCCCTAACCCCTAAGTATACGTACGCAAATGGTCCAAAAAACACCCCTCCGTTGAACTCTCATGGGTTATACGCTAATCAAAGGTGAATCCCCCGGGGTCAGATCGGGATGGCAGGCCCCGCCGGGTTCGCGTGGGCGAACCCACCTGCATGGCAGGGGCAGGACGATCACGAGGGGCCGGGTATAACCGCTATATGCAGATATGTCCTTGCGAGAAATTCTTGTTTTCTGCCATGGCCTCAAATAAGATCTTCATGGATCCATTGATTCGGACAAGACGGAGCCTTTCTTGCAACAGAGAGATTCTTAATCTCAATTATCGATTCTCGCCCCAATAGTCATATCTGAGGCAAATGAACAGGGGTAGAAGCGGCCTCAAATACCGAATGAATTGAACAGAAATAGGCTTAGAATTGGATGTCTTCCGAGATATAAACTCATGTCCCAGAAATGTTCTTAGAATTAGATGACTCACGAGATGTAAACTCATGTCCGAAATCTTTTCTCGCCATAGACCATTTCTTCCTAGTTAGAACTCATCAAGAACTGCCGAAAATGCAAATCCAATCAAGTATTTATAAACAGAGATTTTTAATCTCAATATCGATCTCTAAACTCGATAATCATGTACGAGAGGAAAATGAACAAATGCATAAAGAAGCGACCTCAAATACCGACGGAATTGAACAGGAAACAGGCTTAGAATTAGATGTCTCTTGAGATGTAAATTCATGTCCGGTAATCTTTACCTGCCATAGCCATTCCATCCTAGTTAGACCTCATGAAGAACTGCCGGAAATGCAGATGCGAACCTAATCGTAATCATGGAAAGAATTGAAGAAATCATAAAAACAATTCAAGAACTCATAGGCATTTAGTAATCCTTTTCTGTGATTGCGTTTTATGCTAAGTTGGAGCTCCAAATCGTCCGAAACGGAAGCATAATCAAGAAATCATAAAGCTCCAAGAAATTTAGCTGCAAAGTCAAGGAACCGCGAAATGCTAACCCGAAACTGCAAGAAAGTGAAGAATGTAATGAGCAGAGCCGGTACCGCAAGCCATGGTCCAAGCTTTACTGCCGGATTTCGGAGCCGCATCTCTTTTTTTGATGCAAAATGTTGAAGCTCGTCCACACAAAGAAATAAGAGAAAAAGGGAACAACAAGCACAAATTAATCTAGGCCCTTGATCTTCACCTCCCCTTTAGACCTTGATAATGTTCTTCTATGTTGACCCCAATTTGTCAAAAATCGGGTCAACACTCCTCACCCAATCTCTGCCCTTTGCCCCATCCTTGCTTTGGTCGGTTGATCTTTAGATGAATGCTTCCCTCATTCTCCTTTTTTCCATTTCCAATCCAGTTCGCTTGTTTCTTCTTAAGATTTTGGTTTGCCTTCCAGTGTATCCGGTAACACGGGCTTAGCTCTGCCTTTGGCAGATTGGTTGACAGTAAGGCTTAGCGATAACCATAGTTACCGAAAACAAAAAAGGAATGAAAACAGCAAGTTAAAATTGAAATGAAGACGAAAAACGAAAACGGCCAATAAAACGGCAAGTTCTCGAAAAAATCCAAAAAGAAAACATACATACGTAAATGCACTTATAATGTCAATTTCATACATAGAACAATAAGATCTAAAATATGCTTATACAGAAAAGTATATTTGTAAGTTATACAATTTATACTATAAATTAATACTTAGGACATGACTTGGTAAAGTAGATGCTAACATGACATAAATGTTCAGATTGTTAAAGTTTTAAGAGTGCTAATAACATTGGGAATATGGATTCATGCCAGAATCCATGTAATGAACACTTGGAATCATTGCCCTTTCCAATAAGGACACATCCAATCTCTAGCATCTCCAGCTAGTTTTTGGCCATTGTACATGATCTCTACCACTTTCCACCAATCAAGTGGATCTGGCCCTATATTTTTATGTTTTCATTTCCTGTTGTTGCTCATGGTGATTAACGATGAGCTGCATAAACAGGAAAAATACCAAATGAGCAAACTAAGCCTTGCAATTACTAAAGACGAAGACTTGCAATTACTAAGCAAATATTTCCTCCTGTACAAGGATTCAGAGCTTAAGTACTTCAGAAGGATAAATGCATCCACATAAAACAAGCGATTCATTGAGGTGCAAACTAAGCCTTATTGTATTGTGTTTGGCAAACCTATAACATGTGTAAATAAGAGTAAAAGGCAAGAAATAACTAACTTGTGTTGTGCTGGTAGTGGTGTTATATGATTGGGCAGGGCACTGGCAACAAGTATGGGAATGAAATGAATCAGCAACGGGTCTCTAGATGGAAGTTGCTTGCATAGATATGCATCATTTTAATATCTTATCTTTTTTATGTCAGCCACAAAATAATACAGAATAATGGAAATAATGGGTTCAATTCCTATTTGTTCAATTCTCTATGGTAACAAAATGATACAGAATAATGAGAACGACGGGTTCTAATCAATTCTGGTTCTCAAAGGCAAGAAAAAATTACAAACTAACCTTTGCAAGAAAACTAGATTGAATCGGGTCCTGCGCAGCATTCATCGGGCACCATTGGCCATTTTGCTATGTTCGACTTCCAGACAAAAATAGTGGCGCCCAAGAAGAGTCCCGCCTGTTAACACTTTGCCCCAAAATCTTGGACGACCAATTGTTTTGGTCAAAATAGAAATGTGACAAAAAGGAACAAATGTTTTTTAATAAAAAATGACTTAAAAGTATGGTACATCACCATTTTTAACATCGCGTTTTCTTGAAAGCCGTTTTTGCATTTGGAAATGGCTGAAGGAGAAAAATTTGAAAACGGAAAAAAATGCTGAAAATGGCCATTTTCGGTAACTATGGCAATAGCCCTCCTTTGCCAGGATTTCCAGTGGAATTAGCCCCTTTCTTTCTTTCTGGTTTACAGAAACACAATGCCCTTTCCAGTTAATCTCTGCAGGAGGCAGCCCAATGTCTGGTGCATGTTATCTTGATGCCCTTGATCCTACTCACACTTTTTTGGCCTATATAGCTGCATTGAAATCTGACTGCAGTTCCAAAGCTAGCAATAGGCAATGGATGGAGAGATTCAGCGAATTGGCGGGTGAATCTATCCACTTCATGAGAAAGGGTTAGCATTTCCTGAAGATGTTTCCCAAGAAAGCGAGAAAAGTCGTTAGAAAGATCGAGCTTAAGAAGAATTTTGAAATCTGGGAAGATGCCATGGCCGTGATGTTTCGTGTTCCGGTAGAAGCTTTCTTCGTCAGTTTAAACTGCTATGTTTTTCAAAAAGAAAGTTTCAAATTCTCAAGACACAGTAATTTTTCTTGATTTCCACCTGCTACTGCCCAGAACCCGCGCAAGATTGGACGATTCAAGCTGAGCTATGGACAATTACAGTGATGGGTATTCAGGATGCAGCACTCTAGAAGTAGGATTAGATAGATAGATTAATTTTTTCATCCACGAGCCATGCCTAAAATGAGTAGTACCAAAGGTATGTACTAAATTTCAAATTTCAAGCATGGGCAGGAAAAAACAGCAGGGTAAACGTGAACATATTAAAAAGCCTCGGTCGAAAGAAGGAGAGGGTCTATTTTTTTATATACATATATCTAGAAAATACATAAGATATAGTATCCATTAGAAAATACATGGGGAGAATCTATTTTTCATAGAAAATACTTTGTTTTTTTTTTTTTTTTTTTTGGGAGGGGGCGAGGAGGGGAGTCTACTTTTCATAGAAATTATATAAGATATAATAATTTGGCACTGGAATCGAATTTTAATGTCTCCTCCAAGTTTCAATGAACATAGAGTAAAACTTTATAGGTTATCTAGTTTATAGAGGGTGTAAGAGTTTGTATAGCTTTTATTTAAGGAAGGTCAAAATAGCAGTGACACTTACCATTAGAAAATAAGTTGTCTATAAGGTCATTGTAACGAGATATTCCAGCTTCATTTGATTCTGTTCCTCTGCCCTCTGTTCAAGCTTAGACTTTGATAATGATGCTGATAGTGATTTTGCCTCATAAGAAGACAGAATTAATTGAAATTTTGCAATTGATTTGAATTATTGGCATGTTCAGTATTATCGAGACAGGGGAGAGGAAAAGGCTAGAGAAAGAAAGTAGGAAGAAAATCATTTAGGTCTTCCTTATTGGGATTTAATAATCTAGAATTTTTGTGTCTTACATTCCCTCTTAAAAAAGCATAGGGTCAATACTAACATGCATATGCAAAGGTGCATTCTCATCGGTTCGACTAATGGTGATGAGCTTAGAAATCTTTTTGAATATTTTTAGTTTAATGCATATCACTGAGGCCTTAATACCTTTGATAATTTAACTGGATATGGCCACATCTTAAGTTGCACTAGATTCTATACTTTGGATGCGCAAAGGTTAATGACATAGTAATTATTATTTCTACATGTTCTTATATATTGGTAGGCTTTGATATCGGCCAAGTGGCATGCATCGCCTCAGCTGGTGGCACCGCTTGGAAGGTAAAGAACCTAAATTCCTCATCGCTGCAATAAATCAGGCTATAAAACTGCACAAATTAATTCAAAAACTAGAATCTAGCTCTGATTTTAAGTGGAAATTCGAAACAAACCATTGATTTATTTGAATTTGAGCTGAGACTTGATGGTTTGTTTCGATGTGTTGTTTCGATTTACAGGATCCAATGACATCGAAGTGGTGGATGAGGATGGGCGATAAATATTTAGGGGTAATCTTCATTATCTGATCCCTCCCCCTCCCCCCCCCCCAGAGCGTGGACCAAAATGCCACGCAAAGCCGCTTTGCTTTACATTATTGCCGTCCGCTAACAAAAAAATGCCGCCCGTTGTCTTGTTGTTTCTTTAATACAGTAGTCGTTGCTAACAGCAAAAGTAGATGATGACTTGCTCCAGATCTAGACTAACAAACACATCCGTTTAACAAATTGATCCGACTACCTGCTCTCCGAAACCTTTAAAAATCGAAATGGATATCAGTTCTTCAAGGTTTGAGGATCATCAGCAGCTTGGTAGCATGGGTCACCTTTGTTATATAGCCCCCCCTCCCCCCTCCCCCTGGCGTGGACTGGGACATCCACATGGGCTAAAAAAATTCACGGGCGGCATTTCTTTTTGTTAGCTGATGGCAACAGCAGACAAAACTTTTGGTTAGGATCATTTTAACGGACAACATGAGCGACATATTTGCGACATCAAATATCAGAGCCGACACAACATATTAGAGCCTAGAGACCAGAAAGAAAACAGAGAAAAAAAAGATTCTACACAATTTTTATAGCAGAAAAACCTGTTTCAGATCAAATTACTAGTTATCCTTCTTCTTCTGGATCATTTTAATGCTCACTGCTATACAATTTCACATGATTTATAAACATCTTCCTCGGCAATTTCTTTCTCCACATGTACTCAAAGAAGTATGACTCATAGTGTGCCTTCAATGTTCCATATCTCGGAAGAGAGCACTTCACTGCACCCCAAGTGCTCTCAATTCTGTTGGTGTGAACACCTGTTTCAGGATCTTTGAAATGCAGGCTATGATTAACTGTGTAATGCTCATATTCAAGCTGAGACAACCATTCTGTATCATATCCCGCCCAATAGTCACTGTAAATGATACTTCCTGGAGACACATATTGGAAAATAATGTCTGTGAGCGTATCTTTTGTACGATCTGCAACTGGAACCATGAATATGTTATTGGAATTGTGTTCTATACCATCAAATACCCATTGATCTTCTACTCTCCTTCCTCTATTGTATTTTCTTTTACCAAACTTGCTTTCATCAATCTCAACCACTTTGCCTGAGCCACCTATGACCTCATTCTGTTTCTATATTGCAATGCTACAAATATCTCTGCAATAATTGTGCCAATTGACCATCGTTTCATCTGTTTTTATTCTACATTCAATCTTAGCACGATCTTGAGGCAACTGAATCGACCAACAGTAGATGAGTCTCAAAATTTGAGAAGTGTCTTTACGAAGACTGCAAGTAAAATGACACCTCTTACCTTTACATTTCCATTTCTTACCATCTCTAGTTCCTGCATTGTCTATTCTTAATTTCATTGATTTATGGCATTTCTCACTTTCCCTTCTATATGGCTGTAAACCCAAATCTAAAAACAAAGAAATTGATTCATTCTTACTTGAGGTCTTAAAAAGTCGTTCGGACATTGTTGAAATCCTGTGTTCTTCATCCAATAACTCCATTTGACAATGCTACCAAGCTGCCAATGATCCTCAAACCTTAAAGAACTGATATCCATTTCGTTTTTTAAAGGTTTCGGAGAGCAATTAGTTGGATCAGTTTGTTAAACGGATGTGTTTGTTAGTTTGGATCAGGAGCAGGTCGTCGTCTACTTTTGCAGTTAGCAACGACTACTGTATTAAAGAAACAATAAGACAACGGACGACATTTTTTTGTTAGCAGACGGCAACAACAGAAGAAGAGGACGGCTTGCGTGGCATTTTTTGTCCATGTCGGGGTCTTTTGTATAACGAAGACTACCCGTACCTTTCATGGGTCTCATTTTTCGAACCATCCCTGCACCAGATATTAACATCGGCATTAAGAGGTCGGGTTGGCCAAAATCTCAATCACAATTTGAAAGAGGAATATTTTGAAACTGCTGCCTATACTCATGACGCCTCTGAATAACATGGATCAAAACGTACCAAAATCGCCCAGAGCTGTTCTTCAGAGTGAATAGCCTAAAGTGAATCATCGATGGCTAGCTTGTTGTGTACACCGTAGCCAATGGTCTAAAGTTTTTCGCACTCGAAGTGCTCAAAGGGTCGGATCATAAACTGTAAAAGCTCAAGGCTTCAAATTGCCTCCATCACTGTATCTTTGCTTGCAGAAAGTCGGTACAGCATAATACAACGCACACACGACTTCTCCTTCCCAACTACGCCACTAGTTTGCCGAAAAAAACTTTCTGATTCTAAATGTGATTTTTTTTGCCGTAAAACATTCTTTTTTGGAATTCGTTTGGCTTGAAATTTTTTTTCTTTTTTTGCTAGTAATCTTATACATAGGAAGATAGTGTCTATTAGAAAATACATAGGATATTATGTTTATTAGAAAATACATAGGATAGGATATTGTGTTTATTAGAAAATACATAACGATATGGTGACGATTGGAAAATACATAGGATATGGTGTTCCATTTTAAAAAAGCTATCTTTGAAAAGCTATGGGGTAAACATTGATATACTAAAAAACCTGTCTTCGAAAAAAGGAGAGGGTCTTTTTTTTACTATATGTATACATAGAAAATGCATAGGATATGTTGTGATTAGAAAGCTGAGGGAGCTAACTTCTTGGCTTTCTATTTTAAGGGAACCGTCTTCTGCCATCGATCCTTCTCTTGTCCTTCTAAGGTACAATATAGCTGAAGCTTAGCACACAAACAGGTTTAAATCCCTCCAATGCCACTTCCAAGAGTCGTAAGTCAGCAAAATGTAGTAACTCTGGCAGCTAAGCTTATAGATTATTTGTGTCCTTTTTCCCATTTTTGTAGAGTGGTTCCTTACCCTCGAACATAATTCTTGGCCTTAGAAATGCCTGGTCCTAAGTAAACGTCTAACGAAACCAATTACCTAGTTACATCTTAAGCTCCTTGTCGGAGCTTTGTGTGGAGCTACAAAGATCTTAAAAGCATCATCCAAGAACTCACACAAAGACTAGCAACTGATAGAACATTGAGGAAAATGACACTAATAACATGCTATATTGCTCAATCTACCCTTCCAGCAAGCACGAAACAAACACAAAGGAAGCAAGTTTCAGCCATACAAACACAATGTTCCTGCATCCAAATGCAAAATAAGCCTGTTGAAAGATAACCAAGATCCACAGCTCCTTCGTGTAGTTTAAACATCCAGAAATGCATGCGCTCGAGTCATTCTATACAATCTCTTCTCGAATATTCGCCTGAACTCCTTTCTACTTGCTCTTAGTTGTTGACGTCCAATTAGCATATTTTGTATAGATTCTATCCTCTCCACAAACCTTGACCTTCTATTTCAGATATTCTGCGTATATTCATGTTTCCTCACTGTCTTCCCTAGGGATTGCCCTTCGGGCAACCAAAAGGGCAACATGTTGAGGTCTACACAATTATTCAAATAATGAGAAATATCTCAAATGTCACTGATGTAAATAGTGATAGAATTTTTTTTTTTTTAAGGACATATAATTCATACTGAAGACTAAAAAAAGTTACGACAAAGTATTAGATGAGATGGACATAAGATCCCCGAATCTCATCTTTATCATAATCAGATAATATGGGCACCTTTATCATAATCAGATAATATGATTATCTTTTATTACTATACCTTTGTTCACATATGATCAAATATGCAACAAGTATGGGAAGTATAGGAACCTACTTGCAAATACGGTTTCTGTCTCTAATATCATGGAGCATAAATAATGACTAATTGGACCATATCCTATGTAATAAGGTTCTTTTAAGAAATACAGAATAGGAGCATATAGTCTATAAAAAGAACATAGGTGCTTCATTAACTAGTATGAGTACTTTAGGTTTGAAAGCTTGTGTGGAGGGTACCGAGGGCGGATCCTCACCCCCAAATAAGAGGATTGTTTCCAGTTACCCAACAAATGCTTTAAAGGGGGATGATTTGTCGAAGCCCTATTAGATGAGTCGCTTGCAAGTAAGACCCATGGAAGAGGGGCGTTTAGCTCGTGAAAAAAATAGAAGAATCAAAGAGGCTCAGAGTGCCCATAGCCTCAAGATTGACCCCCTTTCCTTCAAAGTTGTAGTAGCAAAAGAGGGCAAGAGATCTGATAAAGACATTCTACAAATGCCTTCGAAGGACGAGAATGCATTCGAAGAACCCTCTCTCTCTTTCTCTCTGTCCCCACCTCCCCCCCTCCTCAGAAGGATCAGCAAGCTGCACATTGCTCCAATTGCACCCATTGCAAATCTTGATTCCAGTGAACAAATGTAGTCTTTTGGAATTAGATTATCGATAAAATAATTTCGATATCCCAGCCTCTTTTTATTCCCCATGTAAAACCATAAATATACATTTGTTATATTGTTATAGGTGTTCCTGGCAAACCTTCAACTTCAGTGCTGCAGGTTGCTTCAGGCAACCATTCTGAGCAGAAAGATTGCACAAAAAAAGCTCAAATCTTGAGTTAGAAGTGCTTTCCCAAAACAAGAAAAAGGAGACCTCAGCAAAACTTATGCCATTTACTCTCAGACTCGAGTTTCAATGTGATTTCAATTTTTGGTGAAGGTTTTTGCATTTTCTCAAGATAGTGGATGTATGATGGGTGTGTGATGTGCTTTGACTAGAAAAAAGACTTTTGCCACCTTTGGCTAGGGAATATGATGATGAAGCATGGAAATGGGAAGTATGAAGCATGAAGGGAAGGATAGGATTAAAGTGGTAGGAACATGAAAGAAGCCTTGGGAAATAAGATTCATGCCAAAATAACTTGGATCTAACCACATACTAATGAATCTTGAGGGGTCTTCCAAACTCTGGCAAAAGGGTCTTTAAGCTCAATTCTTCTTGCTTGAATCTCAACCTTCTTGTATGATGTCCAAGGAATATCCTTCCCTTGGTTCTTCATCATAGGTGTCTCTTATGGTCTTCAAAATGGAAGTGTTCAAATCTTGTTGCTTGTTTAGCTCATGCACACATGTATTAGTCAAATGTTAGCCAAATGTGCAAAGTATATGCATAGCTCTTCTATGCTTCCAAAATGTGGCAGCATCATGCCAAACAAAGGAAGATAGGCTGGTCCCCCATCCTCTAGTTCTTCATATATGTTCTCAAAAGTTCTTGATGGTTGCCAATATGGAAGAATGGTTGGCAACATGGGCTTTAGCAAGAAATGGGAGCAAGGTAGTATGGTATGCAGGCCAAATGATGTACAAATGATCATGGAAGCATAAATATGATGTACCTGCATGACAAGTGAGTGTGTGATTAGCAAAAATTAGTTGCCATATGGAGATGTGATCGTAACTTGATAGATATGGTTGGGAATGATGAGATAGAAGAGGTTTACATAGGTAAAGGACAACTCTTGAGCAGATTATCATGTTATGGAGGTGTGAGAGGGTGACCCTGCATGTGACAAAGTATTTATTAGTATGAAGGGCTGCTATTGCGGCGGAGATGGCAACAACACAACATGATGAGATATATGGATGAATGTGCGGTATGTAAATGAGAGTGAGATGTATGAATAAGCATGGCAACTACTCCTGCATGGAAATCAAGCACTTTAGTAATTAGAACTCGAGAGAATGGCCTTGCATTTGCTGCAACCTGCATGTACTTCATTGCTTCTTGCATTAGTTATAGCAGTAGATCTCTTAAAACATATGAGACAACCTAGATCTTTTAGGATGATGCCTATTTGTTGCAAACTTTCAGAACAAAATCTTACACTACTTCCTAGCATGCCTAAGCTTGTTTTTTTTTGTCTTTTTCTATTTTTGTTTTTAGATTTTAGTATGATCAGCAACTCAACGACCAACCTAAACTAATCTACTTACTAAATGCAGTCTAATTCTATTCAAACAAACTTAAGGCAACATGCTGCTGCCAATATGTTGATAGGATTAGGCAGCTCTCTATCTTCAATAACAAATTTCAGACAATAGGAGTCCTTACCTGCTGCTCCAATCACTTCAAAAGGATCTTCCCGTAAGCTCTCAAACTTGGCAGCAACATCTTCCCTTGCTTTGTTCCATTTAAGCACCAATTCTCCACTTTTAAGAGTACCTTGAAGAATACTCTAAACAATGAGGATGCATATCTTTGAATATAGTGTCTATTGCTCTCTAGAATGTAACTGAAGCATTCATTGCAAAAAGGGCATTCTCCTCATTGCAAAGTTGCCCAAGGTGTGATGAAAGATGTCTTGGGTTGATCCTCTTCCTTGATGCTGATTTGGTTGAACCTTGAAAAGCCTTCTAGGAAGAAATACATCTCCTTACCTGCAATAGCATATAAGACTTCTTCCAAAAAAGGAAAAGAATAATAATCTTTTATAGTAGCCTTGTTTAGATCCCTATAATCAACAGGGACAATACAAGACAACTATTCAGGGTTTACGAACTCTGAAATCACACCAGCATCCTTCATTTTATATAATTCTTCCTTGATAAGGCCAAGTAAAGATCCATTTATCCTTCTTAGTTTTTGCATAACAGGTTTCATGCCTTCCTTGATCTTAATTTCAAACTCACACATGTTTTTGTCAACACCAATCAGCTCATTATAGTCCCAAGCAAATACATCCTTCCATTCATCAAAGAATTTCACAACAAAAGCCCCATCCTCTTCTTTAAATAAATCACCAACATATAGTACCCTACTTTGACCATTCTTTTGAACTTTTACCTCTTTTACTTGCTTTTCCTCACTTACAATGATGACCAAAATTGGATAGAGCTGCTGCAGGTCATCTTTCTCTAAATCCTCCTATTTGATTGCTCCCTCGGCCAAGTGCTCAAGGAGAACACTTCTACATAATGCATCAACTTCACCATTAAAAGCTCTCTTGGCACATGATGCAACTGCTAAGACTTGAAGCTTGATAATTCTTTCAAAACATTGTCTCTTAGCAAGATCATATCCTCATTTTTGGCCTGATATTCTCCCAGCCTACAAACAAGTTGTGAGTCTCCAAAGATAACAATGCTAGTTATGCCTAAATGTTTAGCCTCCTGCAAGCCTACTATGAGAGATTTATCTTCAGCCATATTTGAGGTAATGTTAGAGAAAATCCTGCCAACTTTAGCCAATAACCTATTGAGAATACCAGCAGAAGATGCAACACTTAACCTTTTAGATATTCCACCATCAGACCATAAAAAAGCAACACTTTCACCTTGTGATGTGCTGACCTCCATGGACAGCTTTGGCTCTGATATTGGAGCTGGGGCAGCAAGCTCAGACTCACCACAAGGGCTTGGTATCAAAAGATCTTCTTCAATGAAGTTAAAGGCTTCAAATTCTCAAACCTTAATGTAGAGAGTCATCTTTTTTCTTCCATCTGATATGGTGCATTCACCCTTTAGGCATATAGGTCTTGCATCCACTGTAGATTGCCATTTTCTTCCTAAAAGCAAGCCATAAATATCTGATGTCATCAACACCTTCAAATGCCACCACAACAAAGTTAGCAGCCACTATGATGCCTTCAATATCAATTGGAACATTACTCACAATGCCTATAGGGTTGATTTTAGTATTAAAGAAGGATTTCAGTACCATTGGGGCTTTCTTATCAATCTCCAAACCACATAATCTCATAACATCACATTAAGTGGTGATCCTCCATCAAGCAACACTTTGGTTAAGACCTTCTTACCAATTCTTGCCACACATGTAAAAGCACCTGGATCATACTCTTCTTGGGTCAAAACATGCTCCTCAATATGATTTATGAGAGCCACTTCATCCCCCTTGGTTAGATTCAAGCACATTTTTTCTATAAGATGGAGCAATCTTGAGCAATATTAGCAAATCCGCACTAATCTTAGAATTCCTTATTTTTCTTAATTTATTTTTGACAAGGAGGAGGAGGAGGCACAAGTTGATTTACTTCATTGTCCTTAGCTTTAGGTGTCCTAGCTTTCTCATTGGCTTGAACTAGCTCCTTAGCTTTTGAATTGAGCATCCCTCTTGTATGTACTGCCATAATCTCCTCTTGATCTTCTATTTCCTGCACAAATCTCACTGAGGCACTTGGTTCAGAAGCCTTGGCTTTGTCATGCCTTGCAAAGTACTCTTTTACACTACATTTGTCCTACTTAGTGCATGGCCTATACCAACAATAGTTTGAAGAATGTGTGTTTCTTGAGCAATGAGCACATGGAGGATAGATTCTCTTCTCGGGTCTTGAAGCCTTCATCTCTTGGAGTTGTTTTGTGACCACAATCAAAGGCTTCAGAAACCTTGGATATCTCAGCCCTGACATCAGCCACAAGGCTGTCTGGATCCTCCATCTTGGGCTTCTTCTTGTCCTTTTGAATGGCATAGATTGGCATAGGACCAGGCCCATGTATTCCTGCTCATATTCTGAAAAAAATGGATCATGAGGAGAGTGTACATCATCAGAATATTGTATCTTGGGCATTTTCCTGTGCACCTTTGGTCTTGCTCAAACCTCTAATAAATGAAGCCACAAGATGCAAAGTATGGTTAGGTACTTGGTTTATTTGACATTTGACAAGATACAAGTTGAATCTCTCAACATATTGATTGTGACGGGCCTGGCCAGTTAACCTCTCGGTAACTGGAGATCCCATCGATCTCTATCGTTGGATCTACTTAACCTTAGGAACTCAAGAGTGGATTCATGCATAATTAGGTAAAGAATTTAATCTTTATACATGCTCTAATATAAGATCCCAAATAAAATTATTCTTGCCATTACTCATCAAAGCTTCACACAACTCCCA
Source organism: Isoetes taiwanensis (assembly GCA_021234155.1). Taxonomy (NCBI): domain Eukaryota; kingdom Viridiplantae; phylum Streptophyta; class Lycopodiopsida; order Isoetales; family Isoetaceae; genus Isoetes; species Isoetes taiwanensis. Next base: position 26,351,453 of record JAJEKV010000005.1, read on the forward strand.
AAGCTTTAAAATAATATCACTTCAATCCCATATATAATAACAATAATAGTCAAGTTAATTGATCAACAATCCACACGCATCTACCCTCGCTTTTCCGAAGCTTGGCTACTCTCAGGAGCGTCTTGCACCTCTGCTTACACCATTAACCACGGGATTAGTCACACGGACTAAGTGGGGATCGGGGACCTAGGTCACATCTAGCATTAATAATCACAAAGCATTAACTTAGAACAATAACATAGTCTTACCATAACCTCGCCCCTGCAATCCGAGTAATTAATCCAACAAGCATAACCACAATGCATAATTTTACCAAACATAGCCATTGCAACTTGATTCCACATTGCAAACCACATATACAATAGCCAAGCAACCAAAGCATCAACATTGCAACCAATATTCCTCTGGGTCTGAGCAAGGTCAACTCGGCTGATCAGGCCAGTGACATAGAGGCGGGGTAACCACGTGTGTACACACCCATCCACGCTGCGTCCAGCATTGGAGGACCACTTAACTGTGCACGACGTTGTACCATACGGTATCAACGCCCGATGTTCAAATAGTAATATTAACATTCTTACTGTGCAAAAACCGCGAGTCTAGACCATCGCACCTAGACTCCGGCCCCAGAGGTCTATATCAAAGAATTACATCACAGATAATTAAGTAATTCACCATCATTATGACCCATGCCTTAACAAGCTTACATCAAGTTAATTCCATACACACTCTATGTAACAAGGACCATGACTCAATAATTATGATAACCTCAATAATGCAAAATAAAAGATAAACGTCTACATTTTTCCAAGATTCACTAACAACAAGATTACTATCTACATTTAAGACTTTAATAATGTTTAACCTATAGCATTCAATTATCGTCATGTTTCTATTACCAACTTCCTCCATACATAACACTTGTACCTTGTTTTTTTTCCTCTCTTCATTTAATTAATTCCAAAGGTTAAATATATAGCTAGCTAACTTGTAAGACTACTCATGTCGTAAATTACGTATATCCATTAGCATTAACTCCTCCTTACTTAGGCCTCAATCTCACACAAATTCCTCACCCAACTCATGGTTCCAGCTAACCCTTGCCATATTAAATTAACCTATGACCTTAGCTTAAATTATTAACCTCACTTTATTATTATCTTAGCCTACCAAAAACTAACTATTAACATCTTTGTTGGTTTTTTTTTTTTTGAACCTAACGTGCGTTTAACAGGAAACGCACTCTCGGACTGCAGCGGCCGGATCTGGCCTCCAGGCCCTCAAATCATCATGGGAAGCCCATAAAACATCCCGATTTTGCCTTCTCAAGGCCTCTTGGAACATTTCGGCCTACCTGCGGCGCGATTCAGGAGGTTTCAGATCGGTTCATGGCCATCAAAATCATGTTATCCACAGCAAGTTCTTGCTTCAATCCTCCTAATTTTGCATTCTTTCTCCATTTCGGCCTTCCTAAGGCCCAATTCGGCCTGTTCCAGGGCAATTTGCCATGTTTTTCAAACATTTCTATTCGACAAAATCATGCCGACTCTGCCTGCTGCATGCAAGAGAAATTCCACTGTTTTGCTAGTTCTGGCTTCATCACTTAATTTTAACCCATTCTTCAAACATCCTGACCAATCTAACCCATCCCAGCTTCTTCTATCATAGATTACAGTTACAGCCTATTCTTTTTTATGGAAATATTAATTTCATTACTAGCCATGCAAGCCACAGTATTCAAATACCAAAGAATCACTACTCATAAACCTTGCGTTTATGTTAACAACCATGCTCATACAATCTAGATACATAACCACAAATTTAAGCAAGCACAGAAATGCTACACTAGAAAAACCCCAGGTGTAAGTCTTGATCCCCACCTGGAATCCCGCTTGCTCCCTCTGCACTCCAACACGCTCCCAAGTATTGCTCACACCCTGCTCCTTCAGCAATTCGACTGCAATCTATCGCCTTCCCAATACTTCATGATGTACTTGTATTTATTATTAATCACTAGTATATTTATCCATATAATCTTTACATGTACGATATATATACTCTGCATGCATAATATTCCAATTATTATTCCTTTGCATCCTTTAATAAAATAATTCCACAATGTACCTCAAAATCCTAGGTCCGTTACATTGATCTATAGTCCCACCATGCTTGATATGGAAGGTCTGCATACCTGAGTTACCTTGAATGCTTACTCCTTGTGGTGCAGCAGAAGTTTCAGGGTTCTCTTGTGTCTCTACATGATCAGCACTTTCATTGTTCCTTCTCGGAGCCATGAGTTCTCAAAATCTAGGTAGGATCTCGGTAGGACCTCCAAAATATTGCAGATGTTCCTGATAAACCTTCAACTTCAGTGGTTTAGAACCTCCAAATTGCTTCAGGCAACCACTCTGAGCAAAAAAATTGCAAAAAAAAAGCTCAAATCTTGAGTTAGAAGTGCTTTCCCAAATCAAGAAAAATGAGACTTCAGCAAAACTTATGTTGTTTACTCTCAGACTTGAGTTTCAATGTGATTCCAATTCAAGAAGGTGCTTTCACATCCAAAGGATCTATATTCAAAAGTCAGATGCAAAAAAATATGCAGAAGGCCTTCACATTTGCAATCCTGACCAAGTTAAAACTTGCCCAATATCCCTAACAGCAAGCTAAAATTTGCAGATCAAAAAATACATAACTTTTTCCACTTCTGACAGTTTGCACTGACTTTGACAGACCTGCACACAAGGTGCATCAAGTTGTTTGCAAAAAAATCATGCTAATGTACTAAAAAAATTTGAATTCCTACAAGAAAACTGTCACCAAGCAAATTTTTGCAAATCGAGTTCTAGCAATCTTTTTCACTTCTAACAACTTCTAACAACTCTGACAGACACCCTCTTCCTCCCAAGGGGTTGATGTATATGGTGGTAAGTATTCGAACAATTTGCGAGTGAAAAGAAAAACATGTACACTAAACCTTTTTAAAGACCTGCTTTTAGCCTAAACAATGAAGACTTTTGAGGAAAGATGCTTCGGGAGGGTTTTTAAATATTTGTCTTCTGGCATTGACACCCTGGCCCTACATGATGATATGGTGTCAAATCCCGATCTAATCCAACGCAGGCACGGTTGCTAGAACACCAACCCTCTTTTGGGCAGTCCGCTATTGGGTAAGCGAGCTGGCAGTCTTTCCCATGTCCAACAGGATTAAGACTTCGCCAGACATGGTCACAAGAGGAGAGAGGACACACACTAAGAGATGGACCCAAAAAAGTTCCTGAGGTAGCCAATCTCGGATGTGTTCCTCGATGAGGTCATATGCTAATGGGCACCCCTTTGGAAGCTCGATGCTCTTATCTGACCGTTGAATCCTCTATTTACAGATAATACCACAAGCATGTTCAAGAAATTCCACGATCGGTCTTGAGGAACTTGTCAAAATGCCAAGCATCCTGTGGGCTACTGGTAGAAACCAAGTGTTTCGTCTTTCGGTTATGATGAGGACTCTAGAATGGCGAGTTGACTTTGCCACGTCATCCGAAACATCAAAATTATCTTAAAGCCCAAGTTACACAGTCAGCTTTTCAAAAGAAGGGAACACGGATGCCTCACGAAGCAGTATTCGCAGGCATCACCTAGACCAATTGACTACATATGTGTTGGACGTGAGCTTCTTTGATGCTTCTTGGCCAAGGAGTGGTCTTTTACCCACAAAACTTGGTCTCCAGGATAATGTTTTGAGTCCATCGGTAGAGCCAATTTGCAGTTTTGGGGTGGAGAAATCCCCATCCATTGCCAGAGCCATCACTAGAAGAGTTTTGGGAAAGTTGTCTTCCGAGGGTTTTTAATGATTCTTCCATCTTTGTTTGGTTTAGTAGCTACTCCACTGGGTTAGCAATTAAGAGATCTTGTGCTCAAGTCTCTGGAGATCCGTCATATGTGCTCATAGATGCTGGCAATGTGGCATCACGTAGCTGCCATGTGGCATGATGTAAAAATACTATCTATCTACCTAACTATCTTTCTATTTGTTGACCGAATTTTTGGCAAATCCCGATCAACATAAGAAGAATTGCACTCTTAAGGGTTGTTTGGGCGTGATATTGACCAGATTTTTGGCAAATCCTAGTCAACATAAGAAGAATTGCACTCTAAAGGTCTAAAAGGGGGGGAGAAGATCAAGGCCCTAGATTTATTTGTGCTTGTTGTTAGAATCCAAAGGCCCATCTTAATGTGTGTTAGTTGTTAAGCAAGAAGACAAATTTGGTTATGAAGGAGAAGAAGACAAAAACAAGAGAGTTGATGAGGTGTCAAAAAGAAGGGCCAGGATCATGCCAAGTGGATGGCCAAGATTTGTGAAAAATATTATAAATATCTTGAGGGGACTTGTTCTCCTCCTCTTTGGCTTATGGAAGTCCTATGGAGACTGGGTAGTGGCAGGCCCAGGGAAGGGTGGTGAGAACCTCTTCCCCCATGGTGATGACCTGAGTAACAGTCTCTTGTAGAGTTCCTTGTGTTTACTTTATTCGAATAAAAAGGGTGCATCCCATCTTTTCCTTTCTTTTCATTTCACATACGTTTTCATCTCTATTATTTTAATCTTTCTTTATCACACCTTGTTTATGCCTTGTTTCCTCACGCCATTTTTCTTTTTATCTTTCATATACCTTGTTTCTTCATGCCATTTTCTTGTCTTTCATATACCCTTATGCTTAAGTTCTGGTGGAAGGTGCTAAATTCTTATTGCCATTTCTTTTTTACAAAATCTGCCACACAATTTGAACGATGCGGGGGAGATGGGAAATCCCCACATCACTACTTTTCTTTTGTGTCATGCCACATATCTGTCTATCTGTCTATCTGTCTGTCTGTTTGTCTATCTTTACATCATGCCACATATCCATCCATCCATATCTTTTGTTTGGCATCGAGACCCTCCACATACGTGATGAGATGCCCTTTCCCATACGTGATGACATGGTGCCAAATCTTCGTAGGTTTCCCATACATGATGGCATGGTGCCAGATCTTGGTCGAATTCGACGTAGGCAAGGGTGTCAGAATACCAAACACCCTCTAGGCAGCTGGTTATTGCGTGATGATATGGTGCAAGATCTTCGTCAAATCCGACGTAGGCAAGGGTGCCAGAATACCATACCCCCTCCAGGCAGCCTGTTGTTGGGTAGATGAGCTAGCCTCACAGGAGAGGAGAAAGCCATACCCCCTAGATTCGAAAGATAGATAGAAACCCTAAATCTTAATTTTTAAACCCTAAATTTATGCTATTTCTAAAGGAATGTCTCTATTGGGTATGACAAAACCATTAGATACAGACACAATAAACAAAGTATACAGTTCACTTATTCAAATGAAATGAACTCCCTTTTACCTGGGGAAGCAGTACTAGGAGTTGTTGCTCTAACATCCATATCAAAGCCTACGTATAAACTAACACTTGATTATTCACACCTGAGCACTGGTTGCAGAGGTATGACATTTCAAAGTTAGCCTTTCTTTTTATAATAGTTGACCCATATAAACACGTAAAGGTCCTTTCCAAAATAGATATTATTCTAACAAGAGGCTTTTAGAAGAACTATACTTCTTAATATCCCTTGCCATCTTTTTTATATTATTAGGCAACATTGAGGGAATAATATTTTACATAGCTTTGACATTAGCTCCTATAGCTTTTTCATCGTGGACCACTTCCCTGTGCTCGCTCCATATCACCATATCCTTATTGGAAATGGTGAGGCTCGCGGCGCTTTCATCCTATGGATGAAAAAACATGTCTTGGTTCTGTTTGCTGATGCAAAACAAGTATCCATTCTGCAAGGGCAAATAAAGTGGATAAACTAGCAAGATGAAGGAGAATACTTTGCAACTAGTCAAGAAAATGTTGCATCTCAAGTTATTCTTGGGGATGAGCTTGTAGAAAGGAGCTACACTCTACAGACCACACTAGTATTGTTCCTTCCCTTTATATATAAATAAATACAAATATTCAAGAATAAATTGTTTTTTGCGAACCCAACCATCTTGTAGGTTGGGGAAAGGATGGTTTGCTGCCACCATTATGAGCCTATAGCCTATGCCTATGAACAATTCAATGTGTTGTCAAGCTTGTGCAAAATGCCATAGATGTATGACCTGGTCAGATGGCAGATAGTATTAGTACTTGTTGATACTATTCATGTATCTAGGTTGATTGAGACAATCAAAGAGAATGAAAATGGAGGTCGTCATAGCAAAGAAAAGGAGATATAAGATTGTTTACTGCCCCTTAGGACACCTTCCATGCCTATTAAATATAAAAAGAAAATCATTGCAGTTGTTATTTTAGACTTCAGGTCATCATTGTGCTGCTTGAGGAGATGTTGAACTAATTTTACGATGAAAGAGATTGCATGCATAAGAACCTTTTATTGGAGCACGGAATGCTTGGATCTCACACCACTTTCAGACACAGTATGCTAGACCTTTATTCAAGAATGGTTATGCGAAGAAATTCATCAGAGTATAAATTACGAGCACCCGTTATTTTTTAAGTTATTAACCATGGGCGATTTTTTAGTATACTTTTATTATTATTAATAAATATTTAGGCGATCTTTTTTAATGATAATTTTATATTTATTTTGATGGGCGATTTAATTTTCATAATATTCTTTTTTTTCTTCTTTTTCCCATGACTCCAATATGCAAATATAAGGTATTGATGTAACCATTTAGAATAACAAATTGTCATTAACTGAACCCAGTGAAGCTATTTAACACCATTTAAATTCTTATTACCAACACTTTGCCATATAGTCCCTCAATGCTATTCTATAATTTACGTGGGACATCCACTCAGACAAGATTCATCGCCTAGTGGCCAGATTATCTAATATCAATGTGGATAATCCTCATTTTAAGGTTAAAAAGAACGACCACTATGGGTGTGTGGTGAAATGTGTTGAGTACCAGTCTTGTGTACAAAGAAAATATTGCGAGCGCTTGACACATGAATGGACATATTTAGAAGTGAATTGAATTGAATTAAGTTTTGTTGCCCATTGCGGCCAAATTGGCCTATTGAGCATTTTTTATTTGTTGTGTTATGGGAGATGTTGTTTTTCAGGCTCAAAAAACAAAATAAGAAATAAAAAAACATTGGCAACTTTCCTAACATATATAATGCAGTCTTTTTTTTTTTTTTCTTGAAGAACTGAGACACTTATATTAAAAGAATGGCAATGATACAAGACGAGTAGTGAGGAAAAAGAATGCCGCGAAGGGACAAAGACACCTCAACACTCCATACTAAAAGACTAGTGCGTAAACTTCCAATCACCTCTAGTAATCACTGCACAAACTCCCCATTCGCATTTACAATGTGCAGAATATCTCGCCAGATGCAAAACTTTGTCTCCTCTATCATCCCCACACAACCACCTATCCTCTTCCCCTACAATACCAGAGACCGTACTGACATTCACCATAATCTTCCTAAAGACCTTCCTATCACCTTCCCCAATACCTGGAACCAGAGCTTTAAATCTTGTCCAAGTAATCCATCTCTATCATTTTCCCACAACTGCCCAACCTGACGAATTCCTGCAACATGCCATTTAGTAAACACTCGAGGATGTACAAGTGCAAGAGGGAGCGCATCCCTCTCCCAAATCCTAGTATTCCAAAATATACTCAGCCCCCCTGCCTCCCAATGAGCATCTGCTATACTGAAGAGATTCTGCACATCCTGCCAAGCTTCTAATATTCCTCATTACTGGGGAAGTACCTCAACCCATTGAGAATTTATAGAAATAGGAGCTAACCTCATCTCTAGGGGTCGAAGGTTTCCCCTTTATCTTACCTTGTTGTAGCCAGTAACGCACAAAGGAAATAGCTAGGGATGCGTCCCCTTGGATAGCCCTCCAGACAAACTTGGCTGCCAAAACCTTTCCCTGGACCATTGGGTCTTTACATCCCAATCCCCCATCCTTCCTACTTCGGCACATTTCTGACCATGCAACCCCAACTAGGTCTGGTACAGTGGTGAACAAATCTAGACGCATCAGTAGACCCACTTTGAAGTCTAGAGAAGCTGCAGCCCACATCCAAAAGAACTATGACTGATTCTTATGCTCAACAATGGAAAGTTGCCATAGATGCTGAATTTCAATCATTACAGAAGAATGGGACTTGGTCCTTAGTGCCGCTCCCTAGTAATAGAAGACCTGTAAGCTGTAAATGGCTCTTCAAAGTCAAGTATAAAGCAGATGGAAGTATCAATTGTTTCAAAACAAGACTAGTGGCACGTGATTTCACACAAGTTGCAGGTCTGGACTTCACAGAAACATTTTCTCGGGTTGTTAAATTGGTGTCTATAAGGGTGTTACTTCCATTTGCCGTGGAATTTGATTTGGAAATTCAGCAAATGGATGTTAAAACCACTTTTCTCAATGGCGAACTTGATGAAGACATTTACATGCACCAGCCGAAAGGCTATCAATGCCCTGAAGCAGAAGAACTTGTTTGCAAGTTGAATCGAGCAATTTACTTTTTGAAATAGTCTCCTCGTATGTGGTATCAACTAATTGACAATTTCTTGATTTCTTTAGTTTTTGAGCAGAATATTGCAGATTCTAATGTGTGCATTCGCCAATAAGGATCTCAAATGTTTGGCTTAATTGTTATTTATGTGGATGATTGTACTCTTATCAGTAATAATATGGCAGCTCTTCAAGCAACAATTGCAAGCGCATTTTGAAATAACTGACTTGGGTGACATTGATTACTCTTTAGGGATACAAGTGACTGGAGACATGAGGAGGAGAATAATATCAATGTCTCAACGTCGTTATATCCTTGAGGTGTTATCTCGTTTTGGCATGATGGACAGCAAACCAGTAAGCACACCAATGGAGACAGATATGAAGCATTACAATGAAGATTCACCCAAGACGAATAATGAAAGAAAACTAATGCAGCAGGTTCCATATAGACAAGCCATTGGAAGTCTCATTTATGCCATGATCTGCACTCGATCAGATTTGGCATATTTTGTGGGAATTGTCTCTCGGTTATAGAGAACCCAAGTCAAGTGCATTGAAGAGTGTCAAGAGAATCTTTAGATATTTGAGAAGCACATTTCAGTTTGTGTTATGTTTTCAAGCAATAGGAAGTCCAAGACTTCAAGGTTATACTGATGTTGACTGGGCAGGGAATGTAGAGTCAAGGAAGTCAACATCTGGGTATGTTTTCAGCCTTGGAAATGTTGCCCTCTCATGGAGTTCAAAGCAGCAAGTTGCTTTGTCCAGTACAGAGGCAGAGTACATTGCTGCCACTCATGCAGTAAAGGAAGCAATTTGGCTACGCAAATTTGTGGAAGGCCTGCATCATGCAAGTGTGAATGGTCCGACAGTAATTTACAGTAACAATCAGGGTTCTATTGCATTAACCAGGAATCTTAAATATCCTTCGAGGACAAAATACATCGAGACTCAGTTTCAATTCATAAGAGAGCAAGTGCAGAATGAGGTTCTCAAACTATAATATGTTGGTACAGAAGAAATGGTGGCTGATGTATTCATCAAGCCATTGTTCAAAGAAAAGTTTGAGAAGTATAGATCAGCACTTGATGTTCTGAAGATAGATGAAGAGTGAGCTGACCTGCAAACAAGTGGGAGTGAAGAATATATGTCTACAGGTCAGCAAGAACGTCTGCCTACATGGTAGCCATATCATTATCAGAATAGTCGTGACCATGCTGAAGAGGCATGACGTATATCCACCTATATGTAACTTCTTTATTCTATAACTAGAAAAGCGGCCGCCCTAACGGGCGGCCTCTTTTCTTTTCAAACCTTCAAAAGTTACCTTGTGATTATTTTCCATGTGTTCATGGAATTATTGTTGCATTGTTAGACCACCATATGCATGGCATTTTTTGTATTGTGATTATTTTCCATGTGTTCATGGAAGCCATTTGGATGGATATGTTGCATTGTTTGGGTAAGCGATTGAGAATTCATATTAGACTTTCGAGAAATTGTGGAGCCATAGAATGTTCAAAAACTCCAATATCCCAGAATGGGTGTGAACATTCAACTTAAAAGGTGTGGCTATTTTTCCACATCATTCATCCCTATTTCGTTTCTTTCTTAGAAGTTTAATCCGTGTACCTTTGGCCGCATTCTTTGGCAGATTCACCTCGTAGTTTTCTTTGAGATTCTTCCAAAGGCCACGAACAAATGAACAGGAATATGCAGATTCAAAATGGGGCTTTAGACAAATTTGAAACTTCAAAATCCTTCCTACAGCTTATCCACTTTTTCTTTGGGATCTGCGAGATACCGAGACTTCAAACCGCATTAGAACATACAAACAACGATGCACTTTAAAGTTTATTTTTTCACTTTTACCTGTTATGGAATCACTTGGAGTGGTTATTGGCTAGAGCACAAAACATTAAAGAAGCAGCCATATATGATGCAGAAGAATGCTAGACATTGAGAGGCCAACATACACAAATCTCAACAGGCTAATATCTCAAGTTATATCATCACTCACAGCATCTCTCCGTTTCGAAGGATCCCTAAATGTGGATGTTACAGAATTTCAGACCCACCTGGTGCCATATCCAAGAATTCACTTCATGCTTTCTTCTTATGCCCCTGTTATTTCTGCAAAAAAAGCCTACCATGAATAACTTTCTGTCGCTGAAATTACTAACAGTGTGTTTGAGCCCTCTTCCATGATGGCCAAATGTGACCCTAGACATGGCAAATACATGGCCTGCTGCATGATGTATCGAGGAGATCTTACTCCAAAGGATGTCCAATCTGTTGTTGCTACCATCAAAACTAAACGCACTGTCAGATTTGTTGATTGGTAAGCTGAATCTCTGCTTTCTTTATGATCTGAGTTCTGTTCTTCTGCATGAAGATTTTGCTTTTCTGTTTTCAACCTAAGTATACTTCCTTTCATGCACTACTGAAATGTACAGATCCTACTGATATGCAAATCTGAGTGAAACCGATTTAGATGAGTAAAGGATGTCAAAGATTTTTTAACTATCAAGTTCGCAGATAGCACAGCATGGCTTTCAGAAGCTAAGGTAAGATGTGCTATACCATTTGCATAAAGAGTTCTTTCCTACTAAAAGTTTCCCTCGATATAAATCATTGATGAACCCACCCATGTCTAATGCCTAGAGACAGATGACCTGCCCTGAGATCTTCTATTCGTTTCTGCCTGTAAGTTATAACATATGGACATCCTTAAGATTTCCTCATGAGACAATGGCTTTAGCTATGTCTTATCATGCCATTGAAAATACAAAAAACTTTAGCTTTCCTGCTTAAGTCCTACAATAAACACAAAAATACAGACAGATATACCAAATTGCAGGTGTTTTGAGGCAGTAGAACGCCTTCAATCATTCATGGCTGCAAAAAAGCTAAGGCCAATCTCATTTGGGTAATATCAGACCGGATTTATGGATTTTCAGAGACGAATTTGGAGGCCCATCAAGCAGAACATGGTTCACATGTCGATTTTCAGACCCACCAAAGAAAACAGGGTTCAAAGGTTTGATCGAGGGCTCTGAAGCCCGATTTGTGGATTTACAGTTGGCCGTATTGAAGTGTATATATGATTTGCCTGTCCCCGAAATGCCACTGCAGATTTAGATTTTCTACAAACTCCATTAAACGTCCGTTTATTTCTTCTATCCACAATATCATGAGCCATTTTCTTGCCACAGCCGGTAACCCCAAAATGCAAAGAAAGGATTTCTTGAAAAGATCGAACCTGTTTTGGCGATTTCTCTGCCATGGCAAAACTCCATGTCATCCACACTAAAGAGCTCATGCCGATGCCTGCTCAAGAAGGTTTTTCACTCCAGGAAGATTAGGCTATGCTTGGTGACCTCTGCAAATCCGGAGTGGGCCTCTCCATCCCTTTTCAATCCTTGCAGATCATTTGCAAAAAGGCGCTACCATATGCGATTTAGGACTTTGTTTGAAGCTTGCACCATTCTTGGCACCGCCTGGCGCTTCTAGAACCTTCCAGATTTAGCATTGACGCTTCAGGAAGCTTCCAGAACAATCGACACAAACCTGGTTGCTTCCCAAAAATTCTGAGGTTTATAGATAAGGGTGGAGTTATAGACAGACAGAGACTATTGATTGGGCCATGTGGCATATGAGTGGAGTTACAGACAGACAGACACCATTTTCTTATTATATAGGAGGATAGGATATACTATACTCTTTTTTTTTATTACCCAAACCCTTGTTTCGTATGAGATTCTACGTTCAAATTCCACGCATGATTCCATCCATCTTCGTGGTAAAAATCTGAAGGGGAAGTGGATTAAATGATCAGTGTCTGCGGGTAATTGGATTGGGAATAAGATAATGACTTCCTTCTATCTTCCATCAATCTTTACATACAGCCACAGGTCTTTACACAAATATGGAGATGGGTGATCTGGTAGATCCTTATCTTGATGATTCTGCCAAATTTATACTGCACAATGCTGCCATAGATCCTTGCTTTTGGAGCCGCCCACTTATAATTCTACTTGGTCAGTTCTTTCTGGCCCTTTCTTTCCTTTGCTATATTCTGAATGTCAATATTTCTAGGAAGACAGTCGCCATAATGGTCACATCCCATGCATATCTAGATCACATCCCATGCATATCACATCCCATGCATATCTAGATGAGAGGTGCATACTCACAGGAATCCCCTTAAGCTTAGTTGCCTTGCCATTGGGAAGAACCTTCAATGGAAAGTCATTGACACAAGCTGGAGCAGGGAAATCCAAAGCCCACAGGGCAGTGTAAGACGGATCCACCAAAATCGTTATATTATTATAACTGTGGACGCTTAGGCATATTATTAGAGATTGTCCACATGAAAATGAACGACCACGAACAAGTGATGAGGCGAAACCATCTAGAGCTGTTAAGATTCCAACAACTGATGCCAGCTATCTTTTACCCCAGTGGCTTGTTACGCTCATGATCTGAATCACAAGCACCAAGGATATGTCAATCTGTGTAGTCAGATCAAGAGACCTATTTAGTCAAGAGACAAACCTGTGTGGTCAAGTGATCTGTGTGGTCACTCTAATCTGTATGGTCAATGCCAAAAGAACTTTGGGCCCCAAAAGGATTATGTGGATAATGTTAAGTTTTGTTAGAGACAGATCAGCATGCCTCCAGGTCAGCAAACAGAAACATAACAGGAGATTGTTACAACAGAAGATCCACAAATAGATCTAACCGTTGGGTGATCACCATAAAAAGAAGAAAGGGGCGCCACAAATTCATCCGGCATCTCATTCTGCCAGCATCTTTTCTTGTATCTCTTCAGTTCAATTTTCTATCTTCCTGTTCAGGCTTATGAGCCACCAGTTGTACTACATCTTACTATATCAATCCAGATTATTCTTCCTTTTATCTCATCAGGTTATGGGCCCACGCCTCGGCCTCCCACTCCTGTCCAGAATACTACGCCACACTTTTCAAGCACTGGTATCCAACCAGTTCACCTATTTTCAAGCAATGATATCCAGGGAAATCGTGACATTGATCAATGGTATCTTGACTCTGGTGCCACATCTCACATGACACCCAAGAAAGAGTACTTTGCATCCTACCAGCCTGTTAATCCTCCACGTATTGTCAGACTTGGGGACGATTCTCGGCTGCAAGGAATTGGTATTGGTAACATTTCTCCACTAAGGTCATTCGAAATGTCTTGCATGTCCCAGACCTCACTAAAAATCTTCTCTCCATCAGTCGTATTATTTTATCAGCATCAATGTCAGATTTTTGATGCCACTGGCACCTGCATTCTCTCTGGTACACGATATTAGAATTTATATCAGCTTCAATTGGAGGAGTCTGCTAATGTCTGCACCACACCAAATTCAACTCATCTTTGGCATCAAAGGTTGGCCCATCTGAGTGCATCCCGTCTGCAATCCCTTGCCAAAACAGGAGATCTCCACCTTTACCCATCTCCCTTGCAACGCTTGTCTCCAATGTAAGGTCACCAGATCTATTTTTCCTCTCTCTTCCAGTCATGCCTCTCGCTGCCTTGAATTGATTCATGCAGATCTCATCGGCCCAGTCAAATATCCCACCTGTAATGGAGCTAAATATATTCTGGTCCTCTTGGATGACTTTTCAAGAAAGCTTTTTACGTATTTGCTCAAAGTCAAAAGTGACACCTTTGCTAATTTTATCCTTTTTAAGAAAAGCTCTGAAAATTTCCTTTCCTCCTCAATTGTTACCCTCCGCACTGATGGTGGTGGCGAGTTCACCTCCAATATATTCCAAGACTTCTATTACAATCATGGCATTCGCCATGAGCTTTCTTCTCCACATTGTCCTGAGCAGAACGGACGTGCTGAACGAGCCAATCGCACCTTGCTTGAAATGGCCAGAACCTTGCCATTATCCATGAACGTTCCTCACAAATTCTGGGGGGAACCAATTGCCACTGCCACATATCTCATCAATCTTCTACCCCACAGCGCCATTGGCAATGCTATCCCTGAGGAAAAATGGACCTCCCAATCAGTTTCTCATCACCACCTCAGAGTTTTTGGTTGCAAGGCCTTTGTGAACTCCTCTCCATCCCACAAATTGGCACCCAAAGGCTTACCGTGCATGTTCATTGGATACAGTTCCATTCACAAAGCCTATCGATTCTATGATATCAGCTCACACAAGCTTGTAATCACTCCCAATGCCACCTTCAATGAGCTTGAAGCATGCAACCTTGAACCTCTGCCTCCAAACATGAATCTCATAGAAATAGTCCCTGATTCTGATATTGGCATCCCTGATGTGGACCCGCCCTGCATACCCTCTCATGCTTCTCTCTCTTCCAGTGCCTCTAATGATTCACTACCTCCCAGTCCTCATCCCACAGCTCCCAGCACTCAGATGGAACTATCTTGTCGTCCCACACGCCAGCGCAGGCCTCCTTCATGGACCCAAGATTATGTAATGCTATCAAGTGATATTATATCAAAGCCCAAGAATTTCTCTGAAGCAATGCGCACCCCTTATAAGATGGAATGGCACAAGGCCATGCAGGCAGAATTGAATTCTATTACTCACAACAACACTTGGTCAGTCGTTCCTTGCCCTCCCAACCGACCCATTGTTGGGAGCAGATGGGTCTTCAAGGTCAAGTACTCTAGCACTGGCACTGTTGAGCGCTTCAAAGCTCGGTTCGTTGCCAAAGGTTTCAGCCAAGTTGAGGGTGTCGATTTTGATGAGACATATGCACCGGTGACTCGTCTAACTTCTATTCGAGCTCTTTTAGCTTATGCCACTGTTCATGGTTTTTAGATTCATCAGATGGACGTGCACAACGCGTTTCTTCATGGTCATCTTGACGAGGAGGTCTACATTGATCCACCTGAAGGTTTCCCCTTTCCACAAGACTCAGTATGCAGGCTTCATAAAGCTTTATATGGGTTACGTCAAGCCTCCAGAGCTTGGTATCAGACTCTCAGAACTGCCCTCCATCAACTTGGATTTTCTGCCAATGACACAAGTCTCTACTTTCAGTTACAGCCCTTCCCCATTTTTATCGTTGTTTATGTTGATGACTTACTCATCCTTGCTCATCCCCAAGCCGATCTTCCTGCTCTTAAAAATCAACTTTCCTCATGGTTTTCCATGAAAGATCTCGGGCAGGCCCATTATTTCCTTGGCATCCAGCTGGTGTATGATCCCATACAGCACACTCTGTTTCTCAGTCAGCAAAAATACCTTGCGGATATCCTTTCTCGCCACAACCTTACAAATTGCAATCCCACGACCACTCCTTTGGATCCCAATTCACATCTCCTTCCCTCTGATCCCCCGTGTTCCCCTGACTTTCTTTATTTTCAAGAACACTACCGCTCTATCATTGGTTCATTAAACTTTGCAGCTCAAGCCACCCGCCCTGACCTTGCTCTTCCAATATGCAAATTATCCCAATTTCTCAATTCTCCTCGACAGTCCCATTGTGTTGCCCTTAAACGCACCTTACGCTATATTGTTGGCTCCCTAAATCATGGTCTCCTGTACACTTCCAGTGGGGGTAGTTCTCTGCTGGGTAATTCTGATGCTGATTGGGCCAGCGAATCTCAGGACCGGAAATCCATCTCTGGATATGTTTTTACTATTGCTGGGATTGCCATCAGCTGGGCAAGTTCTAAACAACATTGTACTGCTCTCTCTACCACTGAAGCTGAGTATGTAAGCTTAGCTCATGCCACCCGAGAAGCTATCTGGTTACACAGTCTCCTTGCAAGTCTCCAACTCCACATCCCTCTTCAAATTCCACTGCATAATGATAATCAGGGTGCTTTAGCTGTTGCTCATAACCCTGTTAATCATAAGCCTCTCAAACATATTGATCTGCGCTATCATTTCATTCGAGACCAACTTGCCAATTCCACCATCTCCTTAGCCTATTGTCCTTCAGCCTCTATGCCTGCAGATATGCTCACTAAAGCTCTCCCATCTCCCAAACTGACTCAGTTCTGCACCGACATTGGTCTGATTCCAGCCAGCTCTTCTCTGAGTGGGGGCAATAATTAACAGAGCGCGAGCTGATCTGCTCTGAGTGGGGGTGTTAAGTTTTGTCAGAGACAGATCAGCATGCCTCCAGGTCAGCAAACAGAAACGTAACAGGAGATTGTTACAACAGAAGATCCACAAATAGATCTAACCGTTGGGTGATCACCATAAAAAGAAGAAAGGGGCGCCACAAATTCAACCGGCATCTCATTCCGTCAGCATCTTTTCTTGTATCTCTTCAGTTCAATTTTCTATCTTCCTGTTCAGGCTTGTGAGCCACCACTTGTACTACATCTTACTATATCAATCCAGATTATTCTTCCTTTTATCTCATCATATCCTGTGGACAACCTACTGGATGCATGTGTTAATCCAAACCTCGGGAGAGTTGTGTGGCCTCAAGAGACACTAGTCTAATTTGCGTAGTGTTTATTTAGTATTTGTATTATGATGGATAATGCCCTAATACACCGTATAGCTTGGAGTGATGGGCACTAGTTGAACTGGTACAATGTACAGTTGGTATTGGTATTACGATGGATAATGCCCTAATATGCCATATATATTGGGATTTATGACCCCAATGATACCTTGACTTCTTGTTTGTCACCTTTGGCCAAAAAGTGATGGGATAAAGGCCGAAGGAAAAGGTGAAAATGCCTGTATAAATGAAGACGTCCTTTAAGGTATTGAGTGCTTGGACTTGCTTCGTGCCCAGTTTCCAGTTGGGTGGGTGACTCAGTCTCTTTGAATCTAAGGTTGGGTGGCGAGTTTCTTCACTTTTCCTTGCACATAGTTCATAGTCCCATGTGGACTTAGACGAATTTCTCTTCCTGTTCATAACGAAAATTTCCTTGAGCAACTTGGGAATTTTTTGGTTAATGCTTTATTTGGAAGCAGGCTAAAAGCATGATAATTCAATGCATTACAACTCGGGTTCAGTGACAAGACAAATAACTTGTTAATCACGTCTGTGATGTACTAGATTTTGTTAAGTAAGCCTGGGATACAATCACTCAATTTACAGTCATATTTGATAGCATACCCACTTTCCGTGTTCCTAACAAATCAGAGGCACAGTCCATCGCTTCTATCAACTTTAAGTTATATCTGTCACCCTGCATGTTCAGAAAAACATATAAATTTCAATTAGTATAGTTATGAAAACTGACAAACTTTCTAGGGTGGTCTGAACCTCAAGCCACAATCGTTCCACATCTTCCTCTGCCTCCTTTGACCTAGCTTCTGTTTCGGCAATTATTGCAGGTATCTTCTCTGCCAAAGCATTGATCTGCAACAAGCAACAAGTTATTCAAATGACCTAGGCATATAAATGTAAAGGTGTGAATCAGTACCTCCATCTCCACCCTTGCAATTGCAGTTCTCAGTTTCTGAAGGTGTGCTGAACCTGAACCAGTCTGCAATTTGAACTCCTCACATTCTCTGTCTGCCTTATTTTTCTTCGCATCCACAGTGGATTCGAGGTTATCAAGAAGTTCTTGAAAATGTTGACCTGCACAAAGTTACATTAGCACATTAAACAGCAAGTCACCTATGTCCCTAATTAGTTCTATGCACCTTCCAGCTTCAACTCTGCCAACTGTGCATTTACTTCCCAGTCTTTCTCTTCATTGGATTTAAGTTTAGCCCTTAGATCCTTCAACTCCTTTGCAGTCCTCTTTTGCAGAGCTATCTGATACAGCACAAGTATTATTGTCATCATCAAGTGGGAAAACGGTTTTCAAATAGAAAATTGACCAGCATGAAAGAATAGATTATCTTACTTGTTTCTCAAGTAAATCAATCATATCTTGACATTTGGTAACCTTCTTTTTAGCCTGCAATAAGGAATTATCCGTTCTGAGAAAAGACCTTATAAACATCACTTTGAAACGGAAAAACATTGCACCTTAGTATATGATTCTAACTTTACGATTCCCTCGCTGTCTCAGCAGCCACTTCAGCATTCTCAAATGCAATTTTCTTGTCATGAAGCATTTTCTGCATGCATATACCAATGTTGACTTGTCAACAAACCTTGCTAAGTCAACGCTACAAAGACTACCAGATACCTGAAGTTTGTCTGGTGATTGAACAATCTGCGTTTTCAACTGAAACCCTTCTTGTTTTTTTTGAGCGAGCAATGACTTCTCACTTGTTATCTGAAGAAATCCCACGCGATATTCTCATCTTGCACTGTGAAACAAAGTAGAATGATGATAAGTGTTTGTTTGACTTACCTTCTCTATGCAGTTATTCAATTCATCCTTAATTGTTCTGATTTCATTCTTCTGATGTGCTTGCGTTTTGTTCAGGTTGGAAATGTTGCCTTCAAGTTGCTTTGTCTCCTTTTCAAGAACTTCTACCAATGGCTGTTCAGCTTGTCTCTCTGCTTCTTTTTGTGTAATTTCATATACTAACTATTACACAGAGTAGAGAAGTAAATCACTGTATGTCTGAAACACACCTGTAAAAATTGCACGTTTATACCTTTTCATATATTTGTTGATTTTGCTGATATATTTCCTGGGAAGCAGCATTTTTTTCTTCTACATCAGCAACTGTCTGCTCTCTTTCTAATCTGCATCACAGCTCACAACCTCAACTACATATTATGCAATGATATGCGCTGGCCTAAAGCATGACAAATCCAACAGAGGTAACAGTAACAACCTGAACATTGCAAAATTGATGACAGCACTAAGAAAGCGTGCTGTCCGTATAGGGTCGGGTCTGAAGATATCACGAGATGCAAAGTCAATTGCACCAGATGAGAACATAAGTCTTGTGATAGCCCTCACAGAGGCCTTCACACAGGTTGCTTCATCATACAGAGATTCGAACTTCAAACATTCCAGGGCACCTAAAATAGGTTGTTGAATTTCTTCCCTGTATTGGACAGACTAATTTCTTTAGTAAATCCAGATGAACGCAAAATAACCCTAAACCCAAACAAGTCACTTGGGAAAAGAAGTAAAGCCAATGCGGGAAGTAAAAGAAACACTTGCTGAACTGAACGAACTCAGAAAAAGGACTAGCACAGGTCACACCGGACAGATGAAACAGACTACAAAATTGTCCACTACAAAAAAGTGATTGTAGATTCATAGTTTCAAGATGAACACAAAAAACACATGTATAGACAGGAACCACAAAAAAAAAAGGAAACTCACCTAGTAATGTCCATTAGACAGATGACCAGGTTCTCATAAAGGGGCCATATGACTTCGGCGGTAGGCTTTAACAGGATTTCGTCCGTTAGACCGGAAAAGCCCATTTCTGCCAAGGCTTTTAGGATCTCCCGACGATCTAGGATAGGGTAAGAGTAACTAGCCTTAGCTCCCCGAGCTCCAGCTCCGGAGAACATGATTCTTTGGCGCCAAATGCTAAACACACCAAGGCTCTCGTTTGAGTGTTTGATTTATTAAGGCATTAAAATTACTTGCTCACATAACTAGGAAAATAAACAACTGATATATCTACAGCAAACCTTCTTTGAATTGCCCTTGAGCTTGGTGTAGTGGTAACATACATATTTGAATTGCCCCTTGGAGCTTGGTCTAGTGGTAACATACATATTTCAATTGCACTTGGAGTTTGGTCTAGTGGTAACATAAGGTCCTTAAAAGATCCTGTGGGGTCCTTTTCAACGGTGTAGGGTATTTGTAAGTTTTTTTTTAATGGTTTGGATTTGGTTTTTTTTTTTTTTTGTTAATGGTTAATTTTAGAAAGTAGGATTTTTCTTTTTTTGGTCGCGACCCTCAGGACTTGCGATCCATGCATCCGCACAACGACGCACAGGGATCTCTTACACTAGCACGAACAAGGATTTCTTTGCACAGCGATGGCTTTCTTGAACAGGGTTTTTTGAACAGTGATGGCTAGGGCTTGCTTGAACAGGGTTTTTCTTTGCACCTTTGAACCGGGCTTGAAGCTCTGTTCTGTTTGAGATGTGGTCTGGCATCGGAATTTGTTCTGTTCTGTTTTGTTTCATGATTCGTTGTTGGTAGTGTGCTTTGAGAAGAATCAAACAATATATTTTGGCAATGAGCTTTATGAAGAACCAAAGTGTATGTTTTTTGTTATGATTTAAGGCAGGAGGTTTCGATGATCCCTGTACTTGCAAATTTCAGTGTTTGCCGTGGGCAGCATGCATCGCAGGATTTTGTGGATTTTGTGGATTTGTTGTGTTTCAATGGTTTCAATGACATGGATTTTATTTTTTATTGACAAATTAAAAAAAAAAACGAACACTTAGACGATAAGGTAACGCTTAGACGATAAGATAACATACTAATCTAGATATGTGGTAGAAGAGATTCTGCTAAGTGATGTTGTGCCATGTGTCCCACATCCAATCCAAGCACAATTCTACCTTGTTGCAAGAATCTCGCCTAATTGTTGTTCGTTGATGTTACTACATGCTCTTTGTGTTTTCTTCCAGTTTTTGGTTTGAAAGCAGAATTGCTTCTATCTTGTCTCCATGTTATAAGAAACATCACATGCAAGACCCTGGCTGAAGGCTTGGCTGATATGCAGAGAAAGTGTTGGATTTAACTATTTGGTTTGACATGCCTATGTGTTGGTTGACTACACATGGCATTTGCATGAAGAAGCACATGGTATTGTCAAACATATGCATTTGCATGATGTTGGTATAAATAAAGCTAAGGAACAGAAAAGCAAAATAGAGGAAAAAAGGGCAACGCAGATTTTGTTCTATAAAAGGCGCAGGTGGAAATAGCCGACTGTGGATAAGCGGCATACCGTAAAAAGCAGTTGTCTGTGACATATTTGCCTTGCAAGTGATCGGAATTGCAGGCAAGTAGACGAATCGGCAGCTCAGGTAGTCGAAACAGGCATCAGATCAGCTGGTTGCTGGAGATTGTGAAGACTTCGGTGTTGGTTAATCTAAAGTTGTGTGCTCAATTTGTGATTAAAACTTTGTATTTAATCTTTTATCCTTTGTGGATTCTAATGTGATAGTAATTGCTAGAGATAAAGGAGGAGAAGAGTATTGGAGATTGAGCTTGGATTCCTCCTGGGTTCAATTGCTGGACTCAAAGCTTTTGATTTTAACAAGTGGTATCAGAGTTGAGTCCAAAAGGAAGATGGCAGCCAATAAAGTTGCAGTTTCAATACTGGCTGGGATTGAAGTCTATTCAAGATTTCAAGCGTGGAAAGTGAAAGTAAATCGGAAGGGCTTTGGGATTATGTGAGACCCCTTACGAAAACTAAGAAGCAAAGGAAGATCATTGTAAAGACAGAAGGTGCGAGCAGTACTTCAGGGGAGGTATCGGAATCCTCTTCATCCTCTAAGGATCTAGCCCAAGAAAAAAGTATTATTATCTCTAAACTTGGTTATGACATTATAGATTCTATTCATCACATGAGTCCAACACTTACAAGAAGTCCCCCCGTGCATAGGATAGTTTGTACCTAAGTTTGTCCTCAAGAAAGCACTGAGTCATGTGCCTAGCATCAACCAAGCTGAACAATAGAGCTAAACGCTTTCCAGATTACATGACCATAACCTACAGGAGGAGAAGATACTTCTCATATAATGCAAGCCTTGCATTATATCTTCACTATAAGGCCGAGACAGTGTTGGAAGAACCCTCAATTCACCCCATGAACGTGGAGCCTCTCGACTCGACCAAAGAAGAGCGCTTGCTCTTACAGTATGGCCAACCTCAGTAGTCGGACGAAGAGGAGGAAGAATAAGACGATGAAGAAGATGTCGAAGATCTAGTACAGGAGGACCCAGAGGAGGGTAGGTTAGAGGCCGAAGAGTTCGCCCCTTCCTTCGATCGGGATCTACAAACACAGAGAGTAGCACTACCTTTGGACCTTGGCGTTACCAGCTTGGCCCCAATAATGGTGGAAGGACAGGAGTATCTCCTCCTAAATGATATCAGGAATTTACCAGAGTGTCGGGTCAGGGAATACCGTATGGATGAACTCATACAATTGCTTCAACAGCAAGAAGACCTTGACAGCTTCATTGATTGGGAAACCCAAGAATTCCCTGTCCACATTCGTGAAGCAGGGACATATACAGGCAGAACAATAACAGGCATAGAAGCCTATAGCGCCATCAGAAGTATGACAGATGAGAAGTTCGTAGATCTTCAGGAACGAATGGGAATCAGGGGCAAGACCACAAGTGTCTTAATGCCAAGCTCTTCGTCGGCAGCAACTGCGACTAGATATGTGGGACGGTCAGTCAGTTTGAGTAGCAACCGATCACTCAAGGCTGACTATGAGCACATGATGACCATACCAATGGACAAATACGCATCCAGGCACAGGGAGACAAGGGGTCCACGGACAGATAGTTGGCAAAGGGCATCTGCACTTAGGTATTATCTGCCTCGCCTGATCGATGGCAGGGTTATAATGATACACAAGGAATTCAGCCCTCGGGCTGAGGAGGCTATCTGCTTATTGGTTAGCCTCATAGGATTTGGGAGACATGCGAGGTTATATGTCCACACCGACCACGTCATTATAGTCAAGCGCTCCATAGCCTTGAGCGTGTTTGATTTCACAATTCTCCATCTCCGTCAAGGAAGGCTTGCTGACACTGCAGCCCTCACCACCGATAAGAAAGTGGAGGAGATGGTATTAGCCCTTCGGGGAGGGTCATCCCGCAATGTCCTTAGAAACTTGGGCCGCACAGTTGGCATGGCTCAAATGAAAAAGGTCTTAAAAGAAAATCCATCATATAGGAGCTAGTAGATATTACACGTCTATTGTATTCTGTACTTCAACATATAAGAATATATATATATAAATTTGTGCTTCTAAAGTGTTATTGAAACCTCTAGAAAATAACCACAATTTCAATTACAAAATTACCTCATTATAAGTGTATAATGTAATGTGTGCAGCAAGAGTTCCAAAGAATTTTGAATTAAACAGGGAGCCCATTGATCAATAAACCCTGTCAAGAAACTTCCAACCCAGGAATTTGTTCGAGGAAGTAGCACAACAGACATCCAAACATGAGATGATGAGGTCAGACATTCAAGAGATAAAAGCACTGCTAGCACAAACAATTGTGCAACCTCAGGACTAGAATGTCGAAATGCCGTGAGCACCGCCTCAACCCAAGGAAAAGGGAAAGAAGAGATTTAGAAGAAGATCCCCTTACACGGAGACGTCTTCAGACAATTCGGATTCTGATTCGGAGTCCGAAAAAGAGGACAGAAGTGAGCCTGAAGCAAATGAAAGGGCTGCTAATATCACAGGAGCCAGAAACAATAGGGCCACAAACTATCGAGAGAAAGTTGACTCCGCCCTCGGAAATATATGGAAGTCACGAAAACTTGAGCAATTCTCGGGCGAGAATAGGTCAGGGCTTGAAGCAGAGGCCTTGCTAGATGAGATGAAGGAATATGGGAATGCTTATGATATGAAGGATAAGGACAGAGGCAAGGTCGCCACGGCCAATTTGAAAGGAGCTGCCAGAATTTGGTGGAAGGGCTATGCAAAAGCCCATGGATTAAGTAGAGATAGCTACATATTTAAGAAATTTGCAAAAGCATTCAAACGCCACTATGTTCCTAGAGAACATAAAACACACATAATGCAGTCGTTCTACAGGTTGCAACATGGCAACAAAACAGTGCAGAAATATACATAAGAGTTCATGAGACTCAAGCTCTATGTTCCCAAAATGAGCGGTAGATAGGTACATAGAAGGGCTAAATGAGGAGCTTAGAAGGCTAGTCAAAGCCATCAATCCACGGACAGTATCAGAAGTAGAATCAAAAGCCATCAGCTTACAAGGCTCAGGAAACCAGGAAAGTTCATATAAAGCAAGCAATTATGAAAAAGGGAAGAGCTCGGGAGCTTACAGTCCTAGGCCAACACGCCGAGGACTCCTGCTAGGGTCCCATCCAATGGCAACCATGGGAAGCAGGAGAAAAAGCAAGTGTCATTTAAGGACAAGCCACAACAAGGAGGACCAACTATTCAAAGTCGGTCAAACAGTTCCTACAGGCATACCAAAGGAAAAGAGGCAAGAATGCATTGAAAAACAGTTATGCTTCAGGTGTTTCCAGCCTGGGCACAGAACTCAAACTTGCCCTTTTGTCATGAACGCGGCACTTGCAGAACTAGGAGGATGGAAAACCTCTCCCGAGGACAAGGAGGCCCGCGACTATATCTGTGGTGAGTGTCATATACTAGCCCCAATCGATTCAGAAAACGCAGAGAGTCAATGTAACGTGATATCCACCATCGGTAAAGTAAAAGCCAAGTCGTTCATTGTTCTCTTCAACACGGGGAGCTCCCATAACTTTGCCTCGCCTAGAATGGTCGAAATGTTGAAAATGAAAACCCTTCGAACGAACCGAAGGCCAGTTCTACAACATTACAACTACACAAAAATCCACCTATTGTAGGGGGTGGCTACCATAAAGTTTTTTCTTTTTTGTCACTTTCGTGCACACAAGGGGTTGGAAAAGAGAGGGCTGCCACAAAAATTTCTTATCCTTCCTATTATAAAGCAGTTACATTTTTCTGCTCGCGTCTAATATCTTCCTTAAAAATTATATTGGCATGACACGTTGCGATTTAGGCATTTATGGCAGATTAGGCATTTATTGCGGCCATTAATACGCTTTGAATTTATTGCGAATTATCAAAGCACGACATGTGTGCACTTTGCATTTATTGCGGCCATTAATACCTTTTGCATTTATTATGAATTATCAAAAGCCGACATGTGTGCACTTTGCATTTTTATTATGCCATTAATACCTTTTATTGCATTTATTTTGCATTTATTAATTAATCGCTTTGCATTTATTATGCCATTATCAATTTATTTTCATTATCAAAGTGCATGTGTGCACTTTGCATTTATTGCGCCATTAATACCCTTTGCATTTATTGCGCCATTTTATTATTCTAAAACGAGGTGCACCCGGACTACCACGATCGTCGGATTAATCCCTTTTGCATTTATTGCGGACACCTAATTTGATTATGCTCATTTATGATTGGGGCCATGATTTTAAGATGTCTTTGAGTTTGCCTAAGGTTTTGATGGTATATCAAAAGCACCTCTATGTGGTTTCATTTAAGCATTTAGAATATGAAATATTAACCTCTACTAAAATAACTCAATGTCCTAATAAGACTACTTTAACCAATCTAACTAGTTAATGTGACTATTTTTTATCTTAAATTATGTTTTTTTATAATAACCCATTGAATTGTTTTAGGGATATGGTCTATGGTTTCAAGAATTATATCTATATCAAATGTGAACCCCCTGCACTTTGCTACATATTCAAAAGCACATGTGTGCACTTTGCATTTGTTTGGGAAGATATATCAATCCAAATATATATAGAATCTTAATGATATCCATTTTAGGATAATTATGGATATGAAATATATATCGAATGATATTAATAATTACATGCGAGTTGTAATATAGGCACTTGGCATAAATATAACCCTAGATTAGTCATGTGTGTCGATCATCCAACAAAACTCCATCTTATAAATAGAAGGCCTTCGTATTGTCTCGACGCATTGAGAGCACTTGAAGAGCTATTGTGAGCGCTTCTCTTCTGCTCCACTAATTGCATGCAAGGTAAATAATTCTCCCATTTTGTTACATTGCTAAAGCTTAGATTGTTTAATATGAAACTAGCATTTTTCTTTCATCCTTAATCTTGGCGTAATGCGTATGTGGATTCTATCGTTGTGTGAAATTGTAGCGAACGTTTAAGTTGATTTGCAATTACATTTTGATTTGCAGAGATGGCACAGATGAAAAAAGACTACATTATTGAGCTAAATCTAGATGATTTTTATGGATGGTGGATGAGCGCCTTTGGTAATTCACCAGCCTTTGTGTCGAGAGATGCTGTATTGGAGTTCCTTTTGGATTTATTTCGTAATTTATACTATTCGCAAAAATATCATTCTAGTGATGATGAGGCATCTTCAGTTCTGCAAATTGATAATTCTACTTGATGTTTGATGTCTGTGAACACATGAACCTTCAATAATAAAAAGTATTGACCAACTTTTTAAAAGACTATAAACTAAATATTCTACTTTGTAATTTCTAAACTAGAGTTAGAATGTAAGATCTTACGAAGTTGCTTCACATCAATCTAGAATCACTTGGCCATTGCAGAAGAGAATGTTGGACGTTAACTGGGGTCCAACTGCACAGTTTTGAAAAAGAGAAATGTTCGCGGCGGCCTTGGCCGCCGCGATAAATTTCTTGTATAGTTTATATAGAGTATGAAACAATTTTAAGGTAACAAAGAAATTTAAACCCTTGAAGTACGAAAATGATAAAAAAAGAACATTAAAATTGGAGCGAATACTCACTAAGTGCGCCCAAGGCCTCTCCAAAATTTTTGAATAGCCTAGAGTATTGTTGACCTTTTGAGAGTATTGTGACTGTTGACTTTGATTTTGTAGGTCAGAACATTCTTGGTTGTAATTAGAGGACTTCAACCCATAACCTCTTCGCAGCAAGTCTATGACCTTATCAATCGCCAAGAGCATCATGATAGTATTTGATTGAGTTTCACTAATTATATAAAGTATGAGTGTGAAACAGTTTTAAGGTAACAAAGGAATTTAAACCCTTGGCTTCTTGGCTCCCAGCCAATTGTATTACCGTTTGAACCAAATGTAGTAATAATGTAATCTTCTACACACATTAACCTAGTACACATAAAATATGACTTTCTTGTAATCTTGTAAGAAGGATTTGACCCTCAATTTAATCCTTTACCTTGTTGTGCCGATGTCTTCCGCTCGTATGTTGAATTAGGGTGGACATTGCAATTAATATATTTACATCCGAGGCATTTAAAGCCCTGAATAAGTGGCTCGAGGGCAAAGAATCTTGCCTATCAACCAATTATAAATCCTAGTAGATGTCAATTCTATGAAGATATTTAAGAGTACATATATGATAATATGGCCTAATATACGCCTAAATATCATTAATGTTAAAAGGACTGACCAATAGAAAGGCGTGAAATTTTGAACTTTTGTATATAAATTTCGATAGTGATATAATGTAAACTACCCCATGCATAAAATTTTAACCCCTGTGTATAAGCAATTTTTGAATACTATGTAAGTGAAAGTTGTTGAGATAATTTCCTTGTAAAGTTTAATAGAGCAATGTGTAACTTGTTTTATGGAAAATATTAAAAATTATTGTTCCAGGCGTGGTGAGACAATCACTACGGTAGATGCTAGTTTGGATGATGGTGAGACTTAAAAAAACATGCACAAGAGTGAACCAAGTATGGAAAATAGTTCAATGTGGATTTGACTTCTTCGATCCAGTTAGCTAGTCGTTTGAGTTTGTGACGAAGGTATGAATGCTTAATTTTGGTAGGACATTATGGCAACCAGGAAGTTGAAGGCCATCTATAGACTATGAATAATTGGTAACATGAAAATTTGATATCTTCGTAATCAAGGAGTTGAAAGTGCCATTGATTGACGGCTTATGCAAAGTACATATATCACAGACTATGTAAATACATCCTTTAAGTTGCAAAATATTGTGAAAATTTACCTATAGTTCGAAGTTAAGAAAGTTTAGACATTTGTTATCTAAAGCGTGAGTCAAATCTTAGCGTTTGAAGTCAAAACTAAAAACTAAGGGCATATTCTTGCTCTACTCACTGTATTCTTTACAAATATATCTCTAAGGGCATATTCTTGCTCTACTCACTGTATTCTTTACAAATATAAGTGTCTAAATTAGCCGTTTACTCTTTAAGTGCGCCAGAGGACTGTTTAAAAATTTTGAAGAGACGATCTGCACACTTCATGAGTGTTTCCTTCATAGCCCTTGAGCATGTACAATGACTGTAAGTGTATATATTTAATAGGCAGCATAATGCCGTTGGGATTATAACCAAGATACTTGCTTCGAGGACCGTTGATTGGGATACAGTGGCACGTAAATAGCTACAATGACTGTGTATTTAAATAATCTATTTTCAAAACTATTTTCTTTTAAATTCTCAAAAAATGGGTGGCTTCATGTTCATTGCATCTATACTTTCATGCCCATTCATACTAATTTCCATTTCGTAGTCTATTCTTCTCTAGCCACTTCACGAGGGCAACCCATAGACAGCACCTTGTTTGATACCGAACATTGGTGATCAAGTTTTTTCCAGACTATACTGAACATTGTTGATCTGTAAGTGCGTATATAAAAGAGCATGGTATTCGGCTTTTCCTTTGGGATATATTGAATATATCATTTGATGTGGACTTGGCACCTGGAAATGTTATGGTGATCCAGATTTCTAAGTAATCCTGGGAAGATATAAACTCAAGCTTATAAAGCTAAAATTTCCCCTGGGATTCAAAATCTTTTGGCTTCTGAAGGTTCTATACCAAAATTTTATGCCGTTACAAGTCCAGATGATTTTTTCATCTCAGAACACTAACTATAAAGGAAATTTACCAATAAATCAATCAATCAGGATGTTTAACATGCATTCTTATAAAGCAAGAACTTATCTGTTATTGGGCAGCAAACTCATAAAAAGTGCAACGTTAGGTTTAAGCAATATCTCCTTCATAAAGTCCTCCGATTCATCGAACTGTCCTGCCCTTCTAAAAAGGTCAATAACGCAGCCATAATGCTCAGATGTGGCAGTAATATTATAGTCTTTACTCATGGAAGCGAAATAATGGCAACCCTCATGCACTAAACCTGCATGACTACATGCAAAAAGAATATTGATAAGGGTGACTGTATTTGGCAACATGTCACATTGCTGCATTTTTCCAAAACTTCGCAATGCTTCTGCTATGTTTCCATGGTGTGCATATGCCATGATCATGGTATTCCACAATGCTACATCTTTAACAGGAACTCTGCTGAAAACCCCCAAAGCATTTTCTAAATTTCCAGACTCTGCATACATGTTCACCAGGGCAGCCCCAACAATAACGTCGGAATATAGACCAGAATTAAAAATTTGGCTATGAATGAGGATGCCCTCAGCAATGTCAGCTACATGAGCACAAGCATTGAGGACTCCAACAAAGGTCACATTGTTTGGAGTAACATTGTTCATACACATTTCCCAAAATAGTCTAATGGCCTCCTCCTCAAACATTTGCTCAGAATAAGCTGCTACCAAAGTAGACCAAGTAATCAGATCCTTCTTCGGCATTCTGTCAAAGACCACCCTTGCATTTGCAACACTGTTTGCTTTACCGTACATATTAACAAGAGCATTTTCAACAACCAGAGATGATTTGCACCCTACTTCATAAGTATAAGCATGAAGTAACTTACCTTCTTCGAGAAATGCATGGCTTCTGCATGCATTTAGACATGAGATGAAGCTTATATGATCTGGTTTAACACCTCTGCGACACATATCCCAAAAAAGATGAAGAGCATCCTGGTCCAACCCATGAAAGACATAGGCTGCAATCATGGCATTCCATGTTATCAAGTTGCGATTAACCATTTTATTAAATACAATCCAAGCATCTTCAATTTTACTGCATTTGCTATACATATGTACAAGGGAAGTGCCTAAAACAACATCTGACTCAAATCCTTTGTAAATACTGTGGGCATGGATGAGTTTTGCCTCTAAGAGAAAAAATGGGGTGTCACATACCTTAAGAATTGTATTGAATGTGATGATGTTTACGTCCAGGTTCTTGGCATTCATATGGCAAAAGAGACCAAGAGCTTCCTTTCCATAGCCAAGGGAAGAATAGGCTGATAACATAGCATTCCAAGATATTATATTCCTCTCTGGCATGTTATCAAACACAAAAAATGAGTCAATGATGCTGCCCCAATTGGCATACATCCCAATAAGAGTATTGGACAAGAATATTTCATGAAGTTTATTGATAATGAGAAAGGCATGAACTGGTTTGCCCCGTGAGATGGTTCCTGCTTTAGACAAGAGGGCAGCGCATGTGCTAGGTTCCAAGTTTTTACCAAGCTCCACAAGGGATGTAAAGTTCCTGACAGACTGAGCATTTCTGACATATAGATGGAAACATGGCATTTCCAACAACATCTACTGGTGCACTACAACCACAAATCGTAGCCATTCATTGTTGCTTTAAAACTTCCTCCTTTGCAATGTTATTTCTGACTCTAATTGCCACATTTGATTTGTAGATGCCAGGGTTGAGAAAACAACTTGCCGCATAGGAAAACTTCTTTCCCAATCCAATTACAAATACGCATGCCAATATATGTATTCCTGCAAATATCAGACAATACTTAAGTAAATGCATTTTCCTTGAAAGCATATCGTATGAACCTCATTATAACTACATGCTATAATCATGTGTTCTAAATTCCCATGTAACCTAAACACGTATCTGACTACAGAATTACTCAGGATCTGACAGAACTTTGTTTTTGGATACTAGACTGCAAGAAGACCATTGGAACCTTGCACAATCACTCTAGATTTACATTTATCAACAACAAGTGGTTGGTCCATCCAAAAGCAATGCCTGGTTATGATGTTTACCCAGGTCTGGACTTCGTAACTACCTCAGATCAAGAAGCAAATACATGGATATTTTTTGCCATAGTTTTTGTCTAATTTCCTTGGTATACATGGATGACAGCATCTCTTCATATCTGTAAAATATGTATATGGCAAATCTGCAGGAATAGAGAGAAGTTAATGATTGGCTTCCATCATAAGATGCTAGACATTACGCATCTTTGGGGCTTGGATACACTGTAAATACTTGAACGTCATTCATACCTTTCTTCCACATGGAATACTGGAAGGTCCATCCATGACAAGCGCCAGCATGCATCCCATTTTTATCCACAGCAAACAGCAAACTACAGCAAACTACAGGTTAATAAAACAGCAAACTACAGGTTAATAATAATAGACAGGTTATTCAACAGCAAACTACATGTTATTCAACAGCAAACTACAGCAAACTACAGGTTATTCAACAGCAAACTACAGGTTAATAATAATAGCATAAGCTTTTTGTAATAGACAAATCCAAAAATATAACAAAAGCTGTTCATGCATCATCTTCAAGATCTGGAAGAACCAAACAAATTAGCCTGACCAAATCACACCTTGGACTCATTGAATTGGAACATTCTGTATAGGTCCACACAAGAATCAATGGTAGGTAGCATTTGCACTAAGAACCATGTGAATAGCAGCGCAATTATAAAAGAACTGAGGTCGCTAATTGAGGCATTCTAGGTCATAGCAAGACAAAACATTTGGTGGTCCAGAGGCTGCTAAGATCACATTTATAAAAATAACCCAAAGGAAAGAAGATGACAGTATGGAAATAACCCAATAGAAAAATCACAGTTATGGAAAGAAACCAGCTGGGTATATGACAGGACAAGGTGTTTTATGTATGTTTTTGTTTTTGATTCTTTTATGCAATACAGAAAATCTCTATTGCTCTTTATGTAAGCATCTTCTATGCCGTAAATTAAAATGGATAGAAATTTTTTTTTTGCCAGCTAAAAAAGAATCCTCATTCATATGATACAGGATTTAAATTATGGAGGTGCCAGGACAGTAATGGTAGTAGGGCTTCCAGCATTAGGCTGTCTTCCTATATTCTTGAGCAAATTTGGAACTGGAAATCCTTCAGATTATGATGAATTAGGCTATCTTAAAGCATACAACGATGCGGTCAAGAAGTGGAATGGCGCACTGCTAGGTGCAGTGCAAGGTGCACAGGCAAGCTTTCCAGATTCAACATATATGTTTGCAGACATCTTCAGGATACACATCAATGTGGAATCAGATCCCAGCTCATACGGTAAGAGAACTCTCACCCTCATCACTAATAGTTTACTGAAGATAAATTTAAGCTTAAAACCATAAGCACAACTGAAGGATCTGTTGGAAGAGAGCTGGCAGTTCTGCACTTCAAATCAGTGAATAGGCCAAAAGCAAGCACAGTCAATTGATACTACAAAAAGCCTGCCATAGCCAGGGCATCAGATAGCAATCTGGTATCTGCTACAGAGCAAGAGGACTTTTGCAATTTATGATTTGAGTAGCAACTGGCTAGATGCAAAATGGCTGGCACTTGGCCTAAGGGGCCCAATGTACTAATAATCAAACTAACGGTTGAAACTAACGGTGAGTAACTTCCTGAGCCTGTGAACTGCGACAATTCTGTCCAAACTAACATTAAACTTGATAATATCATGAATCTCTTGTGAGAGACTGCTTGTAACAGTCAGAGAAAATCTGCAGGCTTCTCTTAAGCCTTGCCTTCAACAACCATGTCAAATATGCATACATAGAACTCTAAATTTTCTTATCATAATTTAAGAACTGAGATATGACTGAGCTGATGGGATACGGCACTATAAAAGAGAGACAAACACTATAAAAGATAGAGAAACAAGGAAATAAAGAATCTGTAGAAACAAAAATTCTGTAAACAGCCCAAGATTCTGTGGAAACAAAGATTCTGTAGACACACACAGCCCACGAATCAACAAAAATCGATGGGAAAAAATTACCTGATTGCTGGTATCGATTGGCTCTGTCGATGGAGCGGTGATGGAAGAAAGCTCTGTCGATGGAGCGGCGATGTAGCTCGATGCCGCCCTAACAGCTCTAAAGCACCGGCAGGGGCATCGGTTAAAATTTCGTCGACAAATTGTAAGATTGTTAACAAACTGTTAAGGTTAAACCTTAATTTAGCCCTAACAAATTGTTATAGATTAACTCCTCCTTTTTAACAATTTCCTTAACAAAAAAAAAGCATGTGCGTTGATTGTTAAGTTAAATTTTTTTAACATAGCATATTTAACCCATGGTCTGAAGGTACCCTGATATATCTACAGCAAACCTTCTTTGAATTGCCCTTGAGCTTGGTGTAGTGGTAACATACATATTTGAATTGCCCCTTGGAGCTTGGTCTAGTGGTAATGTGGCAATGTGAAACCCTTGAGCTTGGTGTAGTGGTAACATACATATTTGAATTGCCCCTTGGAGCTTGGTGTAGTGGTAACATACATATTTGAATTGCCCCTTGGAGCTTGGTCTAGTGGTAATGTGGCAATGTGAAACCCTTGAGCTTGGTGTAGTGGTAACATACATATTTGAATTGCCCCTTGGAGCTTTGGTGTGGTAGTGGTAACATACATATTTGAATTGCCCCTTGGAGCTTGGTCTAGTGGTAATGTGGCAATGTGAAACCCGGTTAAACTCTTAATTTAGCCCTAACAAATTGTTATAGATTAACTCCTTCTTTTTAACAATTTCCTTAACAAAAAAAAGCATGTGCGTTGATTGTTAAGTTAAATTTTTTTAACATAGCATATTTAACCCATGGTCTGAAGGTACCCTGATATATCTACAGCAAACCTTCTTTGAATTGCCCTTGAGCTTGGTGTAGTGGTAACATACATATTTGAATTGCCCCTTGGAGCTTGGTCTAGTGGTAACATACATATTTCAATTGCACTTGGAGTTTGGTCTAGTGGTAACATAAGGTCCTTAAAAGATCCTGTGGGGTCCTTTTCAACAGTGTAGGGTATTTGTAAGTTTTTTTTTAATAGTTTGGATTTGGTTTTTTTTTTGTTAATGGTTAATTTTAGAAAGTAGGATTTTTCTTTTTTTGGTCGCGACCCTCAGGACTTGCGATCCATGCATCCGCACAACGACGCACAGGGATCTCTTACACTAGCACGAACAAGGATTTCCTTGCACAACGATGGCTTTCTTGGACAGGGTTTTTTGAACAGTGATGGCTAGGGCTTGCTTGAACAGGGTTTTTCTTTGCACCTTTGAACTGGGCTTGAAGCTCTGTTCTGTTTGAGATGTGGTCTGGCATCGGAATTTATTCTGTTCTGTTTTGTTTCATGATTCGTTGTTGGTAGTGTGCTTTGAGAAGAATCAAACAATATATTTTGGCAATGAGCTTTATGAAGAACCAAAGTGTATGTTTTTTGTTATGATTTAAGGCAGGAGGTTTCGATGATCCCTGTACTTGCAAATTCCAGTGTTTGCCGTGGGCAGCATGCATCGCAAATACACGCTGGATTTTGTGGATCTTGTGGATTTGTTGTGTTTCAATGGTTTCAATGACATGCATTTTATTTTTTATTGACAAATTAAACAAGGTGCTGCGCAGGGAGGGTTGCCCTCCGTGACCCGAGAGTGAAATGGCTTAAATCACACTTCAAAGTCATGTTTTCGAGCATATACTGACATATACTTGGAATATGCCACAAACCCACATGGATGAGGGTTTTTCCCTTAGGGGCAACCCAAAAAACTGGACTCAAACATATCAGTGGAATGCTATTTCCATGCCCAATTCATAATTCATAAGGCAAGGCATTCAGATACGCTAATAACTCACAAATTGAATATTGCAAATAGGAAAAAGAAACACAATCCATTGATTCCATTCAAACCTTGAACATATCGAAAGACAAGAAGCACAAAATAACTCAATGTCCACAAAAAAAATGGCAGAGCACGATTCCTCCACTTACCTTTACATGTACACTACATGCGCTGAGATAATTCTGTTCCTATTCGGGCTCTTTGTAATTTTCTTCCTTCTGTTGTGTTGCTGGGCTTCAAAGAGGGTAAATAATAAGCCAAGAATTTAAAGCTCTGTAAAGAGTGATCATCTATGTAAAAATGTACTTTTTGGTGATTTTTAAAATGCGAAGGACTATTTAGGAAAATACTTAAGAATTAAAAGGCATTTTTGAAATTTCGAAAATGCGAAGGGCATGTTGCAAATTATGTCAATAATTAAAGTTATTTTGACAAATTTCTCTTAATAGAATTGATATGAACTACATATATCTTAAAGAGGTCAAATGAGAACTTGATTCTGAATTTTTGTGTCAAATGTGAACTTAAAGCATTTAAAAAGCTTCGAAAATGAAATTTCTTAAATTTTAAAGTGGGACATGCCAAATTAGCTGCATCTCACTTAATAACGGTCGGTAGTATCTGCGAATTAATTGCTGTTTCGTGCTATTACCCTAGCTGCTTGGGAATCTGGTCATCTGGAGTTTTCTTGGAGCTCGTACTCGTAGAGCACAAAGTCATGTCTACTTTCATCGATTTCGTAGAGTTAAGCTTTCACGACATACCTCACATAGCTCAAACACAAACTGGTTAGAAGCAGTATAAATGTGCAAGCTCAGTCCACCGTTAAGAAATCACCCCATAGGCTAAAGTTGAGTTTGCAAGGTTGCAAAATCATGTCTATATATTTAACCACATTCTGCACAAAATGTTTTTGAGCTCTAGTGCACATCTCACAAGCAATGTGTAGCTCTGCATTATGGTTTTCCCAAACCGGGCTTATGCACTTTGTATTGAACAATGGATTCAAGGAACTTCATTCCCTCTTCTTCAGGAGCAATGTTGATGACACAAAGTAACAGGGCAAAACATGAATTCAAGTCACTTCTTTCGCTAAGTAATTTCTTTGTGAATCACGCTCGAGGCAGCATAAGCTGTTTACAATGGTTCTAGTTGCCAGAAATGACTGCGGCATAGCGAAGATCAAATCTGGAATGTGACAGCTTTTCCAATGTTGTGAATAACCATTGCCATGACTTCCGATCGATTAGCATCGTTAGCCAACGACTTCAGTTCAGCTCTGAAAACTGAGATGGAAATGGAAATGTCAATCTTAAAAGCCGCATCTGTTCGCCTCTTGCTTTAATTCATCGGAAAAGCATTGTGGAAAATAGCGCCGCCAAAACTAGGAAGAATAACCCGGTCCAGTTTGGAAAAGTGTCGATTATCCATTTCTAGAGAAACACATTCATATGGATTGGTGAGATTAGCAAAGATACACAAACAAGCTTATTTGCATTTTCAGATCTCTTCACCACTTTTAACCGCAGATAACGTTCTTCCCCCGATGAAAAT
This sequence comes from Isoetes taiwanensis, assembly GCA_021234155.1. Taxonomy (NCBI): domain Eukaryota; kingdom Viridiplantae; phylum Streptophyta; class Lycopodiopsida; order Isoetales; family Isoetaceae; genus Isoetes; species Isoetes taiwanensis. The sequence goes on from JAJEKV010000005.1 coordinate 26,387,976, forward strand.
CCAACCCGAAGAGTGTGTTGGAAACCAATAATTAAATAAACTTCATGCTATAACAGAATGAGGTCCTTGTTCTTACCAATAACCCTTCCTTGAGGGCAAGCTGCCGAGCCATCTGGATTGCTTCTTCTGTCGTTATCTGCATAATAGCACGATGTAGACAGCTGAGAACTAAGTGCCATCTCGCTGACCTCTATTCATCTACAATATGAACCCACGCTTTCATTATCTACATTTCCCATTAACCTTGATCGGTACATAGAGGATGCTGCCAGGTGTTGAAAAGGACTAGCAGTAATTGAAGAATTTGTGTCTTCATGACGGGACCTAAATTCTGCTAAGGATGACAAAAACTGCTTTCCTTTCAGGTCTGGCTCCCAGTTTGGATAATTGCTTTTGAAGCTGTTGGCAACAAATTTTTATGCACACATCACTTAATAGGCACCTTGATCAAATGTATGTTGAAGCACGATTGATACATGCATACCTCAAAAACAACTTCTCTATTTTTCCTTGGGCACTCCTCCGCTCTTTGATAGTATGAAATGGGGATCCATACTTGCTGTTACCATGATGTTCGAAGTCAAATACGCTTAAACTGGAAGTAATTTCCACCAGATAAACAGTAATAAGTAAAAAATATATGCATAACACACATCATGATAAGCTATTTTACAACAAGCACAACATAATACATCTCAAACCATTCAAACGAACCTGCAAACATGACCAACTCCTGTAATGTTCACAGTAAACTCCTGTACGAACTTCAGCACATCATCCACACACTATAAAAACATGTCTAGCACTCAATTAGAACACATAAGCATGGAAGGAGCAAATATAATATAAGCATAATTACCTCAGGCAAATGGACAAAAAGAATAAATGGTGTTACAAAAACGGAGACCATCTCTTCCAACAGGATCACACCGATGTACTGAAAAGACAAGAAAGCTATGAATGTGAAGAAAACAGATTTACTAACTTCAAAAGATTCACCGAATATTTATTTTCTCTACTCACCTGAAAGAGTATCTCAAATTCCGAGCGTACTTGATGTGAACCCTCTGCCCCTCGCCAATGTTTAGGCATATAATGTGTATGCTGTGCTACAGACTTCATTGCCCCTTCAGGATCATAAACTTGAAATTCTTCTGCAATTGCAGATCTGCTAATAGCCATATCGAAAATTTGTTAATTCAAGGATTAGTAATTGCACTACTGCACGAAAAACATACATGTGCCTCTAGAAGAGACTCGTCAAGGAATGCAATAATGATAAGAACAGCTGCCAGCCCACCAGCAACAAATGGCACAAATTTTGCAATCATTGATACAATTGGAGATGAAAACTGCTTCACATATTCGACAGCTGGTCTATAACTTGCATTAAGGCGTTGATTGAACATGTGCTCCAACTGAAACATGTCAAACACGAACACGTATCAGGGCAGACGTAAGCATTCATGAGAAGTTGCAGCAAATCATGACCTCACTCGCTGAGGTTTTTTGCTACTTTCACATGCTACACTAATAAGATTGAATCAATATTATGTCACTACTTTGTTCAAAATTATCTGAGGAATTTTTTTCTGAAGTTGGAATCTGAGCTTCCATAAGACATGTTCAAAGCAATAGCTAAGTTAAACCAAGTCTATAACAAGAATAAACAAGGTTGAAGCCTATCTTTGGGAGGTTGATAGCCTATCTTTTAGTCCCCAATACTATCTGATTCACCCTTTGAGGATTCGACAAATCAAAATTAGAAGTTACAAGACATAATGCACTATCCTCCAAATACTAAGCACAGATACCTCATTAAACTCCCAAAATGTCCATCTTGCAAGATTTGACCACCGCCGAGAAATAGCTGAACTAGGATGGTTATAGAATTGTTCTGCATGTTTTAAAAAAAAACCAACCAGTCGGAATATAATGAGGAACGGTGACAACAGCAACATGCCAAAACCAACTGCCCTCAATCTTTTTCTCAGCCGCATTGGGTCATTTGTAAAATCACATCTTAGCAGAAAATTTCTGCAGCATATATAAAATCAAACAGTAAAATTTAACGAGAGTTACAGGATCAACAGAAACTCAGCAAGAAAACTACTTGTCAAACATGTACTACAGAATGCACCAGTTCAAGATCCATTCTAATGGCTTGCTAAGAAATAAGTACATTTATCACTCCCTGCTGTGTTCTTATTCATCAGATTGGAGCTGCCAGTTACCCGGTCCAGAACATCCTTGATCCACAACGCAACTGACCGTGCATTTACAGGGAACAAAGGGTTTTTAGCAGTCATCAACATATACTGAGTATATTCCAGCATATACTCAGTATATCCCACAAACCCACATAAACGAGGATTTGCCCCCCTAGGGGCAACCCAAAAAAAAAAAATGAACACTTAGACGATAAGGTAACGCTTAGACGATAAGATAACATACTAATCTAGATATGTGGTAGAAGAGATTCTGCTAAGTGATGTTGTGCCATGTGTCCCACATCCAATCCAAGCACAATTCTACCTTGCTGCAAGAATCTCGCCTAATTGTTGTTCGTTGATGTTACTACATGCTCTTTGTGTTTTCTTCCAGTTTTTGGTTTGAAAGCAGAATTGCTTCTATCTTGTCTCCATGTTATAAGAAACATCACATGCAAGATCCTGGATAAAGGCTTGGCCGATATGCAGAGAAAGTGTTGGATTTAACTATTTGGTTTGACATGCCTATGTGTTGGTTGACTACACATGGCATTTGCATGAAGAAGCACATGGTATTGTCAAACATATGCATTTGCATGATGTTGGTATAAATAAAGCTAAGGAACAGAAAAGCAAAATAGAGGAAAAAAGGGCAACGCAGATTTTGTTCTATAAAAGGCGCAGGTGGAAATAGCCGACTGTGGATAAGCGGCATACCGTAAAAAGTAGTTGTCTGTGACATATTTGCCTTGCAAGTGATCGGAATTGCAGGCAAGTAGACGAATCGGCAGCTCAGGTAGTCGGAGCAGGCATCAGATCAGCTGGTTGCTGGAGATTGTGAAGACTTCGGTGTTGGTTAATCTAAAGTTGTGTGCTCAATTTGTGATTAAAACTTTGTGTTTAATCTTTTATCCTTTGTGGATTCTAATGTGATAGTAATTGCTAGAGATAAAGGAGGAGAAGAGTGTTGGAGATTGAGCTTGGATTCCTCCTGGGTTCAATTGCTGGACTCAAAGCTTTTGATTTTAACAAGTGGTATCAGAGTTGAGTCCAAAAGGAAGATGGCAGCCAATAAAGTTGCAGTTTCAATATTGGCTGGGATTGAAGTCTATTCAAGATTTCAAGCATGGAAAGTGAAAGAAAATCGGAAGGGCTTTGGGATTATGTGAGACCCCTTACGAAAACTAAGAAGCAAAGGAAGATCATTGTAAAGACAGAAGGTGCGAGCAGTACTTCGGGGGAGGTATCGGAATCCTCTTCATCCTCTAAGGATCTAGCTCAAGAAAAAGGTATTATTATCTCTAAACTTGGTTATGACATTATAGATTCTATTTATCACATGAGTCCAACACTTACAAGAAGTCCCCCCGTGCACAGGATACTTTGTACCTAAGCTTGTCCTCGAGAAAGCACTGAGTCATGTGCCTAGCATCAACCAAGCTGAACAATAGAGCTAAACGCTTTCCAGATTACATGACCATAACCTACAGGAGGAGAAGATACTTCTCATATAATGCAAGCCTTGCATTATATCTTCACTATAAGGCCAAGACTGTTGGAAGAACCCTCAATTCACCCCATGAACGTGGAGCCTCTCGACTCGACCAAAGAAGAGCGCTTGCTCTTACAGTATGGCCAACCTCAGTAGTCAGACGAAGAGGAGGAAGAATAAGACGATGAAGAAGATGTCGAAGATCTAGTACAGGAGGACCCAGAGGAGGGTAGGTTAGAGGCCGAAGAGTTCGCCCCTTCCTTCGATCGGGATCTTCAAACACAGAGAGTAGCACCACCTTTGGACCTTGGCGTTACCAGCTTGGCCCAAATAATGGTGGAAGGACAGGAGTATCTCCTCCTAAATGATATCAGGAATTTACCAGAGTGTCGGGTCAGGGAATACCGTATGGATGAACTCATACAATTGCTTCAACAGCAAGAAGACCTTGACAACTTCATTGACTGGGAAACCCAAGAATTCCCTGTCCACATTCGTGAAGCAGAGACATATACATGCAGAACAATAACAGACATAGAAGCCTATAGCGCCATCAGAAGTATGATTTCAGCCGAAGACCCAATGACAGAGGAGAAGTTCGTAGCTCTTCAGGAACGAATGGGAATCAGGGGCAAGACCACAAGTGTCTTAATGCCAAGCTCTTCGTCGGCAGCAACTGCGACTAGATATGTGGGACGGTCAGTCAGTTTGAGTAGCAACCGATCACTCAAGGCTGACTATGAGCACATGATGACCATACCAATGGACAAATACGCATCCAGGCACAGGGAGACGAGGGGTCCACGGACAGATAGTTGGCAAAGGGCATCTGCACTTAGGTATTATCTGCCTCGCCTGATCGATGGCAGGGTTATAATGATACACAAGGAATTCAGCCCTCGGGCTGAGAAGGCTATCTGCTTATTGGTTAGCCTCACAGGATTTGGGAGACATGCGAGGTTATATGTCCACACCGACCACGTCATTATAGTCAAGCGCTCCATAGCCTTGAGCGTGTTTGACTTCACACACTACTAGAGGATGGGTTATTTGCGACGTCAGTTTGCGACGTATATGAAACGTCCACGTCGCAAAAATCGCGTACGTTCCTATGACGTCGCACAAAATTTAAACGACGTCGCAGATGGAACGTCCCACGTCGCAGTTGAAACGTCTGGTTAGACGTCGCAATGGCAAAAATCGAGTACGTTCCTACGACGTTGCACAAAATTCAAACGACGTCGCAGGTAGAATGTCAGATGCCACAGTTGGAACGTCTGGCCAGACGTCGCAATGGCCTACTACGTGCCACGTCGCACTAGCGACGTATCACGTCGCAAGTGCGACGTCATTACAACGTGAAATGTCGCAACTGCAACGTCTCATTGCGACTTAAAGAATAAACACGACAAATACGAGTTATTGAGGTGTTGGTAAGGCCTCGGGTTTGTTATCCAGAGGTTAGGGGTTCAAGTCCACGAAAAAACATTTTGGGCGCACATATATGTACGTCTTAGCAACATATGAGCGACGTCTGTAAAACGTCATAAGGACATATTTTGTACATATTTGGGACGTCCATGACGTCGCTAATACGTCGCACATGCGACGTGACGTCGCGCTGCGATGAATCCACGACGACGTCGTTTGCGACGAGCGGGAAACGTTATTAAAGCGTGTGCATGCGACGTTTGATGTTACGTCGCTAAGACGTCGCAAACGACGTCGCAAACTGCCTATTCTGTAGTAGTGACAATTCTCCATCTCCTTCAAGGAAGGCTTGCTGACACTGCAGCCCTCACCACCGATAAGAAAGTGGAGGAGATGGTATTAGCCCTTCGGGGAGGGTCATCCCGCAATGTCCTTAGAAACTTGGGCCCCACAGTTGGCATGGCTCAAGTGAAAAAGGTCTTAAAAGAAAATCCATCATATAGGAGCTAGTAGATAGATAGATAGATAGTAGATATTACACGTCTATTGTATTCTGTACTTCAACATATAAGAATATATATATATATACAAGTATTTGTACTATAAGGAGTGTATCAAGTCGACTGGTCGCTTACTAAAAAGTCAAAGTCAAAGTTGCAGTCACAGTGAAATAAAAAAGGCATATCAATAGCTAAAAGTGTAGTTATCAGCGTCCGGAGTGTCTTTGGCTCAGATAAGTCGAATTCAATGTCTTCTCTACCAAGTACCATAAGCGTATTTGTTGAACAGCCTACAGAAAATGCATCCACACACTCTTGCAACCTATTGAAATTATGAATGTAACTCGTTATATTCCTAATCATCTCAACTGGAAGCCCAATTCCTTCAATTAGAAAGCTAAGGATCCCAAACAACTGTCAGCGTGCAGAATAATTTGACAACTTGGTGAGTATTCTGCCAGATAACTTCTTTGACCATGTGCTCCCTTGATTGTTGAAAAAGGAGAGAACCCATAAATTGAGGTTCTGTGCCAACAACCTTGGGTGCACCGTTCAACTGGCCAACATCAACAATGCTATTTCTTCATTTACACACGAGCTTTTATTTCACATTCTAGCCATTCGCTGACCTTCATTATTGAAGATTTGGATAGAAATTATAGGCATGAGCATAAAGTTGATTTATTATTTAATTGTTGGGTTGTTTGACTTTCCTGCTTTACAAAAGTATATCTATCCACATTTGTTATCTATGTAGAAATGTGTGTGCTTGACGTACAAAAAACTTGTCTAGCAAAATGTATAAGTTGACTTAGGTAAATCGAATGCAAGGTTTCCTTGAGCAACCACTTTCTCAAAATGATTTAAAGAATCTGTTATATTGTATGGGATGTAAGACATTAAATGTGTGTTAAATAAAAAAAATACATGATAATGAGCTCACTCTCAATGTAGTTGGTTTAGGATGGAACCGGAGATGGTTGATTGTATGGGCTAATGTTGTGGATTTAATGAGATTTCTTTTCAATGTGTGTTCCGTTGACCAAGTGCGAAAATCCTGATAGAATGTCAAATCTAACATTGCACAATGCAAAGACTTACTTCCATGAACTCTAAGTTAGGAGCAAAATAGAACGAGATCAAGCGACAATGCCGTCTAGTTCCAACTCTAGTCCAATATTCGATGAAAGACCTACTATTCTTTCTAATGCAATTAAGCTTTATTTGCGGTTAGAATTTATGAATTGTTAATATAATATGGTCTTCTCTTCTTTTAGAGATTGTAGTAACACGTAATGCAAGCAAGCCTTTGTATTTTTCAATGCGTGTTAAATTGTCCAAACATTCAATAATGTAAAGCTTGTTTAATAATGGATTTGCGCCAATTTGAACAAGATTTGAACGCGAGGCACAAGTGACATCATGAGAAAATCAAGAATAAAAATGACCTCTTGGGTTGGGCTAATCAAGTATGGAAAAACTTTGCAAGCTGCTACGTGCTGAATAAGTAGACGTTTATTAACAAAACCCTTTACTCAACATGTTTAAGAGGACCATAAATTGCTACAACAAATAGAACAGACATGGAAATGCTTAGTTGCTTTCTAATACATCTTTTGAGGATTATGGGCCAACCTACCATGTAATAAAGTTTCACAGGTAATGCAAAACCATGTGCAATGGCTCCAAGTCTCCCAATAGCCATAAGAAAATAAGCCAAGCGAGCATGTAAAATGGGACAACATGGTGGTCAGAAGATGCCTCAACACAGAAAAACTACACGGAGAAAACACTGCTCAACAGTTCACTCATAAAACAATATAAGTTAAACTTTTCTTCTCATGCCACCAAATAAAATAACCAATTTCGAATAGAAGATAAAGCAAGAAAGAAGCCACTGTGGACATGCTTTCCTTACCATTAATTACTCGGTTATGTATTCAACTTGACAAGAAAACACATGCAAATCTTAGAAACCAATTTTGCGACAGACTAAGAAGTTTACAGAATGTGTTGTATATTCCAATGTACCAACATAAACAAATGCATCGCAAGTATTTAGAATGATTTCTACACAAATTTAGTACACCATCACACTTGACGTATACAACATGAACATGGCCAAAATACTCATAACTTTACTAAGCTTGGAGATGTGAACAGTTCTATCATTAGTCAACACAACCAGCTAGTGTTTGCTTACTCTTTTTCTACACCACGAAAGAAGGGGCAGAGAAAAAGATTACCTCAAGCATGTACATCCCAAGCAAAACTATGCTCAAGAAGAAAAAATATTCGGTCTCAAGTGAAAAGGGAACATTGAAGTAGGAACAACAAAGACCTGATATTCATTCAGCATGCAAAAATGATATATTAGAACAGGCTTTGACCAGGGACTAGAACTAAAATATCAAGATTACACTCAGATATTTAACTCAAAACATAAAATAAGGCTGGTTGTTAAATAAATACCATAACTAAGGTTGCCAATAGTTCCAGCAGCGCTTCCACAAGCTTTATTCATCTGAGAACATCCCAAGCTTTATTCACCAGAACATTTTCTTTAAGGTCGCATAGAGACCATTCGCAGACTGTCATGGTTTTCCATTGAGATTTTCTTCCAGTCCCCATCTCACGTACACATGCCCTATAACATTGGGAATGCATTTCCAAATAGACCTGGCTATTGACAAATGAGTGTGCAATTCGTTCACCATAATATTGATATATGCAGATCTGTATTAATTCACAATCGAGGACATCCTTATAGTCATAGAAGAGACCAAGGAAAATAGATAAGTTCATCATTAACGCATGTGCCACACTTACCTTTTTAGAAATGCCTGGAGATATGAAATTGGAACAAAGCACAGGTCACTGAAGAATAACCAAAACACGAGCAAATAAAAGCACTTGTATCTTTCTTGTGATGCAAATTGGCACACCTCATAGCCATCGCCTCTTTCAAAATTTTCTTCTCGACAATAAACTTCCTGCGTAACCTCAGCATCACCTTCATGCATTGGCAACTGCACCAATGCAGATTTCGCTCAAAGGCATAAAAAACTTGCAACGGATACATGTCTCCAGATATTCCTGTTTTTCTGCACCTGAAACAACCCTGAAATAGTGAAGGGACTACAGATCAACCTTGTTGCATAGCCAAGTAAAGAACACAAAACCAACTTACACAAAACCCATTTCTTCGATTAACTACTTTGCTTTAACATTACTGGCCATATCCATACTTTAACTGCTTCCCTTCAGCTGAGCATCATCTAATTATCTCCTATAATTTATGGCAAGAACGGATCATCTTCATATCTCCTATATTTATAGAGAAAACAGATTATACGATGTAATGCCACACAGAGACACATGTGGGGTACTTCAAGTGGCAAGCGATTAGTAACATGTTGAAACATGTTAACCCACAACGTTAGCTTCATGTGAACATCCAAATATGTTTGTCGCAGTAGACTGCCATGAGCTTTCCTACCATTCGCCTTCTGGATTTCATCATCTAATCCAACATGCCTAATCATCTCTAATAAAATGCAATGGCCATCCAACCATATCTGTGGAAAAGCATAGCAGATTCTGATGCTATTATCTGTAGACAGGCTGCGGCTGTTGTGCTTTGACAGAAGTATGCAAAATCAACATAACATGCAAATAGACCTGAGATAGGTGTAGCAGGCCATGACTGAGACTCCGAATGGTAAGCGGCTATAGATTTATCATAAAAGTTCCAAGAACTGAAAGCAGGATCAAGGGCGCTTCCTGCCGAAGCAGCGACAACATACTTGGTCGAACGTCCATTTGTGCCAGCAGCCCTGATCAGCCAACAGTCTTGCCATACATTACCAGAGAGTCCATCAGGACCTTTATATTGTGTCTTCTCCTGCAGCACAATAGAGGTTTTAGTATGTTATCATCAAATGATGTTACAGTTAAAAAGGGCACAATCAATTCTTAACAAAAAGCAGGTTGTATATGAACTACAATTACAAAAAAAGTCAGACAGAATGCATACCTCCATATTGGCGACATCGTGAAATGTGCAGCTCCCATCTTCATGTGCAAGAAGAATCCCTTCACCTTCATATACAAACCAGCCAGCCATAGCAACCTTCTCTCCCATCGGGCGTAAGTTGTGACAAGTTACTTTTTCCAACATAAGTTCAATATGTTCCACATATGGAGTCCCTAATGTACCAGGAGGGCAGCTATTTTCTTGTGTCCCATCATCAGATAAAAGAGACTCATCACACTCGAGTGTAATTGAAGATGAAATTTCAATATGGCCACTGATCATCTCATCCTTGAGCTCAACTTTCTGAAATACTTCACTTCACTTGCTTCAACTGTCTGCTTGGCACTGCTCTTCTGTCTAGCATTCTTTCCACATGCTTGGACACTTTGTGGCATAAGTTCATCAAGTATGGCTTTTATTCTCTCTGTTCCCTTCAATGTGTTCTGCTTCAGCGATGCCAGAAACTCTGCTGCAATTAACTCTGCATCAGCCTGACCCTCCAGTTCCAAAGCTGCAATCTTGTTTTTAAGAAATGTTCTATTCTCAACAATCTTCTGATACAATGCAGTCTTGCTCTCTTCCAGTTTTTGATGCAAATTTGGTATGTTTTTCATTAAAGTCCGATGAGGGAATACCCTTTCCTCAAGGGCCTTGGGATCTGAAGAAAGACATTTGCTTTCAGTAAAAGATGATGTTTTATGATGCAACGGATTGTTTGCTCCAGTGTTACAAATGGCGGCATCCTGAAAAGAGGACTCAGTTTCTTCAACGATTATTAGAACATTCTCATTTGTCATATATCACATGAAACACTTTGGCATTAAACAATGGTTTGCAAAATTGGAAAATATCCGGTCTAGTAAAAAGAGAAGCTCTTCAAGAGTCCATTTTTACATTAAAAGATGTGATGGATAAACCTTGAAACATTTCCAAAATGTTTTTCTCCAGTAACGACCAGACTAGGGTAGCTATTTTGTTCCACCCTACAAAAAAGACCAAGCGCACAAAACAAAGTTAACACAGCCCTAGCAAGTTAGGCAAGCACAAAAAAGAGTTCAACCTGCAAAGACGAATTCTCAAGCAGTGAGAAGCCAATACGCAAACAAATTTTTGGGGCACAAAACGTCCAGGCCGTTATGCTGGAGACCCACCTTTGTAAACAGCTTCCCCAATCCGGCAAGGCATTCTCACCGGATTTCAACCCGCTTAGCTTAAGACATAAACTTCAACCTGCAATTAAGAAATAAAATAGCAAGAGAGACTCTTAATAGCAAGAATGAAGTCAAAGCAAGGTGGACACACTCAAAATCAATCTGCATGGCATTCCAAAATTCATGGCATTCCCCTAAACAACTTCAAATATGACCATCCCTGGTATACTTTCACAATCAACAAGCACCCCGTTGCTTGAAGCGCCAAAAAATATGCATAAGAAAGATTCCAGATATCATAGAACAATTGAGGTAAAACTATCAAATGATCTAAGAAACAAAAACATCTTTCATCCAGAATTGAAGACATGCATTCTTACCGGCAGCAACTGAAGATCATGTCGCAAAGCGCTAACATCAATTGCTTTATTGTACCGTGTTGAACAAAATGTAGAACCAAAAAGAACATTGTCACGTACCTATCATAAGTACAGTGAAATCATTCATTGTATCACGCACATTTCAGAAGAGCAACAAAACCATATTGAATCATATATAAACATATTCTAGTGATTATGATCTAGTTCAATATTAAGCTCTTAACTTGCTTCCATGGCCAACACATACAATTAAGATCCCATAGAACAAAATCATACTAGTCCAATTTCTGAAGACATTAGACCAATCCAAAAGGATTGCATAGTAATAACTTAGAGCCTGCAATGGCTGCACAGTAAGCTATGGATGCATCTAGGTTAGTACACATGTTTTGGGTTCAATGATATGAATCAAATTTAGAAGCACAAATACAGGATTCAGTGCCATTTACAGCAGAGTATCGTTATGAAGATAGGGGAAGGAAGATGAGATAGGCATATACATCATACCATATGTAAATAAGCTGAGATCAAGGATGTACGGTCCAATGCCAGGCTATACATATCCGAGAAGATAGATCATGTGCCTCCTGTTGCAGAAGTCCGAAGCCCATACCCTGGTATTTGCCCTCCTATTGCAGAAATCGAAAGCCCTGCTAGAACCCTTGCTGCCGGAACCAGTGGTTGTGCTGCTGCCGAAATCACAGATGCAGAGTCCCAATTTCTATCTCAAGTACCTGTATTGCAAATTCTCCATCATAGAGTGAATGAAGCAGTGCTGCAAAATAGGCCAGCTAGGTAGAACAGTAAAGCTTGGCACAAATCCGGAGATGCAGACTACCCAAACACGTCTTGTCCATGATTACTATGGTGCAACCTCGAATAAACGTTTGGCTTCGGCTTTGATATGGCCCCCATAAACGCAGACGCAACATTTTTTGAAGGGAAAGCAAACAGAGATGAACCATTCATCACCATTTCATCACCAGACAGCCCTCCACGAACCCATACCACGGTCACGCCAAGAAATAACCGCCATAGCCCAAAAAACAAAGGCAAGAGCTACCCCAGAACCGCCATAGCTGCGGCTTCATCTGCAACCTACCAGCACAATACGAAGTAGGGGATTATTGGGGGTTTCAATGTGGGCCGTCCAGATCTGAGATGGACGGTCCAGATGAAATGCCCCAATTTCAAGGGCCGAGATTAAAAACCCCAAAATAAGGGGGCTGCTTGGGGTGATTCGACGTGTCACTTTCTGGACCGTCCATCTCATAGATGGACGGCCGAGATCAATCTCTACACCATCGATCAGACCTCCATATAATTGTATATATATACAAGAAAATTAATGCGTCCTACGGTGCGTGTTCCATCTTATGATGCAAGGCCCTGTCGTGCTCTAGGTAACCAACGATTCTATTGAGATTCTCTTGTGATTCCTCTATATTCTTCAACATTCTATGTACTATATTTAGCATTCATGAAGATTCCCCTAGATTCTCTTAGAATTTTCAATTTTGACTGAGGTGCTTACCCATGAGCATTTAGAACCTTCCAAAATAATCTATTTTGGATCTGTGCAACATTTCTAAAACACTTTCTATTTTTAGACTGAGGCACTTGCCCTGAGCATCTGGAACATTTTTTTTTCAAGATTTATATTGTACACCTTTATTATGAAACATTTTAGAACATTCTATTGTGGCTCTTTGCAAAACCTTAAAAAAACTCTAAGATTTCATCAAGATTTTCTTAGATTCCCTTAGATATTACGAAGATTCTCTTAGATTCAACTAGATTTTAAGAGATTCTCTTAGACTTGTAAATATTTTCCTAGATTCCCTTACAATTTATGAAATTTCCTTATATTCCCTTTAATTCTCCTGGGTTCCCTTACATTCTAGAAATTTCTAGAACATTCTAGAACTTTCTGGAACATTCAGAAACTTTCAAAACATCCTAGAACTTTCTGGAAGTATTTCCCTCTTCCCTTACATTCCCGAAGATTTCCCTACATTCTAGAACTTATTAGAACAATTTGGGACTTTCTGGAAGGATTCTCTTAGATTCCCCCTAGATTCTCTTATATTCCAAAACATTCTAGAATATTCTGGAACTTTCTAGAACATTCTAGAAGATTTTAGAACTTTCTAGAGCCTCCAGAACATTCTAGAACTTTCTTGAACTATCTAGAATGTTATATTCTATTTTATCTTAATTGGAATATTACCCTTAAGTATAATTGAAACATAAATCATTCATGGAATTAATGCTTGGTCTAGTGGTTAGAGTGGGGGGTTTGGGGGGTTGAGGTCCAGGGTTCGAATCACCCCAATAACATAAAAAATTTTAAAAGCCTTTTCTTAAGGGACGAGCATTCAACATGAGCCTTAGGATCTTAGACTCGATCAACGATCAAGATCTCACCATATAAAAGCAATATGAGCCGTAGGATTTGTCACATATACCGTAAGATATGTGCGAAGCCACCTGAGCCGTAGGATCTCGGATCGACGGTCAGGATCAGATCAACATGGACCGTAGGATTATAGTCTAATATAAGAACCCCCAAGCCATCTGGGCCATAGGATACGTCCCAAAGCCACATAAGCCGTAGGATCTCGGATCAACGGCCGGATTCAATGGGACAAACATAAAAACATATATAACCTATATATAAATGTCAGATCAAATCAAAGGCTATATAGAATTTATATAGATTCAAATCAACCTGGACCGTAGGATCGTCTATATAGAATATATATAGGAACTCCCAGCCCATCTGGACCACAAGATACTTCCCAAAGCCACGAGAGCCGTCGGATCTCGGATCAACGGTTGGATAAGCGCGACAAACATAAGAACATATATATGATTGATAAGGATATAAATTTGTGCTTCTAAAGTGTTATTGAAACCTCTAGAAAATAACCACAATTTCAATTACAAAATTACCTCATTATAAGTGTATAATGTAATGTGTGCAGCAAAAGTTCCAAAGAATTTTGAATTAAACAGGGAGCCCATTGATCAATAAACCCTGTTAAGAAACTTCCAACCCAGGAATTTGTTCGAGGAAGTAGCACAATAGACATCCAAACATGAGATGATGAGGTCAGACATTCAAGAGATAAAAGCACTGCTAGCACAAACAATTATGCAACCTCACGACTAGAATGTCGAAATGCCGTGAGCACCGCCTCAACCCAAGGAAAAGGGAAAGAAGAGATCCAGAAGAAGATCCCCTTACACGGAGACGTCTTCAGACAATTCGGATTCTGATTCGGAGTCCGAAAAAGAGGACAGAAGTGAGCCTGAAGCAAATGAAAGGGCTGCTAATATCACAGGAGCCAGAAACAATAGGGCCACAGACTATCGAGAGAAAGTTGACTCCGCCCTCGGACTACTATCTATCTATCTATCTATCTATCTATCTATATGGAAGTCACGAAAACTTGAGCAATTCTCGGGCGAGAATAGGTCAAGGCTTGAAGCAGAGGCCTTGCTAGATGAGATGAAGGAATATGGGAACGCTTATGATATGAAGGATAAGGACAGAGGCAAGGTCGCCACGGCCAATTTGAAAGGAGCTGCTAGAATTTGGTGGAAGGGCTATGCAAAAGCCCATGGATTAAGTAGAGATAGCTACATATTTAAGAAATTTGCAAAAGCATTCAAACGCCACTATGTTTCTAGAGAACATAAAACACACATAATGCAGTCGTTCTACAGGTTGCAACATGGCAACAAAACAGTGCAGAAATATACATAAGAGTTCATGAGACTCAAGCTCTATGTTCCCAAGTTGAGCGGTAGATAGGTACATAGAAGGGCTAAATGAGGAGCTTAGAAGGCTAGTCAAAGCCATCAATCCACGGACAGTATCAGAAGTAGAATCAAAAGCCATCAGCTTACAAGGCTCAGGAAACCAAGAAAGTTCATACAAAGCAAGCAATTATGAAAAAGGGAAGAGCTCGGGAGCTTACAGTCCTAGGCCAGCAAGCCGAGGACTCCTGCTAGGGTCCCATCCAATGGCAACCATGGGAAGCAGGAGAAAAAGCAAGTGTCGTTTAAGGACAAGCCACAACAAGGAGGACCAACTATTCAAAGTCGGTCAAACAGTTCCTACAGGCCATACCAAAGGAAAAGAGGCAAGAATGCTTTGAAAAACAGTTATGCTTCAGGTGTTTCCAGCCTGGGCACAGAACTCAAACTTGCCCTTTTGTCATGAACGCGGCACTTGCAGAACTAGGAGGATGGAAAACCTCTCCCGAGGACAAGGAGGCCCGCGACTATATCTGTGGTGAGTGTGATATACTAGCCCCAATCGATTCAGAAAACGCAAAGAGTCAATGTAACGTGATATCCACCATCGATAAAGTAAAAGCCAAGTCGTTCATTGTTCTCTTCAACACGGGGAGCTCCCATAACTTTGCCTCGCCTAGAATGGTCGAAATGTTGAAAATAAAAACCCTTCGAACGAACCGAAGGCCAGTTCTACAACATTACAACTACACAAAAATCCACCTACTGTAGGGGGTGGCTACCATAAAGTTTTTTCTTTTTTGTCACTTTCGTGCACACAAGGGGTTGGGAAAGAGAGGGCTGCCACAAAAATTTCTTATATAGTTTATATAGAGTATGAAACAATTTTAAGGTAACAAAGAAATTTAAACCCTTGAAGTACGAAAATGATAAAAAAAGAACATTAAAATTGGAGCGAATACTCACTAAGTGCGCCCAAGGCCTCTCCAAAATTTTTGAATAGCCTAGAGTTTTGTAGGTCAGAACATTCTTGGTTGTAATTAGAGGACTTCAACCCATAACCCTATGACCTTATCAATCGCCAAGAGCATCATGATAGTATTTGATTGAGTTTCACTAATTATATAAAGTATGAGTGTGAAACAGTTTTAAGGTAACAAAGGAATTTAAACCCTTGGCTTCTTGGCCCCCAGCCAATTGTATTACCGTTTGAACCAAATGTAGTAATAATGTAATCTTCTACACACATTAACCTAGTACACATAAAATATGACTTTCTTGTAATCTTGTAAGAAGGATTTGAACCCTCAATTTAATCCTTTACCTTGTTGTGCCGATGTCTTCCACCTCGTATGTTGAATTAGGGTGGACATTGCAATTAATATATTTACATCCGAGGCATTTAAAGCCCTAAATAAGTGGCTCGAGGGCAAAGAATCTTGCCTATCAACCAATTATAAATCCTAGTAGATGTCAATTCTATGAAGATATTTAAGAGTGCATATATGATAATATGGCCTAATATACGCCTAAATATCATTAATGTTAAAAGGACTGACCAATAGAAAGGCGTGAAATTTTGAACTTTTGTATATAAATTTCGATAGTGATATAATGTAAACTACCCCATGCATAAAATTTTGACCCCTGTGTATAAGCAATTTTTGAATACTATGTAAGTGAAAGTTGTTGAGATAATTTCCTTGTAAAGTTTAATAGAGCAATGTGTAACTTGTTTTATGGAAAATATTAAAAATTATTGTTCCAGGCAAACACTCATGAAGTGTGCAGATCGTCTCTCCAAAATTTTTAAACAGTCCTCTGGCGCACTTAAAGAGTAAACAGCTAATTTAGACACTTATATTTGTAAAGAATACAGTGAGTAGAGCAAGAATATGCCCTTAGAGATATATTTGTAAAGAATACAGTGAGTAGAGCAAGAATATGCCCTTAGTTTTTAGTTTTGACTTCAAACGCTAAGATTTGACTCACGCTTTAGATAACAAATGTCTAAACTTTCTTAACTTCGAACTATAGGTAAATTTTCACATTATTTTGCAACTTAAAGGATGTATTTACATAGTCTGTGATATATGTACTTTGCATAAGCCGTCAATCAATGGCACTTTCAACTCTCCTTGATTACGAAGATATCAATTTTTCATGTTACCAATTATTCATAGTCTATAGATGGCCTTCAACTTCCTGGTTGCCATAATGTTTCTACCAAAATTAAGCATTCATACCTTCGTCACAAACTCAAACGACTAGCTAACTGGATCGAAGAAGTCAAATCCACATTGAACTATTTTCCATACTTGGTTCACTCTTGTGCATGTTTTTTTAAGTCTCACCATCATCCAAACTAGCATCTACCGTAGTGTTCGAGGACCGTTGATTGGGATACAGTGGCACGTAAATAGCTACAATGACTATGTGTATTTAAATAATCTATTTTCAAAACTATTTTCTTTTAAATTCTCAAAAAATGGGTGGCTTCATGTTCATTGCATCTATACTTTCATGCCCATTCATACTAATTTCCATTTCGTAGTCCTATTCTTCTCTAGCCCCTTCACGAGGGCAACCCATAGACAACACCTTGTTTGATATCGAACATTGGTGATCAAGTTTTTTCCAGACTATACTGAACATTGTTGATCTGTAAGTGCGTATATAAAAGAGCATGGTATTCGGCTTTTCCTTTGGGATATATTGAATATATCATTTGATGTGGACTTGGCACCTGAAAATGTTATGGTGATCCAGATTTCTAAGTAATCCTGGGAAGATATAAACTCAAGCTTATAAAGCTAAAATTTCCCCTGGGATTCAAAATCTTTTGGCTTCTGAAGGTTCTATACCAAAATTTTATGCCGCTACAAGTCCAGATGATTTTTTCATCTCAGAACACTAACTATAAAGGAAATTTACCAATAAATCAATGTGGTCAATCAGGATGCTTACCCTTGGCTTTTTAACATGCATTCTTATAAAGCAAGAACTTATCTGTTATTGGGCAGCAAACTCATAAAAAGTGCAACGTTAGGTTTAAGCAATATCTCCTTCATAAAGTCCTCCGATTCATCAAACTGTCCTGCACTTCTAAAAAGGTCAATAACGCAGCCATAATGCTCAGATGTGGCAGTAATATTATAGTCTTTACTCATGGAAGCGAAATAATGGCGACCCTCATGCACTAAACCTGCATGACTACATGCAAAAAGAATATTGATAAGGGTGACTGTATTTGGCAACATGTCACATTGCTGCATTTTTCCAAAATTTCGCAATGCTTCTGCTATGTTTCCATGGTGTGCATATGCCATGATCATGGTATTCCACAATGCTACATCTTTAACAGGAACTCTGCTGAAAACCCCCAAAGCATTTTCTAAATTTCCAGACTCTGCATACATGTTCACCAGGGCAGCCCCAACAAGAATGTCGGAATATAGACCAGAATTAAAAATTTGGCTATGAATGAGGATGCCCTCAGCAATGTCAGCTACATGAGCACAAGCATTGAGGACTCCAACAAAGGTCACATTGTTTGGAGTAACATTGTTCATACACATTTCCCAAAATAGTCTAATGGCCTCCTCCTCAAACATTTGCTCAGAATAAGCTGCTACCAAAGTAGACCAAGTAATCAGATCCTTCTTCGGCATTCTGTCAAAGACCACCTGTCATGAACCTACTCAAAAACAAGGAAAATACGTGGAAAATACGCAAAAAATACGAAAGAAATACGCCAAGATCGGCAAAGAATCTGATATATGAACAGGAATCAAGAATACAATAGCCCGAAGGCAAGCAGGAATACGAGACAGATGCCTAGAAGGCTCAAGACTGGCGTTGAACCGGAATGGTTTGACAAGAAGGAGGTGCCTCCTTATATATCTAGACCAACGGTCAGGATCGCGCCAAGTGTCGCGCATGCATTTAGGTTCTACAACATTCTAGAACCTTCTGGAGATAGTCACACATATGAGGAGGACGTGAAGGAATATCTTCAACAAATATTGGTAGCGCACTTGGCAAAGGTGTGTGACTCGCAACTGGAAGGTTGAGTTCAAACCCTGTTTTGTGCAACTACCCTTTTGCATCCGTGTGACGACCATCTTTTGTACATAGGAGTATAATGTTAGGTATGATAACTTAATATCCAGATGGTCGCCACACCATCCCCTCCTACGATGGCGGCGAGTCCTCCCTCGCCGGGCCGAAGTACTCAGACTTGGCTTATGCGGGTAACGCCGGTGAAACTCCGCAATTTTGTCAGGAGCATTAGTCAGATTCTCGGCAGGCTCCCAGGTTCTGTCACTTGGCGAGTAACTTTCCCAATCGACGAAGTAATACAATCGTCGACGAAGAAACTTGAGTCCGAATCTCTGAACCTCGAACTCCTCATGATCATCAATCTCGGCCGGTGGTGGAGGTGGAGGTACTCGATCCGAAAATGGATTAAGCCATATAGGGTTCTAACAAAGACACATGAAACACTGGGTGAAGCCGGATCGATGGCGGAAGCTCCGCATCGGAAAGCAAAGATCACCAACTCGTTCAATGATCCGATAGGGACCTAAGTGCCTGTAGTCGAGCTTGTTACAAAGGGCGCGCCGTCGGCAAAAATCCCGACGCAAGAGCCAAACAAGATCACCAACCGCAAAATGAGGAGCGCCCCGACGATGCCGACCGCATGATGACGATAACGCGTTTGGGCCTGAGAAGATAGTGTCAAGATCATCCCGAAGCATGCGGAGCTTCTCGAGCTGTCCTCGGCTTCGGGATTGACCGAATCATATCCGGGGAGCAATCAAAGACCACCGGGATGCATGCCAAAATTAATAAAGAACGAGTCCGGCTCGTGGGAGGCATGGGCGTAATTATTATAAGCAAATTCTCGCCAAATGAGCCAATCAACCCGGTCATCCCCGGCGATAATTGATGAAACATCGCAAATATCGCTCAAGGGTTTGATTAGTGCGCTCCACACATCCCATTGGTCTCTCGGATGATGTCCGGAAGAGAGCTTAACGCTTCCACATGCAAGAGTTGCAATAGACGCTTCCAAAAACGGCAACAAATTGAGGGCATGGTCACCGACAATGTTATCCGGTAAGCCATGGAGTCGAACCACCTCTCGGCAAGAGAATCAAGTTGTGGCTTCGCTAGAGATAGAAGTGCCGCAAGGAATGAAATGTGTCATCTTGGAAAAACTGGTCAACAACAACAAGGATGGCGCCATGGCCCCGGAGGATGGAAGCTCGACAATAAAATCCACCAAATACTCTTCCAAAGACCGGCCGAACTGGTAAAGGCTGAAGCGGCCATGAGGAAGATGCCTTGGAACCTTGGCTCGACAAAGAGATGTCACAAGATCAAATAAAAGCTTCGAAAGAAGCGAGCGAAGACCGCCACCAATACTCTCGACTAATAAGTTCCGTAGTCTTGGCTACTCCAAAGTGTCCTACCGAGGTGAATCATGGCAAGCCTAAAGAACCCGAAGCCTAGAAGCACCATCCGCACATATAGAAGCCCATCACGAAAGCAGAGTCCATCTCGAACCTCAAAACGATCATAGTCCGATCCCATCTGGCGAGAAGATGATGCAAATACCAATGTGTGAGAATACATCTTGAGCCAATGGATCGGAGGGCGAAGATGCTCGAATAGACTCCAACAAGGTCAGATCATGAGGCCTCTCGAACAAAGTGAGAGCCATAAAAACGGAACCGATCAGGGCCCTAAAATAACCTGATTGCCGATCATATGCGGGATCACGTAATTTGGGCTCAAGGTAGGAGCGTCGAGACAAGGCATCGCTTTCCTTGGAGGGATCCAGGCGGTACTTGATCACGAAATCAATCCGGGATAATACTTGAGTATGCCACCGAGCCCGGGCGGCGGTTGAGCACTCGAAAGCGGTCAAAATATTCGAGATTTCGGTGATCCGTGTAGATCGTGACCTTATAAGGAGATCCCTCCAGAAACGTCTCCACTCCTCGAAAAGAATCCACTATCGCCAACAACTCCTTGTCATAAATGGGATAGTTGATTTCAGCAGACTGAAACTTTCGTGGAATGATAGGCGATTGGATGCAATTCATGGTCATCCCCCCCGTGACAGATCCCACCAAGCGCAAAAATCGAAGCATCCGCTTCAACAACATATGGGCGCAAAGGATGCATGAGCAAGAACCGGGCGCCGTGGTAAAAGCATGCTTCGTGGTAACAAAAGCAGATTCCGCTTCCACAAATCCGCTTCGAATGGCACGCCCTTGACAAAGGAGGCGTGTCAAAGGAAGAGCAATCTCCGAATAATCCCGGATGAAACGCCGATAGAAATTGGCAAACCCAAGAAAACACTGAACATCTCGAACGGATGAAGGTGTTTGCCACTCCAGAATAGTGCTGACCTTTTCAGGATCCATAGAGACTCCATGTGGTGTGATGCGATAGCCAAGAAACTCCACATTATCCTGCTCGAACTGACACTTCTCACGTTTGGCATATAACCCATGCTCACGAAGCTTCTGAAGGACCTGTCGAACATGCCTCTCATGTTCTTCGAGAGTCTTAGAATAAACAAGAATATCATCCAGATAGATGATAACAAAAGTGTCTAAGAACTCTCGAAAAACATCATTGGCCATATGCTGGAATACTGCCGGGGCATTGGTAAGTCCAAACGGCATAACTGTATACTCGAAATGGCCATACCGCCGAATAAGATTGTAGGCACCCCGAAGATCAATCTTCGTAAAATAATGCGCACCTTGAAGTCGCTCCAACAACTCTGGGATCAGAGGAAGCGGATACCGATTCGGTACCGTGATTTTGTTGAGGCCGCGATAATCAACGACCACCGCAAATAATCATCCTTGATAGGCTCCCAAATAGGGACTGAGAATGTCGAATGAAGCCAGTAGCTAGATTCTCCTCAATATAATCCCGCAAAACCTTCAATTCGGCAGGAGATAA
Source organism: Isoetes taiwanensis (assembly GCA_021234155.1). Lineage (NCBI taxonomy): Eukaryota > Viridiplantae > Streptophyta > Lycopodiopsida > Isoetales > Isoetaceae > Isoetes > Isoetes taiwanensis. Next base: position 26,409,928 of record JAJEKV010000005.1, read on the forward strand.
ACCATATATCGGACCATATGGCGGCGTCGTCCCCGGCTGCAAATCAATAGGACAATCATATGGACGATGCTCGAGTTTACCGCCTTGACTTTGTCAAACACATCGTAGAAATCGCCATATTTATCTCGGGAGCATTGGAGCAGTTTTCATGGTGCCGAAGCTAGCCGACGGGTGAACCTCAATTGCAAATACCGAACTTGATCTTGCCTTCTAGATTTATCGAACCCGCTAAGAGAAATCTTCGAGATAATGTAAAACCGAGGGCATGAAGAAGCCTCTACACGAAAGGTGAGTAGGAACATGAGCAGAACAGAACGTGGAGCAGGAGCAATGGGAACATGAACTGGAGCATGAACTAGATCAAGAACCGGAGCGTAAATGTGGACCGGATCAAGAGATAGAGCAGAAATGTAGACCGGAGCAAGAACTGAGCAGAACCGAGACCGGAGCAAGAATTGGAGCAGAAATGTAAATCGAACCGGAGCGTAAACCGGAGCCGAGCCGACATCATCAAAAATATGATCGAGTCCGGGGCATAAACCGGAGTAGAGGCAAGAGGCGGATCGTAACATGGAACAAAGACAAGGACGGAGTCGGGGGCCCGCGACAATCGCACGGATCGAAGTCGATGTTGATGTAGAGACCGACCGAGATGAACTAAAACTAGAGCTAGAACCAAAGAAATCGAAATGATCTAGTACGCCAATCAATCAAGGGTTATGTAGCTCGAGCCGTATGCACTCCAAGACTATTGGCGATGAGGGCTAGCAATGAGATTGAAGGAAATAATGACAAGAAACTCCCTCGAACAAAACCTCAAGAGGCGCAGCATTACATTCCCCGCGGATCGCACTGGGAGATCTCCGCCCATCAATCACTTCGGCGTAAGGTGATGCTCAACCTTGCTTCTAGGGATGGCGTGCTTACCGGCAAACGCACTATCCATAAAGCAAGCATTTGCACCACAATCAAGTTGCGCCAACACTTGCAATTCTCCAACTTCGATTTCAATGATATAGGGATGAAGAATGCCTTGCTCACCTTATCCGATGGAATAAACATGCCGTGAAATGTGGAAGGAGTTCGAGAAAAAAGGCCACCGACGAGAGACTCCTACTACTCGGACCGCCCCCGTTTTCCCGACCGATTTAGGGCGCTTCACGTGGCATCCACGAGCGATATGGCCAGCTCCTCCACAAGAGAGGCAAAGATTAGCCTCTCTCCCGGCCGCTTCTCGGCCGGCGAGATAAGGGTCCTCGAACTGCCTCGATCAATCCGCATAGGCTCATGTCCGTGATCCGCTAGATTCTACGAGATAAGGCCCGAAGGCGTGAGCTATAGGCGCTTGTGTAATTGGAAAGACCTCGACTACGCCTCTCTTGCCTACGCTCGAAAAAGCCGATTATCACATCGAATCGCAAATCTGATGGCTTCTTCCAAACTCGGGGATCCTCCATAGACAACAACATGTCTTTGACATCCTCTCGTAACCCCTTCTAAACAATCTCGGTGCAATATCATCCCGTGCAGTATCTCTTGTGAAATTCTCGATGCATATCTTGAAGCCGGACGAGAGCCTTGCTTTAAGTTGCAAAGTTTTGTGGATCACTGTATTGACGACGGTGTCTCCAAAGCATGCTTCGAAGTTCGCAAAGAAAAGCAAAAAAATCTTGCAACTCGGGGCTCCTTTCTCCAATAAAGGAGCAAACCAACTTAGAGCTGGCCCCGTGAGAAGAGAACCAATCAGCCCCACTTGTTCTTGAGTCGTGGGATATCTATGAGGATGGAGCTGAATCACAAGCCCGATCTCGATTCAAAAACCGCGAGCTTGGACCGAAAAGTTGCCAAACTTCTCTCGACAGTCGATCTTAGGCTCGATAGCCTCAATCCCGAGCTAGAAGCGTATTCATGTGAAGCAATACGTTCCTTAAGCTCTTTATTGTCCAACCGCAAATGGCATATACTTGAACAAGCCGTTGGACCTGTTGTAATAAAGTCGAACCCTCCTCCATAGATATAAAATCACCAAATATGAGTAAAAAAAAAATGCTTAGGATCGAAGCGCACCCGGAACCGGTAAGGGATTCCGGTTCAAACCGGCATGAACCTACTCGAAAACAAGGAAAATACGTGGAAAATAACGCAAAAAAAATACGAAAAGAAATACGCCAAGATCGGCAAAGAATCTGATATATGAACAGAATCAAGAATACAATGGCCCAAGGCAAGCGGAATACTGTGAGACGGATGCCTAGAAGGCTCAAGACCGGCGTTGAACCTAATGGTTTGACAAGAAGGAGGTGCCTCCTTATATATCTAGACCAACGGTCCGATCGCGCCACTCAATGGATGAGATCGCGCCAAAGTGTCGCTAAGATGCATTTAGGTTCTACAACATTCTAGAACCTTCTGGAGATAGTCACACATATGAGGAGGACGTGAAGGAATATCTTCAACAAATATTGGTAGCGCACTTGGCAAGGGTGTGTGACTCGCAACTGGAAGGTTGCGAGTTCAAACCCTGTCTTGTGCAACTACCCTTTTGCATCCGTGTGACGACCATCTTTTGTACATAGGAGTATAATGTTCGTATGATACGAATATCCGTATGGTCGTCACACCACCCTTGCATTTGCAACACTGTTTGCTTTACCGTACATATTAACAAGAGCATTTTCAACAACCAGAGATGATTTGCACCCTACTTCATAAGTATAAGCATGAAGTAACTTACCTTCTTCGAGAAATGCATGGCTTCTGCATGCATTTAGACATGAGATGAAGCTTCTGCGACACATATCCCAAAAAAGATGAAGAGCATCCTGGTCCAACCCATGAAAGACACAGGCTGCAATCATGGCATTCCATGTTACCAAGTTGCGATTAACCATTTTATTAAATACAATCCAAGCATCTTCAATTTTACTGCATTTGCTATACATATGTACAATGGAAGTGCCTAAAACAACATCTGACTCAAATCCTTTGTAAATACTGTGGGCATGGATGAGTTTTGCCTCTAAGAGAAAAAATGGGGTGTCACATACCTTAAGAATTGTATTGAATGTGATGATGTTTACGTCCAGGTTCTTGGCATTCATATGGCAAAAGAGACCAAGAGCTTCCTTTCCATAGCCAAGGGAAGAATAGGTTGATAACATAGCATTCCAAGATATTATATTCCTCTCTGGCATGTTATCAAACACAAAAAATGAGTCAATGATGCTGCCCCAATTGGCATACATCCCAATAAGAGTATTGGACAAGAATATTTCATGAAGTTTATTGATAATGAGAAAGGCATGAACCGGTTTGCCCCGTGAGATGGTTCCCTTTTAGACAAAGAGGGCAGCGCGCATGTGCTAGGTTCCAAGTTTTACCAAGCTCCACAAGGGATGTAAAGTTCCCGACGGTGATCGAGCATTTCGACATATAGATGGAAACATGGCATTTCCAACAACATCTACTGGTGCACTACAACCATAAATCGTAGCCATTCATTGTTGCTTTAAAACTTCCTCCTTTACAATGTTATTTCTGACTCTAATTGCCACATTTGATTTGTAGATGCCAGGGTTGAGAAAACAACTTGCCGCATAGGAAAACTTCTTTCCCAATCCAATTACAAATACGCATGCCAATATATGTATTCCTGCAAATATCAGACAATACTTAAGTAAATGCATTTTCCTTGAAAGCATATCGTATGAACCTCATTATAACTACATGCTATAATCATGTGTTCTAAATTCCCATGTAACCTAAACACGCCAGAACATTTTGCCTATGACTCTGCAAGTCGATATCTGCATTTGTCTAAAACTAAGAATAGAATAAATTTTTATCGTCACTGAGGCCAATTGACCTATGGGACCAAAAAAAGGAGGCGCAGCAAGTGTATTACTAAAAACGAAGACGAAGAAGGCATGAATTAGATATTTGTGATGAAACTATGGATGCAGCTTAGATTTTGTGTGTTGTTTACAAAGTATTGCTCTAATTTCAGCTTTAGATTGAAGCTTACTTCTATTGTTTTGATGTCTGATAGTTGCTATGTTTTCTTGGTTCTGTAGGTTTTGTACAGAGTGGTGTGGGCGATGAGGGGCATCAAGAGTATCCTGTGGCAGCCCCAGAAATTGTGGTTATTGACGAGAGTAGCAGAGATGATGGGAACGCGGCTACATCCGCTAGAAGAAATGCTCTTGATATGCATAGGGGCAAATAGGCCAGCACTTGATGGATTTGGAGCTGATGTGTCGAATTGTTTCTATCGTTGTTAGGAATGTGCGGTTGTCTCTCAGTCAGCTTCTGGATTACTTGCAAGAGGTGGTCAATTCACTTCAGTTGGAGGAGCTGCGTGCATCTCAGAGGGAGAGGGGCATGTTGCGAGCACAAGTGAATATGACAAGAGGCGTGATGATGCGAGAGTTGCGAGAGGTGGAAAGTATAAGGCGACGACATATGCATGGTATGAGGGGATGAGGAGAGGATGTTGATAAGAGATGTGGGATGTAAATATGTTGTTCTGTGTTGTTGTGTTTATTTTTCTTGTTAGTACGGATGTTATATGAGAGCGATATGGCTTGGTTGTATGTGCACTAGTATGTTTGCACAAATGTACATGTGATGTTGGTTCTGTTGGTGAGTAAATGAAGCTTATGTGAATAAATAGAGCTTATGTGAATAAATAAAGACTATGGTTTGCTTCAATGGATCTCTTCTATTCAAATTTTCACAGTCATTTTTATTTTAAATTCAGTATTGGCCGTGGATGTGGAATATTTACCAAGAAACAACGTAACAAAAAAAAAAGGGTAAGAAAGGAAATGAAAGAAAAAAAAGGAAAAAGAACAGACGAAACTAAAATAGACGAAACATATCAGAGCTTCGAAAGCTTTCCTGGCAGAGCTGGTTGGCGTCGACTCGGTTTGTATGCCGAAGTTTCAATTGTTCTTATTAGAGAAAGATGAAGTTTGAAAGCAATACCATCCAAAATATTCTGCAAGTAAACCGTCCAGTGCAATTTTGTAGCATCCAGGAAGTAGATGATGAAGCTTTCTGCAAACCCTGTAGAGCCAAGAACCTGAACAAAACTGAGACAAAAGAATTGAAACAAAGAGGGGTCAGAAGTCATAGGTATCAAGGAAGTGGAAGTAATCACGAAATTGAGGCTGCAAGATAGGTCTGCCATTGCTTCCTCAATTGACTAACTCAATAAGCCTGTCTGAGTTACAAGTAGACATGAGATGAATCATGGTACCATAGCAGTCGGGCCTGCCCCTATGATAATAGTAACATTCTCTGTAAAATTTGAGCTGTTGATCTGTCATATTGGCACTGTTGTTTTTTTAGGGTAAGAATTTTTAGATTAATATGAAAAGGGGTACACGATCTTCTTGTGGGCTCCACAATAGGCCAGATAGGAAGTATACAACGCTCCTGGTCACTAGATAGAAAAAATTGTAGCAATAAATGCACGCAGCCATCAAACTGAAAAGCTACCCAAAGAAAAAGTCCACGTACTATGGTCAAGGATCTCAACCTCTTCTTCATCCTTGCAAAATGATATGCTCCTCAGCCTTTTAGTTCTTCCAGTACTAGAGGGCGTGGCCTTCTTCCCAGCTATTGTAGGTACTATGGGAAGGTAATAGCACTTGTAGAGTGCAATCAAAATTATCCCTCAAGATCCTGAAGAACACGCCGATGGAATACCTAGAAGAATAAGATAGGCAAGTCGCTCTGGATTGTATGAGAACGCCTGAAGATCTGCCGTCTTCTCCTACTAGCAGTACTATAGAGGCTGACTTGCTTTTCCAGAGGTACATTCCACTACCAAGAAGCCCAACCCGCAAGATTTTAAGCAGAATAGAACTGTACTAGACAAGATTGCCAACTGTCTTCCCACTAGCAAGGTACTACAGGCAAATCACCAAGAGCTCCCTTCAATACTAGAGCAACCCGCTACTGCACTTGAGCTGTCTCAACCTCTTCTCTACAATAAAGGTACTATAGACTAGGCTACTCTAGGACGTTTGAATGACGAAGGCCGATTCCCTAGGAGTAGTAGTGCTGGGGTTGCCAGGGGTTCGACTACATCTATTCCAGTAACGGGGCTCTCTTTTTCCATCAGGATAGCTTTATAGAAACAGAGCTAGGGCAGGATGATTGTGCTAGGGATGTCATATTTCTATTGTCAGATGTATATGTTGTTTCTGCAATTGTAGCAAGAAGAGAGATATGGTTGAGGAATTGGAGAAGAAGGAAAGGAACATTGCTGGCAGGAATTCGATCTAGGTAACATCAATGGGACTCCGCAATGTTTTTAGGAGCATTAGTCTCTACAGGTTTTCAGTTTTGATTACCCGAAGAGTATCCTCTCAATCTATGAAATAATATAATCGACGAACAAACAAACTTGGAGTCCAAAATCTTTCGAACCTCAAACTCTTTGTGATCATCAATTTCTACTGGTCGGAGCAGTGGAAGAACTCGATCTGGAAAGGAATTAGGTGTGTATGGCTCCAATAGTGAAACATGACTGAATGTAGATGAACAGCTGGAAGGAGCTCATGTCGAAACGCAACATCACTCGTCTAAGCTGTGATCTGGTAAGAATCGAGGTAAGATAGTTAAGCTTGTTGCAAAAGCCAAACGAGGTCATCCACACAAGATGTAGGAGCTTCCTGATGATTTGTCAGCGTAATTCTGATAACATTTAAAAGTTTAAGTAAGAGTGGTCCATTAGATAAGAAAACTCAAGGAAAAAAACAATATAATACTATTCCTGCTTGTGCTCGGAAAGGATGGTCTTGAGGGTCTGATTGAAAAGCTCGAGTTTCGCCGCGACCAAGATTGAGATCAAGTAATCATATCCAAAGTGACAAACAAGAGACTAATGAGGATGTCGGATAGAGTTCGTAATAAAATGGAATCGGGTTTGTGGTAGCTATTACAATGCCGCTTTATATTAAAGTGGGTCACATTCATATGGTTGGGACTTCTGGTTTGTAGAAGCATATACGTCGCATTATATTAAAGTGGGTCGCATTCATATGGTTGGGACTCATGCAGTAAAGTGAGACTCATACAGAAACTACTAAGTTTTGCATTGAATCACTATTAATTTTTCATATCATAAAAACTCAACTAACTCGTGATATTTTTACACGGTATTTTGCAAGCCACCAGTTGCGAATATTTCCTAGGTATATTCTCATATGCAAAGAAAAGCGAATATTTCCTACATATTATGAGAAGTTGGAGGAGGGGAGAGAGGGGAAGGGAAGTTGGAGAAGGGGAGAAGTTTGGGGAGGGGGGGGAGGGAGGGAGAGGGGAGGGAAAGGGGCAAGGAAAGCTAGGGAAGGGAGGAGTGGGGAGGGGAGAAATTAGGCAAGGGAGGAGGGAAGGGGGAAGCCAACCAAAAAGTTAGGGAAGGACGCGGGGGAAGGAAGAAGTTGGAGGGGGGGAGGGGAAAAGCCACTAAGAGCAAGAGGGATGGATCCTCCCTTATACATATAAATTACATTAATAAATGAAATATAAATAATAATTAATTTATATATAGATATAAATTAAATTAATTAAATATGAGTTAAATTAATTTAATGACTGCTTCTCGACATGGTAGTTAGGAATAGATGAAAAGCCTTTGGAACCAGGTCACCTTCAGAATAGCAGGTCGAGACAGCCTTCTGAACCAATTCGGGTCTCCTTCAGAATAGCAGGTCGGTTTGCCTTCAAAACTAGGTCGATTTAGAACCAGAAAAGCCCTTCCAATTTTGTCTTTCTGCCCGAACTAAGCAATTTTGCCTTTGAATCTAGTTCAGTAGATCTGCCGATTCTGCTCTCGAAAGATATGAAGAATATGTGTCTACAGGTCAACAAGGACGTCTGCCTAGATGGCAGTCATATCATCAGAATAGTCGTGACCATGCTGAAGAGGTGTGGCGACACACGATTCGTATCCTACTAAACCCCCCAAAACAAGAGCCAGGCCGACACCTGCAACTCTTGAGAGGCAGGGCGACACCATTGCCCCAGGAGGTGTCGGACCCATACCCGGCCCACTCGAAGTGACCGACTATAGGCCTAGCCCGCTATGGTTCCCCAGTAGCTGCGCTCAACAGGGATCTCCCTCCACTTTGCCACTAGCCCCGTTGTATGGTGCAAAGTCACATCATAGCCCCCGCAGCCGGGTGGGTTCCTATGCACTAACGGGTCTAAACTCGGAGCATCATCTAAATAATGGCTACATGGTGCAAAATTACATCATAGCCCCCGCAGCCGGGTGGGTTCCTATGCACAGGCCGCATATAATAGGAACTAACGGCACAGTGACATAATACACATACGGAAATGAATACGGGGTCCCAAAAATGAATACGGAATACGAATACAGAAAATACGCATACGGAGAATACGGGAATATTCCCTTCGAATATTCTACAAGAAACATGTTTGTACTCATTTTGATCAGCTTAATCTCTATTTTTTAATTATAAGAACTGTTTAATCTTCTACTGCAATAGTAAGTAGTTATTTATCTGATAGTATTAAAATTCCAATAGTATTAAAATTCCAATATGGAGTGATCATCTTCCACGACGCCGCAACTTCCACGACGTCGCCCAAAAGGTACAGATTGAATGCTTACTTGTTTTTTCCCCCTTTCGTTCGACGAGATTGATGGATGCCCTTTTCGACTTTTTTTTGGCTTGCAACAGAATAACTCTCGATTATTAATTTATAATCAGAATATCTAAACATGCAAGTCAAATACCAAAGCTGGAGTAGCTCAGTTGGCTAGAGCGTGTGGCTGTTAACCACAAGGTCGGAGGTTCAAGCCCTCCCTCTAGCGTAATTTTGAGAACACGCAGCTTATTTTTCTGTTTTGTCAATCAATGGTTTCTGTTAATTTTCCTAATTTGTATACAATGGTTAGACTTAGATGCATGTTTCTGAAATTTATGGTTTGAATGCGACCATTTTCTTTATTCCCATGTTTAAATCTACGATTCCATCTGTTAAGTGAAAAGTCCACAAGATCGGGTCCTCCCTCTAGCGGAATTTGAGAATACGTAGCCTATTTTTCTGTTTTGTATACAATGGTTCTGTTAACTGAAAAGTTCTGGGTTTTTTCCTTTTGGAGCTGCAACTTGTCGTATGTGTACTAAATTTTTTTGTGTTTTGTATACACAGTGGTTCTGTTAACTGAAAAGTTCAGAGAGTTCTTTTCTTTTGGAGAGGGCATCTTGTCTTGTATGTTATTGAATAGCTGATTTTTCTGTTTTGTACACAGTGGTTCTGTTAACTGAAAAGTTCTCAGGGTTTTTTTCTTCTGGAGAGTGCATCTTGTCTTATGTGTTATTGCGTAGTTGCTTTGTTTTGTACCATGAATAGTCATTGAATAGTTTGGTGTTATTGAATAGTTGTTTTGTTTTGTACCTTCATCACCTGCCGAGACATCAGATTGCAGCTTGTTTGTATTTTATGTGACTCGTTATTCTGCATGCATGTTCTATATTTATGTATTGAATAGCTGATTTGGTCTGCATTTCAAACCGCACTTTCGGTTGCACTCAGGATGGATAGATTCGAGTTATAATACATAGAAAGAAAGATGTACAAAATGCACAACTTAGAATAACAGTTTGTTGCATTCATTCACCGATTCTGATTACAACCTATTCAAGAAAAAAAGAAGAAACCCGCCTCGAACATAATTTCTGAGCAAATGAACAAAGTATGTTTACAGGGGAAGCTCTCCACTGTCAGCAATTCTAACAGTACTTTTGGGAGCCCCACTCTGAGTGCCTTCAGCCTCGACCTTAAAAACAACATCCATTCCACTGATAACCTTCCCAAACACAACATGTCTACCATCAAGCCAGCCAGTCTTAACAGTAGTGATGAAGAACTGAGATCCATTAGTATTAGGTCCTGCATTTGCCATAGACAAGACACCAGGGCCAGTGTGCTTAAGCTTAAAGTTTTCATCTGCAAACTTGGCCCCATAGATAGATTCTCCTCCCCTTCCATCTCCATGGGTAAAATCCCCTCCTTGGATCATAAAACTAGGGATAATACGATGAAAACTGCTGCCTTTAAAATGCAAAGCCTTACCACTGGATCCCATTCCTTTCTCACCGGTACACAGAGCTCGGAAATTGTCCACAGTTTTAGGAACTGCATTACCATAGAGCCCCATAACCACGCGACCTGCTGCCTTCCCATTGATTTCCACATCAAAATAAACCTTGTGAGTAATTTCTTCCAGATTCTTGTCCTGTTTCTTTGCCGCTGTTACGAAATCTGTCAACAGAGCCAAAGTTAGGATCGCCAAGAGCGTCTTCATGGCTGCCATGGCGATTTAGGTAAGAGACCTTCGGCGCCGGCTTTAGGGCATTTAACTAGCGAAGCAGCATATGCTATAAAGGTCCTTCGACGTGTTTAAACGAATACGGCTATGCCACATGGAATAAAAAGCCCCCATTTTGAAGAAGGGAAATTATCAAAATGTTGTTTAAAGCCACTCGAACCAAAGAACATTTTGCTAAATATGGTAATACTAGAAAATTGCTAGGCTATAATATATCTTTGAAATCTTTTATCCAACAAAAATCATTGTGATCACTCAGCCTTTGTGCTCATTCTGATGCCGTTATTACTAGTACAAATGCATGTCTAATATTGTATTATCCATTTCTCGAACATATTGCTAGACATGTGTGCCACAAATGCAGCTTGGATTTCTTGAAAAGTATAATCCTTATATTGCTTTCTCAAGTGCCCATGGTTTTTACAAAGATCTACATGTTGTGCCATCCAAATCTGCAATAAAAATAATTATAGCCATAATGCACTCGAAAATCATGATACAGATCTAGACTGACGCAATCACTTCTACAGCATGAATCTTTGTAGACTCATCTATGGAATTGTTGGCAGTACGACCCGCAGAAAAAGTTTTAGAATTTGTGTGTGAGGTTTGCAATCCCATTCTAACTTTCGCTCTTTGTGTAGGTCAGGGGCAAGGATATATTACTTATTATGAAGATGCTGCAAGCCACCCTTAAATGAGGACAGTTGTATGGGAGGTGCGTCAGCTATTTTTCTAGTTTTGATGACATCAACTTGAGAAGGAAACCTATCTGATGTCTTGATCCAAAGGATGAATGGTTCATACTCTAAGGCTTAAAAATGTTTGTATCTAAAGGTACAACCAAGTCTTGTTGGAAAGTAAGCTTTTTTAATCTAGAATGGATTTGTAAACGTTTGTGATCTATTAACTACAAACTAGATACGAGCTAATGGTTATATGTAATGTTTATAACATTTTGAAATTTATTTTTTTGGGTTGCCCCTAGGGGGGCAAACCCTCGTTTATGTGGTGGGCATATTCAAGTATATGCTGGCATATACCTAGCATATCTTGATGATCGCTAAAAAACCGGTCACCGCTCAGAATGGTCTGGTCGGCCGACCCCCATTATCGACCGCTACATAAAACGCTATCCGCCGGACTTGGCTATGGCTTCTGCACCTCGGATTCTGCCCTCCCTTCCGCGCCTTCCGTCAGGGTTCTTGCGAGTTGAGCACATGTTTATCCCTTCCTTATACCCTCTAGGGCATAATCTCATCTCCCTTAATCTCAGCTATGCAACTCTTGACGATTTGGGAGATTTTTGCCCTTCTTTCTTTACCGCTCAGCTCATCCAAACAGGTGACTACAATGCTACCCAAATTATGGACGCCAAAAGCTCCCTTTGATTCATCCGGTATGGATTCTTTTCGCATTCTTGATATGTTTTATCCGTCTATGAACCCTAAAGTCTATAATCTATGGAGCAGATTACCGATTTTTGCATGTGGAGGTATCGGTTTAGGGTTTGCATATGCACATCAAATGGTAGACGGTCCGCAGGATTCAAACCGAAATCGATGTGTTGAACGTTTGAGCCAAAGACCGTCCAACCTTTGGTTGTAAGATGCTTCAACTTTGACAGAGCGAGATAAACGGGTTAAGATCTATTGGGGTTCCAACTACACTTCATTCCAGTTGTCTCGCTCATATATGGCGGAAGATATGTGAGGCAAGATGCATGCGGCCAGATATAACCGCATCACTTGCCATGTTGATCAACCGCAGAGGCGGTCCGCGGATCTACGAGGAGGATTACTTTTGAAATGCAAAGATCCTTTACATGCTGCCAACACCATCAGTAGGAGAACTAAATGTAAAGGGATTGCCTTTTGCAACTAAGATGCCCTTTGCCATTGATGAAAGCTTGATGAAGACTTAAAGGTAGACCCGATTGATTATCAGTATGCTCACCAATCGTAAAACTGCGATATGGTCGAAAAAAGATCTAAGAATGGAGCCAAACCATCTATATGTGGTCTCGCAATCGCATGCACAGTATGACAAATAAATCTATGGTATGTAGCCACTTTTAGATAATGCAGATAAATATGCAAAGCCAAAATAGGTTGCCGACACATTGACTCAGTTTATCTGTGATGTTAATTTGGAATAACAGATTCTAGAACTTCGAGACAATTGTCTAGGCTTAAGAACGGCAAAGGACATGGGCTATATTTAAGTGGCGATTGCTCTAGTTGGGACTATGTGCGCTATTTATCATGCCATCAAACACACAGGACTTTTTACTTGCCTTTTTTGCTTGCAAAAATGGGACCCCCGATTGGCAAATGCACCTGTGGTAAGCTTCTTTTTTTACTCATGCTACGTGCGGAGATCATCTTTTTGCAGGAATTGATGACTCTGCCAAACTATGATGCGTGGGGAAAGCAGGCCACCGATACTGGCATGTTGTTTGTGGTAAGGTTTTATCTTGATTTTCGAGTTTTTGATTTTGATGATTGTTCTGCTCTAAACGCAGTTGCTACCATTGCCCAGCTGAACTACGGTTCTGCTAAAATGTCGAAAGAGGTCAAATCTTCTTTCATTTCATAGCCTGCTTGCCTGGACATCTGTGCATCATAACTGAATAGATATTTAGCTGTCAGAATGCATCACAAAGGTTTATGGTGTGAATAATTCCATGACTGACAGAATACATCCCAGACGGTAAAAGTTCCTTTACATCTTCTTGGGTGTCGATGCTTAATATGGAATGTATCCATAGTTGTTAGTTAGCTATGCTAATGTTCTAAGAAAAGCAGTTTGTTTCATGTTGGTTTGCATTTGACCATGATTATTCTTACGTTTGTATGTGTTGTGCATGTTTTTTGTTTCCATTTTGGATTGTTGTTTGTGGCCATCCATGGCCATGATTTTGCTTAAATCTTCAAGATGGTTAGCCATGATTTTACTTGCCACAGTGTTATCAAGATTCATGCAGAGAAGGCGAGATGGGCTGGACACACTCCCAGACTGCAAAAATCCAATATTCTTTCTTTCAAGCTAATCATTTACGCGATCATTTTAGGTTTGTTAAGCTTCCTGCATGTTTTCTCAGAATTTGTGCACGAAATTGGAATAGATCTATGCGATTTCTTATTTTTGTATCATTGTAGTTGTTTCTGCCAGTACTGTAGTTGATATTTTCTGCCCCGCGACTAACTCCCCTTTTCCGTTTTTTAGAGAAGCTCAGATACAGGAGCATTTTTTTGTATGCCAATGCTAGCAGTTGCGGAGATGTTTGCTTGAATCTTTGAATGTTGCTAGCTTGCCCTTACTAAGGGACGATTTGCCGATGCATGTTTTCGACAGAGTAGGCCCACAGCTTTGAAGATTCATGATTAGCCAAGTAAGCTCCACTAGATTATTTCTTCTTTTCATCTTTGCTTTGTTATTGCACTTTCTTCTCTATAAGAACTTTTGTCATCTGCTTTATAGACCAGATGGTGTGGCTAAAGATAGATAGATAGATAGATAGTAGTAGCCCTTGAGCTGTTTAGCAATGTAGGCAATGTCTGCTTTCCATTCCCGCATCTTTGCATGGCTGCTTTTGATGTTTTTGTCTTCTGCCTGTTGCCTCTTTTGTGAAAGACACAACACTCATGATGTTTTCTCTTAGGAACAGTCTCTTGGCAAATAGATGCATAATATTCTGGAGGGTTATGGAACTTTTGGACAAGATATGGTGGAGGGATCTTATTTCAGATGCTTTACATCAACATTTTTGGGCCATAAATGAAACTGCCCTTCATAAATGAAGAAGAAACATTTGTAAACTTGGAGACAGGTATTGTACTTATCTTTATGGCTCTTATAATAGAAGTCAAAATTTGAGTTGCAAGACAAATTCCATAATAACTAGAGCTAATTTTGTCGTAAAGGTTGTCCTAATGTTGGAGTATTTATAGTTTAAATATGATATACAATGTTGAGAAGCAGTAGATTTTGTGTTGCGAGTGGGCACTTTTCCAGCGAGCCAGGTTGCAGTCGCCCTTCCAGCTTCTTTGTAATTGTTTAAGGTTCAGCTATGCTCTTTTTTTAATTTTGCTATTCCCTTGGTGAAGGAACAAGTTCCGTGGTCGCACATTACAAATGCATAACGTAGCGACTATCATGCAGATCGATTTTGGAGCAACAAATGATTGTCCGATTTCCTAAATCCTCGCTTTGTTCTTTTTACCCCTAGTGAAATCAGTGGCTATGGAAGACCTGTTCATTCCTATTTCGTCTCAACCTAACATTAATCGAGATGTCGGGTTTTCAAGGTCGTGATGCAAAATTTGTTTATATCCCGTGTATTATTGTGTTGCTCATTTGTTGTTCGTATTCATTCCTTTTTAAGTTTGCAGCTTTGAATATAGCCTCTTCAGATACATGAAATGATAAATGATTTGACATCTTGCAACAGATTGCATCAATACAAATCTTCTTTTACTACCATATTTGAGGTTATTGAAGATGATGCTCAGGCATTAGAACTTACGAAAAATATTAAATATATCTTGATAGTTAGGGGTATAGAGACACTATAGAGTATATGGATGCAATAGATTATTGGAGTAATTAGACAACAAAGATGCCATTTTGTTTAGCAAAATTCACTTGATTCATCTTCCTTAATTACAACGACATGTTTGATATGTCTCTTGATACATTATTTGCAGATACAACAATGCCAAAAAGTACAGGTGTAATAATGCCAAAAATACAGACATCATGAATTAAGAAACCACTTATTTTTCTAGTGTTTGCAATAAATTAGACGTTTGCCATCAACATTGCCCATAAATATAATGCATCATTAACAAGCCCAAAGTGAACATATGTAACAAGGTGCTGCGCACGGAGGGTTGCCCTCCAATTTCTCGAGGGTGAAGTGGCCTAAATCAAACCGTGAAGTCATGTTTTCACAATATTTAAATTAAAGTAGACCCTTACCATGTCCTGACAATCAATTTGTAGGCCCCCTACATTCATGTGCAAGCCCCTCCACAAGTGCCCCTCGATTGAATTGTGTATGCAATTGAGTTATTTAATGTTGTAGAAGTGTCCGTACGTGTTTTATGTTGTGCATAGCCAAAATATTAGCCATAGCCAAAATGGTCTTCACACAAACATCTGTTGGTTCCAGATCCAGATGCATTTTTTTTTATTTTTTTTTATTTTTTTTTTTTTGCAGCAAAGGAGCTGCTTCTTCCAGACAGAGGCCATGGCCATTTATAGCCGATTTGCATTTTGTTTTAGCCGATTTTACAGTTGCTCGGATTTGATTTCAGAACAGTAATACAAACATAATTATCACTTCTAATGTCTGAGAACTGTATTCTGGTGTACAAATCAACTGTCACATTGTCCAAGATTGCTGTTTGCAGAAATGACAACATTCCATGTATATATGCTTGGTTTTGCCATTCCGTTAAAACCTTGATTGGCCTCAAGTAAACATCCATAAGAAGCAAAGAGGCGGATAAGATTGTCATTTAAAGTGGAGTATGAATCTAACCCATTACGGAGGACAACGTTTTGTAATTGCCTAGCTCCTGCTTTGTCCTTCTTTTCCGAGGTCCTAGAAAAAATATGCAATGCTTCTGGGCATATCTATTCTATTTAGACCATTCTTCTGCATTTCTGCAAAAAGCTCTAGAGCCTGTGGAGCACGTCCAAACTGAGCATATGCTGATATCGTTATACCCCAGGACACCACATCTCTATTTGAAATTTTGTCAAATACACTGTGTGCATTCTCCAGATTCCTACGTTTTGCATAAATATCAACAAGGGTATCTGTGACGTTCCACATATTTATACGCCTTTTTAAGTATAAATACGTGACACGTCACTATGAATAATTAATGGCACATTAATTATTCATAAGCTAAGGTTAGCTATGTTAATAATTAAATTATAAAGGTGGAAACCTAACCTTAAACCCTAATTCGAATTTAGGGCTTAATCTAATATTAAAAGGGCCTAAAATACCAAATTAGTTAATATTAGCCAACCCGGAGCTGCCACCTGGCCCAAATCGATTGGGCAAGGGAGAGTTACTAACTTGGGACCCAAATTGGGGTTTTGCACCCCCATTTGCCCCAATTCGAATTAGAAGCAAGTGGAGATGGAGGAGGAGGAGGTACAGCAGCCACCACCCTTCAAAGAATCGACCAAGAGGAGCCGAGCGCCACCTTTGAGGAGCCCTTTGAGCCCGCCGAAAGCCCACCTTTGCCAAGCACGCACTGCAGTCAAGGCGAGCACCAAATCCAAGGAAGATGGAAGCACCAAATGACAACGGGTCCAAAGAGAACTTCGGTGGGTGGCTAGTATAGCTTGGGAATTCTAGGGTAGCGCCCCTGTGGGCACTTGTAGTGTGTATTTCTTCTCGTTCTCTCGTGTTTTTACTTGTAGGAACTAACCCTTGATTGTAAAGGTAAGTTCTCTTTATATTCTGATTCGGGTTTGCTCTTAAAGGATGGATTGATAGTTCTTTGCATAGTATTACTACTCGGAAATGGGGGAATTAAGGGGGTAAAGACCTCGAGCCATGATAGTAGGATGCTCCTAGGTAGATCCCCTGTACTTCCCATTAGATGCGGCTCTTTGTGTACAAGAGACCACCGGTCGTAGATGCTATGGAATGGCTTAGCACCGAGAAGGGACGCCTAGGTGAAGTGGGGGTGGGGTCTTGCACGAAACATAAAAGGCTCCCCGAGACTCCTACAAATGGGGCTAGGCCTGATAGCCGGTCCACGTAGGGGCGGGTATAGGTCTGACACTCCCTGGGTGTAGTGGTGTGACCCGTATGGGGCATCATGCACTTTGAGTAGATTTAGGGTGAGTAAGTCGGGTACGGATGTGGGGGTCGCTGATGCGGCACGTATTCTCTAGCTCACCCATGGAACCACTTTGGATCCGGAAGGGGACGCTTCCACGACCTGCCTCGTCCGGACCATCGGCGTCATGAACCCCAGGTAGGCTCAGAGGGTGATACCTTGAGTCTGCGTCTCCGGAAGGCTATAGCGA
Source organism: Isoetes taiwanensis (assembly GCA_021234155.1). Taxonomy (NCBI): domain Eukaryota; kingdom Viridiplantae; phylum Streptophyta; class Lycopodiopsida; order Isoetales; family Isoetaceae; genus Isoetes; species Isoetes taiwanensis. The sequence continues at coordinate 26,427,368 of JAJEKV010000005.1, forward strand.
CGCCATAGCGTGAATCGACCCATCTGCAAAGTGTGCACAGGAGGGGCGGATGGAGTGGACAACCCTAGCCATTGTTCTGTGCCAGCCAATGCCAGGTTATACCTCTGTCTGCTGATCTCTTGAGACCGAGCCGTCAGTCTATCCTCACAGGAGTCTGAACCGGGGTAGAACCTGGGGTTTGGGGTGTTTTCCTTAGGGTTAGATGCATATTCTTTGCCGTCGGTACTTGGATGGATGTGCCACCCTTCGTGGTGGTTATTTATATATATTTGTGCTGTGTGCTAACATGTATTCACGCTTCCGCGACGTAGGAGTCCCATTGAAGGCGTGGGCCGAATGACACCTCCGTGTCCTTCACTCGGGCGTCTTTCCATAGATGGCCCGGGATAGACGGAGGGCCCTGCTCATGGCGAGATAGTAGCCATGGGAGGGGAAAGTCCCCGTATGTATACGACCGGGTGTCGTATATATTCAGGGAGCGTCACAGTGGTATCAGAGCATGGTTCTGGGAAGCCAAACTATTGCACTGGCCACATACTAACTCGTTAGATCGTTAGCTAGTGAGCGAGGATTTTGGAGTAGTATAAGATTTGGGTGGTGTAGTAGATGCCATCATGATTGATTTAACGTGGTTTAAAAATGATATTGGTATGTGTGTAGGGGGTGCCCGCCACCTAAAAAAAAATAAAAAAATAAAAAAATTCCTAACCCTAAGTGGCGGGCAGGGGGTACCCGGACGCTCCTGGCGGCCGTAGCGACGTCGAGGTAGGGGGTGCCCGCCACCTCGAAAAACGCGTTTCGCCAGTTTTAAAATTTTAGGGTAAACATTTAAAATTAGGTTAAGAGTAATATTTTTCATTATTCTTTTTAACGTTGGTTGCTTCCTGAGCTCCGCCTAGCCGCCATAGCCACCGAACCCCCAAGCTCTCTCTGCCATAGCCAAACCTCGTTTCTTGCCTTCCTCTCCCAAGCGGCCACCCAGCGCCCACCTATTCAAGATGGAGGAAGCCAAGCAGGTATACAAGCGCAAACCTCGTTACTCTAAATCTTCCCTAGAGTCTCTAATGGCCGAACTGCTGCCACGCTCAAACCCATCGCCAGAAGAAGAGGCTAAAACAGAGGAGCTATTGGAGTATTTTGTTAAACGCTTCTATGAAGGGGTTAGGATACCATACCCGCTCTTCTGCTATAATGAGCGCTTTGTATATTAGCTCAACGCCATCCGGGAAACCTACACCGTAGTTGAAGAGGAAGATGGTGTCCAGAGACATACACGGTTCTTTCCGCCGGAAGGGGATGAGCAAGCTGAAGCCGAGGCCATACAAACGCAGGCCCATAACATCCTGCAAATGGCACAGGCAGCAGACCTACAGTGGCTTGCAGCCGATGACCCTACTCTAGGGTACCGTTATCTAGGAAATGGGATGTGCCTCTTTGATGGGGCATCCTACACCATCCCATCCTTCTAGGGTACCGTTATCTAGGAAATGGGATGTGCCTCTTTGATGGGGCATCCTACACCATCCCATCCTTTTCGTATGAAGAGGAGACTAACCGTATCATCTGGGAAGCTGGAACACCCCCATTTTGTGGGATTGAACCCTTGACCTCCTACAACCAAGTCAACCCCTTTACGTATGGGGTAAGTTCCTCTATCGAGGAATATAATAGTTCTCATTTTATTTATAGCGGCTATGTTTTCTATTTAAATTAGAAGACTACCTTCTATAGGTCCACGTTGTGGAGGCAACAACTCCGCCGGAGCAAGCTCTCTTGCCATAGCCGCCAGAGTAAGCAGTCTTGCCATAGCCACGGGAGTCAACCTCTCTCTGCCATAGTCGACCGGATAACTGGACATAAAGCTAGTATCCCTAGGAATAAACTGACCAAATGAAACGACATAATCTAGCAAGTCCGGCCAACTTGTTATGATAATATCAATTCACTTGGTGGGGCTAATTCCGGAATTTAATTAACAACGACAGGGCAACTCTCTAGAATAGCAGTATGTGTTATATCCTTGGATATTCTTTAAGCGACGATAATAATGTCCAGTTATCGGCGTTCCTTGACCTATATTTTTCCTTTGGTAGATGCCTTGATAACACAATTTCTTCGGGCCTTGCCATGATTCAATCCATACTACATTCATATGCTTTATATTAGACCTTATTCGACGTTATATAAGTAATGTTTTATAGACATAATTATAATTAACGTTGTCTCTCTCTAGTGTCTAAACCTCGACTCGTCTCAGTTCCCAGAGAAAGCATCTCTTTGTTGTCCAACCGACTAGGGACTGCCATGCAGCACCCCTCTAGACCATCGGTTTGGATTCCTTTGATCCTACCACCCTTCAATATTCCTTCTCATTGGTCCTGTTCCTTTTATGGATCACGTCCCCTAGATCATGACACATACTCTGTAATACGTAGTGAGTCCTTGTGTGAGTACAAACCTTGGTATCATTTTGTGCCAAACTTCACCGCCTATATGGCTATGAGTAGTTATCTGCGCCATACGCCTGTCAAATTGACAGCAGTCTACCCTCTTTTGGACTTGTTCTCCCGTACATTCCAATGGCCTCTAACCATTGTTGACTAGTCACCCCCTTCTACGCTATCCAGAGATCTTGTGTTCAAGTCTCTAGGGGTCCGTCATATGTCCTTATGGACGATGCCAATATGGCCTGACGTACAAATGTTGTCTACCTATCTATCTATTTATTAAAAATGTCCTTGGTGAACTCAATTCACCATGTTGTCCTAGGACATGCAAGTCTTCTTCCCCAAGACATACACCAAATCTTTAAAGAGTTTTTCAGCTCTTGCTGCCTTTCAAGCCGCAGGTATACCTTTGCATGTTAGCAAAGACTACCCTTCATGTTAGGGAATAACCTTCCTATCTAGATTGCTAAATATCATTCATAAGGGTCCTTTATTCCTTCTCTTCTTCAATATGTTTTCTACGTCTATGATCGACCCTTACGCCTGCCACAGCGTACACATCTCACCCTTTGGCTGTGATCTTTATTCAGTAGAGTCACCAATTCATTTACTCCTTTAGGTATTCATTAATCGTCTTGTGACTTCTAAGCCGCTATTATATGTTACCTATATTGTTGACCCACCTATCATTGGGGTTATGATTCAACGTTGTCCTGCATCCTCGAGATGTTAGTCATTACATTTCTCTGTCATCATGTTATGCTGTTGTTCTGGCATTCCAAATGACTTGGCGTCCCCATTTAAGCCATAGTCATGGCCTAGGAGCGGGTGAGCCGTGGTACTAATCGTAAATTACCTGGAGTCATCAAGGTGCCTACCTGGTATTTTATAAGTCTTCCCACAATACCGACATTTCATATAACCGCGACTTGTATCCATATTCGAGTCCTGTATATTCTGACTTACACCTCCATGTAACCCATGCTTTTCACCTCTGCCTGATCCAGGTATGAATCATGTCGGAAGGATAGTCTTAAGTGTCTATGCAAGACACATTTCAACTTCTAACAAGTAACTGCTATTTGCTACTCATCCTGGAATTGTACTATTGTACTATTCAACTCCATCATCTTGATCTTTATTCTGTGGGCCCTTGACATTTATTTCAAGTGCCAACTACCCTAGCATGCAACGGATTGCCGGTCCTTTTGCATATTTCGAATATATCTCCAGACCCTTTATTAGTAACTTTGGAGTCGTCTTTCTTCCCTTGTATCGCCACTTAGATTACCTCTAAGATCTGCTAGAGCTCTGCTCTAACTTAGCTAAAGTGTAAACTTGGTAGTTCTTTCAAACAAAACCCATTGCCTATGTGACTTTATGATTTGGCTACGCCACCTACTTCCCAAATGGACAGGGGCCAACTTTATGTTGGACTTGTATATGTTGCCTATATTTTGACAGGGTCTCTAGCTATTTCAACCATTCCTTTGGTACCTTATGGTACTTTAACCCCATACATAAACTTTATTTTCCCCATGGGATTATGCCATAATTCCAAAGGGTTCTATCACAGTCAAAGGCCTTTCCTAAAGGTTCCTTCACTTAATTATCCTTTGTGTTTCGCCATGCTTTGTCACAACTAACCTATTTTCTTAAGTTATCATATGGACTTCAGCTTTTGATCAGCTTCAAATGCTGCCGTCTTTGACTCCCTCATAATAAAGTGGAGGCACTAAAACCTCCTGGTCTTCTAATAGGGAAACCCAATGTTTCAATCTTCGTTAGTAACCGCCATATGATTATTCAATTCCTTACCCCTAACGGATCTATGCCTCAAGGCAACGGGTCCTCTAGCTTCTACTTCGGTACCTACCATTGGTTCCCACGAGTACGGTAACTCTTAGGATATATGGACTATTGGTCTATATATAATCTCACCCCTTGTAATCTATAGACCTCGTCTTGATTTTTATCGGGACTTGGAATTGCTATGTATTGCCTCTTCTCGGTTATCCCTAAGGATATAATCGCCAAAGTCGGCGTACTCCTTCTTTTCTTCTATCAGGGGGATGCCAGATCTGATACACCCTTTTTTTCCCAAAACCGAATGGATGCTCTCAGCTTGTAACACTGAAATAATTCATTGGTATTTACAACCTTTCAGTAGTTAAGCTCTCATTATCGGTTATTTCGACATCCTTCCAACCATCCTCGGGGTGTTTTCGAATGTAACATCACCGTATATGCTAGGCTTACTCTAGCTATTCTCATTGATTTAAACTCTTCTCCTCTCCCTTAGTACGATGTATTTAAGATAGTCAACTCCAACCATTGGGATAGCTTAAGTGCATATCTCTGGTGGACCATACCTTAACCCAATATCTTCGTATATAAGCATATCATTATGCTTCTTCTGTAAACATTGTCACGTAATATGCCACCAGCCTTGTACGAATATTCTACCATCTTCCAATATGACATACATCTGGATGTCGCAATCGACCTCCTTGATATCCTCGCTAGTGTAGTATCATGTGTCCTTCCAACATCCAACATCCAAGACCGCTACGTTGTTATTATATGATATAGTAACATGTGTGCACCAACCTTAAGTCTACACTCATATGTAACTCGTTGACATAGGCATCCAGCTCTATTCATACTTGCGGTCAACTTATTTCCTCAACTTGGTTATCTAGTACCATACACATGTTGTGGTTTCGACACCACTAGCCTTAGTTTGCCTTCGTTCTCAAGCTCTAGTCATTACTTCCGTATTCATATGGAATGTGAACTAAAAGTTCTAGTATATATCCTATCTTCTTTTAGTTATGTTTTACTATTAAATGGTCCTAGTACTTATATACCAACGCGGAATTATTCCTCGGGATACACACACGATACCAAGTCCAGAGCACATCCCCCTTGGTGACATGTTCATTGGGCGCCTACCTTGTTCATACTCCAGACTTTCGTATATTCAACGTGTCATTCCAAACTCTCTATATTTGAAACGTTGTTTACAACAGCTTTCAAGCACCTCTTTTCTCCCACTTGTCATGTGGGTATATTACTTTCGTCGGTTGCGCCTGCTCCTACCAATTGTCGTCTTCTCTTCACCTCGTGTGCAACTACGTTCCACACTATTGTCCAGTCTTTTATTCGGCATCTTGATGCTCCCAACCGACATAAGATGTGGCCATTTCCTTAATTTATATATCATGCATAATGCTCCTGTATTTAACCAGCATCATTAAGCGTATCCACATCGTTACGTGGTCTTCTTTCTCGTCTATAATCTTGCGTCTTTATTGCACACCTCAGGAACAACAGTCTCCTTGGGAAACACAATATATGCATAAATCCTTAATCCGTACTTTATGGATCCGCCTCCTCACACCACATTATTCTCTACCTTTCCGCGCATCATACCTCCATTCAAGTAGCAATAGCTATAAAATGTCGAAACCTACACTTCTGAAGTGGTCTTCCTTTCAGGAGCTGGGTACTTATAATTCAGATCCACCTTAGTATAGTACCTCTCTAACGTGGTCGATGGTAGATAATCATAAACCACTTCTCCATCAGATATATGGTGCTACATCCAGTCTCCTTCTACGTGGAATGGCAATATCCATCATTATATAATAGCCTCAAGCGGGACCAGGCATGTCTTCCGACGTGGACACCATAGTCACAACTGTCCTTCTGTGATACAGGAGGATTGCATGGCCATAGCACATAGCGACCCGGGCGGTGCCAGTTACGTCGAACGTATCTGTGAGATATACCTGTAAATATAAGAGTGTCTGTATGTGTGATAAATTTACGAAAATAATAATAATATGAGTAAGTAATTCAAAGGCGTACCGACGTGGATATAACCTATGGTTAAGATAGACTAGAATAGAGTGAGCGTATGGAAACATTAAAGATAATTAAAAGGAGCTATTTAAACACATAATTAAACATAACAAAAGGAGATAATTATGTATGTCTTACACAAATTTCTGAGAGAATAACGAGACTTAGATTATCTTAGAAGGTTATGAATAGTAATTGATGAAGAACGTGTGCCTGCAGTTCATATTAGAGTATAGGCGTAAAAGTGTCAGATACAGTACCATATAATTGTATTAAAGGGTAAGTCTAAATGTGAGGGGCATGTCAAATACTGAGGGTAGGACCTTATGAGTTGTCAAAACTATAACAAAATAGGAAAACAAAATTCTGATACAAAATTAAATTAGCGCTGGCTGTAATTAAATGGATTGCAAAGCGACGGGAGAATATAATATATATACACAGAAGTTAATATCATTAGACTCACTTTCTACTAAACAGTGCGAGCTTAATAAACTCCGTATTATAATATAAGAACAAATAGAAGTTGCTTGTGTCTATACCTGTCCATAATATATAATCAATTACACGTGTGTATAGAAAGAATGAATTCAAAATTAGCTATACTCTGAAAACAGTCAGACTTCCACACACCTTGACTGTTCACTTCTGACAGTCCTAGGCAATGATCAGGTCTAATCTATACCTCTACCTTCTATCCCAGAGTTATAAATTGCACATTACAAGTCATTTCAAACTTAATCACTTTGAACATGACAAAGTCTGTATGACCTATAATCTCACGCTATCTCTTTAAGGAGGGGAGACTTCCTTCCAATGTACGATGTATTGCCCACAGCAAGAATAGTCTTGATGCTGAGGACAGCATCACTTTTAAGGTGGGGAGAATGTGACGTTCCACATATTTATACGCCTTTTTAAGTATAAATACGTGACACGTCACTATGAATAATTAATGGCACATTAATTATTCATAAGCTAAGGTTAGCTATGTTAATAATTAAATTATAAAGGTGGAAACCTAACCTTAAACCCTAATTCGAATTTAGGGCTTAATCTAATATTAAAAGGGCCTAAAATACCAAATTAGTTAATATTAGCCAACCCGGAGCTGCCACCTGGCCCAAATCGATTGGGCAAGGGAGAGTTACTAACTTGGGACCCAAATTGGGGTTTTGCACCCATTCGAATTAGGAGCAAGTGGAGATGGAGGAGGGAGGAGCAGCCCGGCACCCTTCAAAAATCGACCAAGAGGAGCCGAGCCACCTTTGAGGAGCTGAGCGCCGCCAAGCCGAAAGCCACCTTTGAGGAGCTGAGCTTTTTCAAGCCGGCCCACCTTTGCCAAGCACGCACTGTAGTGTAGCCGGCCGAGCACCAAATCCAAGGAAGATGGAAGCACCAAATGACAACGGGTCCAAAGAGAACTCGTGGGGTGGCTAGTATAGCTTGGGAATTCTAGGGTAGCTACCCTGGGGCACTTGTAGTGTGTATTTCTTCTGTTCTCTCTCACGTGTTTTACTTGTAGGAACTAACCCTTGATTGTAAAGGTAAGTTCTCTTTATATTCTCGATTCGGTTTTGCTCTTAAAGGATGGATTGATAGTTCTTTGCATAGTATTACTCTGAAATGGGGAATTAAGGGGGTAGAGACCTCTCGAGCCATGATAGTAGGATGCTCCTAGGTAGATCCCTGTACTTCCCATTAGATGCGGCCTGTGTACAAGAGACCACCGGGTCGTAGATGCTATGGAATGGCTTAGCACCGTGAGAAGGGACGCAGTGGTGAAGTGGGGTGGGGTCTTGCACGAACATAAAAGGCTCCTAAGACTCCTACAAGTGGGCTAGGCCTGATAGCCGGTCCACGTAGGGGCGGTATGGGTCCGACACTCCACGGTGTAGTGGTGTGACCCGTATGGGGCATCATGCACTTTGAGTAGATTTAGGGTGAGTAAGTCTGCACGGATCGCGGGGTGCTGATGCGCACGTATTCTCTAGCTCACCCATGGAACCACTGTGATCCTGGAAGGGGACGCTTCCCTGACCTGCCTCGTCGGACCGGGGCATCATGAACCCTGGAGTAGGCTCGTAGGGTGATACCTTGAGTCTGCATCTCCGGAAGGCTATAGCGACGCCATAGCGTGAATCGACCCATCTGCAAAGTGTGCACAGGAGGGGCGGATGGAGTGGACAACCCTAGCCATTGTTCTGTGCCAGCCAATGCCAGGTTATACCTCTGTCTGCTGATCTCTTGAGACCGAGCCGTCAGTCTATCCTCACAGGAGTCTGAACCGGGGTAGAACCTGGGGTTTGGGGTGTTTTCCTTAGGGTTAGATGCATATTCTTTGCCGTCGGTACTTGGATGGATGTGCCACCCTTCGTGGTGGTTATTTATATATATTTGTGCTGTGTGCTAACATGTATTCACGCTTCCGCAACGTAGGAGTCCCATTGAAGGCGTGGGCCGAATGACACCTCCGTGTCCTTCACTCGGGCGTCTTTCCATAGATGGCCCGGGATAGACGGAGGGCCCTGCTCATGGCGAGATAGTAGCCATGGGAGGGGAAAGTCCCCGTATGTATACGACCGGGTGTCGTATATATTCAGGGAGCGTCACAGTATCGCAAATAGAAATGTCAGGTTCTAATTCATCATCTATAATTTCATTATGAATCAATCTGCCATGTTCAAGAGCTCCTGTCAATGTGCATGCTTTCAGAACAGTAATACAAACATAATTGTTACTTCTAACGTCTGAGAACCGCATTTTGGTGTACAAATCAACTGTCACGCCGTCCAAGCTTGCTGTTTGCACAAATAACAACTTTCCATGTATATATGCTTGGTTTTGCCATTCCGTTAAAAACTTGATTGGCCTCAAGTAAACAGCCATAAGAAGCAAAGAGGCGGATAAAATTGTCATTTAAGGTGGAGTATGAATCTAACCCATTACGGAGGACAACGTTTTGTAACCTTGATCACTCTGGGCTCCATTGCCGATTACCTGGAAAATAATTCCTAACATCATTTCAACCTAAAACACCCAACAATGCCTCTTCCATGTTCTTGCACTTGGCATACATATCCACAATTGTACTCCCAATGACAACATCAAGTTGCAGGCCACTTTCAATTATCTCCTCATGAATACATCTACGCTTCTCTATTGTGCCTATGGTAGTGTAGGCTTTCAAAAGCCCAAGAAATGTAACTTTGCTAGGTTTCGCGCGATCTTTCTGCATCCTTTGGAAATAATCCTTCTCCATTTTGGGCATATGCTGCAACCATTGCGCTCCACGACACCACGTCCTATTCTGTAATCCATCAAACACATGTTCTGCTTCCTCCAAACTCCCACATTTCCCATACATGTCCAACAAAGGTATCAGATTGAAGCCTGCTCTCAATGATAAGCTCATGGATGTATGTACCTTTCTCTTTGGCATACATGCCAGCACATGCTTTAAGGATGCTAGGGAGTATATATTTGTTCGGGTCTGCACATTCATTCGACCACATGCTCTCGCACAAGTGAAGGGCCACCACATCTTTGCCCAGCTAGGCATTGGCAGTGATAATTGCATTCCAAGTATAGAAATCAATCCTTGTAACTTTTTGGAATGCTTGATTTGCTTCAACCAGAGATTCACAAGAGGAAAGCACACGAATGAGATGGTTAGCCAAGATACCAATAGAATCCAATCCATGGTGAAGGATTATAGACTGCACTCGTCTAGCAAGATTAACGTCATGATTTCTCCATCATTCAAGCACCAAGAAGTTCACCTTTTAACAATCGCCATTTGGTTGGGGTTTGAATCTGCCTTTCAAAAAACCTAAAGCTATGCTTGATCATATCATGTCATCATATTTGCCCGAACTACCTTCTTTTTGGTAGTACTTTCTTATTTTTGTTCTACAAAACAATATACCTGCTACCTAACAATGGCAGCCAGCTGGTGGCCTGATGGGCATATGCCTGAGTATATCTTGATGTAACGGTTAGAACCACCCTGAACACACATATGGCATTGGACTCCCCGTGAATTTGAATGGTCTTCTTTGTAACTCTAGAATCAATCATATATTTGTACCTAGATATTTGACGCCCAAATATTTGAAACCCATCAAAATCCTCATATATCATTGCTTTGTATTACCAATATAATAACGGATATTTGAAACTCCTTAGGAATGTTGGGGTTAAGTTTGCATGTGCATGTTAAAAATTCTCCTCAAAAATCAATACTTTGCTGTTTCTAGTTGAGCAAAATAACTTTGTCGTAACTCATCAAGACATATTGTTTAGCACCATTTTCCTTCAACCTATTCAATCCCCTCACTATTATATAAAATGGTTGCTGCTGTTTGAGTTTTGGGATTGCGTTATAGTTCTACTTGTATGCCCATCAGTAACAAGCATTTACGGCCTCCATATCTCATTAATATTTCCATAATCCTCAGGTATAGGGTTCAGATTGTTTATACTTTATTGCAAAGAATTGAATACTTAAGATGGAGAGTGAAGTAGAAGTTTTTGTTGTTCGAATGGCAGAGCATTTCACACAATAAAATACTTGCACACTTTAGAACTGGCCGCTAATTTGTTGAACAAGCCCATCAAGACACAAAAACAGATCTAAAGAACTCTCATATTTGATTGGAAGCAGAGACAAGGTTGGCACCAATGTGTAGAAGAATTGTATTAAAAACTTGGTTGGCAGATTTAGCTGAGCAATGGCCAACTGCCATAATAAAGAGGCAGCCAATGCAGTCATATACAATATCAGGTTCACAAATAACTATGGCATCACAATCCATTGTGTTAAAAAAAGATCTGATAATGTCTTCCCATGCCGATCAATTCTACGGGATCTATTCACCCCTCCATCTAAAGCATTCTTTATAACAATATTCAGCGCTCTAACTCCACCCAACAGAAAAATAGTCGCATCAGACAAAGGTCTGGGTTGCTTCTGGAATTTACAACTACTTCTCGCATGACTCTTTTCACCCATAATGGAGTGATTATCTCATGCAACCTATAGATATCATCTGGAAAGTGTGGGATAATGCTTACATTTAGTACGTCTCCCTTATTGCATGAGCTACTTGATACAATGGAATTCTAATTCCTGCTTTTGCAGGACTAGAAGCAACTTGAGGAAAGATGTAAGCCTTGGGCTCCTTCCCTTGAGGACACCATACACTATCATCACTACAAGTCTTCACATGGTCAACCTCAAAAATTCCCAAGGTTTTGCACGCACTTCGATCTACAGCCCACGTCACTTGAGCTCTTTCCACTTACCATTAGTTAACTTCATAGTTAAATCACTAAAAAGTAAATTTGAAAGCTCAAACTATAACTTATACCAACTCTTTTTGAAATGTGACCTCCCTCTTGAAGCCAGTGCTGCAGAAAATGGAAATATAATAGATATCCAAGCTGAAATAGCATTGCCTTGATGGACTGGATATAGAGGCGAGAAACGCAAAAGAGATCATTAAGTTACCTGATACCCCCTCCACCTGCAGGCCCATTGGTGTAAAATGCTTCAACTTCATGGCAAAGCTTCATAGCTTGAGCTTGTGAAGTAAACAGGGCATCCAGTCGTAATCTCACTTCAATCGGGATCATATCACCCTCGAGGCATTGCTTCTTAGACTGTCCTTACCAATCATATATGCTAATATGGAGTTTGATATGCCTAGAAATGTTTCTTCCATCCAAGAATAGACCTATAAAACATGTCCATATCTATTTTAAGCAATATAAATTAATCTAAGATTTTACAGTGTCGACGGTGATTCCAGAAATAAACTCACAAGATGTTTGGCAGCAGCGGCATGCTCTTCAGAACATAGCCCCCCATATGAGACCTCTCCCCATCCTTTCCAACCACAGAACTTTTTCTGATACAGCCAAATAGAAAGGCATTAGATACTTTTGACAATAACGAGTAATGAAATATATGAATCATAAACAGCAGCACAACAACTTTCAACTCAATTATCTTACAAGTTACCTCTTGAACAAGTCGAAGCAGTTTTTCTGGCCGTTTCTTAAAGGAGAATTGCGCCCCACTAAGACCAATCGTATTTCTTGTTATAGGTGATAAAGTCACATTTCTGAGGTCCACTATCTGAAACCAAGCCAAATCACACGATATCTTATTAGTATTTATGCATGGACATTTCTCGTGTTTGTTGTTTCACATTGACTGATAAACTCACAATGTCTGGCGTAATATAAGCAGATGGATCATCAATTTCATATAGAAGTTGTTGTGTGCAAGTCCCAACACTAAGTTCACCTCCACTGCCCTCAGCTTTAGCTATGATTACCTTTCCATCCCCCCGTACATCAGCATATGGCAATGACATATCAAGAAGATTCTCGGGTGAAAATCGTCTAAAACTGTCCACTACAAAAACAAGTATACAAGAAATAATCTTAACATACATAGAAAAGCAACTATTGTGGTTACAATTATAGCTTATTTGGTTCAGTGAATTAAGTTCACAAGATCATTCAACTGCAACAAAATGATAGCTCGTTATACTTCTGGTACAAAAATTGTGATTTAAATAACCTTTAGTACAGAACATTTTATGGCCTTCCATATTATGAATGGCAAAAACAAAGATGATTATTATGAAATGCTGAAAAGGAAATGTCTACTTCAACATGCCAATCGGAGCATTGGCATGACATCTATACAAATTTGCCCACTTTCCTCAAGAACACATTATATGAAAACGCCTTAGAACTCATATTTCCATTTTCTGCACTGTCAAATGAATTCAAATTCCTTCAACGTTACACAACTACAGACTCATGGGCCCTTTGGTCATCATCTAACTCATTGCAGATTAATGAAGAACCATCTAGTATTCTTATGAAGTCAAGAGAAACATACCACATACCGGGATGCATGTAATAACTTCCAGTTAATTGTCAACCACATTCAAGAAGATGACCAGCAACTGTCCCCTGAGCAAGCTCTGTGAAATCGTTCCAATTCCAACCAAGTTCATAAACCTACATTGCCAGATAAGCTATCCAGTACTTGAAGGTAATGAGCATAATTCATAACTAAAGTGCGATTCGTGCTCTAAAAAGTGTTATTATCCTTCTCATATTTCTATTCCTTTCTCTCCCCTTGTGATTAATTGACAACAGTCTCGATGGAAGCTTCAGAACGACAGAGGCTAAAATCCCAACTATACCAAACCCTCGAGAAAAGCGATGGCCTCTGGTCGGAGGATTGCCTGCAAATCATATCCTCTTCGGTCTACCCTGCCAGTTACTCGGTTGGAGCATCCTGGATCCAGAACGCAGGTGACCGAGAGTTTACAGCGAATAGTAGGTTTGGAGCAGTCATCAGCATATCCTAGGTATATTCTAGCATATACCTAGGATATGCCATAAACCCACATAAACAAGGGTTTGCCCCCCTAGGGGCAACCCAACAAGGGTTTGCCCCCCTAGGGGCAACCCAAAAATGCAAAACAGGTTGATCAGATCTGGCTCATATTGAATTGAGACTTATTGTTTTATTCGCAAAGTCCTTGCTCATTGTGGTGATTGCAATATCCCTTAGTCTTGTGGATGATGATTAATTCATTTTGTCTACATAGCATCTATGTAGATGCGATAGCATATATGTACATGTGATGATGTATAGAGGATTTGTGTGACATTTCGACATCATAGAAAAATAAGTATAATTTTTATTACAATATCATGGGCTCAATTAGCAATTGTGAAATATTAGCAACACCCAGCACACAGAGAGTACCACGGGCTTCCATAGATACACAAAAGCAACCAGACATACCTTATCCATAACAACAATGATGACAATAGCTAGGAAAAGATTTTGGTTATTGAGAGATGAGCGATGCACCACTAGGGCACCAATTCCTAGGATGCCAAATATTTCTGGACAATAGTATGATTGACACAGATGAACAATCTACTACCAAGTACTTGAAGCATTTGATTATTGCTTCAAGTACTTCAAAGGCAAATTTTAGATATAGTTAATGCCATTTCCACTGCCAGGAAAACAAGAACTACATCGCATGCCACAAAAAGTTTAAACTTCATCTTATGCCAAAAGTTTCAACTGGCTTGGCTGCTCTTTTAACTGCTACCTTTTTTTAGCTCCATCCATCCATCCATCCATCCATCCTGGAGACTGAGAGTTGATTGGCTTTGAGGTATAGCTTTCCTTGTGGTCTTACAGATCCTATGCCAGCTATATTATATTTACCCTCATCCCTGTGGGTTTGTGGCATATTCCAAGTATATGTCAGTATATGCTCGAAAACATGACTTTGAAGTGTGATTTAAGCCATTTCACTCTCGGGTCACGGAGGGCAACTCTCCGTGCGCAGCACCTTGTTTTCTTTGACCAAGATCTCAATTTATTTAGTTAAAGAGAACCAATTGGGTGGCTAAAGCTATTAGGAATGCTAAAGCTCGTTGTACCCTTCCACGCCATTGTGTGAGTATACATGGTCAGATTAATTGATTTTTTCTTCTAATGTTGAAACAACCATCTATCTTTCTTGATTCTTAGTTGATCTGCTTATGATTTTAGTTATTCTTTGCGCATATATTTTGGAGTTGTAGAATTAAATGAGGAGAAGAATTAAACATGATGTTATACTATGGGCATCATAACACGGCTGTGTCTCTTAATGCATTCCCTACAAGTAAAACGCTAGGAGGAGGAAACACGGCCTAGACAACCAATAAGCAATTCACAATTGCGCAAGAATGCATTGGACCTAGTCCCACATCACTCTATACCATCCAAAAGAGAAAACCAAAGCTAGAAGAATTTGATACCCAAGTCGCAAATGGAACAGCAGAGATCTCAAAGGTGTTGGATGCATTGGCTGAGGTGACCAAATACCTCTTGAAGATAGAATAGAATAGAATAGAATAGTTTTTTTTTTTAACATCCAGGAAGACCTAAACTAAAATGCAGAGTTAATCTACCAAAGTCACCAAGTTTTGCCAACAATGTCTTGATTTTGGTTTGTCGACCACCTGTAGACTTCAACAAGCAGTGGTCGAGTGGATGTTCTTCTTTCTAGTCACTAGGCGCTAGTTCCAGACCGCCAAACCCTTTGTGACCCAGGTCTTTAAATATGATGGAGAGCTATCATCCTTCTTGAAAGGCACGACACCAAATCCAAGTTTGCATTTGAGAAGTGCCATAGCACATTCCAGAAAAGGTCCAGTTTTTGGCATTTTGCTTCAGCTTGGTGTTGATGTAAGGGCGGGCATAATCGGCTTAGTTCCTTCATGTCCTCATCATCAAGTGAGGACCCTATAGTAATTGAAAACTTGGCTCTCATTGCATACAACATTGTGGAAATCTGTGATTGCCCTCCTGCAATGCTCATCTTCTCTACAACACCATCTGTAATCTTTTGCATCTTGCATTTCTGAGCCCCTTATTTTCCTTAGCAAAATTGTGTCATCTAATATGTTGCTCTGTAAATCGAGCATTTCCTTATTCCTTAAGGTATGTATCCTCTTCATAAATTGTTTGTCAAACAATTTTGGGCCTGGCCTTATTGATAACCCTGCATTGCTGTTTTTAAGCCTACCCCTCTGCCACAAGACCCAGATCTCTATCCATTTTTTCTATCACTGTATAGCATCAGATCATATTGGTCAAATAAGGATTCCCTGGATTTTCTTGAAGGCTTCTTTTTATTTTTGTTAGAATTCAAGGCAACAAAATCCAATCTATTCTTACAACTGTTTGTGCAGATAAGAATCTTCAAAGATAAAACTTACCAGACAGAATGCTCCTCTATGCAAAGAGTTTTCTTCTCTGGTGATTCAACATAAGGCAAGCAAGTTGCGGCACCTGCAGCAGGATCCAATAGTCACAGCAAAGATGAATTGGCCTTCCACAAGGATGGCCAGTTTGGGATTTATCAGCCATCCCACAAAACAGCCAGCAATGTGATCTCCAGTCTATCAGCAACTCCACAAAACGTACAACAACCCACTTCAATTCCGACTCCAGTTATCTGAGGAATCGACTCTGGCACTTCTGTATGCACCAATCCGTCTCCAATCTGCTCAATCCGTCTGCAGCAATCTGCTATTCGGCTCCTCAATCTGCTACTTCGACTTCGGCTCTTCAATCTGCTGCTTCGACTTGATCACACACAGTCCCGTTCATTTTTTTCATGCCCACTTTTATTTTGATCAATAACCGACATTATTGCATGATATTCACATTTGTCGGGCCATTGGAGCTAATGGTTTGTTAGAAAATAAACCATAGATAATATGGCATGACAATATATATTCACACTTCCCCTTCATGCCATATGATTATGTTATACCTAGTGCCTGTTTAAATAATTTAAGCTTTCTCTCCGTCATTGCTTTTGTGAACAGATCTGCAGCTTGATATGACGTCTCTAAGTATTGCATTGTTATCATATCCTTTGCTATAAGATCTCTTATAAAATGTATATGCAATTCTATATGCTTGGTTCTTTCATGATATATAGGATTTTTTGCTATAGCAATACAACTCAGGCTATCAGTCAACAGTATTGTCGGATTGGTTTGAGGTATATTAATCTCAATTAGAAGCCTTCTTACCCATATAATTTCTTTAGCAGCTAAGGAGTACGCTGAGTATTCCGCTTCAGCAAGACATTGCGACAAAGCACAATTTCATTAATTTTGGACAATACCTGAATTTTTGGACCATTTTTTAATACACTTGCATGAATGACTCTTTTTCATACACTAATTGACATCCCCTGCGAGTGCTGCATATGCCTCGGCAGCATACACGGATATCTTGATAGTATTGGGTATCTTCTTCTTGTTTGATGGCTCCCAAGCGTAGTCGATAGTCTCTAGTTCTATGCGGTCACTTGCAGTGGTTGGCCTCCATCTCTTCTTCCAGCAATTGGCATAATTAGCTGGGTAGACTTGGTTCCTCACCGGGATTGGCTCCCACCAAGTGACCAGAATAGTCTCAAAGTTCTCCTTCTTATCATCCATTTGTGGCTCCTCGGAGCTAGGCCCACCCAAGTTGGGCACATCTCATCATCATGGCGTGCCATAAATAAACATCCCTTTCTTCAAATCTTTGTATGGGTTGAATTCCGGTACAGGTTTGTCCTTCCACGGACCGACATAAGGAGGAGTGATAATAGCAATGGGTTCCACCACTACCGCTACATCAGGTGGAGCTCGCTCTTGCCTAGTACATGGCCAGAAGTCATAATAAGTGCCTTCGTCACTGGTGATCTTCCCCAGTTCTTGCAAGAGTCTCATCCAATATTCAATTGTGGGCGTGAACTGTGCCGAGTACTTGGTTGTTTCTGGAGCACCCTTGTTACTGGTTGAACAAGCAACCCAATGCAATATATGCTTGTGGATACTGTTTCGCAGCAGGCCAAGGTCCTTCACCGATTTCTTGGGAGGAAGCAGCTTAGGATATCCAACTGGCATCATGGACTTGCCGTCGTCTTTTTCTTTCCACATCTTTATTCCACCAGCAGGCAACCAATCTAGGTAAGTGGGTCGAGCTTTGTAATACATGACTGGCCAATCACCATTCATAGCGAATCTGAAGGTTAGAGGGATGGTGACCCGTCAATCTATCATCCCCATCTGGTATGTAGCTCCGGAACTTTGTCAATAACATAGGGCACAGGTGTATTCAAGTTGCATTTGTGGAATTCATACAGCAGTTCTGGCATTGTCAGCACCTCGGCCTTCTTTGGTGTCTCGCAAGGAGGAGACCCATTTTGGAGCAGATGATTCAGGCACTAACAGGTGGCCTCCTGCATATTCGTGGACCATCTCTAATCTCTTCAAGATGCTATTCAAAGAACCCACATGGAAGTTAGAGTCATCTGGCCATAAATCTAGGGCAAAGTTCCCATAGCTTCCCTGTCCATGACCATGAGTCAGTGCACCAGTCAACGACGTTTTGAGCTTGTCAAGTCTCTAGAGAGACTTCACAAATTGTTGCAATTTCGGAATCATTGTTTTCGTTTGATCCATTTTGTCGTGAATAATACAAAGATATTGGCCTGGATACTTGTGGGAGTATAATCTCCACGACCAGTACTGTGTGCGACATGAGGCCTGCTCTAGTCTATGTGCTCTTTTTTGATCATGCAATATCCTCCTCTCTCCTTCATCCTTGGTCTTCAGTAACTTTGTGCGGATCACCTCGCACGTGTCGCATTTGGAGAATGCAATTTTCTTTACGATACTGACATCCCAGAATCCCCGCCTCCACGTTCTATGAAACCCAGTCAGAGATACCTTCTTGCCAGTCAGTGCCATAACTTCTGCATTAACTTCTTCGAGAATGCTGGACTTCATAAACATTGCAGGCAACTTCCTGATATTCTCTCTTATCCCGTCCTCATTTCTCCTGCTGCGGTGGGGCAAAGATTCACGGTTTTCCCTCACGAACATAGAAAACACAGCCTCACATGCCAATGTCGAGGAACGAGGCTGCCGACTTTGAGATCCCGAGACTAAGGTACCACGCCCTCTCGCAAACGAGATTCCCTTGCAGCACTAGTCGTCTTCGACCTTTTCATGTTGTTGCCGAGCATGTCATAAACAAAAGTAACCCTATCACTAGATTTGATGGCAAGGAATTCCTTTCGCATGTTAACAACTTGATTCGTAGAGAACTTGATGCAACACCTATTTTTGCAGCACAAGATCCTCCTGTAATTGAGGATAGCATTCTAAGTGGTGAGACAAACAAGCTTTGGTGGCCTTACAGCCTTCCTGGGCTGTCGGGAATGAAAAGTGTAATGACGTTTCTCATAGTTTGGGTGCTTTTGATGCTCTGAGCTGCCCTGGATGGACACTATATCTGCTTCCTGTTGTGGTGCCGCGGTCAATATCTCCGAGACCTTAACTCTGCCAACACGAACGAGGTCATTGTTCCATCTCACAAGCATCCCCGGTTTCGGCAGCTGCAAGCATCCCTGGCAACGGATATTCACTTCGGAGGAGGGGGAGGGGAGGGGGGAAGGGGGGGGCCTTGATAACAATGATACTCCCACAAATATAAAACCCAGAAACTGGTCACACACTGCATCATCAGGGCCAATGAATGATATGAATTCCTTTCCGGTGATATTGGAGTCGCAAGAGTGCCATATCTCACAATCCATTTCAAGAAGCGTATATCTTGTCAGCGGTTGTGCCTCCTTCCTCGCCTCTGTCCGTTGTCTTTTTCTAGAGACGTCATTAACAGACGACTCACGATCATCTTCACTTCTCCAGAGAACAAATGAGCCCCTAGCTTCTGCTATTGTGTTTGCATCTGGAGTCGGCCAAGGAAGGGTATGGTGGCCTTCGATCACTTCCTCCACACCAACGCTCACTACTCCATTCGGTATTTCCTTAAAGTGGCATTGTGTCATTTGGCCTACAACTCCTTTTGTTACCAGACGATCATGAGGAAGAGATACACAACCTGCACAAGGATTTCAGTAGTGTTAAAACCGAATAACGAGAACGAGAAAGCAATGCAAAAGACATAGGGGCATGACAATTTAAGGGTTACATGGACAATGAAATTGGGCGGGTGCCAATTTTCACATATGAGGCCCTTAGGTTCCCCTCAATGCAAATTGGGCAGGCGCCCACTTTGCCCACATCAGGCGCTTGTATAACGTCAGTATTAATGCAGTCAAAGACAGACTGAGTGCCAGAAAATGTTCACCTGCTAAACATGCCATGATCGCGGACAAATTGGGCGCCCGCCCAAATTAGCCGTGGTTGTAGAAGAACATTAAGGGGGGTAAGATTGGGCGCCCGCCCAATTTTACCTTCTGGGCATGCCTTGATCGCTCACAAATTGGGCGGGCGCCCAAATTGGCCCTTGGTGTAGAAGAACATTCAAGGGGCTTGTTTCAACGTCAGTATAGGGCGTTGTTTCAACGTCAGAGTCAGATTGGGCGCCCGCCCAATTTCACCTTTTGGGCTTGCCTTCGTCGGGGACAAACTGGGCGCCCGTCCAATTTGTCCCTTCGTGTAAAAGAACATGAACGGGAGAGACACTAAAAGAACATCTTGTGTGCCCGCCCAATTTGTGAAGGGGGGAGGGCTGGACTGCACACCACAGTGGAATTATCATTGAGGAACTTGGAAAAAAACAAACAAGCACTGGAAGGGCCTCCAGACGGCACTAGAAGGGCCTAACTGCACACCACGGTGGACTTATCATGGAGGTTCTTGGGGAAAAACAAACAAGCATTAGAAAATAGCATGCACACATTCCCTGCACACCAATGTCAAGACAAGCAAGCACTGCATCAAAACGCATAGTAGATGTAAATCTGACATTAGCCCGTAAAAGTCCAATCTCCAGAACTGTGACTGAACTACCAAGCCCTGTGTGATTGAGGAGTCGTGGATGAACAGGCGTCAACGAAAAGACGTGAATGAAGGGGTGTGTATTTGATTTAGGACACACACAGCTCTTGAGATTAGTTTTATGGCAAATAGACATCGAGCTATGTCGAGTGCAAATTGTGGAAGAGCACAAACCTTTGGAGATTTAGTCCCCATGATTATTAAGCGCTGAAGATGGTTGCGTCTTGAAGATAAGAGACTAGCCAAGAATAGTATTGCCAGAAAACCGAAAGGTTTGATAATCATTTACATTTAAGCCTAACTTCCCCCCAAAATTTGAATGTAATTTCCCCCCTAATTTCAAAAAAATGTCCCCCCTAGCTTTAAAACATATTTTCCCGCCTGACCCTGCTTTGCATACGACACGTGCGTGATTGAAATTAAAATTGGGCGGGCTTTAAATGACATGTTTGAAATTCAAATTTTGTGTGCATTTAATAACGAGGTCCACAATTAATTCCTCACACTCGAACATGGCGACGGTCCATTTTTTTTTGAAAAGGTCCACTTCTTTTAGGCATGACACTTGTCATGCGTGCATGAACGGTCGACTGCAGTTTTAGAAAGTTATGTGTTTTCCCTGTTGCTTTCGCGCTTTCTGCTCCACTTAACACTGTCGCCTTTGGATTTTCTATTCACCAATCTTCTTCTTGTCGGCGCGCTATACTCCCGAACCAGCTGTCGGCTTCGTGTCGATCACTTGGCGCCTGCTATTTCTCAGCCGCTTGTCGCCTTCCTCTTGGCGCCTTCTTCAGTTGATTGTTCTATAGCCTTCGAATCCCTGCACACCAGGCGAATCGTACCAGTTGATGGCATCTCGCCCCACGATAGGAGGCAAAGGTAAGCTGGACCACTTGTTTAATATTAACTTGGCAGTATCCCTCAACGCCTGCCTGATTGAGACTGCCATATTATAAACCTGACCCTTAGGGTATCCTACCTTTCCATTGTGGAAATTGGGCTGTGGCTAGCAATTTCGCCTCACTGGTCCCCACCAATGCATACCTCTCTGAGGAAATTTGGCAGGCGCCCAATTGTTTTCCCACGGGGCGCCTGATGTTCCTCAAGGTTAGGTCATTGCCCAAATATGGTCTGGAAAGAGCGCCCCATGGGTCTCCAAAAGGGACCCTGACACCAAAGTGGGCAGACGCCCAATTTATTCGAAGGGTAGCTTTACTTTGTTCAATCCGAGACATGGGCCATTGAACAAATTGGGCGCCCACCCAATTAGCTGTGACTGAAGGCTTGAGATCTCTTCTTACACCAATGCTTACTTAAACAAATTGGCAGGGGCCTACTGCAGAAGTCACTCCTTTGACGTTCATCTTGTTCCATGCCCCTCGCAGCAAATTGGGCGGACGCCCAATTTATTCAAAGGGGAGCCAGACTTTCTTCGATTGAAGGCATGGGCAGGAGCAAATTGGGCGGGCGCCCAATTTGGTGTGAAAAGGGATCCTAATCACGTTCATCCCGATGCATGCCCCTCACACCAAATTGGGCAGGCGCCCGATTTGGCCTCTCTGATCCAACTATTTCTACAGCCCCAATTCTCCTTCCAGAATTGAGTTTTAACAGCCCAATTTGAGCTCGGCCGAGTCTAGAATGCACTGGAAAATTTTGTTGGGGCCGTGTTCTAACACTTCTTTCTGTTATGTAGGAATTATGGCGCGAACAAAGCAGACTGCTCGAGTTTGTGGGCCCGCACCGAGATTTGCAGAAGCTGTAGCCGAAGCAAGGACGGAAGAAGACAAAGAACTATTTGCTGGCATCACTGTAGTGCCCCATGAAGTTTTGGCACTAGCTGAGGAATGGACCTGGTGCATGGAGATAGGGAATATCCACCCTGGGTCCCAGAAGAACCACCTCAAGGACCTCTTGCTTTATTTTGGTGAGAGAGGGACACGGAAAATCCACTCAGCGGGTATCCTCATCGACATGGAGGTCTCACCCGATAACAATGATGATTTCCATTGAAGACACCATAGATCGGGCTTTCGTCCGTTATAAGCTTCCCCTTTCTAGCTACGAGCCCACAATGATGCACGCAAGTATAACTGAAAGCCCCCAATCCTACGCTCAGAGAGGATGGGCGCTAGACTCATATGAGAGTTTAGAGCGGTCGGGCATCAAATCTCGTACTGATATCTTGGATGGCTTCTACGCAGTCCGTCAGTGGATATTTGAACATAAGCAGAACAGGTCTAAAGCATTGTATATGGAGTATCAAGGCAAAAACCAACCCAAAGTCTACGATACTAAGTGGCTAAGGTCCATATACGGGGCTCCAAAGAAAAGTGAGACAGCACAAGCGCCCGTGGAGACGCCGACAATTGCAAAGAACGCGAGGACACCTTTGACGACTAATCCCACTAAAACTGCCCCTAAACTTTTATTGGGTGGAATGTCGAGGACACGAAGGTCGCCCGAATTCAGTGCAGAAGAGGAACATTCATCTGAAGAAGAAGCCGGTAAGCGCAGAGAACAACTTGTAGCTGGTCCGTCCTCCAAGAGACACAAGTGGGACATCTCACTTGAGAGCCCACATGGTTCGGAGAGGGAGTCTTTGACTGCATCTTCATCTGAAGAATGGGAGACTTCCCGACAGATCGTAAAAGTCACTCCATCAGCTGGCGACGTCACACAAGAGAGCAGACATGAGTTGTCTCAGAGTGCCATTGTCAACATCAAGCACAGGGAGAGAATTTACCCTCTGGGGGTGGGCTTCAAGATTGATATCGATGTGTTCAAGATGCACAAAGCCCCGGCAAATATGACATGGAGGGTCATAAGTCCAGAGCACTTGGACACTCTATATGAATCATTTATCAGCCATCAGATGCACCCTCCATGTGCTGATGTCGTAATATTCAATCCACAGACAGGCCGTGCAATTAAGTGGAAGAAGGCCACAGACCTGGAAAATGCAGAATTCTGGATTGTGAATGGCAACCATACAATGACGGTTTCTCAACTGCTTGTTACACAAGCTTTGGCATGGCCTCCCGAGAGAAAGCACTTGGCAGAACTGATATTCTTTTTCTATGCCAAAAGGAAATGCCGAATGCTGGCAGGAAATCTCACATCAATTGAGTACGTTCGTGTGAGCCAGGAGAACAATGATATAACAAAGAAGACTATACACGAAGAAGTATTCTTCGAAGAAATTCAGCAGCTTCGAAACCAGTGGGAATTTTACGGGAAGCCTAAGAAGGGGAAACGCGGGCAGTCCCTGGGTGGAGCTTATTCTGTAAGTGCTCTTCAACCTTTGTTGTTGATACTCCATGCTGTCTCGCACTGCCAAATTGGGCGCCCGCCCAATTTGAGACATTGAGGCAATTTGGGTTACATGCCTGAACACTAAACCCAAATTGGGCCAATTTGCCTAAATGAGTTTCAAAATGGGCGGGCCCCCAATTTGGTACTCGTCGAGGCAAATTGGGCGACCGCCCAATTTGGCACTCGTCAAGGCAAATTGGGCGGGCAATTTGGCACTGGTCAAGGCAAATTGGGCGGGCGCCGAATTTGGCACATGTGTATAATGCTTTGTGTGTCCTGTAGGATTGGGTGGCAGTGGCGCTACAAACATTGAAAAAGGCAACTATGCGTGACTACGACTACTTTGTTTACCTGGATGACGAAACGTGGTCCATGTGCACTGAAGTCGCGCAGTTATTTTATGAAGATCGTTTGAAGGATGAGAAGGGAGAAAAAATTGAAGTGAAAGATAGGCTGAGACTTTTCACCAACAATTCCTGTCGCCCATTGAAGTCCATGCATCCTCTAGACCTGCAAAGGCTGATGAAGGAGATCAAGGATGGCACCACATTCCTCAAAGGTGGCAGGCGTACCATGAAAGTCATTGCCCTTGAGCTGAAGAAGATTGGAACAATGGAGTGGGCGCTTCTCAGATACCTGAAGGAAGTGAAAAAATTACCATTTCAAGACATGGCCGCCTTGAGGCAAGCTCATCCCATATTTACGGAGAACTTAATGCTTATGTTCGCCAGCAGTATCAGTGGATGGGCAGAAGGACGCAAAGAGATGGAGAAGGAAAGCTATCCGGTGGGCCAGTTGAGGAGGGGGGGCAAACCGTTTAAGTGTTTCCACGTGAGTCCATTAGGTTTGTGCCTAGACGAAGTGAACACTTCTGCCCGCTTCGTTGGTTGCGACTTCAGATATACTAAGAAATGGGCAATGGAAGACTATCAAAAATTCCTTGACGGTGGCTCCTGCCAGACAAGCTGATGGGGGATCGATTGAGCCTCATGGCTTGGGGCTGAAGCCAAGGGAGATGGCGAGGAGGAAGAATCCTCCAGTAAAGGGGAAGGGCGCGGGTCTCGGCATGCATGAAGAGGCACGGGCTGTAGGAAGTGGCATGCAATTGGTGGCAGAGATGAGGGAGCTCTTGGAATCCCCTTCGGTTGAGAGGTATGTAGATTGCTCTTCTTCTCAATATAATTCTGAGACCCCAGTGGATTGTGTTTTGGAGACTCCGGTCTTGATTCCATCAAGCATGCCCCGTTTGGAAACTGGATATGTGATGCCCTCTTTCTCTGTGCTTGGGAAGGGATCACTTGCTGGTGATGCGCCCTCTTCTAGGGTGCATGTAGTTGATGTGCCTCCTGGGGTGCCCCTGGATACCTCTCAGGATGCCAGGGCGGCAGCCCCAACTTCTGTGCGCCCGGCCTGGCAGAGCAATGACACTGTTGCTCGCATCACTCGGCCGGGGTTTTCAGATTGGATCAAGCGCAAGGCTCTGGAGTGTAGTGTCCGTGTTCAAGAGGCTCTGGAATTTGTGGAGGATCATCACTCTGTTGACCTGCAGGCAGCTCTTCCAGAGACTCCATGTGTTAGTCCTGTGCCTCCTGGTACATGACTATTCATGCATACGACGGACCAGATCAAGCTCAAGGATCCACGAGGCGAGCACGCGGTCACCGTCCAAAGCCCGAAAAAAAGACCAAGCGGCCCGACCCACGCAATCAAAGCTGCGTCCGTCAACAAGAGGCTCCTTCGGACAAGTGATGGCACATCACCGCCACCGTCGGCGTCAGTGATTCTAGGCACTTCAAGAGGCACCGCCAACATTCCTCGCAGAAATCGGGCCTCCTTCCGAGTCGGCAAGATCGATCGATCCCGAGTGTCTATATTGGGCCAAAGGCCATTGTACTATATATATGAGTAGAGCTAGCACATGAGTTTTAGATGAGTTTTGAGTCTTGTCTCTCTTCAGTATTCTCTCGATTGCGAGAGTTCATGTATGTTCATCATTGATATCAAGGAAGCTTATCATTTTCCTCTCATTGTTCTCTTTTGTTCTGTTTTCTTCTTCAGGTCTCTTTTGCTCCTCCACAGGACTTTCCCTTCCCTACCTTTCCCACTGCTCTTCCTGTTTACAATCTTACAGACCTCAAAACCAATGATCAGGCACCTCCCGTACCTCCACCTCAGCAACCCCTTCATCAGGGTCTTTCCGGCACCATACCACCTCCAACTCCACCTCAATATACTCACTATACTGTTCCTGTCCAGCCAAGCACTTTCACCTCTACCTTTCAGACACTTAAGCTGACTTATCCCACCTTTGGCAACACGAAAGGCAAACCCTTAGACCAAAGTGCTCGGGGCCCACATGGAAGAATTTGAGGCTCAGGCTGTCTGAATGGTCATCGCAACCTCAAGCTGAAATTCCACATCTTTTCCACCACGCTGCGTGGCTCCCCTCATCAATGGCTCATGTCCAACAAAAGCCACTGGGAAACAAGATTGGTCGAAATGAGAACTGCTTTTCTTTCTCACTATGGGACCACGGATGATGATCGGCTTCATCTCAAGCAACTCAATGACCTTCAACAAGAGCCCACAGTGCGGGGATTTTGCGGTCGACTTCACATTACGCTCGGCAAACTCAAGGAGTACCCCATACGAGCCGGATCTTGGTCTGGTTTCTCCAAGGACTTCCTCCAAATATCCAACTCATGGATGAATACTGGCGAAGACTTTGGAGCGGGCTATCGATCTTGTCAATCACTTTCGATCAATGTTTCCTCCCGTGGCGTGGCTCTTGAGAGCTCCCTTATCATTCCACCCGTCATGGTTCCCCGGATCAAGCCGTTCAACCTCCACACGCCAATCCATGGCCTTGTCGGATCACGGTGCCATATGCGCAAATATCAAGGCCACTTGGCGAATGAGTGCAACTCCACCAATGGCCCCTCTCATTGTAAAAGATGCAACATGTGCAATCATGCCACGGAAGAGTGCACTTTCGCACTCATCCTACACCTTTCCACAACAAGATGGTTTATCAAGTGCAAACAACACCTCGGCACCAATCGCAATATCGGCGGCCACCACCGCTGCGCAACCCAATCAACTCTATCGGCAATCGGAGCAACAATGGGGACCCAACACCGTCCTCCTTTTGATCCTTCAAAACTCGATGTTATCACTTTGTCAAGAATGGGGTCATACCACCACGGGCGTGTCCTCAACTTCCACAAGTTCAAAATGTGCGGCTTCACGGCACAAATCGGACCACATCGGTCCGCCTCCACGGCTTACCAACTCGGATTGCTAATGGCAAACAAGGCCCGCGTCATGTTCTTCGGAAGCCACCTCGCGCGCCTCAGCAATCACGCTATCAACCAGCTCCTGCCAATCAACCTCAGATGGATCAACAAGCACAGGAAGAAATTTTTCAGGCACTTAATCCTCCAGTTCAGCCCTCAAATTGGGTTGGTTTGGTTTCACGTCAGACCAGGGCGTCACGTCCCTTCATCATTATTTCTAATGGCACGCAACCTGCCTTTGCAGTAGATACCATTCCTCATGATGAAGAAATCTTTCCGTCGACAATGCTGAACCCTCTCTCTCCGACGACGCCCAGAATATCTATCAAGTTCAGGCTCCACCTGCGAGTCTGCCTCTGTCATCCTACCCCGAATATCTTTGATCCTTGGGGAGAAATGACTCTTGATCGGGACCGGTACGTGGGTGCTTTGCTTGACCCTTACGGCTCCTTGCAATCGAATCCAACGTGTTGATCACTTTTCGGATCTTTGAACCTCCCCGCTCTCACTGTAGATGTACACGCCGTCATGAAGCAATCTACGCTTGATGAAACTTCGGCAACCTCTCTTTTTTCACCACGCCGAAGTGCCACGCATCCCGTTATGCTTCAACCTCCTGCTCATATTGTCCGGACACGGAAGTTATCCCCATATTCGGACTCACGAAGTCGAGAGTGTGGACATAGGCAACAATCACCTGTCCGAATTGTCTGCGAATCTTCCGACACCCTATCGTAACAGTGGGCTGTCACGCTCTTCAAAAGTTCAAACACATTTTCGCCGGAGCTATAGAGATCTTGGGGATCAACAAAACCTTGGGGAACTCACCATTCCTACCAAGTCGATGCACGCCGAAAGATAGCAACGGCGATGCGGCTCAACCCCAATTACGTGATCGCGTCAAAGGCGGAAATTGACAAACTCCTTCTTTGCCGGGTTTTGATCTATGAGGTCAAACATTCGAATGGGTGAGCCCCATCGTCATTGCACTCAAACACAATGGTAAGATCCGCGTTTGCGTGGACTACCAAAACTCAATCGAGCCACGAGGCGTGATCATTTTCCACTTCCCTTCACGCAGACCAGGTTACGGAAGAGGTTCTTTGGACATGAGATGTACTCCTTCATGGATGGTTTTTTCGGCTACAATCAGATCTCAATCAAAGAATCGATCAACTCAAGACTACTTTCACCACCCCGGTAAGGGCACTTTTGCCTACAAGGTGGTTCCTTTTGGATTATCAAACTCTCCATCCACGTTTAGCGTATCATGCTCTCGGTTTTTCATGATTTTATGAAGGAAAATCCCTTTTTGCAATTTTTTCAAGATGACTTCTCTGCCTACAGTTCCATGGCTGACCATTTGGATAAATTGGAACTTGTCTTTCAGAAATGTGATGAGTCCGGCATTAGTCTCAATCCCGAGAAATGCACCTTTTGCGTCACTTCAGGTGTTCTGTTGGGACATGTGGTCAGCAAAGCAGGTATCACCACGGATCACCGCCAAAATCAGGTGTCTTTGAAGGCTCAAGCACCAGCCAATATCAAGGAAACACGCTCTTTCTTGGGTAAGGTCAATTATTACTCCACCTTCATTCCTGGACTCGCCGCCATTGCAGATCCCATTCATAAACTCACGGGTGATGAATCCACCTGGGCTTGGAATTCCCAGGCGGATGCGGCTTTCCAACAGTTGAAGCTCTTGCTTACTCAGGCCCCGGTTCTTGTTCCTCCTCAATGGGACAAGCCCTTTCATGTTCATGTCGATGTCTCGGCCTTTGCTATTGGAGCTGTTCTTTCTCAAGAATATGATGCGCTTGTGACAAACCAAAGCTGCTTCGCCCGGTAGGAAACTCAATTCTGCTGGCGCAACTACTCTCCACAGAGCGAGAAGCCTTGGGTTTAATTTTCTGTGTCCAACGCTTCCGTCACTATCTTTTGGGCAGTCAGATCAAATTCTTTGTTGACCACCAGGCACTTCTTTATTTGATCAACAAATCCACGCCCACGGGCCCGCATTGCTCGTTGGGTCCTCCTCCTGCAGGAATTTGCACCGTTTGAAATTGTTCACAAGGCCGGCAAATCTCATGTTGTCCCGGATTATCTTTCACGCATCCACACAGATGATCCCTCCACTGGAGTCTCAGACGCCTTTCCTGACGCTCAACTCTTTCTGGTCACGGCAACACCTCATTGGTTTCATGATTTTCGCCAAGATCTCCTCACACGCGCTCTTCCACCGAGGACGCGCCACGCTCTCTCCATAGCGACAATCCCGTCGACATCAATTTCTCCGCGAGGTCCGGTGACTACACCATGGTTGCGGGCCATCTTTACAAAAGGGTAAGGATACCATCCTTCGACGCTATGTTCTCCCTCATGAGGTCCCGGATATTGTTCGCGAAGCCCATGAAGGGCTCCGGTGGTGGTCATTTTCATGGTGACACCACGCGCCGCGCCAAATCCTTCTTCTTTGGTTATTTTTGGCCCACGCTCTTCAAAGGCGCCACGCCCCACGCCCCGCCGCGTGTGATGCTTGCCGGCGTGTGGGGCGGCCCACGCCCGTGGCGCTCTTCCCTTGGCGCCGGGTTGCCGCGCCACTTCCTTTCAAAGAAATGGGGAATGGATTTTGTGGGACCCATCGACCCTCTGCCGGGCACACCGTGCAGCTACATTCTCGTTCTCACCGACTCACGCTACCAAATGGGCGGAAGCTTGCGCGCTTCCGGACAATCTTTAGCGGCAAAACACGGCCAAAGTCATCTATCAACAAATCATCACGCGATTCGGTCGCCCCTACCTGAGTCGGGTCGCTGATCGTGGTGTCCATTTTATCAATCATACCATCAAGGAGCCGACGGATTATCTCCCCGATACATCATCACAAGAGCACACCTTACTATCCTCAAGGGAATGGTTTGGCGTAAAGCACCAACAAAACTCGGTCACAATTCTCAAGAAAATTTGTGGCGCTTCTTCTCACCGGGACCGCAAACCAAGCTTCCTACTGTTCTTTGGGCTTACAATACTTGTTTCAAAATAGCTACTGGTCACACTCCTTTCAAATTGGTTTATGGTCAAGAAGCTCTCATGCCTTTTGAGTACATTCTCCCAACTCTCCGTTTTCAACTGGCTACTGCCCATAATCCGCTTCTGCACTCAAAGAAAGGGTTTATCAATTGGAACAGTTGGATGAACTTAGAAGGGATGCTTATATTCGTGTTCTTCATGGACAACGGTTGCAAAAATCTTTACATGACAAACGTTTGAAGACAAAAACATTCAAGGAAGGAGATTTGGTTCTTCTTTATGATTCTCGGTACAAAAATTTTCCGGGTAAACTAAAGTTTCGATGGCTTGGCCCTTATCAAATTGCTCAAGTGGTTCAACCCGGCGTTTTCCAAATTGGCTGAATTAGATGGAACTCCATTACCTATACCGGTTAATGGTTTTAAGCCTCAAAACATTTCATACAACGAAAAGTACAAATCAACCAACGATCTTTGTTCGGGCGCTTAAACACAACGGATAGTGACTAAACCAAATGGCATATTATAGGTGGAATTTTTTTTACAAAAGGGGGCACACCCGGCTATTTCGCTATGGGCACTGCCCTATATACAAAAACGGGCTTAGAGCCCTATCTACTAAGTCCTAAGAAGAAAAACCCTCTACTCCGGGTTCGGAGCAGAGGTGATGCGCAGGATGTGGTAGAGGTTATGCTCCGTCCCAATGAAGGTGCGAGAATCACCTCCATCCCGTTGGTCTTGGATCGGGATGTTCACCATCCCGGCGCACCAGCCATCCATCGCCAAAGCCACGGTTGTGGCGGCGCCCGAGGTCCGAACAATCCATCTTTACGGGTAATCCACTCCGCACGGTTCGGCGGCATAGTGCGGTTATCATGCAAACCAGCCCCCTTGAACATCTTGGCGCCATCGGATGCCTTCGCTTCACTCCCGGTTCGTCTTATATAGCCAACCGAGGAACTCCTTGTCGACGTGGACCAATCAGCAAATTCGCCAACGTGGTTGCAATGCAAGTTTGTTTCTAAAATGAGAATCTTTTCTCCGCCCAACATATCTAGCCATGGTACCTTCGACACATTCGTTTTGATGATATCCCACTTCAAGTTGCCAGCATTAAATGCCATTCCTTCTTTTCATACCCGTCGAACATTAATGTGTGTCCTTTGGCCACCTGTCACATCCGCTCATTCTCTCACGCCTCATCTCCACCGTTCATTGCTTCTCCCTTTATTGTTCGGGGACTTAGCCAAATTTTTGCCTCTCAATCCCCTCCTTGGCATCTTTTTAGACACAGCACAATCAGCGGTTCTGGTTTAAGCCCTCATCATACCCCTTCGCCTCCATTTGCGCGCCCTAAACCTTTTAGCCTCTCTGCGCCTTAGGTCCTTAGTCCTCCGTTCTCTCGCTCTCCGCCTTTGCATCACCATTCTTTTCTTCAAGCTCTTTGCCATGGCTGCCCCAAAATTTCCTACACTTCAAACTCTTGCTCGAGGGGAACCGCTCTTTTCGAGTCAGTATCTTTCTTGACGCCCACTTTCCGTGAAGCCCTTGTTGGCCCGAATCGTGAAGTCGCAGAGCGCTAGAAGCTTTTACTGAATTTTCACAAATGGAACTTAGGCTCCAAATCCAGACTAGTTGAAGCAGTTCATCGCTCACATCGTCAACAGCCCGAATGGATACACTACAGTGGTCGATGGCACCACCATTTCACTGACCCAGCACCTAATTTCTGAGGTATTCCATATCCCTTTGCAAACCCCTTGTTTATCTTGGTCTGCCATACAGGATCTAGATGTCACTGAGTTTGGTGCTCCTGCTTATCATGCCAATGTGCATCGCCTGACAAATATTGACAAGCCCCATGAAACCTTTGTTAAGTTTCTGTGGCGCAAGTTCCTTGGGTATTCTATCAAGAACACTCATATCAATAAGCCTTTCTATAATATAGTGGTCACTGCTACTCGCTCCAACCACCACATTGATTGGCCCCAATTATTGTTCTACCGTCTTCTCCAAGAAGTTGACCGTCTTCGGGCTACCACTTCTATCTCTGAAGTTTCAGTGGGAGGCCATCTTCAAGCCATCATTCGTCATTACTTTCCTCCCTCACCTCCTCATTCTCATGCTTCCACTCAACAGTCATTTCATTCCCTTCCTCAAAATCAACCAGTTGGCACTTCACGCCCTTCTTCTTCTGGTCATGTCCAGCATAACACCACGCATGTCACTGTCTCCTCTTCCTCTACAGAAACGAGGCCCTCCAGTTCTCATCATGTCTCCCAAACATCACAAACACGGCAACAGCAGGCCCCTCTGCCTCCGCACCCTCGCCAGCTTTTGTATCAATATCAGCAGGATGCTCAAGCTGCTGCTCTCAAGTTACAAGAATCCCAAGAAGCTCTCATGCATGGGGTTCAAACGACCCTGAAGGCCTCCGACGCAGTTCACCGTGACCTTCAAGCTGCTACCACGCAAGTGCATACTCTGGAGACCCAGCTTCAAGACAAGCACGAAGTCTTTTTACAGGCCCGTGAAGATCTCAAGGCTGCCCAAAATCAGATTACTCAGCTTGCCGATCAGCAGGCACAATTGCAGACCACCATTCAAGAATTATTGGAGCAGGTCAAGGCACGAGAGACTCTTTTGGTTGCCAAAGATAAAGATATTGCCAAACTCAACACGCTGTATACAGAACTCTCTCGGAATTACAACACTCAAGCACAAGACCTTACAGCGCGTGACGCTCAAATTGCCTCTTTGACATCTCAGCTCACATCTCTCCAAGATCAGCTTATGGAGGTTCAGAAACAGAAAATTCTTGATGACGCTGAGATTGCCGTGCTTCGACTCAATGCTCCTGGGCAATCCTCCTCACATGTCACGACTTCTCAGAAACGGGTCCGTGACCAGTCACGCCTTCTGTTAGAAAAGGACAACCGGATCCGTGACCTCGAACAACAGCTACAGCAAGCTATTCAGTCTGCTGATGAGGCTCAGACCAAACTTGACGGCTATGTTACCATCGCTAGCAACCTGCCTGTTGACTTCCCTGTTCCTTCCAGTTATCTGGATTATGTGGTTGCCCGACGCCACCTCTTTCTTCTGAAATGGCATGGGGCTGATGGTCCTGTTGATGTTCCCCTACGCACTGCAGACTTTCTTCGGATCTGGCCAGACCTCTCTGTTGAAGCCAAAGATCTATTCTGCGCCCTTTTAGTCTTTGATCTCATTCACTGTGACGATCCGGATATGATCACCATCAGAGTTGTTCAGCCAATGGCGTACATTTTTCATGATTTCTATCTGGCTGATACACAGGACAAATTCCGAGATGGGCCACATCAGAACTTTCAGGGTGATCCCACACTTCAATGGTTGCTTTTGGATAACAACCCCTATCTGTCTGATCATGATCAGACACATGCTCTTCATCAAGAATACATGCCTGAGCTTGCTAATCATTTGCCTCTCTGGCAAGCTGAAGCGCTGCAACAGATAAGGAAGTATCTGGGACATCCCGAGGATCTTCCCTTTGCCCAAGTTTATATGCAGCACCTGGCAGGGTACAATCAACTACGTGCTCTCCTGGATAGCAAGACAGTCCCCACGGGTTGGGATAGCCCTCCTGTAAATTCTCAGCTCCCTACTTCTGTTTGGGACCATTGGTGCAAAGCTCTCGATCCGGCTCTTGTCCGAGAATTCAGGGAGCAGGCTCAGCAGTCCACGCCCACGGGCATGATCCCCTCTCCCTATGCTTCCCTGGGTGTTCCTCCACGCCCCAGATTTTTGACCTCTGATTGGCGTCTCCCCTTTTGGACCAAGGTCATGGATGGTCATGCTGGATGGACTCCACCTCAGATCTCGACGGATCTCCGGTGGGATCCCCGTTTTGTTCGCCGCTCCAATTGGGAGGATGGTGCCACCCTTGATAACACTACCAATTGGATCTATATTTCCAATGGCGTGGTTGGCAATGCCTGCGATGCTCGCATGGTCTTGACACCTTCTTGCGAATCAGCCCACCTCACCCGATCCTTTCATGACGTCAAGCGGTTTTACGTGGCCGTTATCAAATGCATCCCGGTCAGCTCTTTAAATCGGCGGCGTCCCCATCTTTCATTGTAATCCGAATGCCGGCGTCGGTGCCTTGGTCTCGGTCCCCTGCCTACTCATGGAGTGCCGGTTTGTTTCTTCTTCAAAGCCCATGCGCCCCTTGAAGACATGGTGCGCTCTCATTTTCTCATTGGCGCCGATCCACGCCCTTGGGCTCAACACTCCTCCGCTCTTCAAATACGCCCGGGGATCTCATTAGCACTTACCATAATGGTGCGATCCTCACTCCGTGAGGATCACTTTCAGGTGATGGCTTCCCTCCCTCGGAAACACTTCCTCCTTTTCTTCACTCACGAGTGTCGTTTGGTGGGGAGTGTTAGTCATGTGCCTCCCGGTGCGGGACTATTCATGCATCTGACGGACCCGGGTCAAGCTCAAGGATCCACAGATAGGCACGGGTCCATCGGTCCAAAGCCCAAAAAAAGACCAAGCGGCCGACCACGCTTGATCAAAGCTGCGTCCGGAAGTCAACAAGAGGCCCGCTTCGGACAAGTGATGGCACATCACACCGCCCGCGTCGGCAAAGCGTGATTCTAGGCACTTCAAGAGGCACCGCCAACATTCCTGCAAATCACGCCTCCTTCCGAGTCGGCAATCGATCGATCGGTGTGTCTATATTGGGCCAAAGGCCATTGTACTATATATATGAGTAGAGCTAGCACATGAGTTTTAGATGAGTTTTGAGTCTTGTCTCTCTTGATCTTCTCTCTCGATTAGAGAGTTCATGTATGTTCATCATTGATATCAAGGAAGCTTATCATTTTCCTCTCATTGTTCTCTTTTGTTCTGTTTTCTTCTTCTTGTTCTTTTCTTGCAAATCCCGCGTGACATAGTCCCCCAGATTCTCCTGTTAGATCCACAGGTCCTCACAGAGGGCTGTCTTGCAGGAGTTCCCGAACCCAGACCCCAAACACCATGGATAGATATTGATCATACCAGGCATGTTCAGACCATTGAGAATCTAGTTTCATTTGCGGTATTGGGCTACTTCACGGGTTACATATTGGACACGAGGAGGTTTAGCTCTTGGCTTGCCAGACATTTGAGGCGGATTGGTTTGCCCAGATATCAGTCTCTGAAATTCCTACCAAATAATTTTTTCATAATCATGTTTGAGGCTGAGTCTTCTGTGCGGCAATTGATTAGTCGGGGGCTGGATACTTTGGGTGAATCTTATGTGTTGTATCAGTATTATACTCCGACAATGTCCACCAGTTCTTTGACAAATTTAAAATCCTGTAGAGTTCCGCAGTTCGGTTATCTTCCTCCCCGATCGATGGTGCCCGATTTCTTGGTTTCTATGGCTAATGGCCCGGGTGTATATTTGGCTCATTCTATTGTGCGGATCCCCAAGATCGTGTTGCTCTGCCGCTGCGCCTGCACTCCACTTCTCTTCCAAAGGCGTAGTGGTCCCTAGCATTTTCTCTTCTGATTGAAGCTTTTGAATGGCTCTGAGATCCGGCAGATGTTTCCATCTATTGTGCTACCAGCTGACCCTGTTGATGATCCTGCTGGTGCTTGTGATGTGGTAGGGGTTGCGGGTGCTTATGCAGGTGCCCCGGATTCCTCTGTTCCACAGGCAACAAGGCAGGACTCGTGGTCTGCGGAGTGGAGTTGGACGAGGTGGTGCAGCTTGGGGGGGTGGTGTGGATGAGGCCGGGCAGGCGCTTGCCGGGTCACCCATTGGATGGCGGGCTAGGGGCGTGGTGGCTCAGGGGAGGGCTCAGATGATTTGGTTATGGCTAGGTCTGAGGACTGGGCTGTGGGAGGGGCTGGTGATCCTGTTGGGGATGTCCCGGTAGCGGTATGTGCAGAGCATGAGGTGGCTGGAGCAGCCCAGTTGGAGGTAGAGACTAGTGTGGCCCATGACTCTATGGAGGTGCCTGGGGACTTCCAACATGTGTTGGAAGTGGAATGTCATGTAGAGCGGCTGTGGGTCACATTGCTGTGATTAATCCTCTGGCTCTAGATGATGACTCTGTGGAGTGGGCTGATGGCCTGGTGGGTAGGCATGTGGGGCTGGACACTTCTCCTCCGAGATGAATAGATCGATCCTTAGTTGGAATGTGCGGGGGGTGCGGTCCTCCAGTAGTAAGAGGGCCCGTATTTCTTTGGCACTTCGGCAGTTGCGTCCTGATATTGTTTGCATTCGGGAGCATAAGTGTCACAGGGGTGATATGTCCAGGCTCATGAATATGGTTGGTAGGCAGTTTGCCTCTATTGCTTCTTCTTCTGGGCGGACTAGTGGGGGTACTCTTATTGCTTGGAGGATGGATGTGCAGGTCACGTACTCTGCAGCAGACAGGTTTGGTCAATATGGTAGAGCGAGTGGAGGATCGCTCTGGTTCTGGAACCCAGGTTGTGCATGGGTTTGAGAGGGACCAGTGGTCTCGTTTGTTGCAGGATTTGGCCTTGGTTGAGGTCCCTGGGGACTTGTCTTTCATCTATTGTAATAGGCAGATTGGTGCGGGCCGGGCGTATGCTAGGCATGACCGATGCTATGCTTTCCCATGCGCATTGGATGGTGTGCCCTCTTTGCGCCGGAGTAACATTCTGTCTACCTCCATTTCTGATCATTATCCTCAGGTTTTGTCCAGTCAGGGTGCGGTTGCCTCTCGGCCCTCTAGGACGGTGTTCCGTTTGAACACCTGGCTTTTGGCAGATGCGAATTTCTCGGCCCAGTGCCAGGAGTTGTGGCTTGATACCTTTTCATCTCTGAAGGGTATGTCTGGTATGGTGACTGCGTTGGCCATGGTGAAGCGTTTTGCCAAGGTCTTTGGTAGGCAGCGTGTGCAGCAGGAGCGGCAGGAGTTGCATGGTCTCTATCAGGAGTTGAAGAAGATTCGGGCGCAACCTTCTGATGGCATTAGGGAGAATGCAGTGTTGCAGCGTATTGTTGCTCTGGAGCAGGTTAAAGTGCAGGAGGTGCGTGTGAAGGTGGCCCTTACCTGGTTGAAGGAGGGGGACACAAGTTCGTCGGTGTTCTTCAGAGTAGCTAGGCAGTGGCGATATGCAGCATCTATGGCGTCCCTTGCTTTGCCTGATGGCCGGACTTTGGAGGATCCCGCTGATTTGCAGAGGTATGTGCATGCTCATTTCTCAGGGTTTTTCGCACAGCGCACTCTTCCCTATGAGCAGGAGATGCAGGAGCTTGTTTTGGGGGCTAAGCCATCTATTCTGCCTCACCAGCGTGAGAGCTTGGAGCAGGAGCTCTCCAGAGAGGATTTAGCGGAGGCATGTATGTGTATGGCCAAGGATAAATGTCCTGGGCTGGATGGCATCCCTGTAGAGTTCTTTCAGACTTATTGGGAGTGGGCTGGTGAGTCTGTGTACCAGGTATATCTTGAGTTGCTGCAGTCTTCTCAAATGGATAGGATCTTGAATACCGCATGCATTTTCCTAAGGTTAAGCAGCCTTCTACTATTAATGATTGGAGGCCTATCTCCTTGTTGTCCTCTGTGTATAAGATTATTGCGAAAGCCCTGGCAGAGAAGTTGAAGCCAGTGTTGACTTCTTCCATTAGTAAGGTGCAGTCTGGGTTTGTCCTGGGAGGAACATTTTGATTAATGTTGCCGCAACTTATGAGGGCCTTTATTGAGCCAGGAGAATAGGTCAAGGCATTGCCTATCTTAAGCTTGACTTTGCCAAAGCTTACGATAGTGTTCGTTGGGAGTTCTTGTCTGCCATGATGTTAGCGTTGGGCTGTGGTCCACGCTTTACAGAGACAGTCATGAAGCTGCATAGGTCAGCACGGGCTACGGTGGTATGCCAGGGTGAACCCTCCGCCTTTTTCTCCTTAGGCAGAGGGGTGCG
The DNA here is from genome assembly GCA_021234155.1 of Isoetes taiwanensis. Classification (NCBI taxonomy): domain Eukaryota; kingdom Viridiplantae; phylum Streptophyta; class Lycopodiopsida; order Isoetales; family Isoetaceae; genus Isoetes; species Isoetes taiwanensis. Next base: position 26,465,663 of record JAJEKV010000005.1, read on the forward strand.
TCAGGGGTGCCCTTTGGCGCCGTTTTTGTTTACGATTGTCAATTTCCTCAGGTGGGCTCGAGGTAACTTTGCTCAGACCATCTCCAGGGCAAAGTGGGCGGGCGCCCAATTTCCTCGGGATGACTCGAGGGAACTATCTTCAAACCATTCTATTCATATAGCAATGGAGTACATAGATGGAGTACATAGATAATAAAATAAACTAAACATCATGCCTCGACATAATTAGTTCAACACAAACAGAATAGATAATAGATAATATTATACATGGATGTTTCAATCAATGCCCAGTTCTACCTGAATAAGATCCTTCAGATCGAACTCATCAATGTAACTTCGGCTATACAGATCCAGCCAGTCATCCAAATCTTGGACCGAATGAGTGCTGAGGATGAGCTTGGTTATCAAAGCTACATGCTGCCTTTTCTCCTTTTTATAAAGCTTCTTAAATAACGATCTGAACGTGTTGTGCAGCCAAACATCCTCCATTTTCAGCAGCCTCTTCAGTGCCTCTGTCCTGTAAATAAGGCGTTTCAATGATATGAAGCAGGCCTCTAGCTCCACCCTATTGAGGTGATCCGGTTCGTTGCCTTCTTTTACCAACCCTTCCCCATGGAGGAGCTTTGTGAGTTGGTGACTGATTTCTTCTGTTCCATTCTGGTTGATCTCGTTTTGCACCTCAACCTGCAGCTGATTCGCATGAGCTAAGATTGGCTCACTAATATGAGACTGCATTTCGCTCATTGTGAATCCATACCTGCGCCTCGTTTGCACCATTCTTAGTGTCCCGATATGAATCTACACTGTGCAGATTTGTAAAAGCCGGCTTCAGTAGCAAGACCACCTATACTTCGAAGGCGCTTTTCCGGGACACAAACTTGGATGGCTCTTCCTTGGCTTAATAGACACAACGCCTGCCATCTCACTTACCTGCACGCTTCCCGAAATTTTGCATCATTCTAATAAAAAAACCCCTATATTCTAAAACTTCGGGTTCATTTCGGAGGCATATGGACGTAGGGAAAGTCCATATATAATGAAATTATGCTTGACAGAAGATTGTTTTTTGCTCCTCCATGATACAATACCCCCCGCAAGAATCAAAGCATAACCGGATGTGGATCTCCTTGCATCTAAATCACCTGCCCAATCTGTGTCTGAGTATGCAAACAAGGTCATATTGGCTGAGTTAAATGTGATCCTTTAATCTTTAGTGCCCTTCAAGTATCTTAGAATCCTTTTTTCTGCAATCCAATGATTTTTACCAGGATTGTTATTGTATATCTGCTCAACAGATTTACTGCATATGAAATATCTGGATGAGTACTATTTGCTATATAGAGTAGACATCCTATAAGTTCTCTATATGGCACATTCTCCATTTCTTTCTTCTCAAATTCTGATGATGGGCACAAGTCTACTGAAATTTTATATTCTACAACCAAAGGAGTTTTTACTGTTTTTGCATTTTCAAGCCCAAACCTTTTTAGCATATTCTCTATATCCTGTGCTTGATTTAACTTAAGCATTCTATTCTCTTTATCTCTTCTCATCTCAATACCTAGGAATTGCTTTAATTCTCCCAGATCTGTCATCTTGAACCGTTTCATTAGAATATTTTTGCACTTATCTAGCCACTGTAGACAGTTTGCGGCCATTATGTAATCGTCTACATATAAAGCAATAATGCAGAATTTATCTCCTTTTTTAAGCATATACAAATTTCCATCATTTTTAAGCTTATCAAATTCTTGTTCTCTCAAATATTCATCCATACATGTATACCATTATACCATTCCCTAGGTGCTTGCTTTAGACCGTAAACTGCACGTTTTAATTTCCAGACCATATTATCTCCTTCTTGAAAGCCTGGAGCTTATTTCATATATATTTCTTCCTGCAGTTTTGCATTTAAAAATGCCGTCTTTACATCCATATGATGTACATCAAGTTTCATGGCATTGGCTAAGGCTAATATAATTCTTACACTTGTCAATTTGACAATAGGAGAATATGTTTCTTCGTAATCAATTCCTTTCTTTTGAGAGAACCCCTGAGCAACTAGTTTGGCTTTAAACCTTTTTGACCCATCACTATTTCTTTTTATTCTGAAGATCCATTTGTTCCCTACCAAATTCTTGTCTGTTGGACATTTTGCTAGTTCATATGTGCATGTATCTTTAAATGATTCCATCTCTTCTTGCATTGCTTTTAACCATTCAGATGTCTTTTCTGAGTTAATAGCTTCTTCAAATGATAAGGGAGTTCCAGGTTCAAACACAGCCATCAAGGAAGGATATCTGACTGGAGGTTTTCCTATTCTCCTAGTTTTTCCTGTGCCATATCTACCATACATCTCTGGATTGTAGTCCATACCTGTATCTTTAAGCTTTTCTACCTCAGATTTCCTTTTGCGTTGGCTTGTTTCTGCTATAGGTATTGACATTGCTGGTTGCTCTCCAGTGATATCTCTATCTACTTCATTATCTATTTTATCATCCTCAACATCTTCATCAGAATCAGTATCAGCCAGTACATCAACTTTACTAGAATCATTCTGAGTTGATTCAGATACAATCTTGTCTAGCTTTACTATCTCATGCCTATCTTTATAGAATTTACTTTCATCAAAAACATCATCTCTACTGACCACTATTTTCTTGGTGTTTGGCATGAATACCCTATAGCCCTTTGATTCCTCGTTATATCCTACAAGAAAGCCAACTTCCGCTCTATCGTCTAGTTTGAGTCTTATTTCCTTTGGAACATGGACATATGTTAGACATCCATAAGCTTTAAAATAATCATATGACCTACTTAATTCACAGTTTGACCAGAGCTCTTCAGGAATGTCCCCATTCAGAGCACTTGATGGTAATCTGTTTTGTAAAAAAAATACAGTTTTAACTGCTTCCTCCCAAAGATAATTTGATAAGCCCGCAAACTTATCTAGTACTGTCCGATTTTTCCTTTCTACAACACCATTTTGCTGTGGTGAATATCTGCATGCTAGTTGCCTTTTAATTCCCTGCTCACAACAAAATCTTTTAAATTTGTTTGAAAGATATTCACCACCTCTATCAGACCTGATACATTTTAGCTTACGCCCTGTTTGTCTTTCCATCTCATTTACATACAGCTTAAGTGCTTCAAGGGCTTCATCTTTAGAAGATAACGGATAACACTTTCCTAGTCTACTAAAATCATTAATAAAGGATATAAAATACCTTTTACCTGTCTTTCCTTCCACAATTAATGGTCCACATAAATCCGTATGAATAAGATCGAGAGGTCCCTTTGCCCTTTTCTTAGATCTGTTAAATGGCAATCTAGTTAACTTGCCTAGCATGCATCCTGGACAAACAAACTCCTTGGCTATGTCATCTTCTCCACTAATGAGACCTTTCTTTATCATGTATCTGATATTATTTATATGTGTATGAGCAAGTCTATTATGCCAGACTGAAGCAGTAGATACTGAGAATACTTTTATGCTTTCCAGAACATTATTTGAAAATTGAAATAAACTCTCCAAAAAAAAGAAAAAAAAAAAAAACTTTCAGCAAATAATCAGGTTCTTACCATAAGATTGTATCATCTATCAGTCTGGACATAAATCAACCTGTACATTAACAGTCATCTATCAGATCAACAGGAATTTCTATGATATTTCAGTTTTGTGTGCATCTATGCAAATGAAACAACCCTACATAATCTAAATGCCTCCTAATCATGATGTTTCTCTATAAAAGTTTCTAATAACATACCTAGTAGATTTGGTGGATGCAGTAGCAAAATCTACATTTCGTTTGATAAGTTTAGAGGCAACTGTAAGTCTTGAATAGAGATTTGTATGATTTGATAAAGGAATTAAGTATAAAAATAGGGATGTTATATAAAAACACGAAAACAAGCAAGAACAGGCACTAAAATCCCAAAAAATAATCAAAGAAACTCAAGGAACTTACTAAAATCATGCTCACTTGCTTCTTAAGCTGCATGCTTTAGAATTGGTCAGCTCTTTGATTTGGGCCGTGCTAGTTTAGACGTCCCTATCTGTGGACCAGTTGACGATCATGTACATATCGTGGGTGGTTGTGGAAGAAGAAGATGAAGTCAGGCGCAGGAACTTTGATCGGGAAAATAGTTAGCAGTTATTGTGTGCACTTCCTCGGGCCCATCAAAATTTTATGCTTTATAGTTTGGATGCAGTACGGTTTGACCATATGCCATGTCAGCAAACGCAATATGGGCACAACATTTGGCATGGGTTAAAGGTTTTTTAATGCAGTTATAGTCCATTATAGTTAAAGTGGCTAGGATATTTTACAAGTTATTCTATTCACGTTTTCCACGTCTTTTTTGTTTTGCAATTCTAATTGCCCAATTATATTTTAAATGTGGCAATTTTTGACATATCATTTCTAACATAACATTTTTGGATTTTCTATGTGTATCTAGGAAATGGCTTCAATTGAATACACAATTGCAAGCCAAATGTGAAGCAATGCCCGAGGCTGGAGTGGACGAAAATGGTATACTTACTGGTGCACATGTGCACTGATACAGTCTTTGCAGAGGGTATGATAACAACAATGCATCTATCAGATAGTGTAAATGATCAAAGGCTTGGGGATGACCATCTAGGTGTTGGCATTGGATGGCTACTTATCCAAATTGATACCATCATGTCCCAAGGGACCTCTAGTGATTGCATTGTATGCTCTAGCCTGCTCGAGTCTAAAGCTTAGCTAAGATGGCCAAGTATATATATTACTCACGTAGATGGAAAATGCCTGGAAGCTCCAACCCAAGAAGATGACTTGAATTTCCATCAAGGTCACGTGGAAGATTTCGTGCTTGTCGAGCATCAATCGATGACGAGGAAGAGGCTCTACCTGTTTCACAGAAGGCAACATCCAAAAGGATTAGATGTGAAAAATGCCAGGCAAAGGGTCTAACTTGGGGAAACCTTAAAGACTTCCTAAATGGTTCTAACAGACTATTGAATACCATTCGACAAGTTTCCCTCTGGACTACACAAGAATAGAGTTACCATGTCTAATTGTAGAGTTAACTTATGTTGGGTGAAGGTTGCTTGGCAGGTTGGGATTGCAAAAACTATTATAGCTCAGAAACAGAAAGCAGAAGATAATTGTGACCACACATCAACAAGCACTTCTGCATGCCAACAGCTAGTCTTACTTCAAAAGGCACTTGGAACTGATTATTTGAGAAGTAGTCGGACATCCTCCAAATCTTTCGTGATTCTCTTGTTAAAATGTATCCCCTTATGTTCCATGGTCTACAAATAATTTCTCTTGATTGTACATTGTTCATTTTTGAAAGATTATCTACAGACAAGCAGCTTGCATAGTTTAGGAACTTGTACTATCACCACAAGGAAAAATCCTTTGCTTTGGATAATGAACTTGTGCATGAAATTCACCCCTTCTAGCCCTTTTCCTTTGCAGCAAAATGGAGCTAGATTCTACGGTTGGCTCATCCTTCTCGGGGCCTCCACATGTTCCTTCCTGATTTGCTCCATAAACATTAATCTCTGATAACTTTTTTTAGACTGCATTGGGCTCCTCGACTGTACAAATACCAAATCAAACTCTAGTATTAATTTAATGTAATCATGTATATCATAAAAACCATGAAGCGTGTTTGGCGTTATACTTAAAATAACAGTTACACAAATATTGTAACGGGCCCATAGTTGACCGTTCGAGTAAATGATCCTTGCACAAGCATAGCACAGTACCTAAATAATGCTTGGTTCTTATTCTCTCTCATTGTGTTGTCAAGTTGGAGGTACAGAACTGGTGGTAAATGCTCCAGACTAGAAAGAATCTTGTGCAAGATTGTAATAGCGAGATTAGAATCAACATGAATGTTTGGATAGTTTAAGAAAGTCTTGCAAGAAAGTTTTCCATTCAAGACCATGGCACCAACAACATGCAAGTGTACAAAGTCTTCTTCTGGAGCATCCTTGGGCACATTGACAAAGTGTGGCAGAGTTGTTTTTTTCTGGTGCAATCCATCAATGACAACTGATACATAGCTGAGAGGATGTTCAAGTGCTTTTTTCCTATGTTTTGTCAGCTTTCTCCTCTCAAGAGATTGTTGTTCTCTGTGATTGTTAAGCTTCTCTTTCAATGCATCTGAGAAGAAAAACATGGTTAGGAAAGGAATCTAACAGTACAGGCAACCAGAACTCTCGGAAGCTTACTTTTAATGTGTTGTGTCCTCGCATTCTGTCGTTGAGCTTTCAATTCAGAACATGTAGCACAAACAGACATACGGTGCTTTCTAGGAACTGTTACCCGTGAGAATTCCTTTTTCCACAACACAGCCTTTCACTAGCTTCAACACACAAGTCTTTGTAGTTGTTATAAACCTCACGTTTAGTAAAGTTATCACTTAAATGGTACATTGGGCTGTTAGATAGTTTCTCGCAAGACTCTTTGAAGAAGCCTTCCATCCAAGAAACACATTGAAGTGCATGAATTCTTGAGACACTTCCTGTGTGGCAGTAGTCATTGATGCCTGGGTTCTTATCTAGCCCTTATATATGAAGTCTTCTGCTGCCTAAAGCATGAATCATTTTAAAGGCTGCTTGACAGACACTGCGCCCACCAGCTGTGTAAGAAAACTTGTCACCTACGTCTGGTCTAATGTTCAGTGCTAAGTAACCTCATGGAACTGTAGTTGTCACGTAGTAGTCTTAATTCTCGGAGACCAATCTGTAGTAAACAGCGCTGCGAGCAACAATGTTTTCTATGAGTTGCTCTCAAGTGCCCCCCCATCCATCAATTTCCTTCGTCTTTGTGAGGTACAAGCCTTCTTGTGCAAGTCTCATTTGAGGTTATGACTAACAGGGGCCTTGAACTCGAACAAAGTATCTTTTGAGCGAGCTATATCCTCATCGGAAAGATCTACACGAGGTGTTTCTTCATCAGACACGAGAACTACACGAGATGATTAGGGAATAAATTACTAATCGCATATTTCTTATTGCCAGAATGACTCTAGCTAAACTTGCTCAATATTAATCCCAAAACTTTTTGTGGTTTAGCTAAACTCTATACATTTTTCCTCTCATACTTTCTAGCGTTTAGCTAAACTAACCCAAACATCATCCCAAAAATTTCTATGGTGTGGCCAACAGAAAACATTAAACCAAATTACTATACTTTTTTTCAATATATTCCACTTATTTTAGTCATTTTCTTTGTGAAAATATTCTAAAATAATGCTAACTAGTAAAGCCTAGGACTCAAATTAATTCATAATGCTAGAAACTAAACTACTAGTCATATATTTCATATAAACTAGAATGATATTAGCTAAACTAGCCCGAAGTTCATTCTAAAAGTTTCTATGGTTTAGCTAAACACTACAAAATTTCACGCTCTTACTTTCTAGCATTTGGCTAAAGAGCTCCAGGGTTGGTGCGGTCCCGAAAAAAGTGAAGCTAAAATTATTCTTTTTTTCCCAATTTTTTCCATTTACTTTAGCCAATTTTTTTTTTTTAAATGTGTTAAAAAATCGCCAAATAGCTAAGTTTAGCCCTTAAATTATTCCATGGAGATGATTCTTCATTTGAAGTAAGAGCAGTAGATGTAGAGGCTGATGTTGTAGAAGCTCCAGGACCTTGTGTGGAAAGAGAGAGCCTGTCTCTGGAAAAAAGTAGTCTAGGTTGGTGGCGTAATTGAGCAGCTCCTGACGTGGCATAGGACACAGGAGTTGCAAGTCTAAGACTACCACCGCTAAGATCAGGATGTCCAGAGTTAGAAGGGGAAGGACTAAGTTGCACAGGCGCAGGAGTGAAGTGGACAGGAGAGGGAAGTCGACGTTGGGCTGCGGGAGGGGTTGGCGTAAATTGAACAGGGGGAGGTAGCCTGCGTTCAGGTACTAGAGTAGGTGGAGTGAACTGAACAGGAGGGGGTAGCCTGCTTCCAGATACTAGAGGGATTGGAGTGGACAGTGGTGGAGAAACGGTCTGCAAGTAAGAGTCGGGTGAAGATGAATCAACATCATCGTCTAGTGAACACACTACTGAAGAGGAACCAATGCCGGCTGGAGGAGGGATGAACACCACACGTGGAGGAAGCCGTCTGGACTCAATGGTGGTGAAACATTTTGTTTTTCGCGGTCCATGGTAAGCAGTAGAAGGAGTAGAGCAGTATAAATTTATACGGAGGCGGTACAAATTTAAACAGAGGTGGTATAAATTTATACCGTCGGTATAAATTTATATGAAAGCTAGCAAAGAAAGGAAAGAATCCGTATACACACCTCTATGAACAACAACTGTACGAAAACATAAACGGAAAAAGTACTTAAGCCCCCCCGCTTCCCCGACTATTTACTCATACGCGAGTTCGGGACGAAGGCGCTCGCGATCCGCCTTAAATACTTGACCTCTTTGGCACTGCATCAACTCTATAGACCTCTGTATACCACAATGGCCACGTAAGTATCCAACCTGGTACAGTTTTAGTTTGGTAAAAATTTTATTCTACTAGATCTTTAAATATTTTCTAGTTTGTACTCCGTCGGTATAAATTTATACCGCGAAAGTGCTTGGCCGTCACAAAACCAACAGTGTGGTGACTCGAACGGTATAAATTTATACCGCGTAAGCACTTGGACTGTATAAATTTATACCGTAGGAACCACGAAGAGCGTAGATGGTCCGAGCGCTCACGGTATAAATTTATATCGTCCGAGTGCTTACGGTATAAATTTATACCGCCCGAGTGCTCATGGTATAAATTTATACCGTCCGAGAGCTCACGGTATAAATTTATACCGTCCAAGTGCTCACGGTATAAATTTATACCGTCTGAGTTCTAGATTTGGCAAAATTTGGGTCGTATTCTGCAAACAGTTACACAGAAAAGAGATGTTTATGTGAGAGAAAAAAAAACAGAAAACCTCAAAATTTATCACCTTTGTAAGCACAATCATCAATGTTTCTGGCACTTTTTTTTACTACGGCTTTGTTTGCAGCTCCAGTGTTGTTCCAAGAAAAAGGCCAACGTTCTGCCACAGAATCAGATCTTTACGACATGAAGGATACCACCTGGTTCGTGCATCGGGGTGCCAGAAGCAGATCTCCTACAGATGCTAATTTGTACATCTGTAACAAGCCAGGCAGAGCCAAATACAAGGCAGAAGACTATTACCCGGGTGGAGAAATGTGTAGCATTACAGCCACAGAGAACGAGAATAAACTTTATCTGAAAACTCTGAATAATGATAAGGAGGTGGATTACCTTCTCTCCACTACGATGTTGAGAATATCAATGTGCAAGCCTAAGGACGTTCAAGAATACATTTCTGATAATAATAAAGCAGGGCATATAAGTACAGAGTTCACAAACTGTGACTTGATTTCGTTTCGTATAAATTTATACCGATCGTATGCTCAAAACATTTCTTCTTACAGGACATTGTTGACATTTTGGCATTAGTTATCCTCTGCGACGAAAAAGATGGTAAAGGGCATATGGTATCCACGTGTCAAGGAAGATTCAGACAAAGCAAGTGAGACAGAAGACGAGGAGGTTGAGGAAGAAGTGGTCCTGCCCTCTAAGAAAAGACCTGCGGCATCTAAGGCCATAGAAACTAAAAAACAGAGAACAACCAAGGCACTAACCATTGATGAATCAAAAGAAGCTTTGAAGAAGGCGCCTGCCAGCTGACAGATCTAGCGCTTTGCTAAAAGGGGTCAATGAAACGAAGTTGTCAAAGCAAATCATTTCATTGTCCATAGACACAATTAAGAAGCCTCCTAAGAACGAGAATGGTGTGAGGTTGCTTCAAGTGAGGAAGCTCTATGCTGCGCATGTTGCTATCTTAAAGCAGAGAATGCGGAGGAATCCATGTGCACATGTGTCCCCGCTAGTTGTTATGGTCAGCCGAGATCAGATTCAAGAACTCTCAGAGTACAAGAAAGCTCTTTTTGAAGATTACACATATTATGTTTTAGGTGGCACCCATAGTTACAAGGCCAGAAAGGAGTTGTCGAAAGAAGAAAGCAGGAATGGAGTTTGGAAAAGTGTGGAGGTACACATTTATGTTGGACTGACCGATGAAGAAGCTAAAATAGTAGCAGTGAGCCACAACTTAGACAACGACTTCAGGTTGAAGATGAGCTTAATTGATAAAATTCGTTTTATGCACAGAGAGTTTGTGGAGTTTAAAAACGAGCATGGTGAGGACTTCAAAAAACAGAAAAATATGTTACAGCAACTGCGAGAGGTTTGTGTCACAGAATGTTGCCTTAGCTATGACACGGATAAGAAGCCTCACATGGCCATGAAGCAATACGACAATTACTTTCAGCTTACCTTTCGAAATGGCCAGGTGAGTTCTTAACTTGCTGTAGAAGGTTCTCTTTCGTGTTCACGGTATAAATTTATACCACCAGCATACTTGGTATAAATTTATACCGCTTAGGTTCTAGGTTTCTCTTTCGTGTTTATGGTAAACTTGGTATAAATTCATACCGCTAGGCGTCTAGACCTGTTCCATGCTCACGGTATAAATTTATACCACCAACATTATTCGTATAAATTTATACTAAGATATTCATTGCATTGGGTTTTCTAGGTGTGGGATTTACAAGAAAGAATTTTTTGTATGTTCGAAGATGGTGAACTGAAAGAGCAAACAAGCAGCACGGGCAAGAAAACAAAGAAAAACACAGAGGCCAAACAAAAAAATATGAGCATTGTGCCATAGACGCAACTTCAGGGAATAAAAAGCAAAGAAATAATTGTCAGGCTACTAGAAAAGGTTGTTGCAAAAGAGTCTACACTTGATGAAATGGCAAAAGAAGCCAAGACGTGAGTTGTCATCTTAATTTGCTAGGTTCTTTTTGTCATTTTGTAATTGGGTTCCTCTGTTTCATTACAGTCAAAAAGACATTGTTACTTGCTAGTCTGAGCTTATGAAGCAACTAAACCTAGAGGTGTGGGAGGAGTGCAAGCTTCTTTACCCTGGAAGTACGTCCGACAATATTATAAGAGAGCATGCTGTCAACTTTAGTGGCTGGGTATGTAAACTTAGGCTCATCTTCGAGGAGTGGCTTCTTACTGTGTGTTGTTTTACAGAACAAAAAGAAAGGGCTACCAGTAGGATCTATGAATCTAGTTCGGAGAGCAAAAGAAGAAAGGCACAGATTGAAAGCCATAGAACAAGGCAAACAAGTTGCAACAAGTGGCTCGAAGGGTGACTATAAAAGATTTACCACCTTCGGCCAAGATTGTTTGTACAAAGTAGTGCATGGCGACTGCAGAAAAGTGCAAACATTCGTTGAAAAGCAAAACTTCACGCTTTGCATTGCTGACATACCTTACGGGTTCAAGATAAAGGACAATCTTTTTGATGATGAGGCCTTCTCGCACATTCAAGTTCGAGAATTCTTGGAAGGCCTGAAAGAAGTTACCTTGTCTTCCCATTGGCGTATCATTGTTTTCCACTCAGACTTGCAAACAACGTCTGTACTGAAGCCCATGGATGTCGTTTGCAATGCTGGCTTCGAGAACTGTATCTGGTAAAGTCTAGAGCGTTGCGGTATAAATTTATACCATCTACTTTGTTTTCTAACTTCCTCTTTCCAGGTTGAAAAAGAATGTAAAAGGAAATGGTGGAGGTCCTAGGCTGGTTAGCTGCTTCGAGCACTTCCACATGGATATTATAGTGCCGACACCAAGAAAACCATGGTGCACTTTAATACGCGAGAAGAGAAATCACCTCCTTGCAATGCTTTCCAATTTCCTGCTGGTGTTGCAAAAGTTAAGAGATCCTCAACGTCAAGGTGCTGTGGTTTCTCACTACCAAAAACCGCAGAGACTAATTAACAACTTGATACAATGGTTCTCTCGCCCAGGTGACTGGGTCCTTGATGCATTTTCTGGAACTGGCACCACAGCAATTTGTGCTCTCAAGCAGGGTCGCAATGTGGTGTCCATTGATATAGATGTGGATAAAATCAGTTTCATAAGAACTAGAATAAGTTCTTGTGAGTCTTTTCCTGATAAGAACGAGGAACTTGGTGTTAAGAGTGCAACTGGAGAAGTTAAAAACACTTACACAGAAGTACAGCCTCCTATCACGGGGAGGCGTGATGATAAGGTTGAGTTCGTTGACCTCGAACCAGTACAAGAACAGACTGCAGAGAAACCCCTAGAAATTTTGGCGCAAGCAGAAACAGGTGTCTCCGTCCAAGTGTTGTCTCAAGAAGATGAACGAAGAGGGGATGAGAGTCCCATGGACTGGGATGATCCACCACCCAACAGATAAATATTTATTGCTTGTTGTCGGTATAAATTTATACCGCTGGGCTTCGGTATAAATTTATACCGCTCTTTCCTGTGTTGTTTTGACCAAATTTTTTTCTGACATGTACTACTCCCTGATTACTTCCTACAGGAAGAACTTTGTAACATTTCTTTTCTAATTCCTTAATATATCATTTGCATATATGCAGTTTATTCTAAATGGGTGATTTTAAGAAGTTTGTTCCGTTGTATATTGTTCTTTTTGTTTTGTAGTTCTATGTCAACTTGGATTTTCTGTGTAGGAACATATTTCTTTGCCTCTGTAACTGCAACCACAAAAAAATTATTACATAAACATGAAAGAGAACCTCTTTCAAAACCTCAATTTCGTCCCCAGTATTTCAGTCCCCGATATTTCAGTTGCTCTCCTAAAAGTTCTTTTGCCCCCAAAAAATGGCCTTTTTTTTGTATTGATTTATAGCATATTTTTGTAGCAATTTTTTCGTAGAATCGTAACCCTAAAAAAGCTAACAACTATAATATGAGGGAGGCAGAAAGAGTGGAGCTCCGCCCCGAAGATTTTAGCAACTCCGGCCATACTCTGCTGCGCCCAGAGCGTCCGATCAGATTCGCCTACATAGGTCTGATACAGATGGATAAGGGGAAGAAGATTGTAGTGCAGCAAGAGATTGAGGGACAGACAACCAGGAAGCGCCCAAGATCCGGGGTCCCAGGTAACCTCACGGTGCCATGGAACCCAGAATTGGAGGAGATAGGCCCGTGGTATATCTGTGAGCAAGACTGCTTTTGTCTGGAAAGGGGGTTGCCGTCGTGTATAAACTGTGGCAGAGTGCACTGCTTGTTCTGTGACCGAATCCACCAGGCACAGGCAATGAAGGATGCGGGGTATACTCTTCACCTGCTTGAAGTCTTAGGGGTTATGTCGGATAAGAACGATACGATTCGGAGACAAGATAAGGAAAGGGTAATGCAATGCTTCAGCGGGCTCCAGATCAATGCAACCATACAGAAATCTACTTGCTACCAGCACGAGCTTTTAGTTGGTGATCTCGGTAAAGTATGCGTCTTTTGCTGTGAAAAGAATCCATCTGATTACATATGCAGGGCTTTTATGACCAGGAATGTGGAGAAAAGGAAGAAGGTAGGGGAGTCATCAACAGGAAAAAGGCTGAGAAAATGAATGAAGCAACGGGTGGACAGATGGGAGGATGATGAACGGGATGCCTGAGAGGGAGAGGGGAGATTGGGACACTATTTTTTGTTTATCCTTTATTTTTGTTTTTGTTATTCCTTTTATATTTTTATGATCCGAAAATGTCAGCTTTGTGACCAAGGTAGTGTTTATAATTCAGCCCCTGGCTGAGTATATTAGAATTCATATCTGGAATGCGCCGATTTGGAAGGAATACAAAAATGGATATTACCTGCTCATATGTAGAGTAGTATTTCTTCTTAACTAAGGAATTTTGGGCACTGAAATGGGATTACGAAACATTCTTGATATTTAATTTCCTTAAAGAAGTAGGGAGCATAATCATGAGGGGTGTATGGTATCATAATAGTATTAAATCAGAGCAAGAGCTATCTAAATTAAGCGTAATTTATCTATAGACCCGGAGGAGGGAGCGTTTCAATCATGTAATTTCTCCAAGATCTGCGAAATAATCTCATAATAGCATTAAAATTTGGGTGGGAACGAGACGAGGGATGGAAACTTTGGAGTAGTTGAGGGGACAAATGGTATAACCGCGGGTGGATTTATAAGAAGGATGGTCAAACAGATAAAAAGTACAGTTTTAATGACAATAGAAACAACGAGCCCCAAAGTCAGCGAACTCTGGACATGATGACAAACCGAAAATCAACTACAGGCGAAAATAATCAGAACGATCGTGGACAATATGGTAAGGCGCGACAATAAATAGGAGGGTGGCGACCGCAAGAATAACCTAAGATGATCAAATAGGATACACAAAGATAGGGACAGCTTAAGAGTTATACATAAGTGGGGAAATGAAGGGACACATAGGCTGCAAAAAGGGACTGCAGCAGAGACTGGAACTGTACAGGAAAGCAAATTTATATGAGTAAAAAGTGGACGGAATAAGTTACGGGACAGAGAGGCTCAGCCTCCGCCATACACCAGGATAGCGAGGGCCAGACCCACCAACTGGTAATCTGGACCACTATAAACTCAAGAAATCATGAGAACAAATTTGACAATCATATACTATCAGCCAGTTTGAAAGGACACAATGGGTACGTATACAAAATGTTTTTTACAGTAAAAAAGGAGAATGGGATACGCTACGGACTTAGAGGTCTAACCCCCGCTGTAGGCCAGGATAGCGTGGGCACGGCCCCCAACTAGTTCCCAGATCACCAAAAATGACCGAACAAATGCACAAATGCACAAATGCACAAATAAACATATAGTGTTCTGGTAGGCAACTACCGAATCTTGTATTGGCATAGAGAGGGTCACCCCCGCCCAATCAACAGATGTGGAAATATGACGAGATCTGCAGGGGCGGATCGAATAATAAGTGGTGGCAGGCAGAATAATTAATGAGCATGGCTATTTCAAAATTCAAAGTTAACGGTGATTTTGAATAAGAGACCGTTTTAGAGACAGAATATATATACCATACGAAAGTAGTACAACTACCTTACCAGAAGAATTCCATCGCAGTAATCCAGTCGAGAGTTACTGCGGTATACTGCAACCAGGTTCGATGGCGGAGAATACTAGCAGCAGCCAACAAAAGAGAATAGATGTAGCAAGAGCATCAGTAAGCCAGCAGAACCTCAAAGATTTTCTGGCTCAAATGAACAAGCAACTAGAGTCTAGGATTCCGAGCATGGATGCACTCAACACGCTGGCGGAGACGGCCAACCGCAACAAAATAGCCATCTCCAGCATGGACGTGAGGATAGGAGGGGTCGAGAGGACAAGCGAGGAGATGCAACGTAGGATAGACGAGATTGAAGAAGAAAAAGCTAAGATCATGCAGAGGTTGGTTGAGTTAGAAAAATCAAATGTTGAGTTAGATGCATGGGAGGGTTGGTTGAGTTAGAAAAATCAAATGTTGAGTTAGATGCATGGGAATCATTTGATATAATAAAGCCACATATCATGGAATTTGAGGAGCATAATAGAATTAAGCATGACGTTAGGCTGATAGGTGTAGCATAGAAACCTAATGAGGACACATATCGAGTGACTGCAGAAATAATAGAGACAGTCTTTAAAGAACATCGGAGCATCATCGTCAAAGCAGTGCAGTCAGGCCAATGGAGAGGGCAGTCGAGGCACATAGACCTGACACTCAGGGACCTTACAGCCAAGGAGAGGATACTGCGCATGGGATCCAGGCTGAGAAATGGGATCCAGGCTGAGGAAAATCAAATGTTGAGTTAGATGCATGGGAATCATTTGATAGAATAAAGCCACATATCATGGAATTTGAGGAGCAGAATAGAATTAAGCATGACGTTAGGCTGATAGGTGTAGCAGAGAAACCTAATGAGGACACATATCGAGTGACTGCAGAAATAATAGAGACAGTCTTCAAAGAACATCGGAGCATCATCGTCAAAGCAGTGCAGTCAGGCCAATGGAGAGGACGGTCGAGGCACATAGACTTGACACTCAGGGACCTTACAGCCAAGGAGAGGATACTGCGCATGGGATCCAGGCTGAGAAATGGCATCAAAGTACAGGAGGCTCTAATAGTCATGCAACGCCAAGGGCTACACAGGGAACTGGCCAAGGCCAGGGAATTGAATCAGGCAGGGATACACGCGGGAGTCAGGAACGTCAAAGTGTACCTGCACAAGAGAGTAAGAGAGCAAGCGATCCTAATACAAGAACAGAATGTGGGGACACCGGGGTTAACAAAGGCAATAGAAGTGGAGAAGGAGAATATCAACCCCGTGATGGCTATGCCGTAAGGGCAGGAGAGCAGAGCTTTGGAGGGGGAGGGGGGGGAGGGGGAGGGGAGGCGCCAAAAGCGATAACCCTAGAAGGGATTCAGCACGGAGGAGCAGAAAGAAGCGGAAACGGGGTCGGCGAAGACCGAACACCCCAAGCCGGAGCCATGGGTCCAACCCCGACCACGAAGACCCCGAAGGAGCAACCTCGAGGGAGGAGACACTGACAATATGGTACTGGAATTGTACCGGATACCCCTGGGACGACGGAGAGAGGCTCGAGGGAGCCCACAACTGCGACATAATATGTTTGGTAGAGACATGGGAGCACAACGTCAAGAGGCTGCCAGAGGAAGAGGGGTACCAGCTATTCACATGCTGGAAAAATAAGGATTTTAAGATAGGAAGAGGAAGCGCAGGCTTAGCCTGTTATATGAGAGAGAGTGTAGCAAACAGTGCATGTATTTTACATTCGGATATCAATAAAAGATACATGGTCCTAAATATCCAATTGCAAAACAAACAAGACCTAATTCTGATCATAGCATATTACCCGCCAGACAGTGACAAGCTAGAACTGCTAGACCTGGGGGAGAGTATGATGAAATGGAAGGAACAGGGGCCAATGATCATAATAGGGGATCTAAATGCTAGAACAGGTCAGGAACAAGCACAAAACACAAGCATGGATGAAACAAATAGTCAGTGGGCACATACTGCGAGAACACAGGATTGGAAAAGGAATACAGAAGACAGGACAGAGATCAATGCCAAAGGTGAATTATTGCTCGAAGTATACATGGCGACAGGGGTCATCATAGTTAATGGGGTACAAAAATGGGGAAGATCAGGGAATTTCACGAGTCAGAATGCACACGGGAAAAGCATAGTGGATTATATGATTATGAGTGACCAAGCAGTGGAAATCGTCGCAGGATTTGTGCTACTAGAATGGCCGACTGGGAAAAGAGAAAGTGACAGACCCATACAGTTAACACTCAAAGGGGGCGAGTCGACGCAAGTTGATAACACACAGGGAAAGGAGAAAGAGAAGGCGAAGATGAAAATACAATTTCAGGATAAGTATGCAGATACATTCGTACAATCGATCAGGGCAGAAATGGGAAAATGGGAATGGGGGGAGCATAAGGCAGATGAGAATGGCAACAGGCTTAATGACATAATGGTTAAGGTGGCAACAGAAGTATTCAGAAAACGAAAGAGACCCAGGAAGAGCAATGCTTTTAAGGCCTCCGTATGGTACGATGAGGAATGCAGGGAACAAAAAGGAAGAATCAAAGCGCATATAGGCAGGGAGACATATCAGACAGAAAGAACGGCATACCTAAGAATGCTGAAGTCAAAGCGGAACAGAAACTTGGCACAGCATCAATGGGGTCTCGCTAAATTGCTGAAAAGACAACCCCGAAATTTTTGGAAGGGATTTAAAAGGAAGGGAGATGGGAGTAGGAAAACTGAGAATATGCAGGACATCATTGGAGCAACCGGATGGGAGAAATACCTTGAGAAACTATACAGGACGGGGGCATCCCCAATGCCAATACTAGCACTGCAAGATTTGGATAAACCGTGCTTCAGCATACAGGAAGTAATGTTAGCGCTAAGCAAGATGGCTAATAACAAAGCCCCAGACCTCTATGGACTGACCGTGGAATTACTAAAGTGTGATGATACAGCAATAGGAAAACAGGTCACCGACATTTTTAATGGCATAATACATACGGGGCTCCCAGACAACAGGGCATACAATAGGGTCATACCTCTATACAAAGGGGGGGAGCAGACAAGAACGTGGAAACTATAGGACAATAATGGTGAGCTCGATCTTCGCAAAATGGTTCGGAAAAGTTCTGGACAGTAAATTGTAATGATTGGCAGAAACGGGAAACCTGAGGGCACAAGGGCAGGCAGGCTTCAGGCCGGAACACTCGACCACGGACCACCTAGTAACCCTTCAGATATTAATAGAGCAGAACAGAGCTTAGGGGAAGAAAATAGTATGCTGCTTTGTAGACTTTAGAAAGGCATTCGACACAGTCCCGAGGGAGAGGCTCCTACAAAGACTGATAGATATGCAGGCACCAAGAGACATGGTAGGAGCGATTGCAAGACTATACCACAGGGTATACGCAAAGATGGAACATGAAGGACATGCAATAAACTGTGATACAGGGGTCAAGCAGGGGTGTCCCCTATCTCCGACATTATTCGGAATATACATAGATGCATTACAAGGTTACATAGCAGAACAACAAGGGGACACACACGCCCCTACATTAGGAGATACATTAGGAGCATGATGGCCACAAAAAATAAAGAAATGCACAGATTACTGAAGCTACTAGAGACCTTCTGTGAAAGAACAGGGTTAACAATAAACCTTGCAAAAACCAAGATAGTCATCTTCGGTCATAAGAACAGGCACAGACCTTTCAGGTACACGGGGACAGAAATAGAAGAATCAACAGAATACAGGTACCTGGGGTATGATGCACGTAGCACGGGGAAATGGGCTAAAGGTGTAGATGCGAGATTTCAATCAGTCATTGGGAGCTACTTCAATATGAAATTTTTTTGTAATAAAAGCAGAATAATTGATTGGGAGATCAAATGTTACTTGTTTAGTGCAGTAGTCGCGACGACACAATTATATGGGGTTGAAGCTTGGGGACCGTGTTTGACGGATAAGAAATGGGATAAACATGAAGGGATCCTCAGACAATGGCACACATAGGAAATTAAGGTACGGACAAACACACCACTAATAGTCATGATACTCGAGACAAGACAGAAACCAATGGAGGTGAGAGCATGGGAGAAGACTATCAGATACCTAATAAAGGTCAATGCAGGGGGTCACCAAGGGAAGCTGTCAAGTATTGCAATCGTCGAGTCAACAAAATCACACATCCTCATAGGCAGAGGATGGTTTAAGGATGTGGCAAGGTGGACCAGAGAAATGGGAATGAACCTGAGTGATCTAGTAAACGAAGGGAAGTGGAATGAAGAGCGAGTAGATAAGGCTACAAGAGCATGGCTGCAAAAACACACAGGACCCAAGACACTTTGGCTCATGACAGTCTTCAATCCAGAACAACAGATAGGACCAGTGATGACTTTATCATCCTCTAGCTACTTCTACTATAGAAATGGTGGCGATTGTTTTCTATTTTTCCAACAGTTTTATAGAAACGAATTTAGTAAAATTGGATGTTTTACCATAAAATTGAGGTTTTTACTGTAAAATGTCCATTAATTTGGCGAATATATAATTGGGATGCAATATTATCAAATTTTGGCGATTTTATGAAGTTCTTTAATGTATGCATCCTAGTAAACCATCGAATCCATTTTTTAAAAAATGGTAAAATATAGCAACTTTACGAAGTTTCACATCTTAAAGTCATCACTGGATAGGACAACAGATGTAACGAGATAATCTGCTAGGAAAGTCCAGGAGAGACATCCTGGCGAGATTTAGGATGGGGAGCCACGATCTAAGAATTGAAAAGGACAGATGGAGGAAAATAGAGAAGGAAGACCAGATATGTAGAATCTGTGACACTGGGAAAGTAGAGGATGAGAATCACATGCTCAATGCATGCCCAATATATGGAGACATCAGAAACAAGTACAGAAATATAAGATGGGGTCAACCAGTACACACCCTGATGATAAGGGCAGAAACAATGAGAGATCTGGCAGACGCAATCCAGGAAATAATGATCAGACATCGAGAAGTACACAAAGAAAGAGGGCTTGTAATATGAACCGCACAGGAGGCGATTCATAGACGCCCACGAAATGCTCAGCTAAAAGCTGATTGATAACGCGCACCACCGCACGTCCACGATGCCGATTCAAAGCGGGGTGCCGGTACTAATAGAAACTAAGGAAGCCTTCAGAAAAGACTACAATAAATCAGCGTGATGTGCTAGTAGCGCCCTTTTAGGGAGCTCGCCCGTGTTACATAAGTCCAGGGGCCTGAGGGCACAAGGGACAATAATTTCTTTTCTTTTCTATTCTATTCTATTCTATTCTATTCTATTCTATTCTATTCTATTCTATTCTATTCTATTTTCAAAAAAAAGTTTCTAAAATTATTTAAGGAATCTTTCAAACGCACTTCTTAAATAAGTGCGTTTCAATTTAAACGTTGTTTGGGGCCTCTATATACGATTAAGAAACTTTTCTTGAGTTTAGTATTCCTATTTCTATCCTCTACTATTTCAACATATGCCACACCACCTTGTTCAAGAGTAGAAAAATAATTAGCCTTTGGTTGTGAAGTCATTTTCATTACTTATCCACTTTTGATGTTGGAGAGTTGTAATATATCTTATGATCTACTCGAGGGTCTTTGGTCACTTGAACCGTACTTTATTAAGAAGAAGCAAAATATCGTGGTGTTGTTTCATCCACAAGGCTCGACATTTTGCTTCCTTCGCAAGTTGGACACAAGACAATATTTCTACTATGTGTCACCCAAACCAATGTTACTTTGAGTAAAGATGAATTTTACGCAAAAAGCACATACAGGTGCACTATCATTGTATAGATTGGTGGCGAAAGAAGCGTTTGCTTTCTTTATCTCTTGGTATTAGTAGAGGTTTGCATCACTTCTCTATATTTGTTGGTGTGACTCTTACTATATATTTCAAGGTTGCATGGAGGCAATGTATTATGGAAACATTTTTAGATGCATAATAATTGAAAGATCAGCATAAGTATTTCAATCTTCTTTCATTACCTGCTTCATGGTGCAAAATAAATGAGATTCTAATTTACTGCTGCAAAATATTTGAAAAAGCCATTTCTCTGGCCACAGTCGCAAATACTGCCAATATCTATTCGACTGATGGCTTGTAAAAGTTTTCGTAAGTTATAACCAGCTGCAATCCTTTATAGACCTCTACGAATAGGTATATCTAGAACTATTGAGCATGTATAGTCCTTTGTATAAAGACATTCAGAAATCGCTCCTCTAGAGTGGCTTTGCTCAAGTACTATGTTTTATCTCACCAACCCTTCCTTGTGAATGTGGTATATTTTTTTTTTTTTTTTTTTTTTAGGGGTGGTGTTTTTGGAAGAGGTAATTTTCACCGGCAGAAAATTTCGCCGTGAAATTTCTGGCGACCGCCCAGAAGCTCATGGCGGCGCCGCGCCATCATCGGCGGCGGCGCCCAAATTTCACGGCGAACTTTTCTGCCAGTGAAAATTTCCTTACGAAAAAAC
Source organism: Isoetes taiwanensis (assembly GCA_021234155.1). Classification (NCBI taxonomy): domain Eukaryota; kingdom Viridiplantae; phylum Streptophyta; class Lycopodiopsida; order Isoetales; family Isoetaceae; genus Isoetes; species Isoetes taiwanensis. The sequence goes on from JAJEKV010000005.1 coordinate 26,487,172, forward strand.
AGGGGCCTTGAAATTTGGCCCCTGATCTTTTCTTTCCAGTGAATTTCTGGTAGCTCTTCCTTGGCGGCGCCGCTTCGCAGGGGAAGGTGAACTCAAGGGAGATCATTGCAGGGGAAGGGGCAAATCAGCTGAAGATCAGATGGGTTTTTCGCTTTGAAAGAATGAGTAGTTTGGGGCCGAAATTTCAAGGCCCCTGTTTTTTCGGAAGGAGAAATTTTGTTGAGCAGAAAATTTCACGAATTTTGTTTTTTCGTGACCCGCCACCGACTGGCGGGGGCGAGTGGCGAAAAACGGCGGTGCCGCCAGGTCAGCGGCCGCTAGAAAATTTCAAGTGAAATTTCTCTGCTCAACAAAATTCTCCAACGAAAAAAAAGGGGGTTTCAAATTTGCCCCCGATTTTCTCTTTCCTGCAGTTTTCCGGCAAGATCTGTTGGCGGCGCCGCTTAAGCTGGGATGGCAAGGGCAGCTTCAGATCGGGTGGAGATCAACATAAAATTACAGAGTTTAAAAACCTGTTGTTTGGGGCCGAATTTTGATGCCCCTTTTTTTTTCGGGGAAGGGAATGCGCTGGGTGTGTATGTAGACATTCTTGGACTTGCCCTTTATTTTAACATGTGCCATACCGCCTTGTTTAAGAATAGAAAAAGAACTAGCAGCAAGTGGCTGTAAGACGCGAACATGTGATGTCAGTTTTATTACTTACTTTTTCTATTTTACTTTCGGACATTTATAATTTCATAGACTAGAGGAACCTCGTGGTATTAGTGGAAAAACGTGCAGGACGTTTTGTTTGGTGCTGTGTTCTCTGAAGGATTTTTATCATTGGTAAAGGTAATGAAGTATCTGGCTGTGATCGATCCACACAAAATAAACTTGTCCATTTCGTCCATTCCAACACGCTACAAATTCCGTCCCGGGCAGCAACATTGCTTAGGCTAGCTGGGAATCGTAGAGGAATTGGCTAGCTCCTACTCAAAGTCTTCGAGTCTTGAACAGTAAAGTGCTGTATAACTAGGTTAGGGCAGGGGCCCTACACTTATGCAAGCTGACAGCGCTCCCACACCGTCGAGCAGGATTTAAGAAGTACATTTAAGTTCTCTACTTTGTATCTTGCTTTGAAGCATTCTAGTTCCTTTACAGTCTGGGAGAGAGCAGGGGGGAATGCGATCATTTGCTCTACGCTGTTAGCTTTTCCGCTGTACTTTGTTTGTGCCTGCGGATTCAAGCTTAGAAAGGAGGACAAGGCTGTGAGCTGAACAAGGCGATCAAACGCTCTGCTCCAAAGAGGGAGGATCGAAGATGAGGATAGACAGAATGGCATCAATGGGGATGATATTCTGGGCAATAGCGATGATAGCAGTAAGAGCAGGAGCAAATCCATACAGTTATGTATCTCCTCCACCTCCAGAGAAAGCAGGATGTTCTCCACCTCCAGCTCCGCCTCCGCCACCACCAAAGGTTGAATGTCCTCCGCCTCCAGCGCTACCACCACCGCCGCCTCCTGGAGTTCCATGCGCGCCTCCAACTCCGGTGCCACCACATGGACCGCTCTTGCCACCTCCATCTCCAGTTTATACACATCCTCCATATTCTCCGTTGTCCCCTCCTCCTCCATCTCCAGTTTATACGCATCCTCCAGCTCCGGTGTATACGCATCCTCCAACAGCTCCTCCAACTCCGGTGCATTCACATCCACCAGCGTCTCCGCCAACGCCAGTTCCTCCAACTCCGGTGTATGGGCATCCTCCAAATTCATGGTCCCCAACTTCGCCCCCAACTCCGGTGTATGGGCATCCTCCAAATTCATGGTCTCCAACTTCACCCCCAAGTGGTCCATCTCCATCAGCTCCCCCGACTTCTCCACCATCGGGGCCATCTCCAACTCCAACCCCAACTCCATCTCCAACCCCAACCCCAACCCCAACCCCATCTCCATATTCTCCCATTACTCCCATTTCTCCCGTTGCTCCTTCAGGCCCCTCCGGTTCCCCCCCTTCCTCCCCCCCCCCTATTCCCTCCCCCACTCCCCCGGCAAACACCTTACCCCTGGCCAGAAGGGTGGCATCGCCGTTGGTGTTATCGTCGGTGTCATTGGTTGTTGCGCAATCGGTTTCTTCATCTTCAAAAAATGCATGCATAAACCTACCCCTGCTTATGCTGCTGCTTCTACTTACGCTTGATCCTCTTTTTAGCTATACCTTTTCTATTCTTATTGCATTCCGGTGAATTTTTTCATACTTATGATTTTAATAAACTGGGATTTGATTTCGTTGTTGCTTTTGCATCTCCAATCCCAATTCTAGAACTTAGCCGTTACTTACTTTGGCTTGCTCTACTACATTCATTGTACAGTAAACAATGGACAGCTTTATAAAATTATTAAACATTTGTTGTACTATACACTTGAGAAGGGATTTAATTGCTTCCTCAAAATGCATGAGGGTGGAACTTGCTCGTAGACTAATATATAATTCTAGCACGGCCAATAGGGGGCCACCCACGTGAGGCCATCCCTTTGTATGTCATTTCATACGAGGGAGAGAGAGAGAGGGGGGATGAACAAGATTTCTCATTGATTGAACAAGAGGATTTTGCTTGATGATAAAAGATCTAAAACTAACCTTGTTGCCAAGGGAGGCCTCCATCCCTCCACCTCTCTCTCCATAATAGGCGTCAAATATTGGACGTTTGTGGCATGTGGGCGCCGATGTCTTTTTAAATACACGATCGTGGATGAAGCATCTAGCCATTAGTCACAAAAAGATCTTTAGGCAATCCCAATCTTTTGTTAAATAATTGGAGCAAGTCAAGTAGGCTAGCTGGCATTGCCTTTTGGGTTGTATCCCACCATTGATAATGATACTTCTCCTACCCATACGACGCCAATGAATTGAAATGTATTCAAAACATTTATTGATGGTCTAATGATCCTTGTGAATAACATTGGAAACAACTATTAAATATAATAAAGCAAAACTGCATTAACTTCCCATCAATAACATTTACTATAAGAAATTTATCGTGCCAGCATTACCAAACAATGGGTTTAGTACATTCTGTTACGTCAAAACAATACTCTGGAAGGATGCTTAATTGAAAAGATGGATACGACATATTTTACTATATGGACAAATCATAAATTGAAGTTAGCATTCTAAATGGATTCAGCCTCAAGTGTATGCATATAACAATGAAATGGTACCTAGGGTGATCGATATTTTTTCTCCAATTGATACTTTTTGTCCAATCTTAATACTTAAATAACATCTGACTACAGGAATCGATATTATTATCACATTGACCAATTGTATTGAATAACATGCTGTTGTTATGAGTTAGAGAAATCAATATTACAATCGTATTTAACCAATGATATGAACAATATAGTTTAACCAATGATATGAACAATATAGTGTAAAAACTCTTCCAAGTATAGAAAGTACCCCAGTCAATAATAAATAAGATGGGGGCCTAGCTTTGATGTTGCCTGTAGTGTGAAGTTCCCAAGTTAAGGAAGCTTCTTAGATTACACTAGCTACCACATAATAGGGTATAAAGAAAAGTAACAGTGTTCGAGTCTATGGCATATATTAATGCTATGTAATGTTATGGCTATGTTGCACATGCAAGTGCTGATCCAAGAGCAATTCAAGTACATATTGTCAGGGAAGGCTTGACCTTCGATATAAGAAGGTGGGCATTGCTGTGTAAATTCTTGTAGATATGAGACTGATAAAATCATGCAGCAGCACCCTTATAAATGTTGGATATGTTTATGCTCCAGGTTTACCTTCTTCGGCACCCAAGTTTAAGTAGAGGTCTACAGAGTTGGGGCAGTTATTCTGCCGGTCTCCTGAGCATAGTTTGCTTGGAGGATACCTCTAGAGAAGCATTGTCTCGATCCAAGCTTTTTCCTTTCTTGCTTCTATAGAGGTAGTTTGAAGAAAAAAAGATGTCACGATTACCATACCATACCATACCATACCACCGTACCGTACCGTACCGCGCACCGCACCATGTCATATTATAATACAACATATCATAACATGTATATATGCGTTCCATCTCCAAGGAAGTCATTAAAAGTCAATTCAATTTAAGACATCCTATCATAGCATGTCATATAACATATGTTAGCATGCCATATATATGTCTTAACATGTGTGATCATTCTACCAAGGAGGATGATAAGATGATAAAAAAAGTCAATCCAAATTCAATGATTCCTTTAGTTGTGGAACTTCTGCTATGCTTATCATACAAACATCATTAACTAGATCATTCTAGTAATTAAAGAGAATTGGAAAATGATTTAGTGTTAATCTAGTGACATGTGATTTGGAAGTTGTTTCTATCTAGATAGGCATCGAACCATCAATCAATAAATAGAATGCCATCCTTGACAAAGATAAACCAATAAACCTTTGATACCAATAACATATTTCGAGCATAAACTCGAAAGCACAAATACAAATAACAATAAATCTTAAATCTGCTAGATAGAATCTTCTACAGGGGTGGGAATAAGAAACAAAAGGATTCATACGTTTGTTTCTGCTATGACCTAGTCACTTTGATGTGTATGTTCTGGAATCAAGCTCAACTCAACTAGCATTTAAAACCAAAATATGATGTTGGAAGAGATATAAGATATTTTTAAAACGATAGTAATGATCCACAAGGCCCCCAAAATTGAATTAGTATGTTTTTTTTCTCAATGATTTGTTAATAAAAATCAAACATTAAAATCAATACGTTAGTGTGTTCAAAAGTTTACAAACTATATCTAGTTATACAACTTGGTTTATCAATACAATTTGATAATGTGATAAATAAGTTTTCTTTTTTAACTTTGTATTGCAACATGATAAGTATAGTTGGTGTCTCTTCTTGCTTAAAATATATGATGTCTAGTGATGTTTAGTAGGTCAAGTTTAATGTCATAGTATTTGATCACATCTATTTTCCGTGATGAATGTAGTTGGTCTCTATTATTGCTTAAAATATATGATCTCTAATAATACTTAGTATATCAAGTTTAATAACATGGTATTTGATCACATTTATCTTTCTTGATATATTAGTATGCTAATACAAGATGACAAATAATACGTTCTATAGCAATTAATCATCACACTTTTTACGATGATAATTTAAGTGATAAATTTGCGTGGTTTACCATAGATGGTGGATTATGTCTAATATATAATAGTTTATGCCTATGTGTTCCAATAATGTCTAATATTTAATAGTTTATGCCTATGGGTTCCAACTCGGCACTAGGGTTTTTCATTTTGGTTCTAATTGTGGTTAATTTGTGGTTAAAATCAACATATATGTGAAGGAGAATTGGTCTGTGCAATATTCTCAATTTTAGCAAAACTTGCATCAAACAGCTCAAGGGATTTGAACCCTGGTATTTCCATTTTCATTTACATATGCAACTTTCCAACAAAATTAGATGTATCCAAATAAATTACGGCAGCTTCACACATCTGCAGCTTAAAGAGAAAGACAAAGCATTAATTTGAAATCCCAATAGTACCCATAATACAGAACAAACATCAAGCATTGGACTGATATTCTAGGCACCTGCTAGACTATCCACGTTAAAATTATTTTGATCAAGCACCACCATAGTTCAAGTCGTGCTCACGCTTCACAGAAAATCGTCTTAGCCTTGTTGGAGCATTTGAAAATATTCTTGAAATTACATAAAAAGAGCTCTGAACGTATTTAAATTTCTACAAGAACCTAATAAAAGCCAATAGCAACAAGTTAACACTAGAGTTGTCCCTTGATGGACCATAAATGGTTCATTTGTACAGTTCGCTTTAAAATTCATATAAAATCAACGACACAAAATTCAGTTAAACCCTTTCTATATGTTAATATATGGCAGTCATATTGCATAGAAAAAATAGTTAAAAATGCATATACCCCTAAAATTGAAAGTTATGCTTAGGTGAATGAAGGGGGGTCAAGTCCAGTTTGCTTCATGTTTACATAATGTAAAACTGTCTCAATAAAAGGGTTTTTTTTAATTTTTTTCATTATAATGGTGTTTTTCTATACGAGATAAGGATAAATACACAAAAAACCTTCTTCCAATCCGAAGTCTAGAAAGGAAGATATAGTCAGTCAAACATGACAGGGTCAAAACAGTTTTCTGTCTTCTGTGGACCAATAATGGTTCCCAGAAGGCTGTTTCAATTAAAATTCTACAACTTTTGCATAAAAATAATTTTTTTACTTCAAATTTGGTATATAAGTAGTTGACTAATTGCTTCATGCATAAAAAATATTTGTTGGCCTAAAATTTGAAGGTTCGACTTTGACATATAGTAACAATTTTAAGTGACTTTTAATTGATGCTTATTTTGTTATATTTGAAGGAAATTTATTGAAATAGTATGTCATTGAAAAAATTATATATGAATGCTTGTATGGATATGAAACCAATGAAAAAACAAGTAAAGAAAAAGAGCAAAAGGCACGACCATGATAAATCAATAAAGGTTTCTGTACCCAAGACCATTACTGGTCCACAGGTTTATTTTAAATCAATAACTTCTTTAGCTTTAGTCGATCTCAAACTGAATTTTAGGATATCAGTATCTCATGAGCTCCTCTATCAATAACAAATATCTATTGCTAAGTTTGGGCTAAGACTTTTAGTATTAGTTCCAAGTTATCATCAAATGTTTTCCATATTTGATCTCTAGATTTATGCCTTGAAAATGAACTTCAAACACCATATTTCAAAGCTTCCCAAAGTTAAGAAACCAATGCAAGATGAACCAAGGAAAAATATGAAAAGGTATGACTAAAGAAGATCAAGATAGACTGTTATGTCGATGCCAATTATTGGTCCACATGACCTCTCATTTAAAAGTCAAGAACATCATCATCTTAATCAATTCTTTAGAATATAGTTTATACCACATTATCTATGATAACATTAGTTGATTAGAGAGGATTATCTATCTAAAAGGTATATCGAAGCACAAAAATTAAGTAGTTAAGAGCTACTTTGAATGTATGAGAATGTCCACTTACACCTTTCAAAGATTATCTTATAGACGATGAGAAATCATAATATCATTGTAGGGGACAAAATGAATAAAGCGAGCGCAAATAAATAGAGAAATTTTCTCAATTCAGTTGGTTTAATCCTGGACCTATAAATAGTCCATGCTATTCAAATCTTGTATATAATATATTATTCTAACATGAAATTTGAGATATATATTGCCAACAAAGTTTCAAATTTACAAAAGTTATAGCCTATCATAAAAGTTGATCTACATGTACTATGGTCCTACTTAGACTACAACACTTTGGAACAGCCTCACATTGACTAAACTTATAATAGTGGAAAGTAAGTAGGTTTCTTCATTTTTTTTTTCTAATAATTTTTTTAAATGGCATTTTTTTTTATCCTATATTATGCCATTTAAAAGGCTTATGGGAGAAATGTAGTGCAATAAGATAATATTTTAGAAAAACTAGAAAAACAGGTGCAGAAAGTCGTTTGATCTATTTAATTATAGTCATGGCTAAACTTCGTGATATTGTTCTCCATTCATCAATAACCAGTACTACCTACATCATTGTTGAGTTTTAGACCTATAAGGATATAATCAACGCACTTTGGAACCTTTCTTTGTGTTCATCCTATTATATTAGATCTAGATAATGCATGGTTATACCCTAGTTACACTATATTTATGTTGATAAAGTAAATTGCTATATAGAGTTAATTAGTATGCATCATTTACTATCCTTATGAGACTTATAGATAGGGTTTATTGGAGCACTTTAACCTATATTTTTATTTTGAATTCTGTACAATAATTTCTTTAGTTAATAACGATACTAATATAACATATAAACATCTAAAAAATTCCTTGGACTATAGCTTGTCTAGTTAAGGACTCATTGCCACAAAAATTAAGTCAAAACTTGTAATAATAAGAGAGAAATAATTCTTGAACCTCATGCAGAGGTTTAAGCAAAATAGAGTTTGGCGACTTCAATTGATATCAAATGATAGCAGCCAAACATAGAAACATGCAAATCGATATGTTTTATCATAATATATCAATTAATTTCATATTTAGCAAGGTTTAGACACATTTATGCTAGAAAATTGAAGAATGCAGTTCTAAAGTGCTGTAAAAACTGCCAAATTTTCCAAAGTTTGAACAATCATACCAATACAAAGGTGAATTTAGTGGTCATGAAATTTTCACAGGTCGTTAAGAATCAAGTGTAGACTCAAATAGTGGTGGTATATTTTAAAATTAAAATTTCTCTTGTGTGATATATGGGTTTAAGTGGTAGGGGATATGGTGGACCATTTCTGGTCCATGGACCAGAAATGGTCCCCGGAACAACTCTAGTGTTAACATACCATCCAGATATTTGCGACATTAAATTCGTAACCAAATCTGCAATTTAGAAACTGCTCCTCACAATGTCGTCACATCTCTAACAAGCATGGTGAGCAAAAAAACAAAATGATCATAGAAAAATAAAGCATACCCATATGTTCACGAGTTGTACTTGTGTTGCTTTTGTGTTGCTTCCAGTCCAGACATGAACAGGGCCATGGAAAGCAATTCCGAGTGTACCACCTCCAGGGGTATTTGTATCTCCAATTTTGTAAGCTCCACTAAAGAACAAGCTTGGAGTATGAGGGCATTATTCTCCTTCCTCTGTAGAATCAATGTTTCCGTCATCCTGTCACTATAGTTAAGATCAACAGGAACATTAGAAAGATGGTCTTTATTTTTGAAATATTTCTAAAGAGAGGGATGTGGAGGGCAACAGTTTACCAGATCTGCGCCCGGGGGAAAAATACCTTTTTTGCAGCTGTCTACCCTTTGTCACTTGTGGATAGATTCTACCAGAGGTTGTGAGCTTGGCACAAAGTGCTTGCTGCTTTCCACAAGACAATCGTAAAGCATAAATATCTAGCATTATAACAGGGGGTTTCCTCTGGATTTTTTATACGCTTTTTATTAAGGTTTTTATATGATTTGAACGATGTATTCACGTCGATGTACGAAACAGTATTTCTAGAGTGCTTCCCTTTCTCAGCCATTGATTTTGATTGAGAAGAAGAAATCGTGTGGTTTTAATTAGTGGCAGTTCCTATTTTTTACCCATGTTTCTTGCATGTAGGCCCAGGGAACATCTAGCAAAAAAAGAAAAAAATTTAGGGTTAAGGCGTGGCTTGGAGGAGTTGAAGCCTCCTACCTTTGCTTCGAATCTCTGCTTCGAATGGGTTAGTATTGTTTGCATACAAGCATTAACTGTATCAAAGATCCCTGGATAGTCTTGTGGCGCCAAATTTGTGCATGGCAAATAACTTCATACAGCCTGATTGATATATATTACGGATTTAGGGCTTCATAGATCATTGATACATCATCAAGCATTGTATCTTTGTTGGAATGGCAGATGACGATCTGACTTTGGTGCAGTATAAGACAAAATTGTATCTTCTGAACTGTTTGAGTTTAAGGCAAGCTTATTGACCACGATAGTTCTTAACGTTTCGTTGAAAGAGTGGGAGTTGGACGAAAATGGTAGTAAAAAACAGTTAGAACTTATGCCAGGAAGTCTGGCCTGGAAGAGAGTGTTGCAGATTTATGTCTTGTACTGGAAGTCTTTCTGTGTTGGTATACATTTTATTGCCCATACGTATACAGAAGACGAAGCTTCTAGCTAAGCCAGTCCTTGATCTGGCAAGGATCACAGATCTGGGGACAATGTTGTAAAACACTAAGATCTTTTTACAAGAAGGAATCTTACCACATCTCCCTGTTTGCGAGGGAATGCCTATTCAAATTCCCAAACTATCCTTAGGTTAGCCTGCCATAAGTTGGCCTCTTCTAAAACAGAATTGGCTTCGTTTAATTATTTTTTGTTTTGATCCCTATCTATTTTCCTAATACATTTATTTGAATGCAAAATATTACTTGAAATTATCGTGTGTTTGGCAGCAAGGAGTTGATATATCAACAAGCTCTTCGCAGATTTGCACATTTTACTGCATTGAGGCTATCAAATCCAGCACCACTATATGATGTAATGATGATGGCTCTAGAAGAAGAGGAAAGGCGTGGCAGATTGGTATGAATCGGATGGGTCCAAGGAAAAAATTGCAAAGGTATGTATCCTAGTTTGTTCATCTGCAGAATCCTGAATTGTTTGGAGCATGGCATTGCAGATAGGCAAGCTTCGCTCTCTTTGCACACAATGGTGCAGAAGGAAGAAAAGGTGCAGCGGCAGTTCCGTCCTAGGCATGGCTCCTGCAAACATCTCGATTTCGTGACAGATGCTGCCAGGCCATGAGTCCTTCACAGGTGAGTGCATCCACTCTTACATTATATTACAGGGGTCCAATTCTTCTCTCTTATTTCAGTTTTGAGGTGGAATGTTTGATTCTCTATTGCTCTAAAACAGACTTTTGCAGAGCTCATCCAAAATTGTAGCTTCTTAATTTGTCTCTCCAAAATCTTGCTTACTTCTGTGAGCACACAGATCAATTGCAATTTGTTTGTGCAATCAGGGTGGGATGTTGTTTTGTATCGGCCCAATACAGACTTCTGCATGCCTCATCCAAAATCTAGCTCTAAAATCTGCCTACACTTCTGTAAGCCCATGTAGTCATCTCAATCATCTTCCAGGTGCAGAATTAAATTCAAACTGCTATATATGGCCACGTGATGTGCCAGTGGTGCAACATCCTTTGATTCACTGCTTTGTGGGATCACTACTCTTGCTTCATGTTCATTTGCAGGTAGAAATCGTGGAATATAGACAATGCTTCAAAGCTATGGTCACAATGGCACATTACACGCAAACAGATGTGGCAGATGATGTGCGAAAAGGATGGAAGGAACCATTGGCACCGCAGAAGAATCGTATATATGTCTAAGACATTTTCAAGTAGATAGACCTGCATATAAGATACACACATCATCTCATTGCTTGGTCATATAACATGCAATGCATCATCTCTTTGCTTGTAAGCTGTGCAATGCATCATGTTTTTGCTTGTAAGCTTTGTGGCCGAAGATGTCTATTGTTACTACTTTTTGATTAAAAGCTTTTTTAGGATTTGGTGTCAAACATTCAATTAGCATTTATGCCCATAAATCATTACATAGCCATTACATTCTACACTTCCAACTTAAAATTCAACTTTAAACCATTGCATTCAACGCGTTCTCCTAAGGGCCCGAAGGGCCCAAAATTTTTTTTAATACAACAACCAACACATAACTAGTATTAACATTAATTAACTTGAACCATTGCATCAACATTTCTAATTTAAAATCCCCCTGAAACCCCCTTTGGTTTGGGTGCATATTCACACGGGGGGTTAAATAGGGTAGCGAGAGCCCCTAAAAACTTACAATACATGTACAAAATTAACACCATTAAGTATACATTATGGTTTTATACTGTAAGCAAGCTATACATTTGGACAGTAAAATAATAAAATTTCCATCATGCTTGTAAGGTCAGAAATGCATACCAAAGTGGATCGGATAACGTGATTGGGTTCAGAAGTGTGAAATTTGCAGCTACAGAATGATCAGCGGGTATCTAAAAGAGGCTGATTAATGAAATTAGGGTTGCCCTAGCCGATTTATCCAAAAAATCAGAGCGGCAACCACAAAACAAAGAACATTAGAGAAAAAGCAAAAGGACTTACTCTGGCCGCTCCGAATGAAGCAGGTATCAAGGAAGAGTAGAATCTGGCCGCCGCCTTGAGGGAAAGAGGCCGATTAATGATGTTAGGGTTGCCCTAGCTGATTTATCCAGGGAATCAGAGAGGCAACTACAAACGAAGAACATTAGAGAAAAAAGCAAAAGGATTTACCTCTCTGGACATTCCGAATGAAGCAGGTATCTGCAAGGAAGAGTAGAATGTGGCCGCCGCCTTGAGGGAAAGAATGAGAGGGGAAAGAAAAATTAGGGTAAGAACACGCCGCCTTGAGCGTTCTCACGGCCCAAACGTGCTCTTCAAAATTCAATGGCCCAGATTCTTTCTTCATTTTGCCAAATGGGTTTATCTGTATGTGCCAAATTGTATACTAGGTCTGGCCTTTCTATGTAGAGTCTGGTGTTTACTTGAAACTTACCATTTGAAGGATCTTTTTTCTTTTCAGATTATTGATAAGGCTTAGCCTATATTTGAAAATGGGTTTGTCTAAAAAGGCATCCATCAATTGCAAATGCCAAGCATCAATAGCGAATGCCAAGCATCAATTGCAAATGCCAAGCATCATGTTATCCGTTCTCATGTTTGTATGCAGGTTTAATCTAATTCAAGATCATTGAGGTTTGTTACTTTGAGTTGAGATCACATGGCTTGGAATTTCAAGATTGTCAAAAGCGTCTTTCTCATATTGAGCAGACTAAGCTTATATGAAGACAAAACGACTGGCCTTTGCATTTTAGATACAGTTATAAATTTTTCAATTTCTTACAAGTACTATAGTGTAAGTTCTTGCATCTAATGCCCCCTGCCTGAAAAAATGCAAAATTGAAATTGACTATGTTACTGTATAATAGGGAAATTAAGGCCCATGTTTTATAGCCGTAATTGTAAACCACCACTTTCAATGCCCAAAAAAAAAAAGCAAACTGGATCTTGAATAAAAAAGGGTAATCAACACTCCGTGGCACATCAAATATGGTTTTGTTGAAGCCGATACTTCTTGCATATTGGAGGTGCTAGAGAAATGGACACTATACCTATTCTAACTTATGTTGGTTCCTTCTAGCTTATTTGTTCATCTCGTGATTGAAGTGTATTTTGTGATTGAAATATAGTTGAGTGCTATCATTTTTTCCTCTTGCTACTTCATTATATTAGACTTGGAAATCATGAAACTACAATAAAAATTGTCATGGGATGAACACCACCATCCTCATCTACGTTTGTGATATTTAACAATTTCTTGTTATTTTTGTACTTTGGCACACGGGGGGTGACTCCGGGCAACGAGAGCTGTTGGATAGGCATATTCACCTCTTATTCCTTAATCTACACCGTACGTAAAGTTCCTCGTTTGTGGGATATGCAAGTATAACATTTGCTATACTGTATAACAAGATTCGCAAAATACTATAAGATTTCAAGCGGAATACTATATGGTGTTGATTTTATATGTGCAAAATACAATTATGAGGGCTCTCGCTACCCTACGTCACCCCCCGTGTGAATATGCACCCAAACCAAAGGGGGTTTAAGGGGGATTTTAATTTAAATGTGTTGGACCCAATGGTTGTGTTAATTAATGTCAATGGTAGTTATGTGTTGGTTGTCAATGTCAATGGTTGTTATGTGTTGGTTGTTATGTGTTGGGGGATTTAATTTTTATATGTTGGATGTTAATGGTTTGTGTTGCTTAGGGACGTCCTCCCCCGTGACAAAAAATTTTAGAATTCAAACCAGAAAAAAAACTAGAATTTATTTGAGGCTTTCATCACATGTAGCTTTTGAATTTCATCACAATAAAACAAATAGAACATAAGTAAAAGTTACCATAAAGATAGAGCAGATTGATCCCATTATTCTGAAAGTCATAAAGTTTGCAACACCCATACACAAACATTTTTCAACTGGAATTTAGTTTGCAACACCCATACACAAACATTTTTCAACTGGAATTTAAAAGCAGCCTTTGGCCGCCATGGATTCTTGTGGTAAGAAACCAAAGTGGGAAACTTTTCTGCTTGTTAGCACAAGGATCTAGAAGCCTTGGAATTTGCTTAATAACTGCCTCAAAATCTAAAAATGCATGGTAATTTTTTGCAAGTTTCATTTGGAATGAGCCATAAAACAATATCCAATAGTGCAATCCTGTATTAATCAGCTGGTAGGATGTGAAAGCCTACCAAACCCGGCCGAAAAAATGTTCTTTTAGGATAGATAACTTAACCAAACATATCAATATTATATACTATTAAAAAGATCTCGGAGAGAGCTTTTCAACGCAATAAAAATCATCTCAAACAGAGCTTTGAATCAACAGTTATGATAAGAAATGTGTTGCCGGTGGGGAAACTGCACTACATGCGCCCTTCAAGCCCCTCATGTGCCCATTATGCACCACACACACTGTTTGTTAGCACAAGGATCTAGAAGCCTTGGAATTTGCTTAATAACTGCCTCAAAATCTAAAAATGCATGGTAATTTTTTGCAAGCTTCATTCGGAATGAGCCATAAAACAATATCCAATAGCGCAATCATGTATTAATCAGCTAGTAGGATGTGAAAGCCTACTAAACCCGGCCGAAAAATTGTTGTTTTAGCATAGATAACTTAACCAAACATATCCATATCATACACTATCAAAAAGGACTCGGAGAGAGCTTTCCAACGCAATAAAAATCATCTCAAACAGAGCTCTGGATCAAAAGTTATGATAAGAAATGTGTTGCCGGCGGGGAAACTGCACCACATGCGCCCTTCAAGCCCTTCATGTGCCCATTATGCACCACACACACAAAAAAAGGGCTTTTGTTGTGAGCCATTGGTTGTTGACCATTATGCACCACACGCACAAAAAAAGGGCTTTTGTTGTGAGCCATTGGTTGTTGACCATTGGAAAAAAAAAAAAAGGGCTAAAATCAATGGCTCAGAAATGGTGCACTCTAGATGTACGCATTAGTACATCCATTTAAATACATCACGAAATCATAGGAAAATCTTAGTGAAAAGCGTACAAAAACACAAAGAAAACCCCCTGTTATTATGCTACATATTTTGAAGTGTTCTTCTAAGTACAATTGAATAGATGATTAGATTACCATAGAAACATCATTGTGTTATTTTGTTTCCATGGGTGTCTCCTTTTTGTTCTAGAGTGTGGCATGATATAAAAATACTATCTATCTATCTTTCTTCCGGCCATCAGTAACACCGATAACATCCCATTTCCCTGTTAAAAATGAAATTTTGGGACCAGAATATATTCTTTGTGCGTTGCATAATATTTCCATGTTTGGCAGTGGGGCGGTGGCAGCCGTTATGCAGGATATAGTGGAGGGTGTATCGTGGATTTGTGCTAAGGTCTTCTAATTCATTTTCATTACAAGTTTTAGCAGCTTTCTGCATAAAGCAGATAGGGAGGATCGGACGACAGCGTCTCTACAGGGGCCACGAGCAATTTTCTTTTTTTGAATAAGCATTCTTACATTAATTGCCTGTGTTAACATAAGCGCGGTAATATCGGACACCAATGTAATCATACTTATGTGCGACAATGCCATGCATTTCCTTTTTACTGCGGCTAAAAGGAAATATGTCTATTCGTACCAATATTAATATGCGCTGTTGTCGAAATTGCACATATGGACGTTAAAGGCCGAGTAAAAACACACATCAGGACATTAGCCCGGCAACGCCGGGCACATGTTTACTAGTATTCTAGAATGGGACTCGCATGAAACCAACAAACCGCCCGACTTAGACTTGCTTCTCATTCATCTCAGCAGATTTTCTACAATGGTGGATAGTGGGTAGCCGCACACATGCGAACTACCCATAAAAAATAAAGGGAAAATCCAATTATATCATTTGGACCCCAACAAAATACAATGCTAATAGAGACTGGGCTAGTGTACCTGCCGAAAGCTTATCACCGGGATTAAAAAACCCCGCCCTTTCGGGTTTTCGAGGAAAAACCCTAGTGATAAGCCTTCGGCAAGGGGCTTGGACAAACGTAAGGCATAAAATCGCTCCCAAAACCCACGAATGGAAAAGTCGAAACAGATGCCGCTCGCTAACCTGTACCTGCACATCACCAACAAAACAACAAGACAAACCAAACCTCCCAGAGTGGAGGGGCTGATTACGCCGCCACACACGATAAAAATACAATAACAAAGAAGGGGGGGGGTGGGTTCAAAGAGAATAAGGTAATGGCTTTGAGAGAGAAGAGGAAGCGCCGATGAGAAGTCGGGCGTAAACGCCGCCTAAAATAGCGAAACTCCCAACCCGAAACGGGCATGCGCCGCCCCGCATGCATGCAAAACATGCATGCTCGCCCCATTCTAGAATGGCGATCCGATGTCTCGGATCGATGGGATTCTAGAATGGGACTCGCATTGAAACCAACAAACCGCCCGAATACCAAAGGACTTCCTTAACAAACTAGGATCGAGGACCTAAGGTCACAGGATGAAGGCTAAAGGCCGAGAACGGACAAAGATGAAAGAAACGCCAAATTAGCCAAACCAGGCAGAAGAAGCCCCTCCCCGCCGGAAACAATTCAAAGAGAATAAGGTAATCACGAGAGAGAGAAGAGGAAGCGCCGATGAGAAGTCGAAGCAGAAACGCGCCTAAAATAGCGAACTCCCAACCAGAACGGGCATGCGCCGCCCGCATGCATGCAAAACATGCATGCTCGTCCCATTCTAGAATGGCGATCCGATGTCTCGGATCGATGGGATTATTTGAGTTACAATCTCTTTATTGTAATGACTGATCGGTCGAAATTACTGGGATATTATGCCAGTTTTACATGACATAAAATTTCTCCCCTATTTGCGGAGCGGTGCCGCAGATTCCTCTGGTTCAATTCCTTTGTTTCCCACACATCGCACCTAGAAGCATTCCATCGCTGCAACCTTCAGGAAAAAGAAATGGTTTCTTGATTTGGTTTCGCACAGGGCATATTACGAAGATAAGGCTATGGAGCTTGTAATACCGCAGTTCTGAACATGGGCAAAAGCAAAAGGCCCAAGCATTGTTATCTTTCTTCCCCATCATAGCCAAATCCAACAACTTTATCTAAAGCTTTGCATCTACGGACACAAAGCAAGGATTTTTTGTTGAGAGCTTTAATAAAGATCTATTTGCCTAGCATTTAGCATTTTGTTAATTTATTTTGGCTTATTGATCTGCCACAAAGGAGAGCAAAGACGAACCTAGAGAGAAAATTCTTTGCCTAGAAATAGCATTTCGGCACAGGAAGTAATGCCATAGCCATTCCAAAAAGATCTTTCCTCTACTGCCGTCCTACGCCATAGCTATTCAGCGAACATAATTTTGCCAACTGGTCATTACGTCTTGTAATTTCCACCTGTCGGCCATTACGCCTATAAAGGGTCCAGCGGCACCGCCGGGGGCACCGCCAGACTCAGCGGAGCACTCGCAGCTCTGTCGCTCATGCTTTGCCTCGTCTGGCGGAGCTGCTATATAGAGCCCTTTACATGGCGTGATGAACCTTCAGGTGGATATTACCTAGCACATAATTTCAATGGGTTCAAAACAAATTCTGATCACTTCAGTTTTTCAGATGCAGTGATGGTGCATCTGAAAAAAGTCCCAGATGCGGTGCCATGTCAATCGAAATCAGTTGGAGTGAAAGTAATGGGAACGGTGAAACGTGCCGGTGGAATTCCATTACTTATTTGGCTCAAGGAATTCCATAGCCATCGTTCAAAAGCTGGATTTTTGCCATATAAAGTCGGAGCCTGCATTTCTGAAGTCACCCCACTTCCTTGCGCCATAGCCGCTTCCTTGCCAAGAGCTTCGCCACACGGCAGCATCTCATTCGTAATATGAACCTTATGTTAATTACATAGGGTAATCTAAGCTGCTCGTACGCCGCCTTGGCTGGCGGAGCCGCCTCACCACTTCATATGGCGCAAAAAACTTGGGGCGTAGATTACCTAGTACATAAGTTGTTCTATATGGTATACGAGTTATTCCTCAGCATGTACCATGCTCGAGGCATATCTTGGTACCATTTATAAGCTAAAATTAGTCCATGCCTAGATTGGAATAGTTAGGGATCAAACTTGGTGATCTATTTGTTGCTAAATACTAGAATCACATCAAAATGGTATGCGAATTGCAAGAAATATCATAGCTTGCATTTGAATTTACATACCACCTTCCTAATAAGGTATTTCCTTCCTATAAAGGTTAAAAATGTTATATAATCAAATGGTCCATAATGGGCTATTTTTGTTGTAGCTATGTATTATTTGTTTTCATATGGCAATGGCAAAGATCTCGAATAGTTGTAGGTAATTTCTTAAGTTTATTGTCTAGGACTTTGCTTTATAATTACAACAAGAATTTTGTTAGGTCCTTTATATATGAAATAATACATTCTTCGTGAATAAGGCTAGCATTGATGCCTTTGTTGATAGAAATTTCAACACTCCTTGTGAATAAAACTATCATAACGTCTTTGTTGATGGAAATTTCAACTTGTGCACAAAGATAGCATGACATATTGTTGATAAAAATTACAGCATTTCTTGCTAATAAAGCTAGCATGCCATCATCGTTGATAGAAATTTCCATGAGAACAGGGCGAAGCCCAAACTTCAGCGTATGTGCCTAGAGAGTCATGTTTGTCTGCCTAGCTTATTTTTTGCCCTTTTTTTTGCTCTGTTTGTGTATGTTCTCGCAGGTACGCTCCTTTCATTATGCGTTCAGTATTTCCAAAAGAGAGAATTGGAACTTCATTCTATCTCCAGTTATAATCTTAGAAATCGGTTTTCCAATGTGTCCTGTTCATGTTTTGATTCCACAAAGAGGTAAGATCTCTGAACAAAACTCACAAGCAGGATATATTTACACCCTTAGTGCACAGACCAACGCCATAGCAACGGCCATACCAAGGGTTTGTGTTTGGATTCAAGGAAAACATTGCATAAAAAGAGAAGGAATCGAGCTAGACTCAATTGGAAGTAAGAGTAGACTTACTTGGAAGCAATCGAAGGGGAATAGCCGATTTGAGCAACCGATTTCAAAATTATACAATGGGCAACACTTCTTATATGGCAAATGCCAGATCAAGCTGTCCACTGCCAGACTGGATCATTTAATTTACCTTCAAGCTATCGCGACAGATCCAGAGTAGAGGATTGCTTCCAAAGCAAGAAATCCGGAGCCCGTCAAATTTTCTTTCTTATTTTCATTTATTCTTTTTCAAAAATACGTGTCTCTCCTAGGTTTTTTGTTGGGAAAAAAATATTACCCTCTTACAGAAATGGGGACTGCATTATATATGTTAAGATTATGATATGATATAGAAATTTCAAATTAATATAAAAAGCATGATATGAACCACTATTGGTTTTACAAAACCAATATATGCATAAAACACATCTTCTAAACTATTGAATGATTGTAGAATTTATGTAATTAAGCATAATATAAACTAGCAATGATATTGCTAAACCAATGTACACTTAAAAATAATCTTACAAACTGATGATGATTTTTTGAAACTAGTATGAAATTTAGAATTAATACAAAAAATATGATATGAATCACTATTGGTTTTGCAAAATCAATATGTGCATAAAACACATCTTACAAACTATTGATGGTTTATAAAAACTATTGTATGATTGTCGAATTCATGTAATTAAACATGATATGAACTAGCAATGTTTTTGCTAAATCAATGTACACTTAAAAACAATCTTACAAATTAATGATGATTTCTAGAAGCTAGTGTGAAATTTCAAATCAGTACAAAAAATATGATATGAACGACTATTGGTTTTGCATAATCATGAAGGACACGTGGTTTTTTTTTAGATTATGGATTGTTGTATAAAAAAACCATATACATACTGGTTTTTATGCTAATTTTTTATACAAGTTCATTTTTGGGGGCCTTGTGATCTATATATGGCATCGGGGATCCTTACTTGGTATGCTCAAAAAAGGTTTGACGTGTGAAGTTTGGATGTGTTGGAGATTGATTGTTTGTCGCCTCATGTGCATCCATATTGTTGTCTGCGCTACAATGATAAATGATCAGGCTCTTATTAATGCAGAGATGTATTAAACATTTCAAACGAAGACTACACTAGATGTCCCAAAAACCCTGTTGCTTTCCTACTTGCCAGATACCTCGCAGAGCATCAGCAACAGATGTTTGGTCTCCTAGATTGGCACCCAAAGACATTCTGGAGAAGGGTCTTGAGCAAGACTGCACAGCCCGTAGGGAACATGACCTCGGAGCAATGGGTACAGTACTTGCAACAGCTTTACGACCTTGCTTGGGGGCCAGACACCAGTCCCCCCACAGATAAGCATGGCTCTGGTCATCACAGAGGGGGATATCATCATGGGCCTACAACGTCTAGCTAATGGGAAGGCAGCAGATTTAGATGGCATGCAGGCGGAACTTCTGAAATGGGCTGGGCCTCCATTGGTGCCTGTCCTCACGGCATTATTCAATAAAGCATTGCAAGCTTCCCTCCGCAGTGGTCCACTAGTAGAGTTGTGCCCATATACAAGGCAGGGGACCCTCAATGCCCAACCAACTATCGTACTATTATGGTCAGCTCTCTCTTTGCAAAACTGTTGGCTGGCATCCTTGAGCAACGACTGACAATATGGGCAGAGGAGGCAGATGTGCGAGTCTCACACAGGCAGCCTTTCGGCCCAGGCATTCCACCATTGATCATATCTTCACTCTGCGCACATTGATTGAGGATAGCAGGAATCACCGGCAAAACCTGTACTGTTGTTTCGTGGATTTCGCAAAAGCTTTTGACACAGTGCCCCGGGACAGGTTATGGGACGACTGCGCCAGTTGGGGACCCCACTTGACTTGCAGAATGCAGTGTATAGGCTATACGAGGGTAGTAGGTCGTAGTATTGGACAGCCGGTAATCAGTAGTATTGGAGTGCGTCAGGGTTGCCCCCTCTCCCCCACACTCTTTGGACTATACATTGACCAGCTGGAAGATTGGCTCTCTGAGCATGGAGGTGCAGGCGCCCATCTCATGCATCACACAATCTGACAACTTATATATGCTGACGATGTCAACCTCTTGGCCTATACCCCAGAGGACATGCAACGTCATCTGGATGCTCTTCACACTTTTTGCCGTTTCACTGGCATGCGAGTTAACTTGGCCAAAACTAGGGTGCTACTAGTTTCATCATCCCGTCAGCCAAGGCTTCTCTCATTCACTTACCAAGGACAAGATGTAGAGGTGGCTCCGACCTACAAGTACTTGAGGATCGAGTTCTCTGCCACCACCCACTGGGATGCTGCCATCAGGTTGCGGGTCACCGCTGGTTGGAAAGCACTGTATGCCATGCAGAACAACAGCCACAAGGCAGAGTTGTATGCCTGGGGCCACCAATCGCACTTGTTTCGGGCCTTGGTCGAGCTGGTCCTCTTGTATGGGGCAGAAGTGTGGGGTCCGGTGATAGCCCTCAACACCTGGAATGACCTCGAGCAGGTGCAGAAAGCCTTCTTGGCACGAGCCCTTGGGGTAAAGTCCACAGTTCCATACCAGATCCTACTTCAGGAGGCAGGTTTTCTACCCCTTCAATGGGCTGCATTGGAACGCCATATCATTTACTTCCATAAGGTGGTCACTATGGGTGATACACGTTTGCCCAACCTTGCTTTGACCATGGCGATGGGTCCCCAACGCCTCAAAGCCTGCTGGAAGGACAAGCAAGCTCAGTGGCTCTCACGCTGGGGTGTACAGGCAAACAAATGCGTACAGGTAAGGACAAAGAAAGATCACAAGGCACTTAAGCTGTACCTAGATGCTACTTTCCTTCGCAAGCTTTGGGATAAGATGCTCTGACGCATGTTAAGCTGGCACACTATCAACAGCAAGTCAATCCTAGGCTCACGAGAGGCCCACACCAGTACTTGTACACCCATTTGCCCATGAAGAAGCGCAGACTTATAGCTTCCGTTCGCACGGGTGCACATCGTCTCCGCATTGAGACAGGACGTTGGGCTCGAGAAGCACGGGAGGAAAGGCTTTGCCAGTGTTGCCACTAGGGCGCCATTGAGGATGAATGTCATGCCCTTCAGATCTGCCCAACGTTTGCCCATATCCGAGAGCGGTATTTTCGATTACTAGTGCCTGGCCAACCGTTGCATGAGTTATTGAATACGGCGTCAGTGGGTTTGTTGGGGCCATACCTCCAGGAGGTTATGGATGCACGGACTCAGTTGTGTCCTCCGGGACGGTATTGAACTGTCCTATACAATTGTACAGCGTGCCAGCACACTTATTACTATTAAGGTTTTTCCCTCAAAAACCCTTCGAGGCCGGGGTTTTTTAATCCTGACAGTAATACGCTTGCTGCTCTCTTTTTGTTTGGGTCCCATAGGCCAATCGGTCTCCGTGGACGATAAGAAATCTATTCTATTTTTTGTATGCAAATGCAATGATATGGCAATGCAAATCGAAAAGAGGTAATAAACAAAAAGTTGCCAGCATTAAATGACATTCCTTCCTTTCACGCCCGTCGGAAATTAATGTTTGTACCTTCGCCAGCTGTCACCTCAGATCGTTCCTTCACGTCTCATCGCCACCGTTCATAGCTTCTCCCTTAACTGCTTGGGGACTTAGCCAAATTTTTGCCTCTCAATCGCCTTCTTTGCATCTATCGCCACCTGGCACCATCAACGGTTGCTGTTTCATCCTCATCACGCCCCTTCGCCACAAACTTGTGCGCCCTAAAACCTTTTCGTCTCTCTTCATTTTCGTCTTCTGCTCTCCGCCTTCCGGCTTCTCACATCCGCTCTTCCAGTTCTTTTCCGAAGCTTTTTGTCATGGCCACTACACCCAAATTCCCTCAGCTTCAAGCTTCTGCTCCAAGGGATCCGGCTCTTTTTGAATCCGTGACTTTCTCAACACCAACTTTTCGCGATGCCCTAAGTCGAGCCGTGGCAGAACGCCATGGGCTTTATGCATTCTCATGCATCTTTAGCTCTATTGCCGTTGATAACTACAAAAATGCCATTTCTTTAGATTTCTCTTGCAAGGGGATCTTTTTTCTCTCTCTAAAATATGCCGTCTCTCTCTATCCCCTTGCACTTCCTCTCTAGAGTTTCTCTCTCTAGGGTTTATCTCTCTTTGGAGTTTTGGCCCCAATGCCTGAAACATTTAGGATTTAAAAGGAGACAATTTTGCATCTTTCATAGCGCACAGCTATAGCCTCTCATTGCAACAAGAATCCTGGAAGACGGAGCTCAGCCAGCATTTATTAGTCACAAAATCTAGTGTCAAATGCAAATTTGGTTGAACGTGCCTACCTGCCACAATCATAGGTTCATGACACTATCTACTGGATAGGGAGAGGCCAACAATATGGCGCAGTACACTCATTACCATTAATTTTGATCCAAGCCTTCGTTTCAATTCAACTTGATTTATTGAAAAAATTAGCAATAGAAAAACCATTAGGGGAGGGTGCCCATAAACCGCCCACTTAAACAAAAAAACTTTATTATGATGGATTTATTTATTTTTAATCTTCTATTTTGAAATAACATTATGAAATTTCAAAGTTTAGCTTTCAATTGGTCGTTTCGACAAATTAGAAGGTTGCTAAAGATTTTAGGTTGCATAGTAATTTTGACACCAATAGATCCCCAAATGCCCTTCAATGGACCATCAAAAGCCCTCCAATGGACCACTAAATACTCACAATTGACCTTCATTGGACCACAAGTGCCCATCAATAGACCATGCATTTAGCTCAATTTTTAATAGTTCTTAAGGTGGGCTATTGAAGGGCAAAGGTGGGCTATTAAAGGGCAAAAGTAAGCTACCAAAGGGTAAAAAGTAGGCTATAATGGGGCAAAAAGTGGGCCATTGAAGGGGAGTGGGTGAAAGAAGGGCACCCTCCCCTAGAGGCAAAATGAGATCTCATTTCATCCCATTAAGCGATGCTGAAAATATCACAGAGCTCCAGATATTTAATTCCAGTATTTTGTGGCAGTCTGTAACGTAACTATAACTAACCTCCACTCGGCCAATTTCCTCTTATAACTTTTGATTAAGAACTCTTATTTATTCCCATAAAATTCTTCTTCCCAATATCTTTCTAGTGATAACCCACTGTTATATCTTTTCAGTGTAGTTATTTCAAAGATAGGCAAACAATTATATATGGACAAAACTTGAATTTTTGGACCATTTTCTAAATTCTTACATTGATGAGGTTTTTCTCACCTTTATTGCCATCCCCAACAAGTGATGAATAAGCTTCAGCTACGTGCACTGGAATCTTAATAGTGACGGAAAGCTTCTTCTTGTTGGATGGAGCCAAGCGAAGTCGATGACCTCTATGTCAATGCAATCACCCACCGTCGTTGGCCTCCATCTCTTCTTCCAGTAGTTGACATAATTAGTCGGATACATCTGGTTCCTCACTGGTACTGGCTCCCACCAAGTCACCTGAATGGTCTCAAAGTTCTCCTTCTTGTCGTCCATCGGAGGCTTTTTAGTGGATGTCAAGACCTCTTATTCCATTTATTTTGCTGGATTTATTTGACATTTTTATTGGATTGTGATTATTGTTGGATTATTTCCAGCAAGTATTGGCAAAAAGTTGCATTATGTTGGCTTATTTACAGTCAATTTATTGTTAACTTGGCAACTTTGAGATCCTAGTTGAACTAAAGATATCCTTCTCGTATTGACAAATCAAACAAGTGGCACCACCTATGCAATGTAAAATCACTAAGGTTAAAAGTTGTCTTTGCTATATTTTTATGTGCGTCTTTGCAAATTATTGGGGAAATGTAACATCATTTTATCTGTGATTGGCTGTGTTCCACAATTGCGTGCAGCTGATTATAAGAGTTACAAACTTAGCCAATAAGGGCATAAACATTTTGAGCTAAGACTGACTTCTCACCCTTGTAGGTTCAAAAAATAAAACAGATACAGAAATGTAAGGAACCAAATCCTTCACAATCATTGGAGTATAAATGTTTATGATGGAAAAGTTCGACTGAAAGTAGGGCCTGTATCATTTAAAATATCATTACAATACCATCATGAATCCTCACCTTCTGGTTTTGAGCGACACATTCTGCTATCCACATTAGGTTCCGTATTCTTGTTCTCTTAATCTCACATATGCAAAAAATACTCCATATGGAACTGCAACATGAAAAGCAAGGGATCAAATTTAGCAATAATGCCTAAATTCATCAAAATAATGAGGAGCAAATTCAGTAATAATGTGAATTTCTAGTTATAATGAGGAGCAATTTCAGTAATATTGTTCTTTCTTTACTTGCAGAAGCATAAATGTGGACATGTGCAGGAAATTAGTCGAAATAGCTGATTTTAACATGCATAGATGGAATGATATTGTCAAGAAGAAACTTGCCACTCCAAGAGTCCAATTCATAGTTCTGACACTGCCATTATCCAACCCAGTTAACTGCCAACGCCCAAAATCAGGCAGACTCTTATGCAGTTTAGGGGATTCTAACCAGTATAGTCTCGATTCCCCTTCCCCATACAAACTTGCATCAATATCTGAAAAAATGGCACTGGAAGATTATGTCTTATTACCTGCTGTTCAAAGGATAATGTAAGCCTCTTCACTTCTTTCTCATAAAAGGCTTTATCTAGCATTTGGCTTTCTCCATATGAAAGCTTTGCAAAAATTGCCTGATATGAAGGGTATTTCTCCATTGCAGCACGTACCTATAATACTTAATATCCTAATAAAGAACAGGTGAACTCACTAAAAGAGCCTGAAAAACAAAATACCTGATCATAATCTTCAGAAACTGCAAGTTCTTCATGTCCATAAGGATGCCTGCATACTATGATAAGAACGTAAGCATAGAAAAGTGCAGGTTATGATGACAGGGAATCTGGCAAAATGGAAGCAGCATCTTTCTGCATCGAAATCACTTACAAGATGCCAAAATTTGAGTAAAGTTTTCGTCGATCGTTCCTTGTAAGCTCTGTACCAATGCTGCAATTTGTAAAATGGGCTTGAAAACCAAGAACATAATAGTTTAATTTAAGAGAAAAAGATCCCATTGTTTTTGTAAAATCCATAAAACCATGACACTGAGTAGCTATGAGAAATACACCTGTTAATTGTGATGTTCACAGCTCTTTTATCAGCTTCAAATGCAAGTAAGTCACACATGATCTGAAGACTATACCCAGCATTAGGACCTGTCATGACATGTGATGATGATCTGTGCAAGCATTGAGATGGATCTCAAAATACAATTTTAACAATATCTTCATTGAGGCGAAATGTAAGGGCTAATTGTGCTGATAACTGTGGTAGAATCAAAGACCCTGGAGCTTAAGAATCGATGATGGGTTAGCTAGGGTTAGCGGATGGCAACACTAAGCTCCTTTTACACTAAGAATCGCAACAGTATAGCAATCAGATCCTTGCATGGCAACAGCATGGCAACAACAAGAATCGCAACAGTAAGAATCGAAAACCCTGTGGTAAATTGTGGTAAATTTCTGTGGCAAATTTCCTTGTCCTTGTTGTCGTTGATGATTGTGGCAAACTTTGAAATCGAAGCCTTACTATTGCACCCAATAGCAACTAATTGCACTGAATAGCACCGAACAGCAAAATCAAAGTTACTATAGCAACCACTAAAAAAGATATTTGGTCTGAAACTTCAGCGGCTCCCTTCGTCTCTGCACCCGGCCCCTTGTTCTTTGTACATATAATCCATACGCTATTGGTTAATGCTACACAGGACGGAAAAGTTCTATTTTTTCCCACAAGAAGAGTGCAGGAAGACAGAAAAAAACACAACTAAGATTATGTCTTCTCCAAGATCATTGCTTTGCAGATAATGATCTATGGAGCAAAAGAAAAATCTGAGTCAGATATAAAAACCTGTGTTATAGACGAAATGGCATGAGAAAATGACCGAGCAAACAGGGCGTTAATTGAGAGGAATCAACCATGTGTATGGCTGTGCCTTTGTCGCCATTGCCATAGCTGGCCTTCGGCGTCTGCCCGAGTCGAATATCTTGCCCGGGACGAAGCTCTATGGAAGCACCTTTGCCTCCGACAATGGCCTTCTCTTGCCCATGACCATCCCTGCCTAACCACACCGCATGTAGTTTCCCTATGTTTTATCTCAGATCAATTTCTTTTATCAGTTCAAGCGTCAAGCATTGTGCACCGAAAAGCAAGCTCCAATATTTAGTTTTTATGGTAGATATAAGCTATGGAAACAGAGTTCTCTGCTCCCCATAGCCGGATTCATGGTATGCAACCAGATTCATGGCAAACAGCCGGACATCCCAAGCTTCCACGATTACATTTGATGGCCACAATTACACAGTGGGATTCATGGCATACA
Organism: Isoetes taiwanensis; assembly: GCA_021234155.1. Taxonomy (NCBI): domain Eukaryota; kingdom Viridiplantae; phylum Streptophyta; class Lycopodiopsida; order Isoetales; family Isoetaceae; genus Isoetes; species Isoetes taiwanensis. The sequence continues at coordinate 26,514,325 of JAJEKV010000005.1, forward strand.
ACCGGATTCATGCCAATAGCCCGACAACCAATAGATGACTGTCTTACTGCTGTCCTACTCCAAGCCGACTCCACTTAGAAAAAAACCGGACAGCTTTGGCTATGGCGGCCCTTGAAGCGATGGCTATGGCTGGGGACTAGACATGCTTCTAGCTCCAAGAAATGGCAAAGCTTCAACTGGCAAAGCCGGAGTCCTGAAGGGGGTTCGGACCAACAGTTTACTGGCAACATCCAGTTTGGAGCAGTTACCAGTATATCCTAAGCATATGCCGGCATATACTTGGATATGCCATAAACCCATATAAACGAGGGTTTGCCCCCTTAGGGGGCAACCCAAAAAGCCATAGAGTGCATGAGCATAGCTATTAGTTTCATGACATATATCTATTACAAATGCCAGATTAAGAAATAATGATAAAGCTTAATTTTTTAGTACTTGGCAAGGCGGCTACTCTTTCTTTCTCATAAGTTGGTAAAAAATGAATTGCTCCAGCTAGTAGAATCTTCTCCTCTAATTTCCATATTGGCATAATTGGCTTAAAGTCAATTTCATCTTCATCTTCTTCAGGCTTTAAAACATGTCCTTCCATCTTCAAGTCATCCTCCTCCTTCTCCTCCACTAAATCCTCACTAGAAGAATAACCACATGCTACTTCTGCATCAATGTCTAAAAAATTTTCATTTGAGACATCATTATCAATACATTATCTCCTCAAGGCCTTCTTTCGATTGTTTTTCTTTCGAGGCCACCCACATGCCCTTGATGCTTCTCTACGAGGAATGAACTTCATTTTCTTCACCTTCCCCTTCGACGCTTATTAATGAGCAGTTGCAGCTCAACCTGATTTCTGCCTTGTTCCATAAATTTAGTCGCTCCATCTTCTTCTTTGGCTCCACCCAAAGTATTATATTGTCCCAATAGCATCCCACAAGATTTCCTCTTCTTGCTTTCTTCAAGAGTTTATGTTTTAGGACTCGACTGCTCACTTGGTTGAACCAACTTTCGACTATGTTTTCTTATCTCGGGAAGATATGTATCTACATTTTAAGAAACAAAGTCGAGGGCCAGTTGTTACCTAAACATGTTGTATTGTGCGTTGTGATGTCCATATAAATATCTTCATGTTGCACAGACATAAGTGCTTCTCCTCCTGCCTAATCTCATCAGGAGATGCATCTGATTTCAGATCCAAAATCATTTATCTAGAGGCTTTTGAAATCAAATATTCTGAAGCACTAAATGATAAGAGATTACGTACTTATCTGGAGCATTTGCCGCCATGCGTGCTATTAGGACTAGAATATGCTTCATGAATGTGACTACCTATTCTAGTGGATGAAAAGCTATACAAAAACTTACAAGTGCAATTTACAAGAAGGAAAGTTTAAGGCCTACCATGAAAAAGAAAATCAAGTGGTACATCTGAATCCAATGAGTCTGAACCCAATGATCCTGATTCAGAATGGAGATAATTTGAGTCATCTGAATCCTCACTGCTAGACGAGATTCTGCACAACTGTCATTGCACGCTATCCTCTTGCATTTTTTTACCACCACTACAGTGAGCTTATGATCTGCTTTCAATTTAGCATTACTTTCTCCTGTATTTGTTATTTCCAACCTTCTTTCATCCACTAATTTGAGAAGATATATATCTTCTCCCTTCTTAACGATGTACTTCTTCACCAGTGGCCACTTTACTAATGTCTTTGTCTTATCATAATATCATAATCTTCAATTCTGCTAGGAATTTCGCTATCTTGGTAGAAGTCTTCAAACTCTTCTTTTGTCCTATCAAGACCAAATTCTTCAACTAGTACAAACACAAAGCAACCAGTAAGCCTCTTGCAAAAATCATTTGAAGGTACAAGCTCCACTTGGAGAATTCATTCTAAAAAACCAAAAGCCATTTAATGGAGGAAGGTGCTCATAGAAATTCACCAACGAGATCCTCCATCTCTACTAACTCCATTCTATTAAAAAATTACTCCAATCCTGGTGATAGATCCGTGCCATTTGCTAAGATTCATTTGCATACAATGGCTAATAATGGTTTCAAGCATGCCACCACTGCATGCACGTCCTCTTCTTGGAGAACGCTGAAAAATTTCACCATAAGGAATGGACCAACTTAAAATAGTCACGATGGTGAAAGTTTTAGAACGAACTAAAAAGACAACAAAATAGGTGCAATTCAAGACCCATCTGCATATGTTTCAAGAAGAATTTCAGTATGCCATTTAATATGGTGGTACATTAACTTTGATAATTTAATATCTATAGTAGAAAATATGGTGTTACCATAGAGAAATCTCGCTTTTAGTACAAGAGGGTTTGGAAGATCCATATGGGTCCATGAACCCAAATAGGTCCGAGATACAATTCTAGTGTTAAAGGCATTGCATTCCAAGGAATTCATCTTCATGAACAAATGATGATAGGTGGCATATCATGTGACTTCAACAAATGTGAAACATTAGTCACTCCCACAAATCAATGGCCTTTAGAATGCAAACAACCAAATGCACATAGCTGACATATCAAAGAACTTCTCATTTGTTATTTGTTTGCACCCAATAATTCCCCTTTGTATGGATTTTGTCGAAAACAATTTGATGATGTAACAAGGTAATAGATTTTTAGATTTGCTCGCAATGATTTCCTGTTTCTTTTTTCATTGCAAATGTGAATTCTAAAACATTGCTTCCACTCCAAACAATATAGAAATTGGGTCTAATTTTTTTAGATGCAGTGTGATTGCGAAAGTGAAGATGGCCAGCCACTAACCAAAGAACTGCTACAAACTACATAACTGTTGATATGAATTAAAAAAAGAAAAAAAAAAAGCAGAGCCCAATGCCGAAATCACAATATAAGTTCTGTAAACCACAGGTATCCTATGTTTCTGCTTTTTTTCCTGTTTTATTTATTTCTAAGTATACCCAGTCTACCTACTCTACGCGGCGCCACTTCTGGCTATGACGAGAGGGGGAGCTTTTGGCTATGGTGCCCTCCTGGCATGGTTTGCTTCCATTTTTCTCCTCATTATTTGACTGCCATCGCCATAGCCACAACTCCAAATTCCGACCTTCCCTGTTCTCCACCTAAAACCGCCCATTCTTCTGCCAGATTTGATTCTTCTACAAACATTTCTGCTGTACTTGGCATTTCATCACTGTGTTTTGAAGAAAAAATATGGCCATCGCTGTGTTCTTGGCAGAGAAGTTTTAAAATAATGGCTGCAAAAAGTATGGCCATTATTGACCGTCAAGACACTATAGAGTCGTTCACATGAGACGTTTTTGGATAACTGCTGATTTGGTGCTTACGAATTTACCAGCAGCTTATTTCCCTTGGCTGATCCAATTTTAGATCAGCACTGATTCAGCCTAAACCCATTCACATTCAAAAAATTACTATCTTTTCAACAACCCAATTTTCCTATTAAAAAGCTCACGGTTATCCTTCTGATCCACCCTTCACCTGCCGGAATGATCCTTGCCTACCAACTCCATTCAGATTATCCTTTTGATCCATTCTCTATCTGCCGGATTGATCCTTCCCTTACCGACTCCATTCAAACTCGTCCTTCATCCTTCCAAAAAAAAAAAATTAATCCTTTAATTTTCTTCATACTTTCCCGTTCGAATTCTCATTTGCTCTCATGGATCTAAACTCCTTTCTACTTCAGAAGAGTCATCCATCGTAGATAGATCACTAGATAGAGGTAGCTGACCCTCGGCCAAATGATGCTGGCTGTGAAAACAGGGCAGATGGATGAGAGCTTATAGCCGGATTTTATATGGCTGATCGAATTTTAGCAATGGGGCACCTAGCAGCGAGGCAATCCATATGAACACGTTGTTAATGTATTGGATCGGCACTGATCCAGCCAGCTGGAAAAATCTCGTTCGAAAATCTATCATGTGACTCCAACATATGCCCGATTCTGAATTAGTTGTTTAGCTTCTGATGAATCTGTCGACTTACTTTATTTGTTGAGGGCCAAGACACTTTTGAAGAATCGCTTTATTTATCCACCTTATCTAAAAACCCATACCTTATGTCTAAAACCCCATACCTTATGTTTTTTTTTTAACTGAACCATTGGATTATAAACCATTAGATTGCCAAGTTTAAACAATGAATACGTATACATGCATAAATACATGTAGAGCTTCAACGCAGAGCAGAGCAAAATCTTCAATCTGATGACAGATGAACCAGGTAATCAATCCGCTGAAGATCCGCTCCAATCTGAAATCGGAGTTAAAGCACTACACCAGATTTAAGGTGCAAAATCGGAATATAATAAGAAGCAATAAACATGAACAAGCACACAAGACTGCGAAATCCGGAAGCAGAAGGAAGAACAAAATCAGATGCAAACAAATCTGGAAAGAAATTCGAAATAAAAAAGTGAAGCAAGAACAAGAAACCGAAGAAACAAGGAAAACAAACCGTCTCTGAACTCAAAAATCTGTATAAGAAGATATACTGGGCCGGGAGTTGAACCCGGTGAACCCAAACCAGTGTGCACAAACGAATTTGTCAATCTCCCAAAACTTACAGAGGACAGATTCCCTGTCATCGCTCCTCCTCAACAAGCGCCCTGCCATCGCTCTGTGCTTTAGGTTCAGATAAGAACAAGAAACCCTCCTCTTCGTCCAACAAAAGGAACGCATGCCCATGTTTTTGCTAAAAAGGGACCATTAACAAAAAAAAAAACCAAAACCAACCCTACACCATTAAAAAAGACCCCACATGATCTTTTGCGGAACTTATCTAAAGAAGATTTAGCTACCTTATCTAAATCGAATTACCTTATTTGCTCAAGGCCAAGACAGTTCTGCCAATCAGTTGTTTAGCTTCTGAATCTGTCGATGGAGACAAATCTCAACCAGAACTGCTTTTGCAAGACCATTAATAGGGGTGCTGACGTGGAGGATGAGACACGAGTCTAAAAACCATTAGGTATACGTGGCTTACGTTTTGGAAGGAGAAATTTCACTGACCTTGAAATTTCCTTCTGAAATTTCATGGTCAGTGAAATTCTCCAACGAAATTTTAATCCACCTTAAAATTTCAGTCCGTTCTTGAGATTGAATGAACTCTGATGTAGCCAGATTCAGGCAACTGGAAAAAAAATTTCAGGAAACCAAGCAAAAGTAGCCGTGATTCAACACGATTTTGTCTAGTAGCTTGGGCGGCGTCTGGACGATTTTGTGGTATGAATCCGACAGTAGAAGTGAAGCCAAGATCGCTATCAGATGTCTTAGAAAAATAGGTTTTTGTTGTTGTTTATGCATGATGGATTGTCGAAGAAAAACAGTCGGCTTATTTTGCGAATATCCAAAGCGTCCCGAATCTCTTTAAGCTATGCCGCGACTGCTCACAAAATCAATAAAGCGCCAAATCCATTTTCTTTCAACTAGGAGAGCAGGGCTGCTGGTTTTGTGTAGGGCATGAAAGCTTGAGATCGATTGAGTCTCAAGAAACAGAGAAATAGGCTCGGCGTAAACAGTGGGCAGTAAAGGCCGCCTTAGAGCCGCCGCCACGATGTCAACAGAAAGTTTCGCAATTAAAAAATGAGCTGAAAAAGGACGAAATTTTAAGGTGGTTAAAATTTCGTAACGTGCCACCAATCTGTGGTTTCCAATGGAAACCATCTTGGTTTCCAGTTGGAAACCATCTTTTTGGTGGCACGTTTCTAAATACTAAATTACTAAATACTAAATTACTGCCCAGAAGCTGTTCCAAATCTCGACCCAAAAAAACTTGTGCTCGTCCAAGATCCAAGTTTAGCCTAGAAACTAATATCTTGCCTGGTTGGCCACACCGTCCCACTTACGATACATGCACATAAATCCACTTCAACAAAAGTGCCACGGAGAATATTGGACGGCGGGATCAAGGCATCTGAATCTCAGTAACTGCATGGTAGAGCAACGTTCAAACCATAGCCTCTGGGTGCCCAATTCAACCTGTATTGTTAGTCCCCAAAACCATCCGTTATACGCACTTTATTGATCTTGGTTTTATATTTCCACAGTTTCTGATCCTCCGGAGTCCCTCGGAGTTAGTTTGATTGATGCAACATTATCCACCATTTTGATAAGTACAGTTCTGTGGACGTAAGAATTGTCATTCGCCTAAAAAGGTCTGAGACCCTACCGTATCACCGACTTTACATTTTTATTTCAGAGATACAGATCATTCCCTGCAGGAAATAAACTACGACATGGCTGCTGGCAACGCTCCAATTGTTGTAAAAGAAGTTATATCTGTAAGTAGAATCACATGCGAATTTCCAAAAGGAAAAATGATGATGCCAAAAACTTATGAATAAGACACTATACTTCGCAATTAAAATTTGTATAGAAATTAAACTGAATTCAATGTGATCCTGTATTAGTCTCTTAAGCTGACAAACAGCCAAGTAAAGCTTTGATATTTCTTTTAAGCATGTGGAAAAGCAGATCGTAGGTTTCCATAAAAACATTGGACGGTCTACAATGAAACCTACTGTACGTGTAGTCTACCATAATCATTCTTTGGACTTATCAAGGCCGAACTATTATCTGTAGCTTTGGACAACTCAGTTCGCTCCCTTCCGGGGACTGAAAGGAACGAAAGAGAACTGCCCGGATACTGCTCATTTGTTGTATTTTTGAAGATGATAATGGGGATTTTGCCAATACACATCAAACCCATTAAACAATTAAGCGCTAAACAAAAGTGAAATTTTCTGTGTCCCCGGGGGGATCTTTTAGTTCTAATATTCTTGCTGGTTTGCTACTAACCTAAGTAACCTAATTCCCAGAGGATGGGAACTTATTTTAGCCACTTATATACAGCTGACAAGTCTTGGCATTAGTCCACAATTTATTGGATTCCTGTATGTCACCATGGAGTCCGAGAAATACATATGCGTAAGAGAGACATCTCCAACGAGCAGCTTGGTCATTATTGATGTAAGCATGCCTTTGCAACCAATGCGGCGCCCTATCACAGCAGACTCTGCATTAATGAACCCTTTTGGCAAAGCTCTTGCACTAAAAGGTTGTGAAAGGATTCATCCACCCCAATCTTAATTGCTTGGACTAACTATTATGAATCATGCAGCACAAGCTCCTGGAACGATCACAGATCAACTCCAAATTTTCAACTTTGAGACCAAGTCTAAGATTAAATCCTTTCATATGCCAGAACAGGTAGACCTGAAACTCAAACTTTAATTTGAATGGTTAGGACAGGAAAACCTTAACGGGTTTATTTGACCTGTGTGAAGGTTTTATTCTGGAAGTGGATCAACTCAAAGACTTTAGGCCTTGTGACACAAACAGCTGTCTATCACTGGTCTATAGAAGGTACATAAACAGCAAGTAGTAGAACAGCTTATAGAATCTCATTGATGGAATTTACAAAATTAGGTTCTCTCGATCCAATAAAGGTGTTTGACAGGACGTCGAACTTAAACGGCAATCAGATTATAAGTTATCGATCTGATCCTGCAGAGAAGTGGTTTGTTTTGATAGGGATATGCCCAGGGCCACCTGAGGTACATAAATAACTCTTTCATCTCAATATTCTCGAACTTTTCAAACAGCTAATGCTATAAAACTGATTTTATTAGAGACCTAAATTGGTTAAAGGAAATATGCAACTATACTCCCTAGAACAGCAACGAAGTCAGATACTGGAGGCACATGCTGCAGCGTTTTCGTCCTTCAAGGTAAGCACACTCAATCTCCATACTACAAAAGAACTTGTAAAAGAACTCGGAAGATTTGTTTATATTATAACAATTAGCATGAAGGAGGTTGATATTTGAGACATCTCCTAGTACTAGTCCAAATAAAGGAAAATATCTAGTAGCATAAATAACAATCACAGCATTAGATTTTGTATCACAGACAATAGGTTGCCTATGCGGGCCTTTTATGTGTCTTGTCTTTGAGATGTTCCACCCAAGTTGCATAGGTGGTTGCAAAGGAATAGAATCTACCCAGATCTTTGAAGCAAATGTCCATCACGTCTGTTCACACCAAGTGGGTAACCACAGTATTTGTTAGAAGAGGAAACAAGTTGGACCATCAGATTAAGAGGAAAGGTTTTCCAACCATTTAAAGAGAGCAAACAGCAGACTGCATGTGTAACACAATATTTCCCAATTGATGTCTGAGATAGGTGCTACCTAAGTTAGAGCTTCCCTGATTTCTAGGACTCTTCATGGCATGATCTGCAATTCAATGACATCTTCCTGCACTTTTTCTCTACAAACACTTCCTTCAGATTGGCAGTTGACCATGGCTAATCTTCAATGACTTAGACAAAGGCGTCATGGTCAAAGAATTGTCCTAAATAAGTCATTGTACCTGAAACTCAGATTGATGTGTTTGTTAAGTTTCTTGTAAACCTGGAATTCATTCCATATAGCCATTGGGAATAATTTGGAAAGTTTTTGCATAATGGTGCAGGTCCCAGGTAGTGATACCATTTCACTTCTAATTGCATTTGCAACCAAAAGCTTCTCTGGAGGGCAACTTCTGTCCAAACTGCACGTAATTGAGCTAGGGGCTCAACCAGGTAGTTATTACTGCTTTTAAATTCCTGTTAACTGGCTTTCCATCAGTATATAAGCAGGAAGCATAAAGGCAGTAATATTATGATAATTCGTTTTACTCTAGAATCTATCGTTTGCCATGCTATAGTATCATTGCAACCACTATAGGCTATGTTGCTGTTGCCATTTTCATCACCTCCGAGCCTTGCCAGTTGAGCATAGTGGCATCTGAAGTGTAAATGGTTCCAATATTGCTTCTACCTGCTGAATTATAAAGCGGCCAAGTAAATTTGAATTTAACTAGGATGAAAGATTTAGTGCCTATTTGATAACACTTTTATGTATTGGCAACAACTTTTAGGGAACGCAGGTTATGGAAAGAAGCAGGCAGAACTGTTTTTTCCTCCAGATTTTGCCGATGATTTCCCTATTTCTCTACAGGCAAGTCATTGTAGTTCACGTTTGTGACATATGAAACTGAACATACTGCTGGACATTTTCCTCTTTTTCAGGTATCACAGAAATATGGTCTGATTTATGTCATCACAAAACTTGGGCTTCTCTTTGTATATGATCTAGAGACTATAACAGCGATTTACAGAAACCGCATCAGTGCAGAGCCTTTATTTTTGGCAGTAGAGTGCCCTTCCGCTGGAGGGCTGTATGCTATTAACCGTCGCGGGCAGGTGCTACTTGCAAGCATAAACGAAAATACAATAGTCCCCTTCATAAGCAGCCAGGTAGGAAACATCAATCTATAATATTGTTTCCTCTTGCCTTCTGATTTAAACCAAAATTATTATCACTGCAGTTAAATAATAAAGAATTAGCTGTCAACCTCTCTAGGCGTGGAAACCTGTGTGGGGCTGAAAATTTGGTAAGTCGTGAACTTGGCCAAATAATATTTGTAGAAGCATGCTAAGGACATTACCTTTTAATGCTCTGGCACCCACCTTTCCCTGACCCAATAACAGGTAGGACAATATTTTGAACAATTACTTTCGCAAATGAAGTACAGAGAGGCAGCAGAATTTGCAGCTGAGTCACCTCAAGGCATTCTTCGCACACCTGAAACAGTAGCCAGACTGCATGTGAGTTTACCTTTGCTCTGATTTCATTGCTCAGAAACATATTATGACATACTTTGATCCGTGGGTTTTGGCAGAGCATTTCAGCTGTGCCAGGCCAAAGTTCAGCATTGTTGCAGTATTTTGGGACGCTGTTAGCGCGTGGCAAGTTGAACTGTTTTGAATCCTTAGAGCTTGCTAAGTTGGTGATAAGCCATGGTAAGGAACACCTCTTACAAAGCTGGCTAGCAGAAGACAAGCTGGATTGCAGTGAGGAATTGGGTGACCTTCTCAAGGTAACTAGGTAGAAATGCCTGAATTCTAGTTGCCATTCATCTATATAACTGAGACCTCTGTCAATCATACAGCATCAGTATCTAAGCACCTGGGTTGCCATTGCTAAACTTAGTTGATAAGGTAGTCCATCTCTCTGCCGAACATTAGATATTCTGATATGCTTCAACTTTTAGAACATCCTTCTTTCATATCTTAGGCTTTCAAGATATATGCAGGGCTCGGATTCAGATATGGCACTAAGGATATACATTAGAGCAAAGGTGACACCAAAAGTTAATGCAGCTTTTGTGGAGAAAAAAGAATTTGACAAACTTTTAATCTATTCCCAACAGGTAAGAGATTGGAGCTCTTTAGAGACTTTTAAGGTTCTTTAGAGACTCTTATAAGTACAACTTATGCATATCCTACAGGTTGGTTACAAGCCAGACTACTTGTTTCTACTGCAGTCTACAATAAAAGCAGACCCACAAGTAAGTTCTGTAGAATCATAAGTAATAACATCTCTGTATATAGTAAAAACATTAAAATGTGTCGTGTACTTATACAGGCTGCTACAAAATTTGCTTTGATGATGGCTGACATGGAAGGTGGATGTCCAATTGAGGCAAATATTGTTGCAGATCTATTTCTTCAGGTAATCCATGATCTAGCTATAAAAATGCCATTCAGTTATTTCCAGCAATCAAGCATAATGCTGGAAACTTTAAAAGAGACTCGGTGTGTAATGAATGGTTGCAAATATTTTGGATTGTTTGTCTACTTTTCAATTCTCTCTACACAAATGAAATAAAAAAGATGCCCTATGTTACTAATATAAATATCCTTTAAAGATTTACGAGCAATACTATCCTATTCCACTTGGTTGTATATTGCAAATACTTGGGGATATACTCGCTACCATGCACTGAACCTCTTTCCTTTCTCTGTTCCCTTCTATCAATTATATACCCATCTATGTTGTAGCAATTGACTAACTTTCAGAACTAGAAATGTCTTGCTATGAATGATCAAGGCTTTAAACTTTCAAAAAGAGCATTATCAAGCCAAGACATCAAGAGGAATTAAAGCAAACATTGTGCTGACTTCTTCTATTGCAACCTGAACCACGGGTGCATGGCACCTCCGTAAGGAATCTTTTGGAAGGGATTATAAGACAGATCATTTTTGGAGGACATGGGACTACTTACTCTATATGTCTTTCGTACAGTTTTGCCTAGCATTTTCAAAGCTAGGGGGTGCTCCTAGATCATAAACAACTAATGTATTTATTGGGTCTCAGAATTTGTTTTTCTTTCTCGTCCTCTTTTTCGTTCTGAAAATGGGATCATGTCTGTATGGATTTGAATTCGTGGCTTCTTTTGCCACATCCTTTGACATAATTCATCAGCATATAAGGCTACATGCTTCTCATCGTAAACTTCATAAATTGCTGCAACATAATTGTCTCCTTATATCCAGCTGATGGCGCTGATGACCTCGTGGAATACAGATACTTCATATAGTATTCAGTTAAATATCATGTGTTTGAGACATCATAATCATAATGTTTATCATTGCTGCAATGTAGTTGGCCCTTTAAAGTAAGAGTAAAACCTGGCATACTAGAGGAGAATTGAAGTGCCCTTCATGTTTAAACGTCTGAACCACATTGCTCATAGAATGCAAATACGTTACATCGTTTTACTTCAAAACCATCAGCTAAATTGTTCCAATTGTATCGATGTGTTTGGGACATAGAGCTGGTCCATCAGTTACAGCGAGAGGGAGAAAGAGAAAACTTTATTGATGCCTACTGGCAGTAAACTGAAATGCTTTATTGTCTTATCAAGCCCTGACCATAAAAGTTCACCAGTGGCTGTAATGTGGTTAATTGTCTCAAAAGCCAGCAAAACCTCCCTCTAATAATGCAGTATGTTCAGCAAAGTCAAAATAGAGTGTCCTTTGGATTCCAATAATGAGTCTCTTCTGACACTGTTAATTTGCAGTATAACATGATAAGAGAGGCAACTTCATTCCTTTTGGAGGTTCTGAAACTGAATTTACCAGAGCAGTCAATGCTTCAAACTAAGGTATTTTCATCAGTACAGAACAACTATTTTATCTAGCTCACAATACCAATGCATAAAACAGATTTTTGCTTGAACATTCCAGGTTCTAGAAATAAACTTGTTAAGCTTTCCAACAGTAGCTGATGCAATTTTAGCAAATGGTATGCTTAGCCATTATGATAGACTTCGAGTTGCTCAACTTTGTGAAAAATCTGGATTGTATATGAGGGCACTTCAGGTGAATGTATATATATGCAATTGTACTTTTAACTTGCACTTGCAAATAACAAAGGACAATAATGTGTCCACCCTCCATGCAGATTTTCAAGGGAAACCTAATTAGAAGTGAAAATGCTACGTAATTACAATAATTAGGCACTTAGCTTCATCCTACAGGAAATGTCCATTTCCCAACAATAAAACTCACTTAATGTAGTTGCATGTCTATAGTGTCAAACAAGTACCACCAATCAATCACCCCCATAATGCATACCTGAGACAGGATAAAGTTGCCTGCTACTACCTTCTTATGCCGAGATGCCATTAAACTTGGACGGTAATTTCCTAAAAATAAAGTTACCACCAAATACAATTACATGACTATAACATCAAACTGAAAGCCCCATTCAAGTCACCTCTTGGAATCATAACTCTATGACAGAGAGAGAAGGAAGGAAGGAAGGAAGGAAGGAAGGAAGGAAGGAAGATTTATTAACGTCTACGTAAGACCCGAAGGGTCTATGAGACCATAACATAAACAGAATTCAAGACCTCCAGGAGGAAAACCCTCCTGTTATCTAAAGAATGGAAACAAAAATATTAAGTTTAACAATTGAAAATCTAAGAATCTGCTCAGATAGGGTTTGATGGAGACAGCCCATTCGTTCCTGTGACTGCTGTAAAGTAATTCATAATACCCCTTCTTGGCTTGCTTTGATGCTTGCTGCTTGGCCTCTTCTGGAAAAACTTTTTATGTTTCATGGCTGCTGATCGTTTTATCTTCTTAGACAGTGCCAAAGTTACCCCTTTAGGGTCAGGATACTTCCTCTTCTGTGATGAGTCTACTATCATCTTATCATCGTTTGTCTCAGATGAAAAAGAAATTAGTTATTTCTGTTTGCTTCAGGCCCATTGGATTCTTTTGTTTGAGAATATTTCTCCTTTCTAGAGATAGTTCATATACAAAGTGAGATACACATTTCTGATCGTAATATTCTACCAGCTGTCGTAGAGATGTGGGGTCTCTAAAAAGACAATGATATCTGCCTCTAATAATGTAGTAGGTTGGGCAGGTAAAAATAAAATGTTCTTCTGACTCGACCATGTTTAGATCGCACATTGGGCACTTCCGATCCTCATGACTAATATTTTTCGCCCTACCAACCTCAATCTCCAACTGGTGAGATGACACTCTAAACTGCCCCATAGAGTACCTCACTTTGTTCGGCAGATCCATATCTAAATATCCAGGCCTTATAATGAAACCATCCGCTGATATATTTAGGAAGTTATCCTTATAGAATTTCTTTTTAGCAGGCAGATCTTTGACGGGATTCGGCCATGTATTTGAAACATACGGATACTCCAAGTCATGGCGTATAAGCTGATTGACTTCTTGCTGAGTAAAATTCAGATTGTCATCCATTATACTGTAGTGAAAAGGTGGGATATTTCCCATAGAGAAACCCATCTCCTCAAACAATTTAGATGTGCTTGAGAACCAACAGCGCTTACCTTGGTCTGCCAATGTTTTAGACGACACATATGCCAGCCAGGGAAGTCTTTTTTGACCTTGTGACTGTCCAAGACGGTGTAACTTATGTAAATAAGTCACTGTTTGAAAGGCAATTTCAACCTTCAAAGGTTTCGCATTAAATTCAGCAAGCATTATATCATGGGGTACCGAATGTTTGCTTCTAATCATTCTAGAAAGAAGAGAAATTTGGAGCCTCTCTAGTTGACCCCAGTCATCGGCTCGTAGGTCATATAAAGCTTCCGGCTTCACCAACGTGTCGAATAGGAAGAGCTTTGTATGAACATCTTGGAAATGGAGTTGGTAGCACTGTTTTTCTAGCTGTACAAGAGAAGCATATCCTTTTGCAATCCTTGCCTGACCAGCCTCCCTCAATCTGAAAAGAGGGCCCGCAAACTCAACACCCAAATAGGTATATGTAGAAACAATTTCTACAGGTTGTCCTTGGAAAGTGAAAGAGTTATTTTTCCAATTTTTCCAAGAGGTATTAAATACCATCACTTTGGTCTTGTAGAGATTTACTTGCAGCTCTCTATCTTTGCAAAAGGCTTCTAGGGCAGCCAAATGTTTTTGGAGCCCTTGAGGAGATGGTGAGATTAGAACCACATCATCCGCATAAAGCAAAATGGGAATGCATTCCTGAGCGAGCATGGAGCCTTCTCCGCCTAAGGACTGAACAAAGCTTTCAAGCTCATTAATGTAAAGTCCAAATAGAGTAGGAGAGAGGGGGCACCCTTGTTTAACCCCAATTGTACTGAAAACTTCCTCTGAAAACTGCCCATCTATTTTCACTCTGCCCATTAACACTGCCTCAGCTCGTGAGATTAATTTATCAACATCTACTAAAGACCCGTCTATGCGACCAGATATAGACAGCATCATCCTCAGCATTCAGTTTAATTATAATAGACAAAAACAGAAACAAAAATGTAAATCAGCTCTAAGGAATAGGAGGAGTGCTATTTAGCCACTCTAATATTCTTGAGTTACTGTGTTTTATTCTTTCGAAAACTGCTAATGCCACTCCCGTGGGATCCGTCCTTTTCGTTTATGGATCTTCATTCGCCCTTTCTTCCTGCTCCAGCCCTTCCTTAACAGTGAAGAATGAAGTTATTTCTAATCTGGAAACCTACAGGATTCATGCTCTCTTTTTCTGTAGGGATGTGCCTTTGTTTAGAGAGTTCCTGAATGAATGGGTCCACACATTTCTGGTCACAAGACATATTCCTCATAAGCTGCTGCAAAGTTTTTGGATTTCTAAAGAGGCCTCTTATAGGGCAACTGAAACTGAAACGTTCTTCAGTTCAGGAAGCCCAAGTCGCACAAAGGACATTTCCTGTCCTCAAGGATTAATATGCTTAGCCTTGATCTCAAATTGAAGACACTCTGAATTGACCCATTAAAAGCCTCGCATTATTTGGGGGGTCTATAAATAAGTATCCAGGTTATATAATGAAGCCGTCAGCCAGAAAATTACGCAAGTCAAATCTTCTATCTATGGACATTTCCATGGTAGGATTCAGCCATTTGTAACATCAAGCTGCTCCAAATTATGTTAATAAGTTTGTCGGCCTGCTGCCCTCTTCAACTTCAAATTGTATTGCAATAGTGAAATATTATCCACTGAAAAGCACAAGGAGCTGAACAGTTTAGGTGTCCTGGAGAACCAGCATATCCTACCTTGATCATGAAGAAACCAAGGGAGACTCACCGCTCTTGCGTGATTAAGACATATAAGACACTACTTGAAAGCCCACCTCGAGGGCATGATGTAAAATGTCAAGTGGCATGGAAGATTTGCTTCTGATCAGTCTAGATATTTGAAGCCATTCCAGTTGAGTACATTCATCGTTTCCAAACTGACTTCCCATATCTGTGACCCATATAGAGCTGCAGGTTTTTCTAGCATGTCAGCTTCATGTGAGCATCCGGAAAATGCATTATAGTATTTCTAAAAATGATTTGGCAGCGTTCTATCTAAAACGTGGGCATGAAAATCCCAGGTATGTGTAAGAGGATACAATTTCCACAGCCTGCCATTGAAAAGAAAAGCATTATCTGTCATTCCATTTAGAAGGTTTTAGAGACCATCACTTTGGTCTTCTGCAGGTTGCAGTTTCCTTCCTTTGAAAAAAAAGCATCTTATGCTATTAAGTGTTTTTGAAGATCTTGCGGGGAAGAGGAAATCAAGATCATATCAGCAGCATATAGTAAAATTGGGATGCATTGTTGAGAAAGCATGGATCCTTCATCAGCCAAATAGGGTAATGGAGAGTGTAGACTAAAGTAAGACATTGCTAATAACTTTGGACCCCAAGAACGTTCTCTTATCATACTTTGGGCCATTTAAATTTGTTCTAGCCATGCCTTGACTAGCAAATGATATCAGAAGTCTGCATAGAAGTACTTCTTGTAAAATTTATTCCTGATGACGAGTACACAATTGTCATAATCACATGATATGATCTTAGTTGCAAAATGCAAGAAAGCTTCTTTGCTTCCTGGCTCTGTTTGTGTTGTTTCTTCTAACGGGGGATTGACTGCAGCACTATACAGAAATAGCAGATATAAAACGAGTGATAGTGCATACAAGTGCGATGGAACCACAGGCATGATGCATATCCTTGTTTCCTAATTGATATTTTACAAGGCATTAATTCCCTTCATGACACAGGCTTTAGTGGAGTTCTTTGGGACACTTTCAAGGGAATGGGCCCTAGAATGCATGAAGGAACTTTTGTTGGCAAATATATTAGGAAGTTTACAGATTGTTGTGCAGGTAAGCACCACTGATTTTCCAAATCCATTCAATGTTCATGTATTTTAACAAAACTAGAGTACCTTATCCAGGTTGCAAAAGAGTATGCAGAACAATTAGGTATTGATGCCTGCATTGAACTATTTGAGCAACTTAACTCTCAAGAAGGGCTGTACTTTTTCCTTGGCTCCCAACTTGCTACAAGGCAGGCCAATTCTGAACTAGTGAAATATAATACTAGAAGTCACTCTTGTTGTAAAAGTCAGCATAATGTTCTCCTTTTCCTATTTTTGCCAGTAAGAATCCTGATATACACTACAAGTACATTGAAGCAGCGACAAGGATAGGACAGCTCAAAGATGTAGAACGCACAACAAGGGAATCACCATACTATGATCCAAAGAAAACAATGGCTTTTTTGATGGAAGCAAAGCTTCCTGATTCTCGTCCATTGATTAATGTTTGTGACAGGTTTGGTTTTGTGCCAGATCTTGTTCATTATCTGTACAAAAATAATATGCTTCGCCATATTGAGGGCTATGTACAAAAGGTATCTTGATTAAGCATCCGTTGCATAATTTAACTATATGGTGGAGACTGATTTCTTGTTTCTACAGGTTAGTCCAAGTAAGATAGATGCAGTTGTTGGGCAGCTTTTGGATGATGAGTGCCCTGATGAATTTATCAAGGGGCTGATTCATTCTGTGAGATCACTTGTACCTGTCGAATCTCTTGTCAGCCAATGTGAAAAGAGGTGGATAGACTTGTGCATTACAGCTAGATATGGCTAATGCTACTGTATAACTAACCGCAAATGATTATTTCAGAAATCGGCTGAGTCTGTTGAGTCAGTTTTTAGAGCATTTGGCGAATGTAGAGGGGAGCCAAGATCTGCATGTACATAATGCACTTGCTAAGATCATCATTGATGCCAATAACAACCCTGAACATTTCCTCTTAACAAATCCATATTATGACTCTAGAGTAGTTGGAAAATATTGTGAGAAGCGTGATCCAATGCTTGCATTAATTGCATATAAGCGCAGCCAGTGTGATGATGAACTTCTAGCTCTCACAAACAAGAATTCCATGTTCAAGCTTCAGGCAAGGTAAGAAGTTTCAACAATAAGTTCTTCCTGTAAAACGCTACAAGTTTAAGCCTCTTGTTTCAGATATGTTGTGGAGCGAATGGATTCAGAACTCTGGGCGAAGGTTTTGAATCCGGAAAACTCATTCAGACGTCAAGCTATTGATCAAGTCGTTTCTACTGCCTTACCTGAAAGTAGGACTCCAGAACAAGTATCGGCCACAGTGAAGGCATTTATGTTGGCAAACTTGCCTCATGAACTGATAGAACTACTTGAAAAAATCGTGTTTCAAAATTCAGCCTTTAGTAGTAATCCCAATTTACAAAACCTGCTAATTCTTACGGCTATTAAAGCAGACAAGTCTCGTGTCATGGACTATGTAAATCGTTTGGATAATTTTGATGGCCCTGCAGTTGGTGAAATCGCCGTTGGTTCTGAACTATATGATGAAGCATTTACTGTTTTCAAGAAATCCAATTTAAATGTTGCAGCTGTGAATGTGTTGCTTGAGAACCTTCATGACATTAAGAGCGCTATTAATTTTGCATCAAATGTCCATGAAGATCATGTCTGGCGTCAAATTGCTAAAGCTCAGTTGAAGAGTGGTCTAATTGACGATGCTATTGATTCATTCATATGTGCAAATGACGTAACTAGTTTCAATGATGTTATAGAAGCTGCAGAACAGGTTAAAGCATATCATAAACTTATTGAGTACTTGACAATGGTCCGGAAGAGAATCAGAGAGCCAACAGTTGACTCCGAATTGATATACTCATACGCTAAGGTGGAATTCATAAGTGAAATTGAAAGTTTTCTCTTGAAACCGCATGTGGCTGACTTGCAGAGTGTTGGGGACCGGCTCTGTGACGAATCTCTCTATGAAGCTGCAAAAATAATATTTGCTCAAATTTGTAACTGGATGCAGCTTGCCAGTACTTGTTTAAAACTTGGCCACTTCCAAGAAGCAGTTGAAGCAGCCAGAAAGGCAAATATTTCCAACACATGGAAGGAAGTTTGCTTTTCTTGTGTTCATGCATGTGAATACCGGCTTGCTCAAATTTGTGCTTTACATGTCATTATCCAGGTACCACAAGTTCTCAATTTTTTCAATATATGTCCACCATCTAACTGAAAAGTCCTACTGGAACATAGTTCCCATATTGGTGCTCACAAAAGAATTAGGGTTCCTATATAGTACCTCTGTGTGTTTAGAAACTTCCTGGTTTCTCTTGTACAAGGTTAAAGGCGGTGGTAATCCTGGTGTCTCGAAACGATAAGCACGTTTCTACTTTTGTTTTACGTGTTTCTGAACAAAAACGAATGTCCTTAGTGACAATTAGTCACAAGAAGCCTTCCTAAACCTTAAATTGATGTTCTGTGCTGTCTGTTTGTTATCCCTTCATCCAGTTCAGGTTACTAATAAGTAATCAATTGTTATTAACCATGTATATAATGTTATAGGTGGATGACCTTGAAGACATCAGCAATTTTTATCAAAAGGAAGGCCATTTTGATGAGTTGATTGGACTGGTTGAAAGCGGCCTAGGGCTTGAGCGTGCACATATGGGGATCTTTACCGAGTTATCTATTTTATATGCAAAGTATCGCCCTGAAAAGCTCATGGAGCATCTCAAACTGTTCTGTTCTCGCATAAATATACCAAAACTTATTCGAGTCTGTAATGATCTACGACACTGGAAGGAATTAACCTACTTATATGTACAATATGATGAGTGTGATAATGCAGTTTCAAATATGCTAAACCATTCCACAGAGGCTTGGGATCATGCCCACTTCAAAGATATTGTGGCAAAGGTCTCAAACAGCGATTTGTATTACAAATCTATTGAATTCTACCTCCAAGAGCATCCAGATGTCCTTAATGATCTACTAAATATCCTTTCTTCTCGGCTGAATCATGGCCATGTAGTAGACGTTTTCCGAAAGGTCAGCCCTCTTTCAGAACCAATAATCATGCAAAGATGCATGTCAGCATTTCTGTGCCACTAACACAAAGGTCAATCTTTAGGCTGGGCATCTTCCTTTTCTCAAGACTTATCTTATGTCAGTTCAGACAAGTAATAATAAAGCCGTGAATGAAGCCTTGAATGACCTTTATATTGAGGAAGAGGATTATGATAGGCTGCGGATTTCTATATCTACTTATAAAAATTTTGACATGCAACTATTAGCCCAGAAGGTAAAAGGGATAAAACTACAGGCCAATTTATGATTGTCATAAACTGTTCTTAAGTTAAAGCATTATGTTTTAGATTGAAAACCACGAGCTCTTGGAGTTCCGCCGTATTGCAGCTTATATATATAAAGATGCTGGCAAGTGGAAGCAATCTATCTCTTTGTCTAAGAAGGACAATTTGTATACTGATGCCCTAGAAACTTGTGCACAATCTGGAGACCGTGAACTTGCAGAGGAACTGCTAGGTTTCTTTGTAGAACAGGTATATGGCAGATATAAATCATCTATGACTTTGCAGTAGAGACCTTACAGCTTCCATGCAGGGAAAGAAAGAGTGCTATGCCGCATGCTTATACATGTGCTATGATTTGATTCGACCAGATGTTGCAATAGAATTAGCATGGATGAATAATATGATGGAGTACTCTGTCCCTTATCTGCTTCAGGTAATCAACTTCCCACAGTAACTTCAACTTCCCATTAATTCAATTTAATTCCTGCAGTTTTTGAGAGACATAACCAACAAAATAGATCATCTGGTGAAAGATAGACAGGACAGAGAAAAGAATCATAGTACTTTGACTTCCAAACAGGTAAACCTTGTTCTATTCAAATAATTAAGCGTTTGGAGATCTTTGTATGAAATAACGATTAACGAAATCGTGTCATGCTCAGCTCGTACCTTTAGCTCTACCACCACCGCCAACAGTGGTGATAGATAATCATTATGATGATTTATACCCATCCATAAACTCGTTTGGGACCAGGTCACCTATGTATTGAGAAAGAGATCAAGTTAAAGATAGGTCAGCGCACCTGTTTTGAGATCCTGTTTTGCAAACCGAGTGGGCGTGGCAGGTTGCACCTGTTCATTTCACTAGAAAAGGCGACCACCTCAATTCGAGTTTAGATTTGATATGTACGATGGACGTTTGGAAGTTCTGCTGTGTAGGATTGTCGAATCCAACAAATTGTAGTATGCATGCGCTGAGGTGCCGAAATTTTGGACTTCATTTGTGTTTCATACATATGAATTTGTTGCAACATTCAATTTCTAGATATAAAACAATTATTTGTACATTAAGTCATGTACGAGTTAATATTGCAATATATGACTTTAAACTTTTGGTCCTGTGATTCTTTACATGCGTAAACCGCCACGTAATGGAAATTCCTGGATTTTGGAGCATTTGTTCATTTTAGGTATTTTTTGGGTTTCCAGTTTCTTGGCGGCGTCGCTTAGAGCGCCGCCATTTAATTCTTATAGCATAGCATTTAACCTACCTTCTTATAACATTTCAGCTTCACAACATTAAACTGCTATAACTAATGAAATCTTAAATTGAAAAACTCTGGTAATCTTTTCATTATATTCAATGGATACAAAGCATACAATGCCTGCATAGTTCACAGTTTCAAAATACTTTCAAAAACACTTTCAAAATACTTTCAAAACAAAGTCTCAGTTTTTGAAGAACAAAAGTATGAGTTTTTGAAGAACACTGTTTGGCAAACAGTAACTGATCAGTTAGGCAAATTTGAAATTGCTTTTGCCTTGTCCAAGTAAGGAATGAGAGTATTCGAATCAGGAACCTGAAGAAAAGTACAATTATTGAAGGTAGCACCAATAAACGAATGGCCACCTGCAATTATCATAAACCAAAATTAGACTACATCATTTTCAAACTAACAATAAAAAATGAAGAATAGAAACTTACCAACATTCTTAATGTCGATACTCGGAGGGAAATACTTCTCAAGGTGTCGATTTGACTTCAAAAAGTTATCAAACATCTCATAGTCGATTAAACCATCATATTCAGGAGTCTTTTCAACTTATGGAAATCTGAACCATATCCTTTGCTTCAACAGTAGTGCCCTTTGCTTCAACAGCGGTGCGCTTTGCTTCAACAGCACGATCACTAGGCACAATGTCATCTGACAGGTTACCTAGCACATAAACAAATGCTTAAAAATTACCTAAAATAAACAATTGCTCAGAAATACAGGAACTTCAATTACTTGGCGGTTTACTTGCAAGCAATTATGAACTACCCTGATGTAGACCTACAACAGTTATAAACATCTTTAATACTTTCCAATAAAAGAATAGAATAGAATAGAATAGGTTTTTTAATAGAATAGAATAGAATAAAAGAAAAACTACAATGAATTTACCTGGAACAGGAATATCTATTGCAGAATTATCTGGAGAAACCAAGCATTTAGACGAATGTGAACCAAGCAGTGAGTCTTCTTTCAGTTTGATCATTTCAGAAAGGACATCAGAATATAATCTCAAACTGTCGTCATCATTATAAGGCTTGCTGTTGATACTCATAGCAGCATTAATTTGAATGTCCTTGCTTCGATCATATCTACAAAATAAACACACATAATTATTTAATAAAATAAGCAAACAAACAAAATCAAAAACATCCACGTACTTCTCATATGACTCCGTCTTCCTATGGCCTGTAATTAATTTTCCAATTTCTGGAGGAACCCCGACCATCGACATTCGCGTAACGGTTGACATACGACCACTCTTATTGCAGATGTCAATGTCAAGAAATGCACCCATTTCTTTTATCCATTTAGAAATTCCCTTCTCACCAACTCGTCCTTTACTGTACCAAGACTACAATAAACAAAAATAGGAAATTAAAAAACAAATAAAACATGAAATTAATAAACAAGAACTTACCCCAGGTTTATAGTTTGAAATCGGCTGCAGAAATAAAGGCCTTCGTGCAGCATTCTCCTTCGGAGGAAGATGCCGAATGTACTGCTTATATGTAAGCAAAAAATCTTCCTCGAAGCTCCAAATGGCAGGTCTAAAGTGGCTAGGATCATACCTTGTCACAGATGTTCCCCATGTTTTACTAGTCCTTTCATTATACATGACGTACTCTGATTTACCATCAGATTCAAGTGTCAAGTCAACATCCTTGACTTCATACAACTCACCAGCTCCCCTAATGGCAAATGTCGAGCACAAGTAAAAGCATAAGCGTCTTTGAACAAATTTTATAATCTAGGTCTGCAAGTAAATCCTTTTCAAAATTATAGGGAATGGCCTGTGCCTTGTTACGCTTTACCTCTATACCAGCCTTTCTAGAGATGTCTGCGGCTGCAACAAATGCAAGCCTAGCTCTGACAAACAACGGGTCCCTTAGGATATTAAATCCTTCTACTCTTACCCCAGCAACAGCCATCTTTGATTCCTGCTTCTTCCGCACAATCCTCCCTACCATCTTTAACAAGCAATTCAGACTGCAAGAAACAAAGAATTAAACAATATCAAAGCAAAAAAATAACTAAATAAAAGGTACATGTTTACCTGCCAGCGGGAAACATCGTCTATCTTTTTTTCTAACTTGTAGCAGAAACCTCACTAGCATCTCATTCAACTCGAGGTGAGGAATATCTTCAATTGGAATTGACAGGTCGATCTGTGGAACATGGATGTCACCCTTCACAAATCTTCTCCAAGCGTCAAATTTCTTCCTTGCCCAATTATTCTGTTTACTTGATCTATCCTTCCCACCCTTGTCTACTTCATCTAACACTTGCTCATCCAAGTTAACAAATTCTTTTGACTTACCCTTATCAGAATCTGGCTGTTCAATAAAGCATTGATTAAACCATGGTAACTGTTCAACATCCTTAATGAAGCTCTCTACAGCTGCAGGATTTGTGGTCTCAATCATGTGATCAGCAACAATACTTTCATCTTCAAGTGCACTATCATCCAACAGTAAATCATCTCCCAGATGTAATGAGAATGAAGGACTGATACTCACATAAGAATCAGTAACCGGTACTACAATTAAACAACAGAAAAATAGCAGCATCAACCTTGGCTCTCCCATTACAAATCTGCAACAGAGAATATATGTTAGTTTATTTGCACGAAAATAAAAAACTCTGTAAAAACTCTGCATGCAACAGAATCATGTATGCATGCAACTCTAGCATGCATCACACTTACCTAACTGTGGTATGCTACGAAATTACAGCCTAAAACCTGCAAGAAAATTAATATGAGTGAAAGTTAGAAATATTCATGCAAAAACTCGTCATTAGCTTTAGTAAACCTTAAGATCCGCCAAAGTAGCAGATTTTTAGAACTCCAGACTCGCCAAAGTAAACCTTTAGAACTCTAGACTCGCCAAGGTAAACCTTTAGTAAACCTTTAGAACTCTACACTCGCCAAAGTAGCAGATCCGAACTCCAAACTCTTAAATCCGAACTCCAAAGTTAAATCCTGACTCCAAACTGGTAACCCGCCGGTACATCCAATCTTCAGACTCAACAAATCGCCAAGAACACATCAAGAACACTTGGAATCCTCTGCAAGAATGCTAGAACCTGCAAAAGATAAAGAAGAATGTTACAATACACATAACAACACAAAATCTAAAAAAAAACTACCAGAACTCATGGCACTGTATGTCACAACCTTAAAATCGAAAAATGGAGTGCAGCGCTTCAATGGACGATGGAAGCGCCATCGCCAAAGGCTCCGGCATCCTCCATCGCCAGAGGAGAAAAGAAAAAAAAAAAAAGCCGGCCGGAAAAATTTTGGCTAGGGTTAACGAATTTCCATTACCTGCCGGCTTACGTTTGTTAGCCGGCCGGATCTCGGGGTTTCTGGCCGGTAAACCAGCAGGCGGCGGCGCCGTTCGCGGCTAACGCCCTCACGGCGGCGCCGCCTGCCGGTTTACCGACCGGAAACCCCGAGATCCGGCCGGTTACCCACGTTTATGCTTAGGCATTGGGCCCAAAATTAAACGCAGCTTTACAAGCATGTCTTTTATCCCTACTTCTTATGTCACTATTTCTATTTGCAACACCTATGAAGCATGTGCACTTTAATGTAAAATCATGATGTCATTGCAACACCTATGAAGCACGTGCACTTTAATGTAAAATCATGATGTCAGGATTGTCTTGGCACAACATTAAGCAATTTAGGGCAGTTGGTCTAGACCACATACATCTAATCTACAAGGAATTCCATAAAACAATGTGTGGTGAGTTGGTATAGGTCTAGTAATACCAAAATAAATGTGCATTTGGTCATGGGTTCAAACCTTGTCAATGTATGTTTATCTTTGGGAGTTGGTTACTGGGGTTATACGATGATGATCCCCGACGTGGTAGAACTTAAAAAGCCTATACGTGTCCTCCACTTTGCGGCAGTGGGATAAGCTAGCTAATCTGTACAAGATTAGTCTAAACAAAGTAATAAACACAATATAATAGCACCTTGATCTTGTGGTAACACATTGGTCTTAATACATGTATATCTTGAGTTCAAGATCGTTTAGAGTTGCATTATATATAGACTCATTCCATGGCCCGTTGTTGGTCCCTGTGGACCTTAAAATAATGTCTATATATTTGTTAAATAAATTGAATTAAATTGAAGAGTTGCACACTCATTCCATGGCCTGCTATTGATCACCATGGACCTTAAAATAATATCTATCAATTTATTAAATAAATTGAATTGAATTAAATTATTTTTATTATCCACGGAGAGTAAGAGGTCTATGGGACCCAAAAAGGAGCATAGGACTATGGGACCCAAAGTTATCCACGGAGAGTAAGAGGTCTATGCAAAAGGAGCATAGTAAAGTCCATTACAAAGGTAAATCCCCACCTCAGAAAAAACCTTAGACAGTAACCTTAGAGCTTGTATTATGGCTTTTTGGCCATTGGATTGCAGCGTATGTTGCAGCATATTCCCTCCCCATAAATCCAGGGCACCCAAAGTGGGTCTTTTGCAGGTCAAACTCATGCCTGTTGACCCTACTATGAAGGGAACATTGTTAAGCCAGAAACCATTACATAAATCAGTATTTCCATTGTAATATAGTACAGCATGAAAAGCAAAAGGCTAATTATTGCATGGCAATACTGTATGAGCAAAAACATGAACATGACGGAATGACTAGAGCCGGGGAATCGAACCCCAGATAAATGCCAATGCTCATCTGCTCCTTTGCACCCAAGATTTTGGAACACATTTGCATCCAAAAGCCAAACTAAAAATACAGGTTAGCAGTACAGAGGACGGACAAAAATATTTAAATGGTGATTCCATGGAACATAAAGAGAATTTGGAGCCTATTCATGTTTCAAAAGAAGTTTTTGAGCAAAATCCTAAAGCCATTGAGCAAATAATGGCACGCATACGAGAGCCCTTTGTGGAGATAAATAGAGTAGCCGAAAATTTGGCCACAGAGAGTACATCCATGGAAATCAATCCAATAAAGGCTCATGCAAACAGTTTAATGGAGGCCAGCAAACAGTTTGCACAAGCACTCAAATATTTGATAAGGATTTAGATTTCAACTCTTCCAAAGAGTCTTCAATGGTATCTTAGTTATGTCTGATTTTCTCTAACCTTAAACCAGTGCCACCACCAAGCTAATCTGATCGTTGCTTAATTTGATGCTATCCACTGGCTTTCTGTTGTGGATCACTGCTCCACCTTTCAAACAGATAATAGTAATGGTATTTTGCATAGTGAAATGCAAGCTATATGCAAATTGCTCCACCCTAGCTGCTGACCGAAGGCTAATATACAACAGGACAACTCTGCAAAAACGGCCCAGCTTGTGCTTCCGAC
This sequence comes from Isoetes taiwanensis, assembly GCA_021234155.1. NCBI lineage: Eukaryota > Viridiplantae > Streptophyta > Lycopodiopsida > Isoetales > Isoetaceae > Isoetes > Isoetes taiwanensis. Next base: position 26,540,745 of record JAJEKV010000005.1, read on the forward strand.
ACCTGCACTAAATGATTCGACACTTGATGCAGCAGGACGAAGCCAATTGACACCTTGATGTATGCCCGAATTAGCACCGCTTTAGTGACGGACACCTACAGCCGCCTCCATGCCCGAACCAATCCAGATCTGAAACCCCTTGCGCCACATATCCACGTAGGTTTCCAAAAAGCATCCCAGATGACAGCATCACCAACATACATAATTCCATACAAATACCTGCACTAACCTTAGACAATCATATGTAACAAAAATACCATTTCTCATCGGGGCCACATTATCAATGTGTTCACGATGGATGTTTTTGGACCCACTAGTCGAGAATCGCCATGTTTAAAAGGCTAGTATAGCTGCACCTGCTAGTCGAGAACCACCATGTTTAAAAGGTTAGTAACACCAATGCAAGCATTTGCAAAAAAAACATGTAGTGGTTGATTGTATGCAATCGAACCAACATATTTTGCTCTGGTAGTTGCATACGATGGGCATAATACTAGTGAAGCTTAATCCTGTAAAATACAAAATTTACACTCACCACAATTCTCCGACAAAAATTTGACCAACTTGAAATTTAGCGTATTATTACGGATATGGTATGCATTTCTTTTGCTTCTTTGCACCAACCTCTCGATTCATTTCTTTTTTCCGTTCTTTAATCCGCATTTTTGCAAAGCAATTCTATAAGAAGCATATCTTTCTTGATTATTTCCTCTTGTGACAAGCTTTTCAAGGCACATTGATCTTGGTACGACGTTCTTAGCAGCTTCATATCTTTTAAATCTTCAATAGAAAGTGAAAATCCTCAAATTATCTCTAGCTTCCAACTTTTTTCTCTTTTAGTTTTCACTTTCTGAAGCCAGTTCATCATTCATTTCCTACATTTTGTAGTAGAGGCGGGTGCAAGTGGATGAAGATATCATCAACCCACAAATCGGTCTAAAGTTGAGATCATGGAGTACGCTGCCAAGGGGCAAACTTAGAAAAGTCATAGAATGATTTGCTTTTTAAAAAACTGGTTGAAAATGGCAAAATTTCAAGGTTAAAGTTTCTTTCACTAAAAAGGGGGCCCACTTTTATGATAAGGATAAGGATATAATGACAATAGAATAATCGCAAACTGAAATATAAATAATAAAAGACAATTCATAATATAAAATTCAACCCTTTAGGCTAAGCTCACCACCCAACCGGACTACCCGAGCAAGAGAACTTCTGAGAAAGACTAAATTTTGGAAGAAGAGAGAGAAAAAAATCAATTTAACACTAGAGAATCTTCTTTAGCAGTCTCGCAAATTCAAGGAAATAAGCTTAAGAATTGGCTAAGGTAGGAATTTGAAAATTCACAAAAGATTAAGTTTTCTCTAAACAATCAATCATCTGGACAAAAATTCATGCTTAAGGACTCCACGATAGAAAGTAGGAATAAGGAATTGGATTATAGCTAGTTGTAGATGATTTGATGGAGCAAGAGCTGGATTGTAGAAATCGGATCGATCGTTGCTGTAATCCTCTCAGACTAGTCGCAAAAGTTGTACTTTTGTCGATGTTAGATGCGGAAGCACTGTATCTGTCCGCTTTTGGTTGAGATTACCACTTTTGGCTGCTGATATCTCAGAAAGAGGAATAGCTGTCTTCTTAAAGAGGCCGCAACCTTTTCGTAAAAAGTCGATGCCTTCTTAATTTCCTTTAATTCTCTGCATATTGTTGTTTAAATGCCTCTACAGCTAATAATAGGTATTCTCTTAAAATGTAATCCATAGATTGTTTGACTTAGATAATGATTTGGCTTGAATATCTGACTTTCTTTCTCTTTCTCTTTCTCTTGCTCTTGCTCTTGCTCTTGCTCTTGCTCTTGCTCTTGCTCTTGCTCTTGCTCTTGCTCTTGCTCTTGCTCTTGCTCCCATGGCCGCTCCCCCGAGCATCACCATATCAATTCTTCTCTTTCCCAAAATTGATCGACCTCAATAATTGAATTATATGGAAAATTAATATAACCAAGTCCATAATTACAATCCTGATTGAGTTACAATCAGAAATACTCAAATCCAGCTCTTAAAGGATAAAAAGTTTTTCTCATAACGATAATGGATAACAAGACTAACTATTATTTTGTAGATATATTTGTTGTCTCAAATTTACCTATGAAATTCACCCACCTCCTATAAGGAGTTACAAACTTACTATTATTCTAACTACTTTAAGTAAGCAATTTGCAACTTCTGCTTTCCCTTATGTACTTTGCCAGCAAAGGAAACTTGCTTGTTCACCATGGCGCTTGGTTCAGGCAGGATATCTTGTATTTGAAATGCTTGGGTTGAGGGTTCAATAGGACGGGGATTGCTCTAAATTCCATTCGGCCTTAATTCTTTTCGCCCACCTTGATTACCTCGATCATTTCGGTCTCCTTTTGCATCTAATTTTGGGCAGTCTCCTTTAAGATCCTGTACATCACAATGAAGCATTTGCTTTCTGTTGATGAAGCTCTATCATATTAATTTTCCTCTCGTGCTTTTCTGCGAGTGGTCTTAGTTATCTCCCGTATTAGATCTTGACCTTTTACTCCCTTTGTCTGAAGTCTTGCTGGTGTTTGTTTTGTCATTGCTCTTATCCTCTGGATATCGTCCCATATACTATAAATTATTGAACCTGGATTTAGCTTTCTTTCCACCGCAATAGCTTTCTTTATAGCCTCTTCTATAACTGAGGATACACAAAACTTAATTCTCTATATAAAGAATTCTTGAACCCTGCTATATACTTGCATAACAGTCCTTTCTCGTTCAATCCTTCCATCAGAGTGGACAAACACTAAAACTTTGAAGTGTACTGATAAACTGATTCATTGTCATCTTGCTTGAAGAGGTCCCATTCTCCTTTTCCGTCGTTATGGAAATCGGGAGTCAGGTTATAACCATCAAAAGCGTTTTTAGAGCTTTCCACTGTCAATACCTATAAATCCATTTGTTTCCTTCCTTGCCACCAAGCTCTAGCAATATATGTCAAACATTTGTCCATGGCTTGTTTCTGTTTTTTTGTAGCACATATTCCTAGGATGGCTCATGGCCAAAGTGAAGTGATGTTCTCATTGAGGTCTTGAAAATCACTAAATACAAATTGATTCTCCGATTAGGGGTAGAAATATTTGGGAATATTGAAAAACATGCTCCAAAACTAGACAATCATCAAGAGCACGATGGAAATAAAGAAAACAACATAAAGTATGATATGATCCATCCATCGCTTAAGTGAGGCAAAGGTAAGAAAGAGTGGCGACAGCTTCTGAAAAACCCCCCTCTTGCGTGTTCTCAAGAAAAACCTTAATGAAAAATGGTCGCCAATGCCCTTGAGGAAAGTCTGCAGCACCTGAACCAGAATGGAGACAATTCGAATACGTGCACTAAGCAAAAAATTGAAGCATACAATGGTTCGACCGCTCGCATACATCAGTCGAGATACGCTTTGAAACAAACGCGATGACAAGGCATCTCCAAGGAAGAGCTCAACTATGCGCCCTCGAACAACCGAGAAATCTTCACAGAGTAACCTAGAATGAAAAGTCTTGAAAAGGAGAATGACCCATTCGAAAGTTAGGAGCTACAAGTCCTAGCTTGTGTCAAAGCGCAATAACAAATAAAGAATAATAAAGCTCGGAGGCTCTAGAGCTACGTCGAGAAATAACTATCGGGGGAGAAAAACATCTCATTAGTGTTGCCTCGGTGACTATAATGCCACGCCTAGAGAGGATGAACAAGAAAAATGCCTTGGAGGCTACAATGCCAGAAAAATGAAAAATAAGAACATATGCACTTGCAAAATACATCAAAAAGAAACCGTGGAGGATGTCAAAGGCTGTAGAGCGACATAAGAACTATAGAAAAATAGACAGAAGGTAAAGATGATCAATTGACAAATAGAGCAACTTCAATAATGAAAAGGATGGGAAATAGGAAAAGGACATGACCTAATGCAAGCATCTATCAAGGAAGGGAGGGTGAGGGAAATTGGGGATGGGCCCTCCGACACAACCAAGTGGCCAAGAGAAGAGGAATCTTCCCAAAAGAAATAAAGCAAACTAGGGTCGACGGAAAGGGAGGGGGGAAAGGGGGGGAAAAATGAAGGGAGGAATTGACAAAATAGGATGTCTAGAATGGATCGAGTAAACGGGACAAAGAAAATGCTAAACAAAGCTAACTGGGATAATCAGAGCCAAGGGTAAAAAAAAGCTCAGATGAAACAAGATGTGAGGGACATAGGACGAATAAGAAACGGGAGGATTAAGACAAAACAAGAGGCTAAGCGAACAAACAAAAGAGAGAACAAAATGGAATAACATAGAAAGGAGGAAAGAATAAAAAAACCACCAAAAATGCTAAAGCAATAAGGAGTCAAGGGGACAAATTTGAAACAAAAGCGACAAGAAGAACTTCGATCAAACATGGCAAACAAGTCGAATTGAGCAAGAAAGCTAAAGGGTTATCGAGCAATGAGAAAGAACATCACAGACAATTTCAACAAATGATGACAAAGTAGATTGAGTATAAACTTAACGTAGCCAACTTACATGAGGTAAGATCACAAAAACCTACAAGTATATCTAGTAACCAACCATAGAAACAAAGGAGCGCCAAAGAATAATGTGATGAATGGAGAAGAAAGATGCAAAAAGAGAGAGAGAAAAAAACAGGACCAGCCTGAACTAGCATATGCTGGACCAGCATCTACCTTGGTCAATCCTTTGGCAGTAGTATCATCCTAATATCTGGACTGAGCAAGCCAGCCTAGACTAGTACCTCTTTTCCCAAAGCCTAAGAAATCTGAAGACATTATTTACTCACTATAGTCATAAGAATTACGAAGTAAGTCATCTGTTATAGTCATCAACTTGAACTCTGTGTGCAATTAGATAGACTATAAACTCTATATACTATTGTTTGAAAATTATGCCCAGAAGTTGGCTTTAGCTTATACAACTGTTAAGCTATCTAAATATAGATACAATTGAGCTTAAAGGACCATACTATATGTATCAGTTATCTAAAATAATTGTGAGCTGAAAGGACCATACCATATATATCAGTTATCTAAAATAGTTGTGGTTCTGAATCACTCTGATTATGTAGACCATCAGTATTGTAGTCCATATTCCAATGAATAGACACTCCAGGCTCCAAGTGGCATTTCTTCATGTCCTTTTTCGATATTCCACATCCTTCAAGCTATAGGCAACCCTACCAGCAAAATAAACAAATTGGAGGAGAGAGCACGTACCTGCAGCCAATCATGTAAATGTTAGCAGTAATCCTGATAACGATGCAAGGGCCAAAAGATACATTGGGTCTCTCAGTTTATCACTGATCACCAATTGTATCTTTTCCCCCCGAGTTATCTTTCGCAAGAAAGAGAGATGGAATTATAACTTGAGATCTTTCATGTGCAAACAAGGTGCAACAGTTTCATAGTGTAATCAGTTTCATAGCAGAGCATGTACTATACAATTTCAAAAGATTGTTTCAGCATTTCAGTCCAGTTATAGCGAAAAACCCTTGAGCAAATTCCAAAATATGATCACATCAAAGCAATATATCAAGTATACATATTCATGCAGGGACTTACAAGCATTTATCTATAATTTTCTTCTATGATCATGCAAGGCAACATTACATCTTAGCATATATCATTATTTAAAAGCATCGTAATGCCTATATTTAACCATTGTATCACCTGAATAGGCTCATATGATAACCAAGCATGTATCACCAGCCGTCATACCAGCACAACTAGTTCAAGATTAAATCATTTTATTTAGACCTATATCAGCCATGCCGTTGTATTTTAATAAACTAAGGCAGCATAAAGAATCTTATATATAAAGATACATAGTTAAAGCTTTCAAGCTCTAACCTGATTAAGCATTTTTTTCCATGTTTCAGTCCAAAATTCTTCCTTTTGAACTCCTTATGCTGGAAAATTTTCGTCCATAAGTTGTTCTCGTTTGTTTCCAAGCATCAAGCTTCCTATAAACAGCTAAAGATCAGTGCCAGTATCATGGCAAATGTGCCATCCCCTTGTGTTAATCACCTATAATCCCTATTGCAAGCACAATCTTGAATGCATTACTAGGCAAAAAATCTTATATACCTATTTTTGGCTATGGCATGGAATACTAAACCTATAACATAAATCTGGACTGCTTGAATCCGGATTAGGGATCTTGTCGAGTTGGCGTGGATCTTGCCATATTGCCTATTTGGAAAATCGTATATGCCAACAAAAAGCTCTGCAATCCTATAGCCAGTAAAGAAGTTGGATCAGGGTTTCATTGGCCTGATTGTGCTTTAAAAAACCTTTCTGAAGCAGTCTAGTATGCCATTTTTTTGCAGATGACCAGGCTTGCCCTTTGAAAATTTGTCCTTTTAGTAATAGTAACTCTGTAGACTGCCATCTTCAGATAGATAGACGGCCAGTTAGGGCCATTCTAGGCTTATTGCGCCATGTTTCCATCGTAAATCAAAGTGCTAGCATAAAACCTAGACCATTGCATTGTTATTTTGTTGTTCTTTAACCTTAAGCCATAACGAACTATAGGTCAAATAGCCTTCATCGTGAAACTGTGGAGCATTGTCTGGTTTTATGCCCTCACTTGCAGGCTGCCTGGGATTGGGTTAGGGCTCTGTTTCAGGTGAGATTGACTAGCCAGCAGTTGCTGCTTCATGTGTATCCTGGTGCTTGGCCGCTCTTGCAACAGCAAGCCTTGCATCTGTGCGTGTCTTGATTGGTGTGGCTGATTTGGAAGCGGCGGCGGTTGTGGATCTTTCAGAGGATTCAGCAGCCTGCAGCCTCTCTGATTCCTCGACTCAGGTACAAGCTATTTCAAAGCTTTCTGGTGTTCCCGGGATTAATAGAGCGGAAGTTTGCCATCTGGCGGGACTTCTTGGGTGTTGTAGACGGTGATGGTCGGTTTGTGCAGCAGTAGAGTTGCAGTTTTTCTGTGAGTTTGTTGTGGAGTGTCGAGGTATCGTTGTCTCTTTGGGTTCTCCTTCCTCCTCACTTGCTTTGTAACATTACCATTCTTTTAATATATTGATGACACAGTTCTTCAAAAAAAAAAACTATAGGTCAAATACAACTGTAGGCAAATTATCCAATCGGCATGCCATTTCCACTTAGTCCATTAGACATTAAATAATTTGGCCATGGAACCTTTTACCTCAAAATTTTAAATTTTGAAAATTAGGTAGTAATGCACATGCTTCCTAGCACAATTAAATTCTCTAGCATTAAAAACAATCTCTAGATCATTATTGATTATTGAAGCTTAATTGCTTAATCAAAACAAATAAGCTCAATTAACAAAAAAAAAAAAAAGAGGAAAAAAAACCCAAAGGATGTCAAATATGACCGAAATATGCTTAAAAACGATTGCATTCCACCAAATAAGAAATGTGACGCTCATCACAAAGTATACGATGCCCTGCCATATACCTCATGGGAAATTCTCAATCCAGCAACATCAGCTGCACGGGTCCTCCGTCTGTCCCGCTCCCGGAATAGCCAGAGCATGGGAAGGAGACAGGAAGGTGTCCTGCACGCCCGTCTCCTATTTGCTCCTATAACATCGAAAGCATAAATACAACATCAGCACTGGCAATACAATACAATACAATACAGTCGGCTACCTCGAAGGGTAGTGCCATCCATTCAACAATAGATCCATCATAGATATCAATACATCATCATCATATGAGCTCCTACCCAGGCTCAGACTCGTGGAGGAAAGTAGACTGGGATCTCAAGATAGAGCAAATCGAGATATAACAATGGCTGGGCTGGCATTAGACAATGGCTAAGGTTGACCATCCATCTGCCCCTCCTGTGCCTATACAGATGGGCTAAATCAAGCTTTGACGTGACTGTAACCTGCCGAAAATATAACCTCTTGGTATCAACCAACAAGGCTACTCTGGGTTGTATCTCTCTGGTCCGATGAGGTAGGAAGGTTTGCATCTCCCCTTTTCAGAAGATAATGGCTTGATAGGCGGTTAGCACGTCTTTACCCGACTGAACTCGCCAAAACAAGAGCCAGGCCAACACCTGCAACTCCTGAAGGTCACGGCGACACCATCGACCTAGGAAGTATCGGACTCATACCCAGCCCTCTCGAAGTGACCAGCTATAAACCAGCTCGCTCCAATGGCCAAATACTGAAGGAACTTTGATTTTCTTGTCTTCTTGAGAAGATTCTTGCTCGGAGTTATTGTGTGCAAACTAAATCAAGCATATGTAGTCCTCCCACTTTATTTGCTTATTCCATCTGACCACCATCGTTTTGGGGATGATATATTGTACTTATGCAAAGCTTCATCCCTATGGTGTTGAAGAAATCCTTCTAAAAAGCACTTATGAACTTCGAGTCTCTATCTGATATGATTTCTCTAGGCATCCCATGTAACCTAAAGATTTCCTTCACAAAAAGCAACGCGATGTCTACTGTCGTGTCTGTAATTCAACATTGCAGAAAACGTGCCATCTTTGATAACGTGTCAACCACTACCATCAAGGCGTCATGGCCCCTTGCTATTTGAGGAAGACCCATAATGAAGTCCATACTTACCAATTCTCACTTGGCATCTGGCACCGCCAAAGGTTCAAGAGCTCCTGGGATTCGAAGTTGCTCCGCTTTCGTTTGCTGACACAATTGACACTGCCGAATGTAATTGGCAATGTCCTTCTTCATATCAGGCCAAAAGTAGCTACTTATCTTGAAGTAAGATTCCATGAAACCTGCATGGCCAGATATTGGGCTATTATGAGTATCATGAAGAATTAACTTTCTTACTCCCGATATCTCAGGGATACAAATTTGTCCTTGTAATATCAAATATTGCCTTTCTTTTTATATCTCTTATAGGCTTCTCCTTCTTTATCTGACCTTGCTTCCTCGCAAAAGCTAGCCCAGACTTCCTTGAATTCCACACTAAGAAATGGGTTCTTCTATCTTCTTGTCGAATTCACTTGCAATGCACTCTGGTCTTCAATGGTTGACAAGAAAGCGTTTAACTTTCTTGGTCTTATAGATTATCGCGAAGCCGTACTATTTAAGGAGTTCCATCCAGCGTATTTGCCATAAATTGAGGAGTGGTTGCGTAAAAATATATTAGAGGGTTTTATAGTCAGTGTCTAACTGAAATTTCCCATCAAGCAAATAATGCCTCCAAATACGAAGAGCCCTTACAACCGTTAGGAGTTCTTGGTCATGCATCGACTAGCGCTATTTGGCATTGTTCATTTTCTTGGAGTCGTAGGCGATCACTCTGTCTTCCTGCATGACCACTCCTCCCATTGCTATCATGCTTGCATCTGTTGCCACCAACTTATCTTTCTCTGGATCGAGCAAGGCTTACACTGGAGCTGTTGTCAAGGCTTCCTTGAGCTTGTCAAAGAAAGCTTGAACGTTCTAAATCCAAAGTTCAACCCAGTCCTTGACTTTTTGATGCTTCATGAGGTACAAAAGAGGAGCTGCCCACTTAATAAAGTCCTTAACAAACTTTCTATAATATCCTGCAAGGCCGAGGAAGCTTCTTACTTCTGCCACGTTTTTTGGTGTTGATCAGTCAATTATTGCTTCGACCTTGGACGGATCAGTGGCAATCTTTTCGGCTGACACTACATGGCCTAGGTATTCTACTTTTGCTGTTGCAAAATGACACTTTGAGAGCTTTTCAAACAAGCGGTGTTTTCTTAACTTCTCAAAGACTCTCCTCAAATGGATCACATGCTTTTCCATTGATTTGCTGTAATTCAAGATATCATCAAAGAAAATGATGACGAACTCGTCTAAAAACTCCCCAAAAGTATCATTCATCAAGCGCATAAAAGTCATTGGAGCATTTGATAAATCAAAGGGCATAACTGTGAACTCATAATACCCATACCACGCCCTAAAACCTAACTTCCTCTTTGATCCTTATTTGGTGATAGCCCGATCTCAGGTCGATTTTGAAGAAGACCTTTGCTCCTTGGAGATGATCCATTAGGTCATCGGACCTTGGCAATGCATATTTGTTCTTTATCATTTACTTATTAAGTTGTCGATAATCAATGCACATTCTTAGACTTCCGTCTTTCTTCTTCACAAAAAGAATGGGGGCTCTAGAGGGCGATGCACTTAGTCGAATGAATCCAAGCTCCAACAATTCTTGCAATTGCTTCTTTAGCTCTGCTAGCTCTGGGGTGCGCATTATATAAGGAGCCTTGCTAATCGGCTTAACATTTGGTGCAAGAGTGATTTCACACTCTACGCCTCTATAGGGCAAAAGGCTCTCACACTTCATCTGGAGATATATCATGGAACTTCTTGATTAGCTAAGCAATTGGCCTTTGAAGTAGCATCTTCCTTCTTACTCTTGTTGTCGGGGTCGATGGTCTTTAGCTTAGGCATGTATGCGGCCTTATGATGTATTTAAGTAATTGCTTCACAGACATGCATTGTATGACTGAAATTACTTCCTGAACTTTAATTGTAAGGTGCTTGCTATTTGGTGCTAGGATAGACATCTCTTACTTATTTATTGCCTTAGCCGGTTTGAAATATTTCATGTCTATTATGAGGTCGTACTTGCCGATGTACATAACTTGGCACTGATGCTTCACTTTGCTCTACTTAAGGTTGATGTCGAACTTGACTCTTGTTCCTTTGGCGCTACTAATTGCTCAGTCTTGCCATAATTATTGGCCTAGATTTGAACTTAAGAGTCTTGCTCTTAAAGATGTCCGCCATCTAGGAGGTGCAGGATTACATGTTAAAGAATTATTTATATAAATCCTATGGCCACAAGGTTTTGTCAACATGACATTTCCTTTGGACACAAAAGACTATGCAATTAAATAATTATTCTTGTTTTAGATCTAATATATAACCTAGGATTTCCCTTTTGTAATTATTACCCTCTTGAAATAGTCTCACCTTTGAGTTGATGCCATCTAAGAAGTTGACAAGACTTGTTTTGCATCTCTTCACTGGGTCAGATTATTCCTTATGTTGTGGAGGTATTCGTTATATACATGGTCAATGGTTATCCTATTAAGGAATCCTGCTTAGCGAAGTGATCAAGCTCGCGAAGAGGTTCCAATATGTTGGATAACTGTCAACAAATGTATATATTTATCTCCTTGGGTTTGTTGCATAATCTTTCCTAGGCATTTCTCTTTGGTTGAATATCTTTTATTTGTGCTCCCCTCGATGTCGATGTTGACTTTCTTCCTTAGGGGAGGGTATGCGTGCTCGCAGACGTGATGACACGGTTGACGATGTAAGATCTTGATGTCTTGTCCCAAAAGCTTGAAGATAATATTCTCCACTCTCATGCTGGTTTAGAGATTATAAGAATTGAGGATGATGTCGAGTGTTTTGCCGCTTTGAATTGTTCAATTTTCCCTCCTTCTTAAGAGCTAAGTCAAGTGACGTCCATGTGTAGGATTTATAACCTTGCAATAATCAATAATTAGTGCTGGTCTTTGGTCTCTCATGGTGCCTCTTCTTGTTGCTGCTTGACCTTCCATCTCTAAGGCTAGAAAGGACTTCATAATCTTTCCGCAAGGAGATGGGTGTTGTCGAGGTTGGTATAGCTACCCCAAAAAATTGGAGCTGGTGAGGTAGAAATTGGTGGTGGTCTCATCATACTACTATCTTTAGACAGTTTGGTCTTGATGGCTTGTGATTCTTCCTTTTTTTTAAATCATCTCTGCTTGAAGTCTAGATCTGATATTGTTATCGGCCTGTATGTTTGAGATAATTGCCCTCCTAAGAAGTCTGTTTGGTCTCATCTCTAAAACTCATGATGTGGATAGTCGATGAAGTTATCTATTTACTGGTGGTGGAGCTGTGACAATGGCCTATTGATGTGGAGTCTTTTCTCGAAACAATATGGCACTAGGAGCATATTCTTGACTAAAAAATGTTCCTCCCCTATTGTGAACAATGGCATAAGTGCCAGGGCTGATGTTCCTTGACTGTTGAGTAGCCCTTCGTGGTAACTCATGTGTTTGTTCTTGATGTCTCAATCAGTAGTCAGGCTCCCCTATTCCTCGACTTGATCTTTGACATGCCCCTCCATTAGGTTGTTCTCTGCTTTCAAATTGCTTGATGTGGTCGGGTAGCTACCGTGGTCGAGGATCTGCAACGAAGGTTGACCTGGCATATTTGACTGTCCTAAAGTGCACAAAGCAACTAATACTACCACAAACAATAATTATTTATGTCTATTGACTCTACAATCTCTATATTTATGCCTTTATCTACTCTAACCCCAAATGATCCTCTTGGGATTTGGCACTTTATTAAGTACTGAGAAGGGTACTTATTAGGGGGTGGCAGAGACTTATGGTTACAACTATACTTGGCGTGCTGCGCTAAATCACATAGGTAGAAGGAATTCCTGGGCAATTATCTATGATATCTAAGGTATGGCGAAAGACACTTGATGATCGTACACCTATGGTATGTGTTGGTGTGTCATACCAACATATGGCAACAATTTCTAAGCCCTTGGCAATTAGCTGGGTTGCTAAGAAAGGGTTTGATTATCCTACCATTATGTAGACAAGAAGATGCTTAGCTAGCTAAGAACGGCAACTAGCTAAGACAAATGCAAAGTGCTGTCTATATTTAGTTTGAGGTTCTTGATTCTAATCATAAAGATCTTGGATGTCAATATTTTCTAGCATGTTTAACTTAAATAAATATAATTAAGGCTTATTATTCAAACACAAACGTTGCCCGCCCTCAGTGGTTGGTGGGGGGGCAGGGCAAGGGAGGTTTGGGGGGGTTCATCCCTGTGGGTGGGAGGTTCGATTCGCGCTACTGTAGGAATTTTTTTAAGGTGACGTCCAAATGGATTGAAAACTTAGAATGGAGTTTCGAGCGCGAACAGGGATCCAAGACTGTAGGAGCTGGAAAATGGCCTAGGGTTAGGGTTTGGCTATTAGTAGGTTAAGGGTTGCCATGTCACGCCATGTGGCTCCAATAGGGTGCATCCATGTGGCGGGTTGCCAATAGGATGGAGCCATGTAGAAATAGTTTCATACCTAAGGTTGGCTAAGTTATGTATAATAACTTAGCCATGTTTCCTTGTCCACACCAAGGTATACAAGGCTACTAAGGTAGGCTTATATAGTGACGTGGCCTAAAATATATCATATATTTTAGGGGAATGTCACAAAAAAATAGAGTGAACAAAGTTATAATGACTGCAACGAACAAAATAGCCAGATGATAAAAAAATCAAACATAAACCTAAGACCTATTCTACTAGTAGAACTAAAAATGAACAAAATCAATAAAGACTACAATGGATAATAAGGCTAAAAGGACTAAAGGGATCAACATAGAGCAAATGTACAAAAGGGGCTAAAAATCAGTGTGAAGCAAAAGAACAAAGGAACAAATAGGGCTAAAAGAATAAAAAAGCACCAAGGTTCCAACCAACTAAAGTCTAAGCACAAAGATAAAGGACAATGCACATATCTTGGCGAGGGCAATATGAATTTGAAGCATAAGGAGATAAGATATATCTAATAAAAAGGGAATGAAATGAAATAACGCAAAATGGCAAGCGCTAGTATATAGATATGGGAAGAACAATGTGCAAAAACAATGTACACTGTGCAAAATCCCAAAACACGAGCATCAATAAGAAAAGCTCAACATAGTGCAATAACGAAACAAATATCACAAGATTATAGAAAACAGAACTAATGAAGCAATGTAAGGACACAATCATCAATAAGAAAAACTTAACATAGTGCAATAACAAAACAAATATCACTAACAATAACAAGAAAGATGAAATGAAGACCTAAGTCCAGTTGAAATAAGATGGATATTGGTAACCATGCAGGGAAGGTCATAGTAACAAAGGAAAATTGGAGCTACTAAGACGTTGGAAATTCTCATAAATTAAAGCAAATCCACAAAGAGCATTTACAAATCGATTTGGACAAACACCTAGAGAAAGGAACGTTGGCGACCAAAAATTACGACCTCAATATAAGTTATCTACAGTCAAGGAGAACGATAAAGTTTGTGAAAACACCGCCACACAAAAATTGACTATGGTCCTAGAGTAGGAAATAGAAAATAAGAACAAAGTTGAGACAATGCCATGAACATACGGAAGTATTGGCAATGCTTTTGTTCTAATCTAGAAGCCAAATCTTGTTTAAGCCCATCATTAAAATATGAGCACGAGACACAAGGAGCATTATAAACTAAATTCCAAAGGTACATGGAAAAGCATATTCAAAGTAGTAGAAGATGAAGACAAAGGAAAGATAGACATATATTATTTTAACATCCACATGGACCCTACAGTGGGCCAAAGGACGGGTCCATACATAGTGCAACTCTAAACCATCTCGAACTCAAGACATACATGTTCTAGGACTAGTGTGTTACCACTAGACTAAAAGCTTAGGTACCCAACATCATTGTTAGACATAGGAGGCATATACACGCACATGTAACATGCGGGTACGTAATGCATGATTGTTGTGGTAAAATGTATGATGGTATATATGGAACTCCTAAAGCTTTATCCTATTGCAACCATGCAATTGTTGCAACATAGATTTTCTTTGGTTAGTAACATATACCTTGCTAAATGTTAATGGGAAATGTGTGGAGACAAATATAGAATTATATTCAAGCTTTGTCCTATTTGCAACCACCGAATTGTTGTGACATAGATTTTCTTTTGGTCGATTACAAATGCCCTATCCTTATAAAATCTTGCTATTGTATACCAACCAAACGAATAGTAATTAATGCGACATTGCCATCTGTATGGCAAATATGTTAACATATATAATTATCATAGGATGATTCTTTTGGCATATTACTTTAAGATTCCTCTCTATAATTATGACACGTTAGCTATTTTTGTGCGCAACACTTCTATTGTAATTTTTTTACACGTTGCATTAGGTATGGAAATTTTTTTTTGGCTATGGCATCCTTCGATACTGCGATGTCTGCGTTCCTGCTCTCTTTTACAATTTTTTCTTGCAAAACGGCAAATTGATGAACATCAAGCAGCTGGGAAAGGCCGAAAAATTTGGGGTCTATCTTGCACCGCCATCCCATATTGGAAGGAAGGAAAAACTTGTAACGCCATAGCCAGATTGGGGCCAGATTCACGACGAGCATGCTCTGTATAGGTGACTGCATCGTGGATTACATTCTAAAAAAAAAATGGTAGTACTTTTTTCTATTCTCTGAGGATTCATGAGGCATACTAGCGGGCTCTGCTCTGGAAGCCACCGCCTGATAGTGGTGTTTCATTGTTTCTAAACCGCCGGCTTCATTGCTGCATCGAAAACTTTGTGCAGGTGTGTTGTTTGAAAAGACAGAAGCTTAGGAGCATTTTTATTCCAGAGGATTAAAGCCGATGGAGCTTTTGCTCGACTTGCTCACATTTCTTTTTTCTTATTTTTGTTGTCTATTGTCTTTCTTGCACTAATGCTTTTGGATGTAGCTAATAGCTGCCAAGATAACAGGAAATGGTCTAATTTGGTCTGCAAGATATGCTAGCGATGAATCAGTAGATCAACGGCTGCTCTGCAAATGATTTTGAGGCATAAATTCAGATTGGAGGTACTGATTGCATAAGATTTTCATGTTATACACGAGCTCTTTTGTTGCTGCGTGAAGGACACTTATATTGTTTGATGTGCTCAGCTCTGGCTGGAGTGACCTTCACACACTTCCCATGAAACCATTTTTGACAAATGTCACAACCTATCTAAAACTCATCACTGGTATATGCATGGGCGCAAATCCCACAGTTTGTCACCATGCTTCTCTTCTTCATCCTCTTCATCTCCTCCTCTTCAGAAGGAGGAGTAGCTTCCCTTGCAGGCTGTTTATTGTGATTTTCTGGCATCTTTTTCTGCTGAGATGAGTAATCAACATCAAAATTTCAGAGTGACGTACATATCCAAAACTTAAATTAGCCAGCAAAAGTGCTTATTGGCTTTGTTGCTGACTTGGATTTGTTACCACTGCTGTTGGCTCTTGTTCTATTATATTTTGAAGCTATTCTTTTTCCAGTAACTATGTCAAATACAGTTGGCAACTCATTCATTCATCATATTAAAAAGGCGTTCCATGTTCCCAAAAGACAAAAACCCAATAAACATTAAGTAGAGTAAGTCAGATACCTAGATGCAAAGATGGTACAGTCTGAGTAACCTTAACTAAAAAATAAACTAAGCACGTCACAAATTACCAAATTCTGGAATTAATGATGGATCCCTTCAAAAACCATAAGCGTGCAAAGTGATTACAACAAAAAAAATACCTCTAATTCTTGTCAAATCGGGCACCATAGTAGAAGGCAACTGCAAACAGCCAAGCATCACTGTGAACATAGAAGGCAACTACAAACAGCCAAGCATCACTGTGAACTGCCACTAGGGATAGCCAATCCTTTCTTTCCATGCCATCCCTAGCAAAGTTAATTTCTAATGCAGGCTCTGGAAGCTCTGGAGGAACCTCTTCTGCTGGTATGCTTACTTTCCAGGTTTCGTCAGGAAAACCATGTAAACATAGGTTTTTATGAAAAGAAGAGAGGAGACAGGAAAATAATGGGAATCCCATGGTAGTCGGTTATAGCACCTGTCTATCCTATGGGCACAAAATAGATGGCAATAGTGCAGATCTCAAAGATGTCCAGAATTGAGATCTATTCGACTTAGCACAAAATGTCTTTTGCAATGGGTTGGAGAAGAGAAATGTTCGCGGCGGCTGCAAGGCCGCCGTGATAAATTTCTTGTCTTGTAATATGTAAATATGGACTATATTCAAATATTACTATATCAAAAGTAAGTTTGGAAGACATTGATGGATGTGCCTTCCCACATGAATCACTTGTTATAAAGGGGTGATATTTTGACAACAATCCCAGGTAAGTTGATAGTTTTACGATGATGAAGGGGTAGAACAGAAAATAATAATAACTGAAAATAATAGCAGAAGGGATAATTAAAGCATATATTTAATTGCACCATTCGACGGTAGTAAGTGGGTTTTGGGCCTCGGTCGGGTCGCCCATAATCAATGGCTCGACCATTAGGTCGCCTTTCTAAGAAATAAAAATATGGGAACTACATGATGGTTGTACTAAAATGTAAGGGAACATTAGTTACATTCACGATTTAGAGACCAAATAATGGTTCAAGGTTAAAATACCACACAGTTCATACTGGAAAATTTGTAAGGTATTTGAGTGTTCTTCGTACTTATGGACTCATGCTAACATAGGCATTAAATGACTTTGGGTGGATAGGCCATCTTTGTTTCGCTCAAACAAATGTATGGGATGTTAATGCTACAAGAGGATTGACCAAGGTAGTAAGTAGGGCTATTTTCAAGGCTAGATTTCATTGGTTTTCCGCTAGTTTTTTTTTTTGGTAGAAGAATATACTTCTATTAAATAAAGATACGTGTTTACAATGAATTGCTATGCAGTGTAAGACATCTGTAGCTCAAACTTCATCCTACTATTTCAAAGTCGAACAAAAAAAAGGTGTTTCCTAATCGATGACCAAGGCTCTGATCCTCCATAGCTGTATTTGCTTCCCCAACATTGGTTCTGGCATGTTTAAGCTCCTAGATGGATAAAAAAATTGTTGAGAGATAATCACTATAAAACCCATAAGAACCAATCCTTGCAAATATAAATTGCTTGCTTCTGTAACAAACTCCACTCTGTTGAATAGAGTCCTAATATAATGTCCTTGATTGATATGGTAGACTCGAATACTTTCGTCACTCGACTCCATGCAGACTGAGTGTCCGGACAACGTATACAACAATGTTCAATGGTCTCATCTGTAGTACGACACAAAGGACAATCATGATGCACCTCTGATCTTAACTTACTTACTAAATGGTTCACTCTTGGAACTCTATGAACTAGTTAACAAAGTAAAGTTTTCAATCATGGAGGAAAAGAATTTTTTCAGATATATCTTACTCAAAGCAGTCATGAAATTCCATTCTTTCCCGCTGAAAAAATTCTTTGAGGTAGTTATAGAGATATTTTTTTATCTTCTTGCATTTCTTGATCACTAAGCCATCTTCCCTCTGGAGAAAAGCAAGTGCAGTCGCATGCTTTGTTTGCCTTGCCACATTAAAAAAGAATTTTGAGCATTTGCTCCCTTCTTTTATCCATGTGAGGCTCACTTTTACTAGGTGAAATTCATTTTTGGCTTACTTTCTTGGAGTAAATTCGACTCTTTTTCTATGTATTCCCCAGTCTCTGCCTTTTCCCACCCATCCATTGCACCATGTAAACCCACCATCTCTTTGCAATTCTGACAGTTGCAGCTCTGCTAACAAGGTGGTCCTTTTTTTACCCAAAACCAACCACAATCTCCAAAGAATTGCCAAATTTGTCTTGCCTGCTTTCGACCATGTTGAAATTCCTGGCTATAATCCATGCTATACTATTATTATTATCATTAAAAACACTTAACCTTATTCTTAATAGAAGCCCACAATGCAGGTCTCTTCCTTGCAACATTGTGTATGCATACATATTAACTAAGCCCCATACTTGTTCCTCTACATTCCATGTTATTATATTGTATCTATCGAGATTATCAACATAGATGGAAGATGCTTTAATTTCCTTCTTCCATGCATTTAGGGTCCTCCCACTAGATCTTCCATTTGTGAGCGATATTCCAACAAGATTGTCTCCTAACAAACCCAAAAGATGTCCTATTTCTTCATCCTTACATCTATGTTCTTGTAAACATTCCGTGTTTGGTTTAGTCTTAGCCAGGGCTAAGGTTAATCTACTGCCTTTCACCTGTGATGACTTTCTTCAACCCTCTAATATTCCAGCCTAAAATCTTATGATCCATTTTGCAAGGTGGACTTCTTTCTTTTTTGGTATCCTCTCCTTCACCAAATCTTCTCACGAGACTCTTCTTGTCTTCCTCCTGGTTACTCTCCTCTATAGCAAGATCAGCTCATCTGTTGATGTGAAAAGGCGTCTCATTGACCCATGTCAAGAAAGTGATCATGAGGGGAATCAATGCACATCAATCGCCATGATCGGATGCTTAAGAATTATTTTTGGAGACCTTAAAACACGAAGGTAAATCTTACCCCAATGCAAGCCATAAGTCAGTTTATGGTCATACCTTATGTGTACCGTTGTCAAAACCCCTTGAAACCTCCAGCTTAGGCCTAAGTTCCAGAAATTTTAGTTATTTCTGTTGGTGCCCTTTTTCCATTTTTTTTCACGCAACCTTGCAACTGAACGTGAATGCGATGTCAAATTTTGTTAAGATTTCTTATGTCTCGTTGTGCTTATTTTACAAGTTTTTTACTTTGGGTTTTGTGTTTGGTTTATGTTTGCTTGTGGTTATGGCGGATGCTGTCAGAAAATGCCCAGAAGCATGCCACCCATCATTTTTAATCCACAGGCCGCAGATTGAGCGATTCGGATTACCGTTTTTTAAAAATTCTTGCTTTAATGCAACCTGAAACAAGCTCAAGCTGCGCAAGATCAGAATAGGGACATATGCTTAAGCATAAAAGCTTGCTTTAGAGCAGAATGGAGGCATTTTTGTAAAGGTTGCTTTTAGAACAGAAAGAGGGCAGTTTGGCAGTGCACACACGCTGAGCACCTTTCAGAGCAAAGTGTCTCTGAACCCAAGTATCATAATCTCAAACCCACAATCACAGGGCATATATACATTACTTTATTTCTGAATCCACTAGCTGTTTTGACTCCATGTAACAGCTCCATTTTCCCTTGCTATACCGACACACAAATCCGTTGAATTTCTAATGCAAATGGCACTGCAAATGCGATACTGGGTCGTTTCTAGAACCTCTTCAGAACATGGGTTTCTGTGAACGTTGCAGCGGCGGTGTACCAGCAAGCTCTTTGAGAGCCATTAAGAGCATTCAAGTCTTTTAGCACTGTTTCTGTGTGTGAACATTTAGGACCATTGTCCAGCTGTTGTTTTTGTCCCTCTGCAAGACGAACAACAGGGCAACTTCTTGTACTTCTGCCAAGACAGGGCAATGGCAAAATGCTCTCGAAACGCCTGAATCACAGGGTTGCAGATATAGTCCTTACCGGATTAAAGACTTCATACTTGAAACAGAATTCTAAGTAGTGGGCTTTCTATTTTGCATCTGCGTGGTAGAATGCAAGAGTGATCAGAAGACCTTCGTGAAGATCCATGGCAGCAAACAGAGCTCCGTCCGTTTTGCATCTAGCAGTCTTCTTTCTGTCATTTGGGCTGCTTCTTGTTCGCTCAAGTTCAGATAATTTGTCTTCTACACAAGCTCAGAGCCTTCTGAGACTACAAAAGGTATTGGAGAATCCGAGTATTTTGAGCAACTGGACTCCTTCGACAGATTTTTGCAGCATTACTCCGTCTTCTTCACTCAATATATCCTGTGTCAACGGTAACGTTGTGGGGCTCCAAATTGTGGGGGACAAAGGCACTTTCTCGCCGGAGAAAAAGCTTGCACATGATTTCAAAGCTAAGTTATCTGATAACTTTTCTGTAGAATCTCTTGCCAACACCGTGCTGGCATTTTCAAGCTTAGAAATTCTAAGTTTGACGTCGTTAGGCATATGGGGTCAGGTGCCTGGAAAGCTGCAGCGTCTTTCCTCCCTGCAGGTTCTAAACTTGAGCTCAAATGTATTATCTGGTTCTATTCCAAGGCGCCTTAGTCTCATGCAGTCTCTTCAAATCCTGGCATTGGATAACAATGTGCTTAATGGGTCTTTTCCAGATTGGGTCCATTTGCTTCCTCATCTAGATACTCTGCGTCTCTCTAGCAACAGACTTTCTGGTAACATTCCTGCCAATGTTTCTCGTCTCAAAAACATAAGGATTTTGGCAGCTGACCATAATTTATTGAATGGTTCAATTCCTGCTTCTATGAGTCATCTCCAGCAGTTGCAGTACTTGTCTTTGGCCAGTAACCATTTGTCTGGCGATATTCCAAACTTGGGCAGTTTGAAAAATCTCATGGTGCTTAATCTGGGGGTCAATCAACTCGGACCAAAGTTTCCTACACTGAATAGTCAGTTGCAAACTCTTGTTTTAAGACAGAACAAGTTATCTGGTCGCCTCCCTACTTCTTTAAGCAATTTTGACGGTCTAACTTTTCTGGACCTATCCTCCAATTCCTTCACAGATGAACCTCCGGAATACATTTTTATGCTAACAAGCATCCAGTCTCTAGTTCTCCGGCACAACAAACTTAGTGGAGTTCTCCCTTACAACCTGTCTCTCAGTGAAAGCATTCAAGTTTTGGATCTCTCTTATAACCTTTTTACTGGTGCACTGCCACAAGTGTTCACACAGGCTGTGCCTGCTGGAAGAAGTATACAATTTCAAAGAAACTGCTTCAGCTCTAAATTGCAGCAACAAAGGCCCCACTCCTATTGTGAAAATATTCTGTCAAGATCCACAAAAGCAAATGATGTTCGCCATGTGGCCATATTCATTGGCATTGTTGCAGGAGCTGTAGTTATCTTGGTTATAATATCCCTTCTCATTGTCATAAAATGCTTCAAACAGGAGAAGAAACAACATGGCCCTGCAAGCTCTTGTGCAGACACAGCATCTGTTGGGGTTCCCTCTGAACTCTTGGCGAATGCGAGTAAGCATAATTACCAGATAAATAAAGTCTGTTGTTTCAAATGACATCTTTCTAAAGAATTCTACTTGTTCATGCATAACCAGGATACATTTCCCAATCAGTAAGATTGGGAACACTTGGGACACCACATCACAGAGTATATGCTCTTGAGGACATTGAAGCCGCAACTGCAAACTTCAGTGCAGCAAATCTAATAGGTGAAGGACATCAGGGAAAGGTACTTCAAAACGGAATTATACTACATGTTCTTTACTTGGCAATTTAGTTCTCATATCGTTAGTATAGCAGGTGTACAAGGGGAGACTAGACGATGGGACTGTAGTAGTGATAAAGTGTTTGAAGATTGACCCAAAGCAGGACATGCGTCAATTAAAGGCTCATATTGACCTATTGTCAAAAATACGCCACAGGAACCTTGTTACCCTTTTGGGGCATTGTTTAGAACGAGAAATCGATGGGCAGCAGTGTAGGCGCCTCTATCTTGTATCTGAGTACGTCGATAATGGAACATTGCGCAACCATATTTCTAGTAAGCATTCGTTTAATTCTGTTTAAGCTTCCTTAGATTGTCACAATATCCAAATTTTATGTTACATTGGCAACTCCAAAATTCACATGCTATTTCCAACCAGCAAAATTACATCCATATTGTTGATATTAGAACTGCTCTCACTTAATAAGAGATGTTAGGTTAATGCGAAACTGAGCTCAGCATCCAGATACTTGAAAGATGCATACTTCCTATAACAGTTAAGCTAGGCATTTATCTTCTTGTATAACAGAAACATACACTGACACATGAGACTTGTAGTGTTTTATTCAGAACACTTGAGAATCTTTACGTTAAACACCGGTATTTGATTGCAGAGGCACGGGGAAAGGAGCCACTTAACTGGCCCCGTAGGTTGGCTGCTGTTATTAGCACTGGACGAGGCATTCAATACCTTCATACAGGGGTTGTTCCAGGCATCTTCAACAATAACGTGCATATAAATAACATATTACTGGATCAGAACTATGTGGCAAAGTTGAGCGATTTTGGCTTGGGAACACACAGAACTAACATTCATAATGCTGACGTAAGTCTACCTCAATCATATAGTCCATCCTCGGTAGTATATTGGTTCCCACATTCTGTACTGTTCGCTCAAAAAAACATAAAGTTCTTTTTGATATTATAGATCTGAACATTTGGAAACTTTTCAGGCAAAATTGCTCGTTCCTAAAGCAGTTTCCCACATAGACTTGGATCATCATCACAGGTACATATATTCTTTGATTTTTAATTGTGTTGCACATTCGTAGGCATGCTTAACATCTTTAATAGTCTTAATAATATTCGTCTTCAGAAAGCTTGCTTCCGATAAGATGGATGTCTATCACTTTGGCCATGTACTTTTGGAGATCATTTTGGGAAGGCCACCTACAATAGTGTTTTCCAAGGATTTAGTTCCTAAGATCAGGGAACTGGTATGAAAATGCCATCACTAATACCTTAGTTAACAGATTGATATGCCTTCTACATTGTTGAACTCCTGGTTTCTTGAATTGGGTACTGACCAAGGGAATAAAAACTAATTGCAGGAAATGCTGATGGAAGAAAATGCGCCAAGGGCAGAAGTGGTTGACCCCGCCATATTAGGAATCTGTGTGGCAGAATCATTAACCACAGTTCTGGATATTGCTGCAAAATGTGTTTCAGCAGATGTTTCTGCTAGACCTTCTATGGAAGACGTGCTTTGGAATCTTCAATATGCAGCTCAGGTCCAGGATCGATTAAGCGGAGATTTTCAAGAAGAATTTCCATATGCATCACCCCCAAGAAATCGCTTTACAAAGCAAGTACTTCCAACGTCGACCAGCTTCATGCCCAAAATTGAAGATTCTGAAAAATAGTCGATAATGGAAACTGTCGACAAGGCAGTGAATGCTAAATTCATAGTCTGATACATATGGACCAAGCATCCATCCTTCAACCAGGCAATAAATCGAACGCTGGTTGATGGAACTCAAGGTGCATTTTATCATGTAATCAAAGAGATGCTTTGTGTATATACTCCCGATCTGTGTAATATTTTCAGTTCCAGAATGGTGGATTTATGGAACAAATCAAAATGCAGATGCTGATTTTCAGCCAGGATGGTATAATTGGATCAAAGTGCCAGTTATGAGCATGCAGATGATTCATCCTACTAGTCCGTTTTCATGCCGATCTATTGGTCATAGTGTATTCAGCTTTCCTGTTGACCAAGTTGAACTTAGAAGATATAAAAAACCTGGTACGTGGCTTTGTTGGTCTTCAGCTTTCTGAGAAAAGTTGCTCAACCCTGGAATGCCGAGGAAGTGCATACATCCAATTTTAGCGCCTCTAACAAGCTGAAAAGATTTTAAATTTATGAGTTGAGGTGTTCAGAAAGTATTTCTACTATTTTGCAGAAAATGCAATAAGGCAAACATGGTACAAATGTAGCTGTATAAGATCCATATATAACATCTTTGTGAAGGCAATAGGAAATTGAAATAAAATTGAAGTACCAACAAATTCTGCTGTGTTCACACCTTCCATAACTTGATCCCATCACATTAACTGAACTGTAAATGGAAGATGAAAAATAGAATTAACTTGCAATTAGAAGAGTACGACTGAGCTATGACAAAGGCATATGCACATGCACAGATATGTTTTGGAAGCTCACATTCCCCAGTGCTTGTAGCAGAAGTGCTTTATGCTACTGGACTGCACCTGATATTTTGCCAGTATCCTAATTTAATGAAGTCTAAACTTGTGTACCGAATAACATAAGAAGACACAAAATCATAATTGCCCTGCGGGCTACTTCTAGTCATTAAAGCTCACTCTAAAACTATTGACAACGAAGATAATAAATGCTTGTTTAATTACTAGCATAAAATATTTTGGGCACTTGAGTTTGATACAAACACAAAAAATTCACGAAATTCATTATAAACATACTGGAGTACTGGACAAGGAGCATGTAAAACAAGCATCATCAATATGAAATAACTGGTCACTTGCTGAGTATGGTCCTTTCTCCTTTGCACAGCTTGGATTGAATTGGAGAGAAAAAATCAACTGCACTGCCAGTCTTGGGAGAGTGCACCACTATCCATTGTCCTGTTTCGGGGCTTACATCTGGAAGGCATCTGCTTTTACTTTCTGATCCTGCCACTCTGATTCTCTTCCTTGCTGGAGCTTTTTCTTCCCCGTCCTTTCTCTGGCAAAGTGAACTCTTATTCAGCAGCAAGATTGGAACTGAACTCACCATACATGTCTCCATACCATCAGAGCTTGGAAAGTCCAAGGTAGAACATGGGGAGGAAGGGGAATGATCAGTTTTAGAACCTAAACAACCCACTTCATTGACAAAAGGATGTTCAAGCAACTGGGAACTTGTCCACCTATCTCGTGGATTTCGCTGCAAGCATCTATGAAGAAAATCCTTACCAATTGGAGACAAAGAAGCTGGGGTCTCAGGGACCATATTACTGCATCCAATGTGATAGAGAGCTACAAGGCGATGGCTTCCTGGCTTAACTACATCAGACCATGGAGGCTTTCCAGTTATCATTTCAACTAATGTGCATCCAAGTGACCAGATATCAGAAGGGGGACCCTGTTCTTCTTGCCTGGCAACCTCAGGCGCTATCCAAAGAGGAGTCCCTTTGAAGCCATTGGCTGTCCAATCTCTGTTCTCGTCAATTTTTGCAGCCCCAAGATCTGCAAGCTTGATCCCTGCAGCTCCTACTAGAACATTCTTTCCCTTAATATCACAGTGCACAATCTCTCTGCTATGGAGATAACTAATTCCTTGCAAAATTCCTCGAGTGTATGTGCGTGCCAAATGCTCATCTAGGCGACCACCAAAAATTTTAAGCAGATCTGCTAAACTCCCTCCGGACATATGCTCCAAAAATATATTTCTCACCGGAGAACCATTTTCCATTGACCAATCACTTCCAAGGCATCGAACAATGTGAGGGGAATCCAAGCTCTCAAGAATATTTAACTCCTGTTCTAGTGCCATTAGCTCCGGAATGACCTCTTGGCTAGGTCTGGATCTGTCGCAGATCACTGACTTCACCGCAAACAGCTCGCTGGTCTCTCTGTTTAGGGCCAAATTGACTTGTCCATATGCACCCACTCCCAAAAGGCTTCCTCTTATCCATGAACGGACTGTATTTTTGCTGCACACTTGTAAATTTGAATCAATGGAAGATAATTCCGGTATCTCCATCTAGAAAAGGCTGGATCAACAACGTCAGCCCACTTCTACATTCATCAAATTGAAAAGGTTCCCACCTTCCATTTGGCTTTGCTAGCTCCGGCGTTTTTTCCCCTTCAGAATGTTTTGTAATTTTGGCAAAACAGAGCTCGAGGGAAGCCTGGCATTCACGGTACAGAGCTCAAGCCACATTATAGATAGCTTCGTCATCTACATTAGAGATGGATGCTTCCGGAATAAAGAAAGGATGGGCAGAGCTGCCCTCCGCCAGATATAAAGAAGCCATATCCATTTAAGGGGGAAGCAGCAGCAGGCAAAAACGAGGAAAAAACAACCGCTACTATAACAACCGAACGACCCACAAGAATGGGAGGGCCGCGTTTGCCGAGAAAAGGCATGCCTCCAAATGTAGCGGACGGCTACGGCCGCTACCGTTGCTCCGCGCACATGGCGTAGTAACTGAGCTGAAAGAGATCGCCGTTGCTTAGCGAACAGCAGCAGTTACGCGCGTACTAACCTATCGTCACAAATTAACAACCACGTGTCATCACTTCCACGTAGTTCACTTTCGGGTGATGCGCCCGGGGTTACGCCCTTGGTTCGGGAAATTTTTGGACTCCTTTAACCCCCTTGGTTCGGGAAATTTTTGGACTCCTTGAGGAAATTTTTGGACTCCTTTAACCCCCTTGGTTCGGGAAATTTTTGGACTCCTTGAGGAAATTTTTGGACTCCTTGAGGAACCTGCTGTTTGTTAATTCCTGCCTACAATTTCTTGTAATTTTAAAACCAACAAGCTAGTTTCATTTCATTTCATACAAGTTAAAATTTTGTCTACAATGCTATGGTTCTCTTCTTATATAGAAGAGAATCATCATTCTAAGAATAGGGACGTCAGTTTTAGCGCCACCTCTCTTTTTGGACCCAAGCTTTCTTTGGCACAAGCCTGCTATAGCACAAGCTTTCTTTGGCCCTTTTTCCCATAAAAGCCATGTGTCTTCTTGCATTCCTCATCGACGTTTTCTCTGAGCTAAATCTTGTTGTTATACGGAGCATTTCTATATCAGCCATTCTCATTAGCTAGATTTCTCTTTCTTCTCTATGGAGTTTCTTTAGTTTCTACTTAGTACTAGATCATCTCCCTCTTAATTCTGCATCACTTCACAAACTTTTTTGGTATTCAAGCAGTCTGCAATCCTCACTTCATAACCTTTGTTGACAATTTTTTCCAAAATTCTAAATTCCTTCCTCATTTTGCTTGGGTTCGGTTGGGCTAGAGTTTGGGGTCCAACGTTAGCATATCTAGCTGGTCCTGACATGAACTCCTGCTTTTGCCATATGAATCGGGACCTAGCTTTGTTTGCTTGCATTTATCTGTGACCTGAAATAGGGCGGTTTTTTGAGTTGAAACCTAGTTTATGTTTGAGCTCCTCTTGGAGTGGATGCCTTTCTATGATCATGTAGGGTAACGGATCCCTTTGTAGCTGGTGTTGGAACCGGATTTGCTTGTCATGCCGTTTTAAAAATGGATGGATATGGACGACTTCCCTAGTTTTTCAAACTGCTTCGGGCGAAGTGGGCCGCCGTCCTTGAGCAGGTAAGATCTATGGGCGATGGTTGCATCTGTGTACAGGTTTATGCTTTTCGGTAGGTTTTTGTAGGAAAATAAACATTTACATTGTAAAACCAATATCTTATCATGTGGGCTTTTGGTCTCTTATTGTGGAGATGTAGGTTCGAGTCTTGTGGGCATCAACTCATGGGTGATAAAGGTGTGAATCATTGACAATGTTTTTGGACCTTGGGATCGAGAGGATGTTTGTCTTTTTGGATCTTGGATGTCTTAAAAACTTTTTGTTGCAGATGCAACTTCGCCTAGATGCCTTCAAGATTTTTGTTGCACTTGTATCTACCAAATTGTTGCATAGGTTGTTCTGTTTGGGCCTTGTTTATTTTGTCAAGTTGTTTTTGTGGAGTGCATTTTTCTGCTTGTACATCTTGCTTTGAGCCATACTTGGTTGTTAGAGATGTCTTTAGATGCTTTGTTGGTCTAGGGTTGTTTCTGTACCTTCTTAGTTTCGTCCATCCAGGTATAGTTATGTTTACCCATGCTTGCACAACTCTAGTACATACTTTTTATGTTGTAAACATTTGAACACCTCAACTCTTATGTCTTGAAGTGGTCGGTCGGGGTCTATGCCCATCAATCTCTTGTTTTTTGGAGATCGTGTATTGGTCAGGTTGAAATGTGTGCCCCCTTTTATTAGATACATTTCGATGACAATTTTCGATGACAATTTTCTTGTTTGATGGTTCTCCTTTGTTCAGTTGTCATTGATGTGCATGAGCTTGGAGTCTAGGATTAGTCTTGGGTCTTACACCATCAATTCCTTGGATGCCTAGTGCTTGCCTGGGTTATGTGAATATATGTTGCTTAGGCTTGTTTGTAGTTGGTAGTTAAGAGATGGGTCTTTTATAACATAGTGCTTTTTGGTTGCTCTTCTTGTTTTATGCTCGTAGGGTTGGCATGTTGGCCTAAGGTCTTGTTCCGTCAATCCCTTGTTTTTGTTGGATCTTCATAGGTTGGGGTGCGTGTCCCTTAATTTCGTGTTTTAAACATGTCATCTTGTTTTGTTGGAAAGGAGTTCTTGCTTTCAGTTTGTCCTTTAAGTTAGATAAGGTTGGATTCTAAGGTATTGGGTCTTATGTTCCTAGATTAAAAGCATAGTATAGATGCTTTAGGTGTCCCTTGGATTGTGTTGTTTGGTTTGGTTTTATAAGGCTTTGTTGGTTTTTGAGGCGTTCTATGTCTATGGTCTGTTGTCATGCTTCCTGGGTCCAGTACAACATAGCCTAGATGCTTTTTTATATTTTTTATGAACAATCGATCCTTGTTCGTATACCATGTTTTCCTGTTTTTTTCAGTTTGTTGCATAGGTTGGTTTGTTTAGACACGGTTTCATGAATCTTGTCGAGTTGTTACATCATAAAGGTTAGGCTTTTTTGGTGTGGGAAGCATTTTGGTTTGCTTGTGTTTCACTTTGAGGCAGGCTTGGTTTGAGGTATTTCCATAAAGGTTGTTGGTTAAGGGTTTTTTTGGATGCTGGTATCCCACCCAATTTTTACATGTTGTATGGTTCACTTAATGGTTTGCTTGGTTATTTTCCACTGAATATGGTTGTTCCAGCTCTGGCTTGTCCCTTCACACGAGGTTTCTTAAGGCCCAGGCATTAACATGCTCGATGTTTATTGAAGAACGAGATATGACTTTTAATTCATCTTGGATTAGGCAAGTATGTTTTACATAGTGTTTGGTGCTCATATTATCGACCCAACCACATCAGGCTTTATTTGTCGTAAGTTTTTATATTTTTAATATTTCGTTGTTGTTTGACATCTTAGTCTTGGTCCGGCGGCTAACACACATAGAGTGCCTCGACCGCTTGTACAGGTTCAAGCTTTTTTGCTATTGAATGCCCTAAATTGAGCTCATATTGAGAGTCAGGGTGGCAAATTATGGACAGGGGCAAGAAGGTCATGGAAATACAGCGCCGCATACAGACTTAGGATTAAGGAAGTGGCCAAGATCGGGAAATCCAGGAACCTCACGGTTCCTTGGAACCCGAAACTGGAAGATGCGGGGCCGTGGTGCATATGTAAGGAGGATTGCCTTTGCCTGGAGAAGAGACTCTCATCTTGCTTGAATTGTGGCTGGGTTCACTGCCTATTCTGTGATAGGATCCACCATGTGCAAATGATGAAAGACATGGGCCACGGGGTATTGGCAGATAAGAACAATTCTGTTAGAAGAGCGGATAAGGAATGG
The DNA here is from genome assembly GCA_021234155.1 of Isoetes taiwanensis. Lineage (NCBI taxonomy): Eukaryota > Viridiplantae > Streptophyta > Lycopodiopsida > Isoetales > Isoetaceae > Isoetes > Isoetes taiwanensis. The sequence goes on from JAJEKV010000005.1 coordinate 26,570,512, forward strand.
GTAATGAGCTGCTTCAGCTGGCTGCAAATGAACGCCAGAATATAGAAATCTGATAGCTACCAGCACGACCTATTGATAGGCGACTTCGAAAAAATCTGTGTGAATTGCTGCGAAAAGAATCCTACTGAGTGTATATGCAGAGCTTTGCTGGCTAGAAATGTGGAAAAGAAGAAGAAAATCGGGGAGACCTCGGCGGGTAAGAAGGCGGGCAAGTAAAAGAATAAGAAATGGATAAGCACAGTACATGCCGGAAGGCCGACTCTGTTTTTGTTTTGGTTTTGTTTTTTATTTTGTTTGTTAGGTTTTTGCTTTTAAAGTTACAAATCCTTGCTTCATATCAGATCATTTGATCCTGTTCTCCCAAGCACTAAGACTCAAAAAAATGTATACTATCTGATCTTAAATTATCTGAATTACATAAGTTCTCATAACACGAGAATTAGACGAGATTTTGTAGAAATACCGTGTGAAATAGGTAAAAATTTAAGTGTCACAGTGCGAAAGGGAAGCAATGAATTTATAGTCCCACTGACACTATTCATAGACGAAAATACGAATCTGGTTGCAGACTAAAGGGAAACCATGAAAGGAAGATTGTAGCTAGCGGATACAAGGGGGAGACAAATCGTCAAAATCTGGAGGCCGAGAGATGTCAGAACGAACAGGGTGACAGCAAAGAGAAAAAACCAACATTTGAATAAATACGGATAAGATAGGATAATAACATAAATAAAATAATCAAATGACGAAGGCCCGTATTCAACAGACACCCGAGGGAACAAAGATCCAAGTATTTTGACAAGGAACACAGAAAGGTACATCTGAATGAGAATGGTCAAAATGATATATATAAATGAGTAAAAGGTGGACGGAGCAATATACGGGACAGAGAGGCCCAGCCTTCGCCGCACACCAGGATAGCGAGGGCTAGACCCACCAACTGGTAAACTGGACCACTATAAGCTCGACCTCTGACTGGCAGAGTGACTATGGGGGACCTAGATCACAAGTCAGGAGAAATAATACAATACAACTGGGATATCATCAAAAAGGGGACTGGGCTATCTTACGGACTGAGGAGTACTCCCGCCGTAGACCAGGATAGCGAGGGCTCGACTCTCCAACTAGCAAATGGATCACCAAAATGACAAGAATAAATAAATATCTTGATGTTTGTGTTTAAACTACCAGAAAATCTAGATTGATACAGAGAGGATCACCCCCGTCCAATCAACCGGAACGGTAAGGTAAAACCTACCATCCTTACTCTCAAAAAAGAAAAAAAGAGATTAAGGACGAGATTATAAACAACAAATCGAATCATGCAGAGAGATGGGTAGAATAATTATGATTAATTTAAATTCTGCATCAGATTTTTTCAAATAAGGTACCTTTTGGGAGGTGGCATATATTGTATGAAGGAAATGCAGTATACCAAGAGGAAAGCTTTATCACAGCCAGCCGGAGAAAATCGCTGCTGAAATTGTGTCCAAGGCCCAATGGCGGATCACATCAGTCTCAGCCAACAGAAAAGGGGGGATGCAGCAAGAGCAACGGTAAGCCACAGGACCTCAAGGACTTCTTAGCTCAGATGAATAGGCAACTGGAAGCCAGGATCCCAAGCATAGGCGCACCTAATACGCTGGTAGAAACGTCTAATCGCAACAAGATAGCCATATCCAACATGGATACCAGGGTGCAAGGGATCGAGAAGACAAGTGAGGAGATGCAACGAAGGATAGATGAAACCGAAGAAGAGAAGACCAAGATCATGCAGAGGTTGGTTGATCTAGAAAAGATGAATGTTGAGTTAGATGTATGGGAGTCCTTTGATAGAATAAAACCGCACATCATGGAATTTGAAGAGCAGAATAGGATTAAACATGACGTTAGTTTGATAGGAGTAACAGAGAAACCTAACGAAGACACGTATCGAGTTACTGCAGAGGTAATAGAGGCAATTTTCAAAGAGCATCGAAGCATAATTGTCAAAGCAGTATGCTGGGGCCAATGGAGGGGACGAGCAAGACACATAAATCTGACACTCAGGGACATGGCAGCCAAGGAACAGATACTGCGCATAGGGTCTAGACTGAGGAATGGGATCAAGGTGCAAGAGGCCTTAACAGTCATGCAGCGGTAAGGGCTTACAGAGAACTGGCCAAATCCAGGGAGTTGAATCAAGCAGGAATACATGGGGGAGGAGGGGGGTCAGAAATGGGAAAGTATACCTGCACAAACGGATCAGGGACCAGCCACCCTTAGGACAGGAGCAGAACCTGGGGAGACTGGAGGCCATAAGGTCGAAAGAACCAGAGGGAGATGAAACCAACCCCCTGACACCGACGATGCAGGGATCGGATGGAGGAGCATCAGTGGAGAGAGCTCTCGCTCTGATACAGCCCTCATCAGGAGGGGGAAAGCAGAAACGGGCCCGGCAAAAAACGGGCATATGGGCCCAGTTTCGATCGCAAAGACCAGGGGACGACCGAGAAGGATAACTAGCGGGTCAAAAAATACGGAGAACCCAAAGGACCAGCCCAGGGGGAAAAAGCGTTGACCATATGGTACTGGAATTGCACCGGGTACCCGTGGGATGATGGAGAGAGGCTCAAGGAAGCCCACAATTGCAATATAATATGTCTGGTAGAGACATAGGAACACAATACTAAGCGACTGCCAGAGGAAGAGGCATGTTGGAAAGATAAAGATTTTAAGATATACAGAGGACAAGGCGGAAATCAATGCCAAGGGCGAGTTACTGATAGAGATGTGCACGACAGCAGGGATCATTATAGCCAACGGGGTACAGAAATGGAGTGGATCAGGGGAATTCAAGAGCCAGAATACACATGGAAAAAGCATAATCGATTATGTAATCTTCAACGACAAAGCACCGGCAGACATTTTGAGCTTCGTGCTGGCAGGTTGGCCGACTGGGAAGAGGGAAAGCCATAGACCCATCCAATTGACAATCAAACAGGAGGAACAAGTACAGATGGAGACATCAGACAAGGAAACACGAACATGAAAATACACTTCCAGAATAAACATGCAGAAACCTTCACAGAAAATGTCAGATCAGAAATGGAGAAGTGAGTGTGGGAGAAGCATGGAGCATACGAGAATGGAAACAGGCTGAACGACATAATAGTGAAGGTGGCGATAGATATCTTCGGAAAATGAAAAAGACCCAGGAAGAACCAGGCATTCAGTGCCTTAGTATGGTACGATGAGGAGTGCAGGGAACAGAAAAGGAGAGTCAGAGATCACAAAGGTACGAAAATATATGAAATAGAAAAGGCAGCATACCTAAGACTGCTGAAATCAAAACAAAACAAAAACTTATTACAGCACCAATGGGGATTGGCAGACATGTTAAAAAAGCAACCCAGGAGGTTCTGGAAGGGACTGAAAGTAAAGGGAGGGGGGAACAGAAAGCCAGAGAATACACAGCGTGCTGCCCGAGGGATCGAATGGGAAAAATACCTTGAGAAATTATATAAGACAGGGGCCACACCGATGCCAATACCCACTCCACCAGAGACAAATAAGTCGTGCTTTAGTATACAGGAAGTGATAGTGGCGCTACAGAAAATGTCCAATAACAAAGCCCCAGATCTATATAGACTGACTGTGGAACTACTGAAATGTGTAGACACAGTAATTGGGAGCCAAGTCACCGAGATATTCAATGGCATAATCAACACAAGGCTGTCGTATAGATGGACATACAACAGGGTAATGCCCCTACACAAGGGTGGTAGCAGAGAGGAACCAGGGAACTACAGGACGATAATGTTGAGCTCTATCTTTGCCAAGTGGTTCGGGAAGGTACTGAATAGTAAATTGAATCATTGGGCAGAAACAAAAAAGCTAAGAGCACAAGGGCAAGCAGGCTTCAAACCTGAACACTCGACTACAGACCACTTGGTAACCCTTCGAATACTAATAGAGCAAAGCAAATCACAGGGAAAGAAGATAATATGCGGCTTCGTAAAGCATTTAACATTGTCCCAAGGGAAAAGCTGTTACAAAGATTAGTAGATATCCGGGCCCCGAAGATATGGCAGGGTCGATCGCACGGTTATATCAGAGAGTGTATGCTAAAATGGAACATGAAGGACAGACGATAGATTGTGACACGGGAGTTAAACGGGGATGCCCATTGTCCCCGACACTATTTGGTATTTACATAGATGCACTACAGGGCTTCATCGCAGAAAGGCAAGGGGATGTGGACGCCCCCACCCTGGGGTATACTAGGGTACCTATCATGCTATATGCTGATGACTTAAGCATGATGGCTACAAAGAACAAGGGTATGCATATATAGGTTATTAGGGCTACTGGAGTCCTTCTGCAATAGGATAGGGCTGACAATGAACCTGGCGAAGACCAAAATAGTCATGTTCGTCACCAAGAGTAGACACAGACCCTTCAAGTATATGGGGACAGAACTGCAAGAATCGGTAGAATACAAATACCTAGGATACGATGCACACGACACGAGCAAATGGTCTAAGGGAGCGGATGCCAGATTCCATTCAGCCATAGGAAGCTACTTCAATATGAAAACTTCGGCAACAAGAGCAGAATAATCGACTGGGAAATCAAATGCTACTTGTTTAATACAGTGGTTGCGTCGACACAACTATATGGATCAGAGGCATGGGGGGCTGGTCTATCAAACAAGAAATGGGAAAGCAAGAAGGGATTTTCAGGCAATGGCACAGACAGGAATTCAGAGTGCAGTCAAATACACCATGACAGTCATGGTATATGAGACAGGTCAGAGAGCAATGGAGGTAAGAGCTTGGAAAGGGGCCATCGAATACTTATTGAAGGACAACATGGGAGGCCACACTGGGAAGCTATCAACAATCGCAATCCCTAAACCAAAAAAAGAGAACATTCAGTAAAATTAATACCACCTAATAGACAGACTTGAATTTTGATTCAATTCCAATTTAGAAGGATGCTCAAGCCATTAAATTATCTACATCCAAAAGTCAGTTGCCAAAGAACACATAAAAGCCTGTTAGATTTACAGCCCTAGCCAAGTCAAAACTTGGTCAATATCCCTGGCAGTAAGCTAGATTTTGCAGATGGAGTCCTGGACTTTCTTTTTTTGTTTTGACACCTGGGCGTGTCTCTGATAGGTCTGCACAACAGGTGCAGCTGGTTGGTTTCAGGTGAGATCAACAACTGTGTCTAGAAGAGCAACTTGAGTAGCTATAGACTGTAATGCTTAATAAAACAGAAAGTGGAATTCTGTGAGTGTAAATTTGGAATCTTTTTGAGCTTAAATTGGACACACCCATATCAAGTGATTTTCATATACCTTGTTGCCATTCCCTCAAAATGTGCACCCTTTGGCTGTAAGAATTTTGAGAACTGTGAAGCACTGAATTAGCTTTAAGATTGATGATTGCGCTTGCTGGATAAGGGGTATAATATGGACTGATTCTAAATGAGCTACCTAAATATCTTAATGCCTTTAAACCATATTTTAGGGATTTTTCCTCAGAACATACATGAATTGCACACTTTAGTTTGCTTAAATTACCTTGAGGATGCAAAGGACACAAATACTTTCTTACCAAGCTCAGACTTTATATTGACTGAACATACACTTTTTGCAGATTTTTCCAAACTATGTTGTCTTGGGCACAAGCTCAAAATTTTCTGTCACAGTCAGTAATACTTCATTTTACTAGCAAATCCATCGATTTTGACAGCAAGGTATCTGGATGCAAGAGAACATGAATCCGACATCCAAGAATGGTGTGCCGATCACTTCTTCACGCAAAGGCCTTCAAAATTTCTTTGATACAAATTCCCCCTTTTGTATCCTCTGTTGCGATCAGTTTTTGGCAAATCCATGATCAATTCTTGTCTTTTAGCTTCGGAAATGTTTTCTTGGCATTCAGGAAAGCAAATCGGGACAAATTGGCCATGATTGATCCTGTAAATCTGGCTCTAAATTCGTTTCTTGGCATGTCTCTATTTTTAGAGTTCTTGGAAAAATAAGAAACAATATCGCACATGCATAAATCAAATGGGAAGCTCGGGTATAAATAGCACAGTCCAGCTCAGCTTATAATAAAATGTGCTATGCTCACGTGGGATTCGGCCCGCTGCCGCCCCACGCGCCTACCACGTGGCTGGGGGGAATTGGCTGGAAGGAATGACTAGGCGCCCGCGGGGGGGGGGAGCATAGATAAGAAATTTTTTTGCTACACTTGACCATGGGCACGAATCCCAAGAAATGGATTTTTAGGATTGAAACTTGCTCTTTTTGGAAAATTTTAAAAACCATATGGCATATTTTTTCATGCCCTACCAGATGGAAAAAACATTTCTTGGAATCTGAGCACTTTTATTTTTTGTCAACGATATGGCCTAAGTTGATGGAATGACAAAATGGAATATGAGTTGGCATTCTTGTGATGACATGGCAGACATGTTGAGCTGATGTGGTGGAAAATTTTATGAAATGAAAATTGAGGTGGATGACATGAGTGTGGTGACATGGATGTATTGTAGTGATGTGGCAACTTTGTGTGTTGAGGTGGACAATGGTGCATGGAGATCGCAAGTGCATTTTTTAGTCCCCTGAGTTCAAATCATGCTTTAGGCCCACTTTGGCCTTTGTCAACTTTTGCTTGGACACCACTTCTTCTTCTTCTTCTTCTTCTTCTTCTTCTTCTTCTTCTTCTTCTTCTTCTTCTTCTTCTTCTTCTTCTTCTTCTTCTTCTTCTTCTTCTTCTTCTTCTTCTTCTTCTTCTTCTTCTTCTTCTTCTTCTTCTTCTTCTTCTTCTTCTTCTTCTTTTCTAAGAAGGTCAAAAATATCCATCCTTGCCATCATTATATTGGGTCCATATTTCTTCCTTTCAATCCTCTTGGATAAACACCCTTCGGCATCCTTTGACATTTTACAAATCATATTTTACCCTCAAGTTTTGCATATGAAGGAGTTCCTTCCATTATCCAAGAACGCCCTTGAGCGAGTTTGATCATATAAAAATTCCGATATAATGCTTCATGTAGATAAAGGCACATATGAGTCACGTGATCCCCAATGCCATATTAAAGAGCAGCGACCAAATCAATCTTGGCTGCCACCAATATTTGCTCAATTCATTTATTCCCGCGCAATCAATCAAATCACTGATTTTCTCTTGAAGAATCTTTTGGGAATGTGAGCTGAGGCTCCATATGGAAAACCTAGCAGTTCCTGTTAGCTCAGTTCGCCCCGTAATTTGTTACATGGTTATCATATATTATTAGTAAAAATTATAATTAAACAATACTTTACAACCAAAAAAGGAATTTAATAGACTTAGAGTCATGCCATCCTTTGTTTTGAAAAACACTATACATCAAGTTTTAGAATTGTTCAGGAGTGCACAAGCTGTTTCAGTCTGGAATACTGAAGCATGATTGTTAGACAATCATACTTCGTGACTATATTGGAATTTTTTAAGGAAATATACAACAGAAAGTATGCCATAGAAAATATACCATATAAAAGGCTATTAGTTCAAGCCGTTAGTTGTTCATTCTTCTTCTTCTTCTTCTTCTTCTTCTTCTTCTTCTTCTTCTTCTTCTTCTTCTTCTTCTTCTTCTTCTTCTTCTTCTTCTTCTTCTTCTTCTTCTTCTTCTTCTTCTTCTTCTTCTTCTTCTTCTTCTTCTTCTTCTTCTTCTTGTTAATGTTTACGTCAAAATTTTACTGTTATATGAACCAGTCATAAAAACAGCTCCATCTAAGAAGTAAACTGTCTAAAAATATCCATCCTAGTGAATCTAGGCCACAGCATAAAGCTACCCTCAATATATTGGTCAAAAACATATATTACTAGCTTTCAATATCTAATTTTCAGAAATTTCCATTTACGTTATCCCTTTGACATTTTACAAATCATATTTTACCACCTCAAGTTTTGCATATCCTTTTTACTCTTAAACTACTATAACCATTCCATTATCCAACTTACAATCTGATAGTTTGATCTCAAATAAAAATTCCAGATATATTCCTTGTTAAATTATGTTATATTATATCCGTTCATCTTCACCCTGTTTTAAATACTCAATCATTTCAGCTTATATTATTTAAAATTTCATTTATTCCAACAATCATACACTGCCGACACTGCAGTGGTTATTAACTAATAGAGATTCCATAAATTTGAGTAGCTTTTTTTAAAAAAACTCACAAAGTATTGAGCTACGCAGTATTCTAGCATTATAGAACGATCTCACCATGTCCATAATCAGTATGACATAGTGTCTTTTGGTAATAACTCTTCGTATCCTCATTGTGTAACCCGAAAGCCTTAAAAAGAACTTGTAGGAGGAGATGTTTAGGTTACCTGCATCCAACCAATACACTAGTTAGCAATAATTTGGTAAAAGTGCAAGGGACGTCAGGTAAGCAATTAAACATCTCGGCTCTTCGCCCTTCACCTAATCTTCAGTAAGTATTACGGGCCAGATTTACTAGACTTAGATAGTCATGCAAATATACCAGCATCCAAACGATTTCAAATGGAATATGTTTATCTCTTAGCTGCTTACCCCAGCTACTTCATAGAGAGGTTTCATCTGGTATTTCATACAGCATAATATTTATTTCATATTAAGCTTCCACAAGCAGCCTATAGGTTAGGATACAGCAATTATCATTTATGTTCCATGCCTAGGTAGATGTATCCCTGTATTATGAAGATATTAAGGCATATTACCAGCAATTAGGCTTTTCTCCTAAGCATGCATATGCATTTTCTAGTCTACGTTACCTGACCAGAAGATATGGAGCACATGCAAATAACTGGTCTGGGGCTCACAAAGCATTTATCCAGTTCTATTTCATCACTTCAAACTTGTAACTTTATGATATTAACATCCTGAAAAATTCGTATAATATTGCAGATAGATAATAAGGGCCACAAGCATATTATTTTAAAGTACAATGTCAGTCCATCGATTTTTGCCTCCCTATCAGCCCATGCAACTGTTATATTATTTTCTTAGCTGAGCAGATACTATAGCAGCCCGCCATTCGTGACAATTATTATTCAAGCTTCAGAATATTTAAGAACTGAGCATATAGTTAGTAACCAAACAGACCGTTATCCTATGCTATCCTTATACAATATCTGAGATTTCAAAAGGAAAGACAGAAAAAGATGTTTTTGAGCCAAACGAAACCTGTTTTGGTTCGCTCCTTTCACTAGCTCCAGCTCGCACATCTTTTATAACATTAGCTTGCCTCGCACCATTATTTGGCCCTCGAAATCTTCTGTATGGGAAGTTCCCAGCTTGCTGGGCTCTGCTCCTGTTGCCTGGCTGCCTTGTGTATACACCTTTCGGCATTTTTCTCAGAGTTACGATGAATGGCAGTATCACTAGGAGGTTTTAGAACGGTAGAGCATATAGCAGAGAGCAAAGTAGGCGCAGGTGACTTATCCTTCCCGCCGGACTTATGATATAATGAAATACTTAAGTCATATCACTTATACGAAAATGAAATTCTGGTCTTACCTTATAAATTCGGCCAGCGCAATAACTACAGAATATTTGGTATCCATCTCGATTTCGAGTTCTCCACCAAGGTCAGGTCTCGAGCCACTCGACATTAAATGAGGTCTGGCTGAATAAATTGGGTCCAATATTAATCATACCCATTACATTTATTTAAATAAACATATATCAATAATTATGAGACCATGGTTTTTATTTTTCTTAGATATTGGTGTACATCCATCAAAATACAACTCCACCATAATATTTTACACCAACAAATGTGCTCCAGGAAACCCAACCACATAGGCCCTGAAGCTAACCTTACCGAATTCACCTTGTCATAATAGTTATATGGCATTATACATATGATTCTGCAAACCCAACTTAATGCACCTGCCAAAGGTCCAACATTTTTGCTTTTAAGCATCCCCAGCTTTAAGACATTTGAGCAGCACCTTGAACTTCATGTACTCAATCCCATACTGAGCATCTATATGTCCCATAATCTTTATCGTATAGTGTAGTTACCCTTTATGAACACTAATACATGATATCCTTGACATCCATTAATAGTGGTGCCATGTGTCTCTCAACAAAACCACTTGGTACATTATTACACATATCATACAGATTTATTTCTTTTTCTTCTTCTTCTTCTGCTTCAGCTTTTAAATCTGTTTTTCTTCATCAAAAAGGTCGTCCATATTTGTACAGCATGTAGATGCTTATTCATGAACATAAATGCCAAGTTATTCCTTGCATAGCTTATACCACTAATAAATAGATCCAACCTGAGTAAGAAGGCCACATAGTTCCTCCAGCTCCATTCGTATTTCTAAGATTGAGGTCTGATCTTTGCATGCAATCACTCAATAGGCACAGCCGCATGCCAGGGATTCACGCTTTTTTCATTGTCATCATGTCTCCATGTCAAGCTTCGCGCATGAACACCGCTGCCAGGCAAAGAACCATTGTAATACCAAAACCATTTAGTGTTTTCCTGAGAGAAGATGTATCACACATATAATTTCTGACCAGGATTAAGATGCGGACGACAAAAGCATCCCGCTCAATGCATTGCACATATTAGCGGAGCTCTATTTTGGCGCCAAGAGCAAATCGTGCTACAACTTGTATAGGAAAATGAGACACAAAATATCTTTCTAAAGTCGTGTATGCAAAAAGATTTGTACCTAGATATTTATGAAAGATCATGCCGTAGGGTCCTCTAATGTCATGTCGTAGCACCTTTAACCTGGCAATCCACCTTTTTCTCAAAAAAGCATTCACAACCTATCCTAACATATATAAAGCAGCTTCCTTTTTTGTTTGATGGAATATTTTCGCCTCAAGAAAAAAACTGAGAGCACCACGTGTACTTCAAAAATATAGCTAAAAAAAATTAAAAGGAGTGACTGAATGACAATGATGTGACCTTTTCTTGCTCTGCAAGCAAGTCCGTTCTTGCTCTGCGAACTTCACGGTATTGCGCCGATGGGAAAATTGGCAGGAGAATGCCTTTGCAGAACCGTGCTGCAGCGGCAGACAATGGTTCGAAGAGATCGTCAAGTGGGGATTTTAGCTGCTTGCAGGAATCGGATCAGAAGGGTTGGCTGCAGCTGGGGTTGGCTGGATCTAATGAAAAAAGAGGAAGGTCGGATTCGGCGGAAGAACACGATCAAGCGTACGAGTATCAGAGAAATCTGATTCAGGGGGGAGCCCAACAAGGGCTTCCAATTCTGAGGCTGTTTCCGGTTGAATCCGCGCAGCAGTATATAAATCCGTCCGTTCCGGCAGCGGTTCAATGGGCAGGAGCTTCAGGCGAAGCTTTTATGTCCGGAGCTGGAGCCTGTGATCGCCTAACAGGATCTACCCAGGAGGCTTCGTAGTTTTAGAAGAAGGCTTCTTAGTTTTAGAAGCTTCGCCATTTAACAAAGAAGTATGAATTTTCCCCTTTATGCCATGGGATGGCAGAAGAATCGCTTTAAACAGAGCATTTCCTTCCGGCAGAGAAAAAATTAAAGCTCCGGCTATGCTCCTACATTCCGCTTAAGTTTCTACCCCATGCAATCTGCATTTCCGATGTCCCTGCATGTCGAGCATCCACATAAATCCGACTTCATTTCTGGCTGTGATTTTTCTTCACTTTTCAAAGAACATCTCCAAAAAAACAGGGCAAAGATGTTGATACAGCACCTGAGTTCGCTTTCTGGCAAACACATTGTGCTTGCTTCGGCATCACCTCGCCGAGCTCAGCTTCTTCGTGGCCTCGTATGAACACGTTCTCCAGCTTTTTCATTTGGATTTCAAAGTTTATTGAGATGATTTTGCAGGGCAAGCTTGCAAATCGAAGTCATTCCCTCTGCCTTCGACGAGAATTTGGATAAATCCGTATTTTGTAATCCAAAGGTGAGTGAGTTGAATTGCCGAATATTGAGTCAGATCTTTATCCCGCATGTTTTGAAGAAATCGCAATCGGGTCACAAAATCATTCAACGTCTTGGCTAAAGTATGAGATTTTTTAGCTAAACTTTCTACAATACCCTACAAGCATGTTTTGAAGAAATCAATTGTTGCTATTAACCTATTCAGTCTGATAGATTATGATGTCAAGAATCCAAATTTTACACTTTCTTGATAGATCCGTATAAATCCGCATAAAGGATCACCGATAGATTATCTTCTTTTTTCCATGAATATTGGCCGCAAAACACAAGACCATTGAGGTATCTCTAATCGCAGAAACGTTTTTTTTAGAGGTTAGTTATTCATTATTGTAATGCGAGCATATTCTCCATGGGGTCCTCATGCAAATACTACTTTGGATTTCCCTAATTATTTCTCTGCCCACATATCCGCCGTGATCTCCTCGCTTTACGACTATCGATAGATGAGTTAGCATTTTTTTTTGCTTTGTTTCAATTATAGTGGTGCAAACGCATGATTTGTTATTGCATACAGGAAAATGCTTGCAAAAGAGGCGATCTGATTATTGAGCCGAGCATCGTTGTTGAACTTGGACGTAAGATGCTAGTTTAGGTTGCTTACAACTTGCAAAATAGGTAATCGATGTTGAATATGGTTCTTAGTTCCATTGCGTGGGAGCAATAGTAGAGAAACCATGCAAAGACGCAGGATGCATTTAACATGCTTTCCAAAACGAGTGGTAATGAAATTGTTTGTTTCTTAGCGGTCATTTCCCAGCTCAGTCTTTGTCTCAAATGCTAATTGTAGCGGTCAAGAGCAATGATTCATTGAATGCCTTAAGGACATTGTGGATCATTTGTTTGTATAACTCCTCCAACAAAGGCGTAAAGCATACATTCTAACAATTGATAGATGTAATGAAAAAGAGCCGAACCTCTGGGTCCCAGTATCAACAATGACACATACTATAAGTATAACATTGTAGCTTCCTGCGATGGAGCATGGCGATGGCGATGAGATCTCTGGGTCTGATCAACAATGACACATACTATAAGTATAACATTGTAGCTTCTACGATGGAGCATGGCGATGGCGTATGAGATTATATTAGGCTTATGTCCGCTTTATCATTACCGTATTTGATGTTTGCTAACTTATGTTTTTTCGTATGTAGGATCTTTGATCAATTTTTGCTAGCAAACAAAGGTGTTATGCGCTGAGTGGTGTTATGCGCGATTGATCGCCCTTGAAAAACAAAATCAGAAAAATACATTCTGTGAGGCTTTAGTGATCTTCTGGACGTGTTCAGAAACCATCAAAATCATCAAAATCTATTATACGTGGTGGTATCCACATTCTTGGAAGTGCTAAGTAACACTTCATTTTCATGCACTCTGTATCAACAAATACATAGTTGCAATAGGCAAGATGTGGAATAGAGGACTAAAGAAAGATTGTAGCGATGTAAAGGAGCATAAACGATGTGAAAAATTTTAGAAATGCATATTTCTTCTTACAACATATGCAAGATTTTTTGCTAACACCGAGTGTGTCTTCAGGCCTCGAATTTAGTTTTTGCACTAACCAGCAAAAATGCCGCCCTTCATCTATACTAATCGGATTTTTGAGAAAAACACCCCTAATTTGCCGGATTTTACACTAATTTTATAAAATTTCGACCGGAAATTTGCCTGCATCTACTTTATCAAATCGGATATTTCTAACTTTAATCGGAAATTCTGGGGAGGAACCCCCCTAATTTCGACCCTTGTGTGTCTTGCCTGTTCTGAATAAGTAAAACTCTACTACTAAAAGGTAATTGTAGTATCAAAAGTTGAGTTAATACCACTGTTATGAATAAGTAAAACTCTACTATTAAAAGGTAATTGTAGTATCAAAAGTTGAGTTAATACCAGGTCTAGTCTGACAGGTGTAGAACCAAAGAAATGTTCGCGGCGGCCTTGGCCGCCGCGATAAATTTCTTGTAAATATAAATATATAGGTCCACTTTTTACTCAAGCCTTAAATAATAAATCCATAAAGGAGCAACTTGCAATCAATGCAAAAGATTAAGACGAATGGTTGCTCTTTAGCAACCATTTTACATTTGAGCCCATCTACATGTTCTTTCCAACCCCTAGGGTCCACACATGCATGTTATTGGAAAACAAGTGTATAACATCAAAAAGCATATTAGAAGCATATTAGAAGCATCCTCCAGTAAAAACATTTTTTTACACACCGCTTCAAGACGAAGAATACCCAACACATATCCATCCTCATGGCGTTAATACCACAAATGGAAGGCACAATACCTAAAACATCATTTCCATAATATTTCCATAATACTGTAACATCAATTCCACATTAGCATTTTAATACGTATATAGAGTTTTAGAATTCTACCAATGTAACGTACAAAGTATAGAGTGTAAAGTATTTTACATCCTTTTAGAAAGCATATCAATGTTCCTATTTCAAATCTCATATGAGCATTTAATTTTCAGAATTTCAGAAAATATAGTATTCACAAAGTAAACATTAGTCATATAATTTCTAAATATCTGCATCATATTTTATTATATCATATGTCAACATACAATTTCCAGCATATTAATTTCCCAATATATATTATATCATAGTTTAAAACATGTAGACCATTATCATAAACTATCTCTACATCTCAAAGTTTTTAAATCTAATAGCCATGCATTAATTTATGTAACAAAGTTTCATGAAGGAATCTAACTTATATCTTTCTTTTTTCATTATGACAGCCTACAATCTCTCATCATATGTCGCCAATATTCTTAGTACCCCTCAGATTTAGTTAGATCTCACCAAATGTGGTAGGAGATATGGATTTGTTGAGCGTTTTATCCTTGTTACATCTTCCATTGTGGTTGCCTTTGTGCTGCAACCTCATAACTTTGAAAGAACAGGAGATAGAGTCTCGGTTACCTGCACCCAAACAGACCAATATTAGCATGAAAATGGTAATAAGGAAAGGGGCGTCAGGTAAGCAATGAGACACTATGGCTCTTCGCTTCTTCACCTATTCTTTTCAAAGAAGAATGGTGTATTATAAGCAAAATGAGCTCTAGAACTTACCATAAATCTTAGAAAAGCAATAAATTATCTAAAAGTCAAGCACACCAGCTTTTTAGTCTGGCATATTAGCATAAAATCAGCCAAATGGAAAGCATACAAGTCTTAACCTTGCAGCCATTAACCCAGCCAATAGCAAATCTCAAATGCAAGAGTGCTGGTTTCAGTAAAATAGAAAAATGTGTTCAAATGCAATAAATATTAGTGTATGGTCAACAATACCAATACATATCTTATGTGAATCAACAATTAATAAAAATAAGGTACATTATTCTAGGGCAATGTATCATCCTAAACCTGCCTAAAATGATCTGCCAACAAAACTTGTGAGCAAAATACTTGGTCACATTAGTTTATTTCCTACATTAGTTTATCCGATCTCATTAGATTCTACTCAAACACTTAGATAAGCATGTACAGCCGCCTTAAATAAGCAGATGTCCTAAACCATCTGGCCTTATGGCAAAAACCGGATGTATGCAGGCCATATAAAGCTCAGATATTTCAACAAAATCGTCATCCAAAACTATGTATCGATGCAAGTTTCTCAGAAGCATGTTTCGTAAATATTTCTAGATAGACTTTTCAATTAAAAAATCATTTGTTTTATCATGAATCATTACCAAAAGTGGACTACAAATTCGTGATAAGCTATCCCTCAAGCATAGTATGTATTCTAGAGCAAATATCGAGCAAATCGGCAAGATCTTACCATAAGAATAGCATCAAACCTATTCTTAGCCCATACAGGCATCATTTTTATCTCTCGCTTTTTGCATGAGTCATTACTAAACGTAGACTACAAAAACAGATAAGCTATAGGAACCTGGTTTTGGTCGCTCCTCTTCCTGGCCTCTTGCTTCGTTCGTTCTTCATCATTATCATTCCATGCTTGTCTCATTGGAGGAGGGTTCACAAACTGTTGTACCACCGCCACCGAAATATAAACACCTTTAGGCATTTCGATCTTCCACAAACGCATGTATATGGTGCAAATACGAGTAGCCGCTTCGAAGTTGTATTTAGGGTATGCCCTAAACCTAAATATCCAAAACGAATTTTTTGTCCTCAAAAAGCCACATTTGTGCCATTACGCATCTACTTGGTTATGTGAGAGACAATCAAAGCCATTCAAATTGCCATAATCAGATAATTTCTCGACACTTTGGCTTTGCCCAAAATATTCTAAGGCATTTACCATATATCGATGCATTTAAACGCATTTAATGCCACCGTCCATCTTAATTATGTGGCATGGCAAAATATCCCATCATATTTGAACAATATTTTGGAAGCCCTATAAGGTCCCGTAATTAAAAGCAACTTCGGCATCTTCAAATGGTGTTCCATTATCGTGAGTACTTTGGACCAACTTACAAGGTACATTGACGCCCATCTTTCAAATAATAAAGGTGCATGCATGCATAAGTTCTTACTATAGGAAAAGTTTATTGTAATACCTCTTTATAAAAATTATGATCCATAAAGTCAATGAATATATTATAGGACTTAGAAGAAATATGCAACTTTTAAGAAATTAGAGTATTAGCATATCATGAAAAAAGCTTGTAGAAATTTTTGCATCGATCAAATAATAACCTATTAACCATATGTTTATACCATTCTTGTGTGGCTCAAATTTATCCAACGAACCACTAAAGAACAACTTTTGGCAACTTCATTCTATAGTTGGCCCATGTGGACTATGTTTACACCATGTGAACCATGTGACATGGCATACATTAGACTAAAAAATTCATATAAAAGAGCACCCTTTGCACACCTTCCATAGGCATATCTAAATCATTGGAGCATTATCAAAAGATGAAGAATCTTCTTCTTCTTCTTCTTCTTCTTCTTCTTCTCCCACAATCCCTCCCTCAGGATGTAGGATACCTCTTTTTATAAGGAAAGCAGGACCCCCCTTATAAAAAGAGGGGTCCTACTTCCTTACACCAGAAGAAAAAGGATTTATAGAATCCATTCAATTTGCAGTAATAGTAACGTTTGTATTTAGGTAGTATGAGGTGCAATGGACCAAATACCATATCCGCTGTAGCAGATAAATCAAAAACTAGCACAATAGACTAGTTCAAGACTTGACAAATTGTCAAGGTTTCATATTTGTGAGGTACATGGGGCACAATGGGCCCTAGGCACCAAAGACAACCTGGCTTGCATAAGAGATTCATTTAGCAGATAACTCCATCATGATATCAAAAAAGATTCTATTGCAGGATAACTCCATCAAGATATCAGAAGAGATAACTTCATCAATACATCAAAAAATAGAGCTATCTAAAACTTACCTAGGTACGACCAACCAATTGTGGATGCCAGATATCTCCAGCAAATGGAAGTCCCGATTTCTTCTTCGATACATCTTCATCAGGACTACTAACAGATTATAGTAAAAACATTTTACTACACCGCTTTCGTTCAAGACGAAGAATACCCAACACATATCCATCCTGGCGTTACCCAGGCCACAAATGGAAGGCACAATACCTAAAACATCATTTCCATAATATTTCCATAATACTGTAACATCAATTCCACATTAGCATTTTAATACGTATATAGAGTTTTAGAATTCTACCAGTGTAACGTACAAAGTATAGAGTGTAAAGTATTTTACATCCTTTTAGAAAGCATATCAATGTTCCTATTTCAAATCTCATATGAGCATTTAATTTTCAGAATTTCAGAAAATATATTGTTCACAAAGTAATTACTGTTCATATAATTTCTAAATAGCAGCATCTTATTTTATTATATCATATGTCAACATACAAATTCCAGCACATTAATTTCCCAATATATATTATATCATAGTTTAAAACATGTAGACCATTATCATAAACTATCTCTACATCTCAAAGTTTTTAACGAATAGCCATGCATTAATTTATGTAACAAAGTTTCATGAAGGAATCTAACTTATATCTTTCTTTCAATTATGACAGCTACAATCTCTCATCATATGCTGCCAATATTCTTAGTACCCCTCAGGATTTAGTTAGATCTCACCAAATGAAGTATGAGATCTGGATTTGTTGATCGTTTTTCCGTTGTATCATCTTCCCTTGTGGTAGCTTTTGTGTTGCCACCTTGTAAATTTGAAAGAACAGGAGATGGTGTCTCGGTTACCTGCACCCAAACAGACCAATATTAGCATGAAAATGGTAATAAGGAAAGGGGCGTCAGGTAAGCAATGAGACACTATGGCTCTTCGCCCTTCACCTATTCTTTTCAAAGAAGAATGGTGTATTATAAGCAAAATGAGCTCTAGAACTTACCATAAATCTTAGAAAAAGCACAAATTATCTAAAAGCTGCTTACACCAGCTTTTTAGTCTGGCATATTAGCATAAAATCAGCCAAATGGAAAGCATACAAGTCTTAACCTTGCAGCCATTAACCCAGCCAATAGCAAATCTCAAATGCAAGAGTGCTGGTTTCAGTAAAATAGAAAAATGTGTTCAAATGCAATAAATATTAGTGTATGGGGTCGCTACCTGATCCATATCTTATGTGAATCAACAATTAATAAAATAAGGTACATTATTCTAGGGCAATGTATCATCCTAAACCTGCCTAAAATGATCTGCCAACAAAACTTGTGAGCAAAATACTTGGTCACATTAGTTTATTTCCTACATTAGTTTATCCGATCTCATTAGATTCTACTCAAACACTTAGATAAGCATGTACAGCCGCCTTAAATAAGCAGATGTCATAAACCATCCGGCTTTATGGCAAAACCCGATGTATGCACCGCCATGTAAAGCTCGGATATTTCAACAAAATCGTCATCCAAAAACTATGTATCGATGCAAGTTTCTCAGCATGTTTGAAAATATTTCTAGATAGACTTTTCACGAAAAAATCATTTGTTTTATCATGAATCATTACCAAAAGTGGACTACAAATTGGATAAGCTATCCCCGGTTATTATAGTATGTATTCTAGAGCAAATATCGAGCAAATCGGCATCTTACCATAAGAATAGCATCAAACCTATTCTTAGCCCATACAAGGCATCATTTTTTATCTCTGCTTTTGCATGAGTCATTACTAAACGTAGACTACAAAACGGATAAGCTATAGGAACCCGGTTTTGGTCGCCCTCTTCCGGCCTCTTGCTTCGTTCGTTCTTCATCATTATCATTCCATGCTTGTCTCATTGGAGGAGGGTTCACAGCTCGTTGTACCCTGCTACCGCAAATATAAACACCTTTAGGCATTTCGGATCTTCCACAAAAGACATATGCACGGCAAATACAGAGTAGCCGCTTGAAGTTGTATTTAGGGTATGCCCTAAACCTAAATATCCAAAACGAATTTTTGTCCTCAAAAGCCACATTTGTGCCATTTACGCATCTACTTGGTTATGTGAGAGACAATCAAAGCCATTCAAATTGCCATAATCGATAATTTTAATACACTTTTGGCTTTGCCCAAAATATTCTAAGGCATTTACCATATATCGATGCATTTAAACGCATTTAATGCCACCGTCCATCTTAATTATGTGGCATGGCAAAATATCCCATCATATTTGAACAATATTTTGGAAGCCCTATAAGGTCCCGTAATTAAAAGCAACTTCGGCATCTTCAAATGGTGTTCCATTATCGTGAGTACTTTGGACCAACTTACAAGGTACATTGACGCCCATCTTCAAATAATAAAGGTGCATGCATGCATAAGTTCTTACTATAGGAAAAGTTTATTGTAATACCTCTTTATAAAAATTATGATCCATAAAGTCAATGAATATATTATAGGACTTAGAAGAAATATGCAACTTTTAAGAAATTAGAGTATTAGCATATCATGAAAAAGCTTGTAGAAATTTTGCATCGATCAAATAATAACCTATTAACCATATGTTTATACCATTCTTGTGTGGCTCAAATTTATCCAACGAACCACTAAAGAACAACTTTTGGCAACTTCATTCTATAGTTGGCCCATGTGGACTATGTTTACACCATGTGAACCATGTGACATGGCATACATTAGACTAAAAATTCATATAAAGAGCACCCTTTGCACACCTTCCATAGGCATATCTAAATCATTGGAGCATTATCAAAAGATGAAGAATCTTCTTCTTCTTCTTCTTCTTCTTCTTCTTCTTATTCACATTTACATCTAGACTTACACTACAAATGCATAAATACAAACTTATAGCTCCGTTCAAGATGTAAATCTTTCCCATAAATATCCATCAAGGGTAAAACCCAAGCCACAGCTGAAAGGTAACCTTTACATGGTTGGAAATATGAATATGTCTAGCAAAATTATAAAGTTAGTATAGCATTTGCCTTTCAACGTGATGCAAAAAATCAGACCATCATTTTAGAACACAGTTTTCAGAATTTCAGAAAATACGAGGTTTACAAGTTAAGCATGTGGCCATATAATTTCCAAATAAATGCATCACATATCATTATCTCATGTAATATCATTAAAATTTCAGCATATCTTCTTTTTTATTTTGGTAGGGGGTTGGGGAATGTGCCCGCTGTGGATGGAACGCCGCATGGCTGTTCCTTCCCGCGATGCATTCCCCTTCCTGGTTTGCCAAAGATTTAATGAAGCTTTGGCTGCCTGAGCCGACGATATTGAATGACTACGAATTTTCAAAATTCTCTCCTTCGGGTGCATTTGGACCAGCTCTCTTTCGTTTTGGCGCCTCCGTCTTTGGGTCAGCTCTTCCCGCTGGGCGACATCATCTTCATCTTCTGCTGTGGAGCTGTGGAGCTGGCCGACATCATCAGGTCAGCAAGAGACGAAGCTTATGTGCCTCAGCCAGTGCAAATAAAAAAGAAGATGTGGTGCATCGGCGGTGCATTTTTTGCATTGCTAATGATTTCTTTTTTTTATGTATCGGTTTCTTTACAGACCTTGCATGAAGCTTCGGACATCTTTCAGCATCTCAAAAAGCAAGTGGTTTTCAAGTTTCGAACATCTGGAAGCATCTCACAAAGCAAGTGGTTTTCTGATGATGCTCATGGTTTTTATAGCAATGTGCTTAGTTGTTATGTGCTTGAAGTATATGTTCCATCTGGAAGCTTATGTGCCTCAGCAAGAGACGATGGCAGTGCCTTTGTCTTCCATGGCTCCTGCTCCCATGGTTGGTACCCCTTCTTCTCATATCAGGCCTGCAAGCCCTGCTAATCACGTACTTACGCCAGACGTTTCAATCTCATGATCTTTGCTCACCCAATCGAAGCTCTCAAGCATTGAGGTCGGAGGCGGTGCTTCTAGCCTTTCTCTTGGGCTCCCAGATTCTCTTGCATTCACATTTTCCGGATCTGCTCTAAATCAACACTCCTCGGTTGTTACCCCAAAGCCCTTATCCGCCTGGCTCCACCTTGAGAGAATGGATCATGACTTTTGAAAGTGAAACTAATAGACATAATGCCGGAGGATGGTGCACCATCTCCTGCAGAGATACCGAGCTTCGACCAGTGCTTATGTGCCTCGGCCAAACATTTTTCTTTTCCCTAAAAAGATATGTCGCCATTTGTATAGTATACATTGTTTTATCTTTGGGTAGTGTCCATCACATTTAGTCCCCGTGTTTTTTCGTGTTCAAAACCATGGGAGAGTATAAGACCGGGCCGATCTTCTTTTTCACGTCCGCTGTCTTCTTTTACAGGGAGTTGACACAAGGATTGGGCCATTTCCTACATCCGTGACACGTTTGTTTGCTGGAGCTCAATCAGCTGTAAGTTGCCCTAGAAAAAAAAAGCACCAGCAGCATGTTTTTTGTCCACTTTTCCGCTGTTTTTACAACAATAGACATTATAGCATGCACATTGTGTTCAGGGTAGATGGCTGTTTTCTTAAGAGTAATTTATGCACTAGGAATGATTTGCTGGTGTAGCATAGCAGTCAGACAATTGTTTCGTAGGCTGGACCTGTTATGTTGATTGTCTTCCTTTATGTTGATTGTCTTCCTTTATAAAATGCCTCGAACTTGCATTTGCATTTCCAAGGACTGAAAATCAGCATTTGCACAGTTTTGTTATATCAATCTTGATCATGGGCAGCAGCCAGATTCTAATTCTTTCTTTCAGCGGCTTTCCGGGCGTTGATTCCCTTGCTTAGACAAAACCAGCAGTTCATTCAAGAGCTTTTGCAAGGTTAGTACTTTTTTAAATGCTTTCGGATTAGTTTAGTTTAATTTTGCAAAGGATTGTCTTTTAGCTATGCTTCTGATTTATAGCTATGTTTTTTGAATGAGATATTTAATTAACGTCTTCTTTAGACTGTCCTCTACTATACACATGTCCATGCCAGTCCTTGCTGAAACTTGGTCTAATTCATTTTCCTATTTGCATGTAGATGGTACAAATTTTGGTGCCATGGTATGCTTTTGGCGGCCATGTTGTCGAATAAACCGATTCGAAAGGAGGTGCATGTTAGTCGATCTCCTTTGTTGTCAAAGCCTTGGGGTCGGGTATGAGTGGCGTACCTTTGGCCCATGTCCAAAATGTGTAGATGAGATGACATTGGTTGACATTGATAAGCTGCTGGTCAAGCTTGAGAACTTCTACAACGAAAGTACTTTCGTGGAAGTAAGGAATGTCAAAGAAGTCATTGACGATATGCTTTTTGCATTGAAGAATGGGGAAGATGGGGGGTTTAACCATAATAGTTGAGTTCTTAGGAAGCTGTATATGGTAGGTTGCTTTGTGAGCAGCCCATTTTGAGCAAGTTATATAGTCCTTTTATTTTGATAAAAGAGTATTGAATCTCAAATACTCTTCTATTGTATTTCATCAAAATTAATCAAGTACATGCCTTATGTACCTTTTTGATGTAACTCAATCATTTTGGTTAGTGGATAAAACAACTTATCTATCTATTTCACTCCATTATTTTATTGTCATTTAAGATCTTGCACCTCCTCCTTATTCATGTCACTTACATGAATTTGAAAGTTAATATTGTTGTTTCTTGGAAAGAAAAACAATAACTCTTTGATTTCATACCACATAAATGTGTTTAAGATGTACTCATTAGGGTGCCAATGGCAACAAACTTTTTTTTCTTTTTTTGCCTTATGCCCTTAATATGGCTACTTCTTCAACTTTTTTTTACTATCCAATGGTCCCTTTAGGGTGGCATGGGCATGTGTTGTGTTTGAGGTCAACCCCTAGCTCACACTCTCTAAGATGATTTTTTAGCTTCTACACTTTGACCTTATGTAAAGTATAAATGTCTTCATGTAAGATGCTTGCTTCATGTAAGATGTAATTTTGCACACTTAGGATGTTGTTGTAAGCCTTTAATAAACTCCCCATTGGATCCATATGCTTATGTTCATAATCAGGTTATGGTGACATCAATAAGTATGAGTCGTAGAACGAATGGAAAGGATATGAATGTCACACCAGAACAAGAATCAAAGTCAGCTAGAAAGAGGCGTCTGGCTCGCAAACGTAAGTTAACATGGAGGGCACGAGCGCGTGGAAAGGGAGAAGATGATGATGTGAATGATTGTGCGTGCAAGGGAGATGGAACTACCTATGGAAGTATTGTCAGAAGCTTGCAACATGAATTGAATGAGTGTGGATCAATTGATGCATCGACAAGTACGGGTGCCATTAGTTTGTTGCCAAGTGAGATTGGAGATGATGAACGTGCTGGGGCTTTACCACGTGACGTAACTATGTGGGGCACTTCAGTGAACCTTGGAGTGACCCCAGATGTTACACCAGAACAAGAATCAAAGTCAGCTAGAAAGAGGCGTCTGGCTCGCAAACGTAAGTTAACATGGAGGGCACGAGCGCGTGGAAAGGGAGAAGATGATGTTGTGAATGATCGTGCATGCAAGGGAGATGGAACTACCTATGGAAGTATTGTCAGAAGCTTGCAACATGAATTGAATGAGTGTTTATCAATTGATGCATCGACAAGTAGTGGTGCCATTAGTTTGTTGCCAAGTGAGATTGGAGATGATGAACGTGCTGGGGGTTTACCACGTGACGTAACTATGTGGGGCACTTCAGTGAACCTTGGAGTGACCCCAGATGTTATACGACAAAATTTGATCTATCAAACACCTGAGCAAGGAGAGACTATGGAGGAGAAGATACGCACAGAAGAATCAAGACGATGGCCAAGGCTAGAGCATTAGCTAGAGAATTTGCTTAACGCCATCTTAACGCCCAGGAGCACACCAATAGCTTCGTGTTTGACAGATGAGTGTGGGGATGCAATGAATGGAGATAATATTGGAGCAGCATCGGGTGAATACTCTGAACTTAGGGACGTACAGCATGCCACCATTGCCTCAATGCAGAGTGACAGTATTGTTGTGGAGGGTGATGCAGTGGAAGCAGTATTGCATCTAAATTCTTCTGCAAGTGTGCCGCATGAAGAGCCAAGTAGCATCGGTGCACGCGTTAGCATGAGGAGGATGAACTTAAGGCGTTTAGAGGCAGCACAAGATAATGATGGGGACCCGCCACCAACCGAGGTAATAATAAGGAGAAGGGTTGGATTTTGGAAAATAGCTTGGAGTGACGCAACTCCACAGTATTGTGATGCGGGGAGGATGAGCAAAAAATGCAAGGACTGTGGGGCTTTGTTGTGGAAGGATGAGCTTGACACATTTTGTTGCTCTAATGGGAAGGTTTCATTGCCACCCTTCCCAGCCCCCCCACCAACTCTCATGGATCTATACACACGGACGGATGAGATTGGAAAGGACTTCCGGTCGGGTATTAGAAAATATAACAACGCCCTTGCATTTGCATCATTGGCTGTCAAACTCGATGCCTCCTTGGCAAACTCTATTGGAGGTGCATACACTTTCAGAGTCAATGGCCGGATGTGTCACATGATGGGAACGTTGCTGCCTGATAGCCAGGACGATAGCCCGTGCTTTGCACAAATATATATCATGGATGGGGATGAAATGCAGCTGGATCGTCGTACATCATTCAGTGGAGGTACACGGCGTGATACAATGGCATGCCTTCAACACATGATGGCAGATGTAAACCCTTTCGTTCATATATTTCTCTCAGCTGCTGAGGTCATGCGAGCAAATCCAGCTATTGACATGCGTCTTCGGATACCAAGTGCAAACCTACGGGATCCACGTAGGCGACAATATAGTTCCCCGACTGCAAATGAGATAGCAATATTAATGCCAATTGACTCTGGCCCAGAAGACAACCTCAGAGACATTGTAGTACATTCTAAAGAAGGAGGAATCAGGCATATTGACTCGCTACATTCATCATATGATGCTCTACAGTATGCACTCCTCTTTCCCTATGGAACCGATGGTTGGCATACAGGGATCCAACAGGTGAACAAACCAAAGGGCGTAACTATCTTGCAGTTCTATAAATATCATCTACGTGCACGCAGGGCATGGATGGACCATTGCATATCGCAGGAGATTGTTCCATGAGTACATCCGTGACATGTTTGCTAAGATGTGGCGCATAAGGTTGGGGTGGGTACAATTAAATCGGGCTCAACTACGTGAGTGAGTCAGATAGTGGTATTGTGGATTCCACCGGGGCACGATGGAAATTCCATTGGGCGACGGTCATTCTACCAAAGAACATTTCTTGGGAGCACACGCTACATGACTCAACTTTACCAAGATGCGATGGCAATTGTTCGTGAGCTAGGCCGACCGGATTTGTTCATCACTATGACTGCCAACCCAAAGTGGCCGAAATTACCGGGAGCTCATAAATGGCCAAGATCCTTCCGGCAGCACTGATTTAGTAGCCCGTGTCTTCCACTTAAAGTTGAAGGAGCTGTTAGAGATCGTGGTCGCACCATGGCATATTTGGCCGCATTTCGCTAGGATTCATGTCATTGAGTTTCGTAAGAGGGGCTTCCTCATGTGCATCTCCTTAACATATTGTTTCAGAGGACAAGCCGACAAATCGAGGATATAGATAAATTGATTTCTGCAGATTCCGATAAGGAGTCCAATCCTCGAAATGATGATGTGGTGACACGTCCGATGATGCATGGGCCCCGTGGGCCCTACATATCCCAATGCCCCATGTATGGTTGATGGAGTTTAGTAGAAGGGGTACCCAAAGCAATTTCTCGAGCGACCATGATTAGCAACGGGTACCCAATCGTATAGACGTAGAAATGATGGGAGAACCGGCTTCATCGAAATGGCATGAACATGGACAATAGATGGGTTGTACCTTACAATCCATGGTTGTCGTGGCTATTTTAGATGCCATATCAATGTTGAGATATGTGCTCATATTAAAGGAGTCAAATATCTATACAAGTATATTTACAAAGGCCCGCATATGATATCGCTGAACTTAGGGCGTGGTTCCGAGAGAGTGTCACCACGACGAAGCGCTATAAGTGATGACCATGACGAAGTCCAAAAATATGTCAATGCCAAATACTATTCTCGCCTCCGAGGGCGGCGCATGGCGGTTGTTCAAGTTTGGACCGCAAGAACAAAATCCTCATGTTGTGCGATTGGCGCTTCACCTTCCTAACGAGCAACCAAACTTTTTCACCTAAAATGCGGACTTAGACGATGTGGTTAACAATGCACATGACACCACTCTCATGGGTTGGTTTAAGGTGAATGCTGCAAATGAACACCCGTGTCCCAACTTTGTTGTACCATGACTTTCCCAAGAGCTTCACTTGGAGCAAAGCGACATACACATGGACAATACGTCAACGATTCGTGTCTTGCCATCCGTGGGTAGAATGTACTTTGTGACTCCGGCCCCGTATGCGGCGATTTTATTTTATGAATGTTGCTAAGCAATGTACCAGAGCTACATGTTTTGAAGATTTGAGAACCGTAGATGGTCATTTGTGCGAGACGCTCAAGCATGCATGTATTAGGCTTAATGATTGTGAATGATAATTCAGAATGGGTCGAATCGCCACGAAGCATCATCTTGGGGTATGCCGCCAATTCGCGACAATTATTTGCTTCGATTCTGCTGGAATGTAACCCATTGTATCCAGCTGATATTTGGAAGGAGTTGGAATATTGGATGGTTGAGGATTTTCTAGACCAAACTGCTTATGCTGCTTATTCTGAGACAGGTCAGTTGAGTCAGTATGCTATTGATATGGGACTAATGGATGTGGAGGATCACATGCAATCAGCTGGAAGGAGCCTAGCAGAAATGGGCTTCAACTTACCAGAAACTGTGCTAGACACATCCACACTATTCCAGGAGGAGATGTTCTATGTGAGTATGGATAAAGTCATATCCGATTCCGAGAAGTTGAACATTGATCAACGAGCAGTTTATGATGTTGTTCTCAATCATGTGATCGATAAGACTAATGGTGGAGTATTCTTTGTGAATGGCCCTGGGGGAACCGGAAAAACATATCTATATAACACTCTCCTAGGATATGTGCGTGCAAGGGGTTGGATTGCTCTAGCAGTTGCATCTTCTGGCATTGCGTCAGTGCTATTGCAAGGCGGAAGAACGGCTCATTCACGTTTTAAAATACCCATAGGGGCACACGAATCATCTACCTGCAACATTCCAAGGCAGTCAGAATTGGCAAGACTCATTCGAGCATGTCGGTTGATCGTATGGGATGAGGCACCAATGATGCACAAGTGGATATTTGAGGCAGTGGATAGGACACTAAGAGATGTGATGGGCAATGAGCAGACACCATTTGGTGGGATTCCAGTGCTATTGGGAGGGGACTTTCGACAGATACTACCAGTGGTTCCTAAAGGTTCACGTGCACAAATTGTAGAAGCTTCTCTAAAGCGTTCGTATCTCTGGGATAGTGTGAGAGAGTACAAACTAACAATCAACATGCGTGTCATGAATGCACTGGGTTTGGATGCGCTTGAACAACAAGCATTTGCTGATTATTTATTACGTATAGGGGATGGGCGAGAACCAACCTTTCCGGAGAAGGGGGTCGATATGGTGCATTTGCCACAGGATATGTGTCTTGGATCGGATGATGTGGATGATTTAATTCAAGACATATTTCCTGATATCCAACAAAACTGGAAAGAGGTGATTTTTTGGACACACCGTGCTATACTATCACCTTTGAACCATTTTGTGGATGAGATCAATAGGAAGGTGGCGTCACTTATCCCTGGAGAGACGACAGACTACTTCAGTGCTGATCGAATCATAGACACAGACGGTCAGCAAGCAGGTCTATACCCCATTGAGTTTCTAAATGCACAAACTCCAAGTGGTGTACCGCCCCACGAGCTAAATCTGAAGGTGGGAATGATTGTCATGTTGTTGAGGTCTACGTCATTCAAGAAGGGCCTGTGCAATGGAACACGATTGATTATACGAAAGCTAGGAAGACGTGTCATTGAGGCCGAGATAGTAACTGGAACCCATGTTGGTAACACGGTTCTTCTATCTCGCATTCCAATTGTGCCTAATGATTCAGGGTTGCCTTTCCAGTTTGAAAGGGTTCAATTCCCTTTGCGGCCGGCCTTTGCCATGACGATAAACAAGTCTCGTACCAGACAATGCATAAGGTGGGGTTATATCTTCCAAAGCCTGTCTTTACGCATGGACAATTATATGTGGCATTCTCAAGGGTACAAAACCGACAAGGAATTCGGGTCGCTATCAAGGACCCACCATCCATGCCTCAAGAAGATGCCAATACAATTTCAAGGTTTACGAGGAATGTCGCTTTATCTGAGATGCTTTGTGATGGAGGTAAGTGTCATGTCTTCGACTAAAGCTTTGACAACCATATAGTGCATGTATATATGTGTTTCTTCTCAAAGACTCTCATGTTTCTTTGGCACTTATTGACCTTCAGAATTTGTGCAGATGATGAAGCCCTACACACCCTTAGCACCTCTGAACTTGGAAATCCTAAGCCAAGGGCTTATAGTTCACGTGCATCGTAGGGATGGTGAGTGTAAGATATGTTAGTTCTAACAATAACTATTTTCTTTTATCTTACTTTGGAATGATATCTTATTATTGTAGGGAGTTATGTGGTTGTTGATAACACCCGTTGGCGCGTTGCTGTGTTAGAGTCAAAAAAGTTCCCCTCGAAGTACACATGCAAGGGAACTTGCTTCAGGGCAGGAGGCATCACACACATTGGCGTTTGCGATGGGAGACGGTTCAAGGCCTGGGCATCGATCCCACATGATGCAGTTGGTGACTATGAGCTTCCCGAGTTTCTAACCAAGTATAACATTGTTGTTGGTAGACCTGAGTCACGCGTGTGGGACATGGTATCAGAGCATGTTTACACATTCATGTTCGCCACCATAGGTACGACGGGAGGAGTTTCTATTCCTATATCGGCCGCAAAATGAGCTTCACATTGAGCCAACAGACGTTCCTAGAGTTGTTTGGGACAGGTTCTTCATGATGTGGATCCATTGAGCCGACGGACATAACCTCTATTTGCGCCAAAAATATTTTGTATATTTGTATTTATTTTTGTTTATGAACTTCATATTATGTTTACACTTTAAAGGTAAAGTTTGTTTCCTTTCAATATGTGTCTATTGCACCTAAACATATATTGCCTTAAGCGCATTGCGCACCTTCGCGACACGACAATGACTAACGCACATAAATGCCAACACACGTCCACGACTAATGCCCGGCATCGCCGGGCACACGTTTCTAGTTGTTTTTCATCTTATAGTACATCAGAATTCTAAATATATAAACCTTCATAATAAGCTCTCTTCAAATTTCAGATTATTGCTGAATACTAAAGTCTTGATCCATTTGCATTATTTCATGAAGGAATCTCAGTCCAACTAGTCTTCTTCCAACAATAATAGCAATGTTATCATGTCTTTTGCTGACCATATTCTTTGTACACATCAAAATTTAGGAAGATCTCACCCTATTGAGTCGTGGATCTGAATTTGTTGCACATATTTTACCAATTATATCTTCCATTGTAGTTGCCTTCATGCTGCAACTATGTAACTTTGAAAGAACAGGAGATAGAGTCTCGGTTACCTGCACCCAAACAATGCCAATGTTAGCAAATCATGGTAACAAGACAAGGGGCGTCAGGTAAGCTATGAGACACTATGGCTCTTCGCCCTTCACCCATTCATATACAAAGTAGAATGGTGTTATATAAGCAAATTGAGCTCTAATCTTTAGTGCAAAAATGCAGATGTATTAAATAACATTATATTCAAGTGAATGGCTGCCTACCTCAGCCATATATCTATGTTCAAACAGTCAAAATTCTGTAGGCATATGTCCATGATACCATAAAGCAAACAAAACCAAAGTGCATGCTTCAGTCTACTGATATATGCACACATATCCAGCATATATACTCATATTTAACATGCATTTTGTCTGCTTACACCAGCCATACTTCAATGCATATCTGTCTAAAAACATCAGGTAAATGAAACCTTTAGATTTTGTGCATGACAGCAAGTATGTTCCATTATTTTATTGTTTCAACATCTACTTCTAAGAATCGCTTCATCTATATTTGGACATGCCTAAGCATGTCGCTGGATCATAAATATAGATTAGAAAGCTAAAAAACATTGAAAAAACACGGATATATATACTCCTAGCATCCCCGCCGATCACGTCAAGTATTGGGAGGAAAGTCTCCAACCTTTAGCTTCAGAAATATGCTCCATCCATGACAGTGAGCAATATAGTAAGCATAAAAGGATCATTCCTTATGTAAAACGGCAGTGCAGCCAGCTATGCAGAAGATAAAATCTCAAGTATTCCGCACTAGTATTATGTCCCCGGATATATGAGATCATGCTCAAATGGGCGATTCGGCGCTCTACTAGCTGGATTAGGCGCCAAGCTTCGCCAAAGACCTTTTCCCGCACATCCTCTCATGAAATACAGACCCTAAATGTCAAAAACGAATTTTAAATGTCAAAAACGAATTTTTACCGTCATGAATTATGTCGTCCATATTGGAGATAATCTGAGCCATTCAACTAAGCCATATTGGAGGTAATCTTAATATAAGAGACTATAACTTGGATTTTTCCTCCAAGACCATGGAAATTTGCTCATAAATCTTAGCAACACACCTTTTGGTCCTTTTCGATTTCTGGAGCCACCGGTATTTAATGCGCCACAACCATTTTCTATAAAGATGGTCGCTTGTAGGCCATAGACGATATGCCAAATGCATATTAGTCACCAAATGCATGTAAAAACCATGCTATCCATAAAGACTAGGCTTTATAGTTGCCATCTCATAAATATCTCACGCTTTTTCTTCATAAAGGAATGGTCCCACCAAAATATCAAGTATATATGTTATTTTTTATTAAGCCATCGTACCTCCATATATATCAATTATGTTTACATCCATGCACCACAAGTCAACAAAATAACATTACACTTAAAATTTTTCTTTTCTATCTTGGAGATTCAAAACCCAAATATAATAAATCGTATGAACATTATATTCCTTAACTTATTAGCAAATTTTCTAGTTTATGTCGTGTAACTTCCCAAACCACTTGTTCATAATCCTTATGTCTAGAAAGCATGTAACTCAATAAATGTTCCATGATTGGCTATTGTAGACTAGAAAGCATGATTCTAAATAGCTATTGTTATTCAAATTGCAAATACTAATGTCATAGACATACCTCATCGGCCCAAATTGCCATGATCATTATTGCATGAGCCGCATGCATCATGTGTACAACATCATAGTTTCCTTGTTGCCTTTGAAAATACTT
The DNA here is from genome assembly GCA_021234155.1 of Isoetes taiwanensis. Taxonomy (NCBI): domain Eukaryota; kingdom Viridiplantae; phylum Streptophyta; class Lycopodiopsida; order Isoetales; family Isoetaceae; genus Isoetes; species Isoetes taiwanensis. The sequence continues at coordinate 26,602,306 of JAJEKV010000005.1, forward strand.
TGAAATACGAAGAAAAATATATACTTCTTCTTCTTCTTCTTCTTCTTCTTCTTCTTCTTCGCCCACAACCCTCCCTCGGGTAGTAGGGCGCTTCTTCTCATGGAATATAAGGAGTAGGACCCCCCTTCCATGGGAAGAAGGGCCCTACTACCTTACTACCAAGAACAATTATTTTTTGATTTGCTTTAGTTCAACAGATTATCATGATGTATTGGATAAGGCAGAGTAAGCCAATCCAAGCATATTTTCAAGTAAGATAAGGCACATTGGGCCAATATCCAAATTATGCATTGACGAGAGCTAGAGGCGCAATGGACCTTCCACCAAATGGTGGTAGCTCTCATATCATCCAAAGGCATAATATACAAGCTAACCTGATTTGGAGAAGAGAAGCACTTGCCACCAGCTATCTCCAGCATGTAGAAGTGATAGACCATGTTATTTCCATAGTTTGGGGATCAGCATTTTCTCTGTATCCCACCAGCACAGTAAAGTAAATTAAGGCTGATAACATCTTGGACAACATAGGACAAGGTCCTGTTTTCCCCATAGCCTGCATCTAGGAGATGTATCATCCACATGAGAGAGATTAGTTCCCAAAACATCATTGATAAAATACCAAGCAAGGAATTCTTTAACATATCACAACCCTTTAAAAGGCATAGTGATCAATAACGAGAATCAACCAAGTAAAGTGTAGCTGTGCTAGTTAGATGACTCTAACTAATGGAAGTCACATTTTCTTCTTATTCACATTTACATCTAGACTTACACTACAAATGCATAAATACAAACTTATAGCTCCGTTCAAGATGTAAATCTTTCCCATAAATATCCATCAAGGGTAAAACCCAAGCCACAGCTGAAAGGTAACCTTTACATGGTTGGAAATATGAATATGTCTAGCAAAATTATAAAGTTAGTATAGCATTTGCCTTTCAACGTGATGCAAAAAATCAGACCATCATTTTAGAACACAGTTTTCAGAATTTCAGAAAATACGAGGTTTACAAGTTAAGCATGTGGCCATATAATTTCCAAATAAATGCATCACATATCATTATCTCATGTAATATCATTAAAATTTCAGCATATTGTTTTTCATCTTATAGTACATCAGAATTCTAAATATATAAACCTTCATAATAAGCTCTCTTCAAATTTCAGATTATTGCTGAATACTAAAGTCTTGATCCATTTGCATTATTTCATGAAGGAATCTCAGTCCAACTAGTCTTCTTCCAACAATAATAGCAATGTTATCATGTCTTTTGCTGACCATATTCTTTGTACACATCAAAATTTAGGAAGATCTCACCCTATTGAGTCGTGGATCTGAATTTGTTGCACATATTTTACCAATTATATCTTCCATTGTAGTTGCCTTCATGCTGCAACTATGTAACTTTCAAAGAACAGGAGATAGAGTCTCGGTTACCTGCACCCAAACAATGCCAATGTTAGCAAATCATGGTAACAAGACAAGGGGCGTCAGGTAAGCTATGAGACACTATGGCTCTTCGCCCTTCACCCATTCATATACAAAGTAGAATGGTGTTATATAAGCAAATTGAGCTCTAATCTTTATTGCAAAAATGCAGATGTATTAAATAACATAATATTCAAGTGAATGGCTGCCTACCTCAGCCATATATCTATGTTCAAACAGTCAATATTCTGTAGGCATATGTCCATGATACCATAAAGCAAACAAAACCAAAGTGCATGCTTCAGTCTACTGGTATATGCACACATATCCAGCATATATACTCATATTTAACATGCATTTTGTCTGCTTACACCAGCCATACTTCAATGCATATCTGTCTAAAAACATCAGGTAAATGAAACCTTTAGATTTTGTGCATGACAGCAAGTATGTTCCATTATTTTATTGTTTCAACATCTACTTCTAAGAATCGCTTCATCTATATTTGGACATGCCTAAGCATGTCGCTGGATCATAAATATAGATTAGAAAGCTAAAAAACATTGAAAAAACCTGGATATATGCGCTCCTAGCATCCTGCCTGGATCACGTCAAGTATTGGGAGGAAAGTCTCCAACCTTTAGCTTCAGAAATATGCTCCATCCATGACAGTGAGCAATATAGTAAGCATAAAAGGATCATTCCTTATGTAAAACGGCAGTGCAGCCAGCTATGCAGAAGATAAAATCTCAAGTATTCCGCACTAGTATTCCGCACTGGATATACAGTATCATGCTCAAATGGGCAGATTCGGCGCTCTACTAGCTGGATTAGGCGCCAAGCTTCTGCCAAAGACCTTTTCCGGGCACATCCTCTCATGAAATACAGACCCTAAATGTCAAAAACGAATTTTAAATGTCAAAAACGAATTTTTACCGTCATGAATTATGTCGTCCATATTGGAGATAATCTGAGCCATTCAACTAAGCCATATTGGAGGTAATCTTAATATAAGAGACTATAACTTGGATTTTTCCTCCAAGACCATGGAAATTTGCTCATAAATCTTAGCAACACACCTTTTGGTCCTTTTCGATTTCTGGAGCCACCGGTATTTAATGCGCCACAACCATTTTCTATAAAGATGGTCGCTTGTAGGCCATAGACGATATGCCAAATGCATATTAGTCACCAAATGCATGTAAAAACCATGCTATCCATAAAGACTAGGCTTTATAGTTGCCATCTCATAAATATCTCACGCTTTTTCTTCATAAAGGAATGGTCCCACCAAAATATCAAGTATATATGTTATTTTTTATTAAGCCATCGTACCTCCATATATATCAATTATGTTTACATCCATGCACCACAAGTCAACAAAATAACATTACACTTAAAATTTTTCTTTTCTATCTTGGAGATTCAAAAACCAAATATAATAAATAGTATGAACATTATATTCCTTAACTTATTAGCAAATTTTCTAGTTTATGTCGTGTAACTTCCCAAACCACTTGTTCATAATCCTTATGTCTAGAAAGCATGTAACTCAATAAATGTTCCATGATTGGCTATTGTAGACTAGAAAGCATGATTCTAAATAGCTATTGTTATTCAAATTGCAAATACTAATGTCATAGACATACCTCATCGGCCCAAATTGCCATGATCATTATTGCATGAGCCGCATGCATCATGTGTACAACATCATAGTTTCCTTGTTGCCTTTGAAAATACTTTGAAATACGAAGAAAAATATATACTTCTCCTCCTCCTCCTCCTCCTCCTCCTCCTCCTCCTCCTCCTCCTCCTCCTCCTCCTCCTCCTCCTCCTCCTCCTCCTCCTCCTCCTCCTCTAATTTTCTTTCAGGAGAGAGAATGTGGTTGGGACCTTGTTTATTTTGATGAATCTCTTGGTATTTTCTTGATGAGTGATGGATGAAGGATGAAGTATGTGGCATTTTGACTAGGAAAAATATTTTGGCCAACTTTTGGGATTTGGAGCATGGTGATGGCACATGACAAATTGAGAGGAAAGATGTATGGAAGATGTGGTTGTGATAATGGGGCTTAGATAAGTAAGCATTATGCCAAATGAACATGGAGATAGCCAAGTACCATTAAAAGTTAAGGAATCTTCCAAACTTTGACTCTAGTGTGACTTGAGTGGTCTTCCAAACTTTGACTTTGAGTTTCATCAAGAGTATTCCATTTGCACACCACCCTTCCTCATAATGCCAATGTGATGCTCATTCAAAAGTCTTTGCTTGGGTCTTCATGCTTGATAGGCTCCAAAGGTCTCCAATGTTGGAGACCTTTGGATCCCTAGTTCATGCACAAGTGAGTAAAGTCAAACATCATCTTTGAAGGATCAAACATGTGCTGAACTCTTCTATGCTGCCATAGCATGGCAGCATCATGCCAAACAGAAAAGATAGGTTGGTCTTCCAGCCTCTTAAACTTAACATATAGATTTTTGAGCTCAAAATAGTTGCCAATGTGGAGGGATGGTTGGCAACATGGGTCCTATATGATGAGTTGATGCAAGGTTTTGATGGAAGGCAGGCCATAAGTGATCCAAATGATCATGGAGATACAAATCTGATGATCCTACATGACAAGTGAGTATGTAGTTAGTAAAGTTAGGTTGCCATATGGAAATGTGGAGGCAACCTGATGGATGTGTGTAGGAATGACGAGACAGGAGGGGTTCATATGGATTATGGACAACTCTTGAGCAGATCATAATGTAGTGGATGTATGAAAGGATGTTCCTGCACGTGACATGATATTAATTAGTAAACCAGGCTGTTGTTATGATGGGAATGGAAGCAACATTCCATGATGGTATGAATGGGATGGAAGAATGATGTGTGAATGGATTTGAAACATGAAGATGAATGTGGTAGATGCTCCTGCATGGAAACAATCCCATCGATCCGAGACATCGGATCGCCATTCTAGAATGGGACGAGCATGCATGTTTTGCATGCATGCGGGCGGCGCATGTTTGTTCTGGTTGGGACTTGGCTATTTTAGGCGCGTTTCTGCTTCGACTTCTCATCGGCGCTTCCTCTTCTCTCTCAGCAGTACCTTATTCTCTTTGAACCCACCCTCCCCCCCTTCTTTGTTATTGTATTTTTATCGCATGGCACGCGCGTAATCAGCCCCTCCACTCTGGGAGGTTTGGTTTGTCTTGTTGTTTTGTTGGTGATGTGCAGGTACCGGTTAGCGAGCGACATCTGTTTCGACTTTTCCATTCGTGGGTTTTGGGAGCGATTTTTATGCCTTACGTTTGTCCAAGCCCCTTGCCGAAGGCTTATCACTAGGGTTTTTCCTCGAAAACCCGAAAGGGCGGGGTTTTTTAATCCCGGTGATAAGCTTTCGGCAGGTACATCAGCCACACATCTATTAGCATTGTATTTTTTGGGGTCCAAATGATATAATTGGATTTTCCCTTTATTTTTCGTGGGTAGTTCGCATGTGTGCGGCTACCCACTGTCCACCATTGTAGAAAATCTGCTGAGATGAATGAGAAGCCTATCTATATCGGGCGGTTTGTTGGTTTCATGCGAGTCCTCTAGAATGAACTTTAGCACAATAAACTCAAGCTTGAGACCTTGCATTTGCTGTCACCTGCATTCTCTTAGTTTTTCATTAGTCAATGTAGTAGTAAACGTTTCAAGATGCATGAGAGACTCTAGAACTTTAAAGATAAAGGCTGATCTACTATAATAACTCAAGGCAAACCTTTAATCATTACTAAACTTGATTCTTTGTTTTTTATTTTTCTCCCTTTCTTTTTTTTTTTATTTTTTTTTTTATTTTACTTTTTGATGATAGCAATTTAAATCCTAATCTAATGTGTTTTACCTACCAAAACAAATTCAACCTATTCAAACAAAGTTAAGACAACATGTTGCTGTTAGTACCTTTTCAAATGTAATACGTTGATGGGATTTGAGAGCTCCCTATCTTCAACAACAAATTTTAGCCAATAAGAATCTATCTTTGCCTGCCATTCCAATCACTTCAAATGGTCCTTCCCACAGGTTCTCAAATTTAAATGCATTATCTTCCCTTGCATTGTTCCATTTCAGCACCAATTACCCTTCTTTGAGTGTTCCCTATAATTTATGAGCAGCTTTGAAAGCTGCTACATCCTTGGCTTTTTTTATTAGTATAGCATTTTCAGCTTTAAATCTGTATTCTTCTAACTGCATCAACCTCACACATCTTTTTGAGTGCCTCTTCCATTTCCAAGTTACGTTTATATGCTAATCTCAAAGAGGGCAACTCCAGTTCCACTGGCACAACAGACTCAATTTCATAAACCAGGCTAAAGGGAGTGTGCTTGGTAGCTGCCTTGATAGTGGTTTTGTATGCCCATAGAGCATCATGAAGCTTCACATGCCAATCTTTCTTGCAAATGCTAATACTCTTCTTTAGAATAGTTTTGAGCACTTTGTTTGTAGACTCAACTTGGCCATTCCCTTGACGAGAATAGGCAGAACTCTTTGTGTGCTTCACTTTAAGAGTAGAAAGCGGGGCAGTAATGACCTCATTCATAAATTGGCTCCCTCTGTCTGACATGAGTTTGAGAAGAATGCCAAACCTAGCACAGATATTCTCATGTATGAATTTTGCAGTAGTTAAAGCATTGGCTTGTCTAAGAGGAATTGCTTTAGCCCATTTGGTGAAATAATCAGTAGCAACAAGTATATGTTGATGTTGTGCAGATGATGGAGGATCTATGAGGCCTATAAAGTCAAGTCCCTGCAATTGGAAGGGTCCTGGAGATGTGATGGCAGTGAGGGGTGCTGGCTGCAATACTTCTTACCAAAGATTTGACACTTATGGCAGCACTTGATCACATTATAACAGTCTTTGAATAATGTAGGCCAATAAACCCTGAACTTAGAATTTCCTTGGTTGTTGTGTCAGCAGCAAAGTGTCCACCACATACAGCTTCATGACAAGCCTCGATTACCAGCTTGGCCTCCACCTTATCAACACACCTTAGCATTACTCCCTCCTTGTCAATTCTGCACAAAACATCCCCAATTAGTCTAAACTTATTGCATTTATCTTTGAACCTTCTTCGCTGGTTTGCATTCAAGTCTTTTGGCAGCTCACCATGCTTCAGGTACCTCCTCATTTCTTCTTGCCAATCTGTTCCTTCCACATGAGCCACCACAAGGTTAGTTTTAATATTTGGGTTTTCATCTACCAATCCTTCCTCATCCTCATGCTCAAAAAGCATATATGGTAGATAAGCACTTGGATTCTTGATAATGTGGACCACTTTGACATTAATATCATAAGCTTGCACTTTACATGCCCATCTACATATTTTGGCCTTGGGTTGATTTTTGGCAAATAGAAGAGACATAGAATTTTGTTTCATGAAAACTTAAGTGTGGCTGTTTTGAATAAGATGTCCTTGCCTATTAATTAAGAACATAAGAGCTGCTGCACTCTTCTCGAGCCTGGGATATTTCAGTGTCAGACCAGATTTTACTTGCAAATGTGGCAATTTTATCTTCATGGAGCAATGCTAATCCTATAGCTTTCTTGGTTACACTTATGTAGGCTTGGAAAGGCTTTTGAAGATCAGGAGGTTTTAGCAAAGTGGAGCTGGATTCTATAATTGTCTCATATGCTTCTTGACAAATTTCATTCCATTTTATCAATATATGCTTACTCTCATTCTTTGAGAATTTCCCAACCTTGGTAAGTTCAGAGATAGGGTTGATAGTATGTGAGGAATGTGGTACATACAATCTAAGAAAACTCACAATTGCTAAGAAGCTCTTTACTATGATACACATAGGTCATGGGTTCTCTTTTTAATGTGTATGATCTAGCATAAGAAGCCAACTTGGGTCTGCCAATAATTACTTCAAAAGTTGCACCAATGGCTTTATTGTCTGCGCATTGCATAACATTTATGCTTCCAGATTATCTAGACTGTTGTGGAGGTTGCATTGAAGATGTAAGTCACAAATTTTTCCACGTATAGATTTTTTCTCATATTGTCTGTTTGATATGGTGGAAATTCTGAAAATCTGAATATATAAGTGGGGGGAAATTATCTGATAAACAATTTCTTTTCTATAGTGTTGTCGTATGAGTCTTTTCATATGGAGTTTCCTAGCTATATTCTTTTTTAATATATTGTGGATCAATGTACATCTGTCGTAAGGCATGTGCATCTGGATGTGATGGATCTAGTGTGTTCCTTTTTAAACTGATGATTTTGCTGCCAGATTTGAAATGCTCCATGTGATATCCTCCGTTGTTATTGATGGCTTTGTTTGGGAGGATGTTAGACATAGTATCTATTATGATCCCATTATCTCTTCTGTTAATGATGTCAATGTACTGAATTGCTCACGCGTAGATTTAGCATGTACAAGGGTGCTACTCATGCACGGAAAGATGGAAGAATATTAACAATATTGTATATTTCTAATATAGGATTGGGGGTGCATAAATAATATTTCTACTCTATGATCTTTTGAACTTCCAAGTCTGTTTGTCACTAGAATAGCATCAGCTCTCCATAAACTATTTTAACATTTTCAATACGTATATGATACACATAGGTCATAGGTTCTCTTTTTAATGTCTATGATTTAGCATAGGCAGCCAACTTGGGCCTGCCAATAATTACTTCAAAAGTTGCACGAATTGGTTTATTGTCTGCACATTGCATAACATTTGTGCTTCCATATTATCTAGACTGTTGTGGAGGTTGGATTGAAGATGTAAATCATAAATTTTTCCACGTACAAATTCTTTCTCATATTATCTGTTCTTCAAGAATTCTGATATGGTGGAACTTTTGAAAATTTGAATATATAAGTCAGGGGGAATTATCTGATAAACAATTTCTTTTCTATAGTGTTGTCGCATGAGTATTTTCATATGGAGTTTCCTAGCTATATTCCTTTTTAATATATTGTGGATTAATGTACATCTGTCTGAAGGCATGTGCATCTGGATGTGATGGATCTGGTATGTTTCTTTTTAAACTAATGATTTCGCTGCTAGGTTTAAAATGCTCCATGTGATATCCTCTGTGGTTGCAACTTCTACATCACCATCTTGCGCGTGAAGCTATAGTGCGTCCATTGACAAGAAGAGATTGAATATGCTGGTTGGTTGATGAAGGCATGTATGAGAAACCTTTAAGTTATGCAATTTCTCCTCTATCACCTGTCTCCTCCATAGGAAAGTGGGTTGTTGTTGGTAATTATGGTAGTCCAGTGCAGTACAGCAATGCATTGTAGGCACGTTTCGATTTTTCCTCAGGTTCAATCATTTTATCGTGATGTGAAGCGTATATTAGTTTATTCTTCTTTGGCGTTCACTTTTCTTGCTTAATTTATTAGTTCAATCATTTAATATTCTTTAAAGTTCTGAAATGCAGGGTTCTACGGTCTATAGTCTGGTAATCCAATCTTGGAATGGAGATGCCTAGGTAGATCTTTATGTGCAACATGTCTGTCAATATTCAATAGTCAGGTGGAAATTTTATGTTATTCAAATCATGTTTTTGCAAGTTGCAGGTTGCAGATTGAGCTATAGCATAGGTGCATTGCAATTTGGCGTCTCTTTGTGTCTTGGGTATGAAAAAGTAATCATACAACCTCTTCATCCAGCCACGCAATTTGTTTGGAAATTTATAACATGCGTGTTGCGTCTTCAAAAGACATTTGAGACACAGCTATGGGTGTTTCGGAAGATCAATCTGGCCAGGTAGTTCCAAATGAGTTATCTGGCCAGACTGATCTTCCAAAACACTCATGACTGTACCTATTCCATTCAACTCAGCAATTCAATCTACAGGTAATGTCTGATACAATTTCCATGCTTCATGATCATCTTGGAGGATTTTGAAGTGTTTGTAAGCTCATTGAGGAGAATTTCGGTCTTAAATCATGATACATCACTGTTCGAGCTCATTGAGGCAAAAGTAAAATCATGAAACAAAGTCCAGAGCATCTAGACCAGTATGTTTTCCTTGATGGGTTTAGTCCTAGCACATCAAATATGAAGACACATTGACTGCAAAAATGATCTGTAAGAAATGGCATGCAAGAGGGCCCAAGAAGCTATTTACAGGGAACTTGCTTCATATAGCCAACCCAATTTTTTAAAAGCTTCAATGGATCTGTCTTCTCAATGTTGTATGTGCCATATGGGATGACACTTCAGTTACAAATGCAGTTCCGTAGAGGTATGTTTTCTCAACTTAAGGAACCTCTCAAGATGGATGCTTCAAGCTTTTGCACTTTGAATGAAGGGCTTCTCATGTAATTTCCTTCTTAATGTTCGATCATATGCAAGGTGACAAAACATTGTTGCTTGATTGTTCCTCTGTGTCTGCACGCACAGGTTCTTTCACAGACAACTCAACCTCCTTTCTTTTACTATTCAGGATTGATGAGGAAATGCAACATAGGAGAAGAGGATGGACTTATGATATTCACATGGCATTCTAAAATGAGAATCTTGCAGCTTAATGACCAGAACTTGGTAGATACCATTCTAACAGGTGAGCAAATTGTCTTAGCAATTTGGTCCTCAATTACAGTAAATTTATCTATGTACTCTACTCGAGTAATAACAACTTATCTGGTAGCATTATAGATTGTTTTTAAATAGCCCTACTCTTGCAGTCCTAGAAATTAGCAGGTGATATTCCCTCCGAATTTGCTAGCCTTTATATTCTACTTAGAACTGCCAAAACAAGATAAGTGGATGGCATTGATTTCTACTATGTATATTACTTTCCAAGCTTTACGAGTAAGAATGATCTTTTCTAAAATTATTGTCTTGCTTTGAGATGGAAGTTAACCAAACTGCGATACATCGATGTATATGCTAAGTGGTAGTTACAAATATTTTCTCATCCACACAGTCATTGAATAAAGTCTGTACAACATATTGAATATTATAGATGGCATGAAGCTCATTTCGTAAAACCTGCTAGATTTACAGCCAGCAACATCATAGCCTATTCTTGAAGCCTTTTCATCCCACTATCAAATTTTAGAGCCACATGATTTTCTTCTTTTTACCATTTACATCAAATTGCAAGGTCTCTGGTATTGTATGAATAATAGCATCTACATTGATTTTTCCAGTTACATGCCTACACAGTATATGGAAGTTTTCATGGCACCTAGGCATCCACGGACTTTTCAACAGTTTATTCTTCACCTTATCAATTCATGCACTTATAGATATGGGAACGAAACCTGAAGAAGCATATTAACAATAAAATATCAACATGGTTTATTATCTTATATCTATCTGGTGTATATAGATTACAAGTATCTGATATAAAGTTCACAAAATATATTTTTAGATAGCTTTTTAAAAGGTAAGAGGAAAATATTAATATTTTGCACTTGGCATTTAGGTACAAATGTGATTTTACGCTTATGGGAGTAGTTGTGTTTGTTGCGTCTTTTGTCGTCTTTTGTCTTCTGTACCCTTCTTCCAGATTGAAATTTGGCTGCTCCCCTTCTCGGATCGCATGTTCTTATTCTAAATGACATTCCATGTGATATCATTTATGTGATTATCCTAAAAATATATCTTGATGTTTGCAAGCCTTATAAACACGTGTCTTTTTTAAAATCCCTTTGAACAATTTCCATGCACTTTTCCAGTTATATGCCTACACAGTATATGGAAGTTTTCCGTTTTGTTGTGTCTTTTGTAGTCTTTTGTCTTCTGTACCATTCTTCCATATTCAGATTTAGTTGCTCCCCTTCTCGGCTCGCATGTTCTTATTCTGAAGCAAGCATGTGAGGGTGCTTCTCCCACATTGACCGAAGTTCAACTCCTCCAATGGTCAACCAAATAAAAGAGAAAAGATAAGCACATGTACATAAGGATACAAAAGCACTTAGATTTAGCATATGCAACTATTTGCTAAAACGATGTCTTTCTGTCCAATATAATAAAATGATTCATGGCCCATTTCTTCACAACTACCTATCGTGTCATAGATAAAACTACATGTATGATGAGGGAACTTTATAGCCATCATCTTTGGACGCAATCTTTGGAAGAATTAGTGTGTTCCCATGCCTAGGATATGCAACCATAATTTGTATGAGATCTAGGAAGTAAGAAAAAAAAAATCATCACTAAGATGGTAGCATGAGATGTAGTCCTAAATTACCTCTTATAAATATGAGGCATCACGATGAGGGGGGCGATTTTTATCAAGCTGTAAAGAGTTTTGCAATTTAGATGCATTGAAGTCCAGGCAATAGGCATTTGAGCGCAAGAGTATGTTATGGCCTACCGTGGCTCTCTTTTCATCTTATCTTATCTTATCTTATCTTATCTTTTAATTTATTTTCTATCCCTCATTAATTTACTTTGCAAGATCAGGCCACTCCCTCCTACAAATAGTTAATACGAAAAAATAGTCTTGAACATGCATTTGACATCACCCATAAGGTAAATGATTAGCAGTGGATTAGTTGAGTAATGAAGCTTACAGGAATGTATCCATCGTTAAGGCATTATTTCAATTTCCGAAAATCATTGTGACTGAAAGCCATAGATTCACATCAAAAATCTACATGGTAGCCATATCAATCTAAGATATATGAACCCAGTACTGCAACTTCTCTTAGAAATAGGATACACAATGAGATAGGCATTCAAATTCTTCTTAACTCAAAATGCTGAGCATACTCAAGAAATCTGACATCAATCAACTTCTGCTCTGCGGAACATAGAGAATGTAATAGTTGTGCATCATGTAAATCATAAAGACTTGTTAGCTGTGAACATGATGCAACTACCTATAGTAGAAACAATCAAGATTTGCAAGAATGGAAAAACGTGTTTTGATGCAGCCCATTTTCTGGCAGATCATTTGGAATACCATCATCACATTCTCGCATAAATCTAATCTAAAGAGACACATGTGAGTTTTTAAATATCTACCAAAGCTGCAGAACATGATACTCCCCACATTCGGTATTGGTATAAGCTTTGTCGAAATGCAAATAATACATGTACAAAACATGATACAATCGACGGTTTTACTATACCCACAAAACATTTCACAAGATTCAGGTCAATTGTCGGAGAATTCTATCATGGAGTGTTGTTAGAAGCTATTTTGAATGGAAAAAATAATGGTCGAGATCGTTGCATGGTGGCATATCCAACCATTGTGCATTGAAAGAGCAACATTTCTATTATCTATTTTAAATGTGCCACGTGGCATCCATCTACCAGATCATGCCACGTGGCACAATGTGGGCCATCAGTCATGATGGAGGGATCGGGGTGCCAATGCTTCCTTTTCTATTATTATAGGAACGTGTTCCTTTTCTATTATTATGGGGACGTGTTCCTTAGTCACTGATTGGGAATACCATACTCTTTTCTCTTTTTGCTTCTATATTGGCATTCTTCCTTCGCAAGCTCTGGGATGCAGATGCTCTGACGCGCGATAAGCTGGCACGCTATCAGCAGCAAGTCAATCCTAGGCTCACGAAAGGCCCACACCAGTACTTGTACACCCAGTTGCCCATGAAGAAGTGCACACTTATAGCTTCCATTCGCACGGGTGCACATCGTCTCCGCATTGAGACAGGACGTTGGGCTCGGGAAGCACGGGAGCAAAGGCTTTGCCAGTGTTGCCACCAGGGCGCCATTGAGGCTGAATGTCATGCCCTCCAGATCTGCCAAGCGTTTGCCCATATCCGAGTATGTTCGATTACTAGTGCCTGGTCAACCGTCGCATGAGTTATTAAATACGGCGTCAGTGGGTCTGTTGGGGTCATATCTCCAGGAGGTTATGGATGCACGGACTCAGTTGTGTCCTCCGGGACGGTATTGAGCTATCCTGTACAATTGTACAGCGTGGCAGCATACTTATTACTGCTAAGGTTTTTCCCTCGAAAACCCTTCCGGGTTAATCCTCACGAGAATAAACTTGTCGCTCTCTTTTTGTTTGGGTCCCATAGGCCAATCGGTCTCCGTGGACGCTAAAAAATCTATTCTATTCTATTCTTCACTTAAGGCATTTGTGTCATTGTTCATCATGCACATTTCGTAAAATATACATCTCATTGAAGAGGTAAATCTCATTGAAGAGGTAATGAAGATGTATATTTTTGCATATAGAATCGCAGATATTGTATAATCAATTTGAACTTCAGTTTATAATAAAATTGTGTCAAAATGCAATCTTCAGCTTACAATAAACTTATGTCAAAATGCAAGTTATATTATCTATCAAGTTTTTGACACAACATCTATGTTATCTACATTCGCTAGTTGAGGTGATAAGATTCTTGGATGTGGACGATATAAAAATCACAAACTTGAGACAAAGATTTTGATCAACATTATGAATCATTGAGAGCCAGCTTTATAAGTTAACCAGCACGTTCCTAACTTTTAATCTGCATATCTCCCATCCCAAAAAATCCCTTAGTTTAATTTTTTTATATCAGGAACTCCAGCGTGATCTTATATGCTAGTTAAAAAAATTCTGCTGCTAACCCCAGCATTCTGCAACCCAATATAACCGGAAATTTTTTATTCCATGTATTATTAATCAGACCATGTATTTTAGTAGTAGCCTAAATGCACCTTAAATCTTCAGTCCCATGGCTATATAGCTGCTATATTCAAGCAGTCGGGAATAAGATCTTCTATTAAAGTATATCTGGAGCAACTGACAGAGCTAATTACTTAGAATCTAAACATCTATAAACCAAGTTGGCCAAAACTATACTGCTGCAAACATGTCGGCATAATGTTCTTAAGTTTCCAACCAACCCATTATCTTAAAGAGCCCATCATCATTATCTTATTTCTACTACCTCCCTTTACTTCAGAATCAACATGTACAGTAGAAAATTATAGTCTAACTATTTCATCCAATAATACTGGAGTTATAGTAATAACAAAGTATAAATGTCTGCCTTTATTTCATTATTTCAACTTTGTTAAGGTTTATAACCACTACCTTATTCACACATATATGATTGCTTGCCGTGTCTTACTTCAGATGCACACTGCATGGTAGTTGCATAACCACTATTTTTTCAGATAGAGATGCATAGTTGGGACTGGCCATATTGTTTTGGAATTTGCTGGCGTTTTTAATGGGTCCAGGAGGAAGTGCATGTCTTTCTTCCTGAACATCTAGCCCTGGTTTTTGAAGTGCAGTTATCATGTAATAAACATGGTCACTCTGAAGAAGAATCATTCCACTATGGCAATCCTATCTCTCTGCAAAATTCAAATGCAAATATAATTAGTAAATATTTCAAGGTTTGAAAATATGCGTCTAGCCAAATACATACTGCCAAAAAAAAGGGCTTATTGATAGAAATAAATAAGACTGGGCTTGCTATTGCCTGGCAATAGGTTATGCACAGATAGAGTAGTGAAATGAAGAATTGATTTAAGTATCACCTTTGATTGTCGAATTTCAGGAATTGCCAAATCATTGCAGCTCTGAAGAAAACCTCTTCAATTAAATATTGAGCATGTTCTTCATCCAAGAACTTCTCCATGAACCACTTCACATCGAGTACTTTCTGCAAACATTTGAAAACCACGTTCAGCACTTGAGGATATGATTATATACCTCGTTTGCATTGAGGCCATGTCTGTAGCATAGATCCTCCCCTAGATAATAGACCTATCAATCCAAAAATAGAAAGGAGGTCATTACCAAGGATTAAAATTTGCTTGAGAATTCCCACATATTTTTGCACACTCTGTGCTTGCAAAATTATATACTCTTTGCTTCAAAACCCTTCATATTCTAATTCGTGCTGCTGAGTATGTTCCCAATTTTGTTTCTGACTTCTACACAGAGACCACTTAATAACCTTTGCAAAGCATATTTGTGCGAAAAGAAGTTAGAAAGGATTTAGTACTAACCTGGTGTATACATAAGAAATTGAAGCAAACGTGTCTTTAGGAAAACGACACCAATCAAGCATTGACCATTCCCAAATCCCACGAGGGCAGCCTTACCAACTAAGTCTGCATGTAAACAATTCGAAATCCTGTCTTGGCCAGTGCACACAACATTGCACATTCTTAACCGAAAAAATATAGGCTTTAAAAGATTGGCCATCTGCTGCGCTATCTGCAAAGCCCACCGAACATTGACTAAAGAATAAAGAATGTTCCATGTTAGTTCTGCCTGAAGCCTCTGCTCATCTAACCCCTGGTTTTTGAAGTGCAGTTATCATGTAACAAACATGGTCACTCCGAAGAAGAATCATTCCACTATGGCAATCTATCTCTCTTCAAAATTCAAATGGAAATATAATTGGTATCTAGCCGTCTAGCCAAATACATACTGCAAAAAAAAGGCTTATTGGTAGAAGCGAATAAGACTGGGCTTGCTATTTCCTGGTAATAGGTTTATGCACAGATAGAGCAGTGAAATGAAGAATTGATTTAAGTATTACCTTGATTGTCGAATTTCAGGAATTGCCAAATCATTGCAGCTCTGAAGAAAACCTCTTCAATTAAATATTGAGCATGTTCTTCATCCAAGAACTTCTCCATGAACCACTTCACATCGAGTGATTTCTGCAAACATTTGAAAACCACGTTCAGAACTTGAGGATATGATTATATACCACGTTTGCATTGAGGCCCTGTCTGCAGCATAAATCCTCCCCTATATAGTAGACCTATCAATCCAAAAACAGAAAGGAGGTCATTACCAAGGATTAAAATTTGCCCCTTGAGAATTCCCCCATATTTTTGCACACTCTGTGCTTGCAAAATTATATACTCTTTGCTTCAAAACCCTTCATATTCTAATCTGTGCTGATGAGTATGTTCCCAATTTTGTTTCTGACTTCTGCACAAAGACCACCTAATAAGCTTTGCAAAGCATATTTGTGCAAAAAAAAGTTAGAAAGGATTTAGTACGTGTTTCCGAGATATCTTATGAATGTAGATTACGTGCTGGACTATACCTGTCCTCTAAACAAGACTACAAGAATGCCATGCTGCTATAAGGTCCTTAACACTTGACTCATAAGGACATTAGAAACTTGGTTGGATTGTAGCGTCCTTTCTAGCATATATTTACACAAATATGCCAACTACTATATCATGTTTCTTTTGTCCAACTACTATATCACAACATGACACTCAAATATATCATTGACAAAAAGGAATCTGAATCTAGTCCAGCCTACACCAAATGTGCTCGCTATTACACATTCCTCGTGCATTGTTTTGCGATTTTAAGAATATTTCCTTTCATCTGTTGACAATCGCATTTATTTGAGTGATAACCAAGCACGTAAAGAACAGTTAGGTGCTGTTCTGCCCCCTCGTCCAACCGTATCCCGCCACGTGGCCATTTTTTGGCACACTTTCATTTCCAGAAAGTACACTAACAAAATGTTCAATCTTTTTGTGGAAATTCTCTGCTCCAGCCAATAGACTGTTGACACGTGGCGCGCAGAACATCACCTAACTCTCCTCCACGTTATAGGGAAGCCCATTTAGTGGGCTTTCCTATATACGTAATCTACATTCATAGGATGTCTCGGAAAAAATAGCGTGTGTAGAAAGAATGCTTCATGACGTGATATAGAAACACAATAGTATAATCAACATCTGCCATCAGAGTGGCGCAGCGGAAGCGTGGTGGGCCCATAACCCACAGGTCCCAGGATCGAAACCTGGCTCTGATATCAGGGTGCAAGCTTCCCCTTTTTAAAAAATGTTGCACTTATATTTGTTATTGTCAAAGGTAGACATCCCAGCAGAAGACCGATTACAAAGCTTATATTCTTCTGTTAAACGTATTGAAAAGATTTTGCACAGTCGTCTTGCCTTAGAAGCAAAATGGAGTGCCCTGGCCATCATATAGTTTTATGTTTCCAACCCGGATATCTTTCCAGAGAGGCCAGGTTGCTCTAAATTTGGCATCCCAGTCTTTTAATATGTATCAGTTGCTTCTTGAATTGTTCATCACTGAACAAAAAGATGTTATTTCTCCCATCGAAGCTGAATACGAAATCGATGAGGCAAAAGAAAGAGAGTAGCATATCAGATGTGATCTTTCTATACAGTAGAAAAATTAGGGGCGTTCTTTGATAATTAAGTAAAATACAGGGGCATTTTCACAAATAATGCAATTACGTCTTTTTGTTATTGGCCTGATATCAGGGTGCAAGCTTCCCTCCTTTTATTATGCCTTTTGTAATAAAATGGCCCGATTGGGTTTATAAACTTTGCCCAACTCTGTTTGGGCTGGAATCGGCTCCTTTTACTATGCATTTTCCCTCATTTTACTATGCCTGTTGTTTTTAAGCCATTCTTACCAAAGAATTTCTGGGGAATCGGCTCTGTTTCCACTTTTGTTTTTTTGCCACTTTTGTTTTTCTGGGCAATTCTTACCAAAGAATTTGTGAGGAATCGGCTCTGTTTCCATTACGAAACCAATCCTTTTACCACGGTGTTTGTGTGTTTGGCAATTTTAAACAGAACTTTACTAGAATTTCATAAGCATAACCTTAAAGAACGCTGTATGTACATAAAGGGGCCGACCAACTGCAATGCAAATCATTGTAATCTCATAGCCTGGAGCAGAAAAACCCCATAAAATCTTCTTTTTGTTGGTTTCTTTGAATTCCCTCTTAAAGTCGGTGTAACGAAACAAACAAAAGAAACGCCGACCGTGGGACTCGAACCCACGACCACGTGGTTAAAAGCCACGCGCTCTACCAAACTGAGCTAGGTCGGCTTGTTAAAATTTGTAACTTAATAATTAATATGCATGCTAAATCAGATAAGGCGCTATTTTTTAATAAAGCATGCAATATCGAGACACATCTAGAATATTTTATGTCCAGGGTCCGAAGCAATCCCAACTAGGCAATTCAAGTGTTTGCTCTTCATGGAATACTGCAAGCTTTTTCTTTGAGAAACGATCTTCACATGCCAACACTCTTATTTATTGATAAGGTTCCATAGTTCCTAAAACATCTAGTATGAGCATTATGTAACAAGCCTAAGTAGGGTTTGAAGAATATAGATAGTATACAATTCACATTTATCTAACGTTAATTAGTATCATACATTTATCAGGCATGAACATGAATATTCATATACTATTACCGTCATCATCTAGAATCGATCAATTGAAGTCATGCCTCCTCTAGAACATTGTGTTGAACTCGGCATGGAACTGAACCCCAACTGAACAAATCATTATTTGTTCTACTGTATAAGATCTATCTACCTACCTACCTACCTACCTACCCATCCATCTATTAATCGTTGTTATTAATGTCAGAACCACGTCTAAAAGATGCCATTCTACATTTATATAATGCAACAATCTTAAATACAATTTTGGCCATGGGTTTTTTATAATATAAACAGGAATAAGACTACGATAAAAGTTGGGTCGAAATTTTTGACATCGATGAATCTAGTATTGGCATGTGGCATCGCCTCCATCGCAGAATGAAATTTGGGTCTGCCATTCCAGACTTCCCGTTTCTAGCCAGTTGAACTTTGTTCCCTTCTTTTTGAGTTGCCCGTAGGGAATACCATAGGTATAGGAATAGTAGTGAGGAAGCAGGAATATCTGTATAATATCTTAAATAGACAATGGAGATAGCGAGACAAGCTAGAATATCTACAGAATATCTTAAATAGATGTTCTGAAATAAGACTTAAAATAAAGATTCCAAAGCCCCACTTACTTTCTAAATTGAGTTTCAAACGGATATTCCTTGAAAAGCAATTTGCATGGCTTGCATGTATTTGAAATTGCATAAAGAATAGATTGTGGTAGATAGATGGTAGATCAAGAAGAATTCGATAACGAAGCAATTGGGATTCAGACTAGAAGATCCAAGGTTCATCAATCCATTATTTTCTTTGGTAGATAGTCTTCATCCAGATCATGGGATCATGCAAGGTGCTCAGAGCCCTCAAACTGATCAGGCTATAAATTTGTTTGGATAATCCAATCTTCTATGCATGATAACTTACTTTGCTTCTGCAACAAGTTTTTTGCCACCGCCTGCCAGGATCCGTCATTCTTGATGCATCTTCTCTTATTTCAGACGAAAAAATCGAGTTCTTTATGACTAGATCCTTTTTTCTGATTCTGCAAATCCAAAATTGTTTTTTCTTCCTTTGTTTTCTTTTCTTTTTTCTCCTTTCATGCGGACAATTTTTGATGCGACACCACCCTTTTTTCTTTCTTTCTTTATTTGTACATCGATTATAACGAACTTGGGCACATCTGGAGTTACCTACCTTCGGGATCTTGTTTGCTATCCAGAAATGACCTTTTTGTATGAGTCATGATCATGCATCCATTTTTTACTGTCTTGTTGATCACTACAGAAACGTCCATTCCATAACTTTAAGACCAGTATATGGATTCTTTATGGTTTAGACTTCAATAAGACTTTTTGCACAACCATAATGCCATAACGTAAAAGGATAGCAGTAGAGCAACAAGCTGCATTACTTTCTCGGCTAAAAATCTTAAGAACTAATATATTGTAGTTATAACATGGAGAAATTTGGAAGTGGATGGCAACCCTCCATGCACAACACCTTGTTTTTGAAGAATGTCTGTGGGGTATACCTTGTTTTGAAATTTTTAAACTAACCTAATAGAAAGTGAGAGCTCTAATGGTTGGAAAGCTGTCTCGTTGAGCTTTCCATTGGTGTATGGCATCAGCTATTTCAGCACCTCTAGCTATTCCGGATTGCAGCACTTCTCTTTCGGTCTCCATGACAAACCCTGGTGTGTTTTCTTCATTTTGAGGTAAGCTCTCTTATTTTGAATAGCTCCAACTTTGCTGCATCCGGGGTCTCTTCTATTCCTATTAATGCCTCAATTGGCCTCCAATTGCCAGCAAACTCTCGGATTAATCCTTTAGCTCTTGATGGTGTATCTTCTGCCTCACTTTCTACAACGATTTCCTCCTCTTCCTTCATCTCAGTTTGTTCATGCTTCTCCCAAACCACCCCCCCCCCCTGCATCCTGGTTCTGGAACCCCTAGTGGTGTAGCTCCACTGCGTGCTACTTCTTCTGTGCCAGCAAGTGCTTCTACTACTCCTGCTATTGGGACATCAACTAATCTCGACTTTCATGCTCCTCATACACGCTTCAGTGATTGGATTAAGCGGGATATGTCTTCCAGTGTTAGAAGTGCCCGGGTCTCTGCCGCTATAAATATTTTGGTTGCAAATAACAAACGCGATGTCTCGACATATTTGAAGGACTTGCAATCTATGGCTGATCATATGGATGTTCAGTTGCCTTTTGAGGATGTTTTTTATGAGCCAGATCATTGTGCTAGTATGTTTGCTAATGCTGGTGAACCTGTGATTGCAATTGATCACAACTCGCATTTGCAGTGTGTTCAGAATTTGGTTTCGCATGCGGTTGTATGTCATTTCACGGGCCAGTTCCTTGATCTCCATAGGATGGGTTTTTGGTTTAAGCAGCATCTTCAAAGACTAAAGTTGCCTACTTTTGAATCCTTGAAAGTTCTTGACAAAAAGAATAAATTTTTTCATGATCATGTTTGATTCTTCTGTTCCTGTGGATAAGCTTGTAGAGCATGGAGTAGAGCCCTTATGGGGAAACTATCTGCTATATCAAGCTTACACACCTGGTTTTGCACCTAATAAGTCAAGTGCTCTCTGCATACCTTGTTGGTTTGCTTTGGAAGACTTTCCAATTGAAATGCAAGCCCCTGAGTTCATAGTGGCTATTGCTAACGGTCTGGGGTTGCATCTTGCCCATCTATTGTCAATGGTCCTCGCATTTGTGTATTTCTGCCTATTTCTGCTTCATTACCAAAGTCTATTATGGTTAGGCGTGGCCCTCTTCTTTAGATATCATCTATCTTTGCTCAATGGTCCTGAATTAGGTAAGATGTTCCCTGATATTGATACTTTTGCTGCTTACCGCCATGCTTCTCCCTTGAAGCCTGTTCTTTCCTCTATTGCCGCACCTGCCACTTTCACCTCTACTGTGACCACACATCCTACTGTTGCTCATGTGCCTTCATGTCTTCCTGTTGTGTCCTCCACGCCTACTCAATCAATCCCTTCACCTCCTGTCCAACATCAGCCATTTGATGACGAGGTACGTCGTAGATTGCAAGTCATTCAAGAGACACAAGAAAGGCGGGAAATGATGAATGAGGGATGGCAGCGAGTCAGTTTAAAGAAGGCGGCACGAAATAAGCATGCACATGTCACACCGCGCTCTTCTGAAGGCACACATGGAAGGGTTGAGCGGAGCGGAGGCTCTCCCTTACCACCTGCGGGTCAGCATACGGAGGGAGCTGATCTAGAGTGTTCTTCTATTGGGAGGGATGAGCAGAGCGGAGGCTCTCCTTTGCCAGGTAATTTACATAATGGAAGGGTGGAACAGAGAGGAGGCTCCCCCTTACCAATTTCCAAAACACAATGGGCAGATCTCCCACTTGATGATGCTGCTGAGATGGATGTAGAACATCATCATACATCTTGATGAACATACTATCTTGGAACGTGAGAGGTGTGGCTTCTTCCCCATGTAAAAGGAGCAGTTTATCTAATTATTTGTCTAAGTTTTCGATGGATTTTTGCTGCCTTCAGGAGCACAAGTGTTGTAAAGGTGGGGTGCAGAAGCTGGCTGCAATTGTGGGTCCTCATTACAATGTCTTGGTTGCTGCTTCTAACTCAGCTAAGGCTAGAGTCCTCACTGTCTGGAAACCTTCCCTTAAACTTTTACTCAGGTAGACAGATTTGGACAGTGGACAATAGTCAAATGGATGGATAAGGGGCAAGAGTGGGGAATTGTGAATGTGTATGCACCTAATCAGCCACGTCAGCGAGGCTCTCTGTGGGCCACTTTACGGACTAAGATTATGCGGCTTGGTCATAATGTAGCATGGCTACTAGTTGGTGATTTTAATATGGTTGAGTTTGAAGCGGATAGGTGTGGTGGGGTACACAGGTTGTTCAGGAATTTGAACGTGAGCAGTGGAGGCAGCTTGTGCTGGACTGCAGAATGGTAGAAGTTGACGGAGACCAGTCTTTTACATGGTGTAATGGCTGGACTGGACCAGGTAGAGCTTACGCTCGGCATGATCGTGGGTATTATAATGTAATAGCTGCTGGCTTACTGGGTAACTTGCAAAGGACAAATATGTTGGATAGTTCCATATCTGATCACAATCCACAATGGCTTTCGATTACAGCGCCAGTGCATAGACGAGCTACAAGAACCTATTTCAAGCTTAACACTCGATATTTGTCAGACCCAGAGTTTACTGATGGCTGCATGCATGCCTGGTCCTCTACATTTTCTCGTCTTCGAGGTATGTCTAGAGTTGTTGACGCTTTGGCAGCAGTTAAATCCTTTGCTAAGCAGTGGGAACGTAGGAAGGCGCAGGAAACTAGAGGCCAGTTACTAGCTTTGTATATGGAGCTTCAAATGTGTCGTTCACAAGCCCCTTCATCAGGTATTTGAGAGAAAGAGTTATTGGCAGAAATAAGAAACATTGAGTTTATACAGGCAACTCAAGCTCGCGTTAAGGCCGGTTTGGATTGGTTTAAATTGGGAGATATAGGTGCTCTCACTTCTTCTTTAGGGCGGCAAAGAGAAGACGCGTGTCAAGCTCCATATCTTCGCTACTTCTACCTGATGGCTCTGAAATTTCTAATGCTGCACAGTTAAAGCAGTTTCTTTTTGATCATTTTCTGCTTTTTTTGCTGATTTAGTCTCTGCCCTTCCAAGAGGACATGCAAGAGGCAGTTTTATCTAAGATCCATCCTATTATTTCCCCATAGTAGCGTCTTCAGTTGGAATCAACTATTACTGTCGATGATTTGTATTCTGTTGTAGACTCTTTAAATAATAAGTGCCCAGACTTGGATGGTTTTCCTGTAGAGTTTTTCCAAGCTTATTGGAATTGGCTGGTGATGACGTCTTCAATGCTTTCTCTGAGTTTCGCCAGTTCAGGAGCTTGGATAAGATCATCAACACTAGTTTCATTTCCCTTATTCCTAAGTGCAAAGAGCCTAAAACTATCTCGGATTGGCACCCTATAACTTTGTTATCTACGGTGTACAAGATCTTTGCTAAGGCTTTGGCAGAGAAAGTGAGGGATATCTTTGCAGAGTCTATCTCCTTCACGCAATCAGGTTTTTTACCTAAGCGCTGTATTCTTGATAATGTGTCCGCCGCTTATGAGGGGATGTATTGGGCACATCTTAAGGGTCAGCACATTGTATATCTCAAATTGAATTTTGCTAAAGCCTATGACAGTATAGATTGGAATTTCCTACAAAAATGCCTTTTGACATTGGGATTTGGAGAGTTGTTTACTAGAGATGTTATGAAGCTCCATCTTTCTGCTCGGGGTAAAAGCATGTTAGGGTGTACCACTTTTGGAACCTGCAAAAGTACATACACTAGGTACTTCTGAACTGGGTACTTTCTCATTTTTCTTTTCATTAAAACTAATACAAAAATCCAAAATAAAAGTCAAGGACATGGTAATATTCAAAGTTAAGGTAAAGATAATGCTATCGGAGACCAATATATATAAAAAAAGTTCTAAAACATACCTTATATTGAGATATTATATAGGTACCCAGTACCCATTCCTGGCTACCTTTTTAGGTACCTTTTTAGTCACTAAATAATACTTTTTAAGGGACACCCTAACATGCTTTTACCCCTCGGTCTACTGTGCTTTTTCAGGGAGAACCATCGACTGTGTTTCCTATTGGTAGAGGAGTTCGACAAGGATGTCCCCTTGCCCCGTTATTGTTCACTATTGTGGCAGAGGTATTGTCCCAGCTATTCTCTTCGGCTACTCAAGATGGCGTAATTCAAAGATTGACTATGGAGAATGGTTCTCAAGAAGCATGTAATCAGTATGACGATGATACATTTCTCTTTCTAGTGGATGAGGATGATAATCTTCAGAATGCTGAGCTTTTGCTGGACTCTTTCTCCCTGGCATCAGAGGTTCTTGTTGGGTGGCTAAAATGCTCTGCTTTATGGACTTTGGATGTGGATGTTCCTCCCCGTGTTAACGAGTATCCGTGGAAAGTGCTTCCTCAAGGGAAGGCCACTAAACTCTTGGGCATTCCTGTAGGTATACATATCTCTACTTCAGATGCATGGGATGTTATAGTGGAAGGTATGCGTAAGCATCTTTTTTGGTGGAATACAGCTAAGCTTTCTCTGGCAGGGCGGATAGTAGTTGCTAAGCAGGTTCTCGGCAACACTCATGTGTATATGGCATCTGCTGTACTTGCCTCACAAACAAAGTTTCAAGAGGTTGTCGCAATTGTCCGTAACTTCATTTGGACAGGTACTGAGACATGTGTAGTTGTGAAGGTCGCTTGGTCCACATATACCAAACCAAAATTTACTGGAGGTCTAGGTATGATTGACTTTCATTTACAGAGTAAAATTATGATATCTAAGTTAATTTGTCGCTACTTGGTGGGTATGGTACATTCGCCTGGAATGAGATTGGTTGCGCAAGCACTTGGGCAGTGTATTCCTTTTGGGAAACTGGCACTTAGGGTAGTTCTTCCTTGGTGTCTCTTTTATCAGCTTCGTCCATATCCGAATGCTTCTCCCTTCTTGAAGGGACTGCTTGATTCTTGGGAGACATTTCGTGTGCTATTTAAGATTAATCCAGGTGTGTGTCCACAGGTGGGTTCTCTGTGTTGGTGGATTCCTCTGGATAATCACATGCCTCTGTGTGCTACTGTACATCCATTGACTCAGCGGCGTTGGAGGCGTGCTGGTATTCTCACAGTTGGTGCTTGGTATGAGGCAGGACACTTGTTGACTTGGGATGCTTTTCAGACTAAGTTTATACTATCTCGATGGGACAGAGCTCTGTGGCAAAAGCTGGCTGACATTCTGCCAGACGCTCCTTCACAATCAGTTGATGTGCCTATTTGGACTGGCCCCCAAATTGTTAATGCACAATGACTTGTGCATTCGTTATATCAAAAGCTGGTTCATGTTGACATTGTTCCCCCTGGGCTGGTTGGCTGCTCCGCATTCCTCCTCCTCAGTGGAAGCGTATGTAGTCCTGGGTCTGGAATAAATTGCTGCATCCCAAAGTTTCTATCTTATGGTGGCAACTCCTTCACAGATGCCTGCGGGTTAATGTGCTGGTTCATAAGTTTTATCCCCGCATTTCAGAACTCTGCCCATGTGGAAGCGGCAAGTTGAGAGTATCGCGCACTGCTTCTTTCTATGTGACCAAGTTCAACCAGTTTGGTCATGGTTACTATCTCTCTTCCATGTGGTCTTGACTAGCCAGCAGGTGCTTCTCGTCATTTATCCTTCCACTTGGAACAACTTGCAGCAACAAGCTTTCCACTTAGCTTCAGGCTGGTTGTTGTGGTCTACTTGGAAAAGAAGGCGAATGTGTATCTTCAAAGGCTTATCAATTAGTGTCGACCAACTTCTTCACGAGGCGCAAAATAGATTGGTAAAGGCATACCTATATTCTCAGCTTGCTCCTGAGAAAAAACGTTTGATTTTTGAGGAATATTTGGGTATCTTATCTTATGCATAGACAGGTGGCTGCACTCAGCGGATTATCTTTGTCTGCTGAGATTTTATCCTGTCTCTGCATCTATGTGTGTTCTTCTTCTGGAATATTGAATAAGAGTTTGTCGTCCTTCAAAAAAAAAAGGGGACAAAGGTCAAGAATAGCCTTCCCTGCGGATTGGCAGCCAAATCCTGTCTGTTGCATCCTAAGACAAGCTAAAATCCAAATAATATTCATACAATCATGCAAAATAAAAAACAAATATTTGTTAGGGACGAGTTCATTTGTGATTTTCAAAGTCCCAAGAACAAGGAAGGCTGGATAACGTCTGCAAATGCCTTTTTCAAACTTTTTTGTAAAAGTTTTGTGGCACCATTGTAAGAAGAAAAAATATCCAAGTCATTTAAAGATAATGGACAAAACGTGGACGAAGCCCTTTCGTTTTTTAAAAGGCCATCACAACATTTCTTTATAAGCAAGTAAAATGTGCAATCTAAAATAGGCACAACCTTCTATTTTTTGAAAGGCCAACAAAAGTTTGAATAAAACAAGAGAGTTTTGTTGCAAACTATTGTTAGAACAAAAAAATCCAAGTCACACAGTCTACGCTCCTCCTACATTTTTGGATGTTGCCATCTCTCTCTTTCTATCCAGAGCTTGTGGTTCCTTGTTCTAAATTTGCACAATATTATTCTGGCCATCTTGAATTGGCTAATGTCTGTGTATATTGCTTGCCCAAAACTTCCTTCTAGGTTCATGGTTTGTAGGATCCGGCCATAGTTGCTAGTGTGGTCGTTCCTTTTTCGATGTCCTAATCGATGCTCTAAAAGTTCGAAGATCTTGTTTTTGCTTGCAAGCCTGTAAAAACTCGAGCTCAATAACCTTAGCAAATTTTAAGGTTGAGTTTATTCTTTATTTCAACCACTAGTTGGACAATATTTTGTGATAATGGATCTCTAAAAGAAGTTAAAAGGAATAGTGGTCTAAAGCTTTTGCTAGATCTAGGTAGTAGAACAGGGGCAAAGAACAAGTATTCCCACCTTGAACTATTAGTTTGAAAACCTTAAAACTTTGTATAGATTATCATGGGATTGAACCTATGCTAGATATAATGAGTTGATTAGTCATTGGAATGACTCAAGTGTAGATAATGGCACAAGTTAGCAAACAAGAGAAGTCATAGCAATTTGGCTGGATTGCTAGTCTAACGTTGTTCATTGAGTTTTGCAGGACATTGAAACAATTTTGCAGCAATCCAATTTAAAAATCCTTCCTACCTTTTAAAGATGCATGGAGCAACCTAAAGATTTAGGAGCATGTTAATCATGAAGATATATAGAAAAAGAGATGAGAATGGTCACAAGTAAATTTTTGGACAAATTACCAAAATACCATTAAAGTTTGCCAAAATTACCAAAATGCCACTAAACCCAGTGGTATTTTGGGAAAATTGGAAGTAACGTCTTCTTAATGATCTGAATGCAAATGTGCCCTTCAGGTGAATTGTAGATTAACCTGAGATTCTGTCGAACGGGCATAAGATTGTTTTGATTGGAAATGAAAATTTTAAGTTATAAGCTCTTGAGTTCTTCAGAATTTTACAATTCATCTGAAGGGCATATTTGCATTCAGATCATTGGGAAAACGTTATTGCCAATTTTCCCAAAATACCACTGGGTTTAGTGGCATTTTGATAATTTTGGCAAACTTTAATGGTATTTTGGTAATTTTCCCTAATTTTTTTGAGAGAAAGTGTCCCCCCAAGTATCTTTTGGGCTAGGGAACGCCAGAGATAAGGCAAGAGAAACCTGAAATTGGTTACAAATTTTACGGTTTGGTAAAACATGCTATGCTCGAGGTGTTTTTGAGTGTTTGGAGTGTTGGAGCATCTTGATTATTTGCTAGAATGAAAATGATATCCGTTTATATCTGATGTATATCCTCATCAACTAGGAATTCTATGTCTGCAATGTGATAGTAGACCCCGTATTAGAAACCTCAGACTATACTTGAGGTCAGTTCTAATTGTTCTTGAACTATATGGAAATTCTCAAACTGTAATTGAGGTCAATTCTAAGTGTAATTGAGTTGTTTAGAAAGCTCACTGTAAGTGAGGTCAATTCTAAGTGTAATTGAATTGTATAGAAAGCCTCATATTGTAATTGAGGTCATCTGTAATGTAAATGAGATGAAAGGCACATCTTTCTTTATATAGAAATGATCGAGGGCGATTAACGAAGGGAGCAATGGTTATAGTACAAGCTCAATAGGAGTGGCCAGGATGGTATTCAGAAGGAAACTTGGAAGGCCCTTAAGACTAAAGCAAAGTAAAAGGCAAAGGTTGAATATCAAATAAGGCATAGTGATTATTATGGAAAAAGGGAGATCAATATAAACAGAGGGGATTCTAATGTTCAAGGACATCCTTTGGCCGTTGGCATTGATGGGAGGTGATATGGTACAAGCTCAGGGGTGCGGTCGCAAGGCATTTTGGTCAAGTGAAGTGATGATAATATCATAATTAGGCTTATGATAATAATATACCATGATTAAAACCCATTTTTCAATGATATTAAAAGATAGGACCTTTTAGCTAAATTTAGACTTTTACCTTTCAGAAGAATGAAAAGTTATAAGTAGATGAGAAGATCTCGAATTTACACAATTTTTACTTCCCTGGAACAATCTCGGAGTCCAGTTTTCTTAGCTTCATTTGTCCTTAGATTCCTTACCATTTGCGGAGATATGGCTAAAAGTGCGACAATGGATCAAAGGCGACAACATAACTATCTTTATATACTTTGTCAATTTAAAGGGTTTGCCTCTATAGTTCATCTCTAATGGATGGAGTTATCCTTTAGATTTATTAAGTAGCTTTTGGATGCTCCTGAAGTGGTGTTATTAATCTAAGCTAATGTTGACCAATTCCCTTGACTTGTATAGAGTTAGGAATCATGTTGGGGGTGGTGAGTTCTAGCCACGGCGGCTAATTTTAATAATAATTGTTCTTGCGTTGACTGCTTAGAGTGGCAAAGTAACTGATTACCCTTGTTTTGCCCTGCCAAGCTTTCCCGTTGCGAATAAAGCATGGTTGGGTGGACGAGTTTATGCCAAGAGATTCCACTCAAGTGATTATATTTGTTTTTATGTAATTGAGTTTATCCGTAGGACCTGTATTTGTATAAGTAATTGCCAAAACGTATGGTAAAGATCTCAGAATGAAGAGCATAATATGTAGATGCAAGTGAAAATGTCAAAAGTGGCATCACAAACAACTAGAATAGGAATGCAAAATTTTTGGTCGACATCCCGGGCTAAGATATTTTCAATAATCTATCATGTGTGTGCTTGCAAACAAAAAAGGAAGGAAATCATGTGATGGTGGAGAAAATCACGACACCCTCGCCCTAAAATGCCTTCTATTAAAATATTATGTTGGGTATTTGCTTATGCACTGCCACCGGCTATTCTATTTTTGGGTTGCCCCAAGGGCATACCCTATAGGGATGGAGGTTGCGGATTTGGCATATGCTACAAACTTTGCGGCTTGGATGGTGGATACATGGTATGTTTGCGATTTGAACGATGGAGATTGGCCGAGCTAAGACACTTAGTTAAAAAATGAGGATTTTTCTATTTCCAGGTTTTTTTCTATTATGTGCTTGGAACTGGAAGTGTTGACAAGCTAGTATATGTGATGACCATATGCATACAATGTATATGGCCATCATACGAGTACAATGTATATATGGTTGTCATCCGCTCTTGTCCTTATTCTTTTCAATTACATAATTTGTTTCCAGTCTATTTGTATAAAATGTTTCGATTATTACTTTTAGCAATGCTTCTTGAACCCTCATGAGGGCAACCCATCATGCGACAACAACCTTGTTACAATGGGTTGCCTTCATGTGGGCAATCCATCGAGGGTTCAAGAATCATTGCTAAAAGTAACCATCATCACCTCAAGAACCCCAGCCCAAAGTTAAAAAAAAAATGGAAACAGAAAAATCCTCCGTTTTCTACTAAGTGTCTTAGATCTAGGTCAATGTCCACTGTTCAAATCGCAAACATGACACATATCCACACACTCTTAGCTCTAGATCAATCTCCACCATTCAAATAACAAACATGTCACATATCCCCCCAAGTAATTCCCATAGTTTCTAGCATATATGCTAAATTCTCAACCTCTGTCCCTAGTGTATGCCATTGGGGCAACCCCAAAATACATAAGCAAATACGAAGGAAGTTTAATAGAAGAGAAATATCCAACAACCTGATTCCAGAAAATTACATTACGAGTATACCGCATTTTAATTTGAAAAGGGATTGTGCGTCGTGGCGATGGCACAGGACGTGGGATGGGTAGGGAAGAAGCCGCTTCGGAGGTTGGGAGGCATGGCAGATGCCCTCGCCATTGCTACTGAGCTGGGCTATTCTGTGCCCCAGGTTTTGACACTGTATGCCCAGCTACTAATAGCCTTTTCTTGTGTTTGCTTAATTTATATTTACATCTCCATCTGAGGCTTTAGGAGGATGCAGTGGTGCAAAATGCTACTCCAGCCACTGCCAAGAGCGATGCCCTTGTCAGCGTCTTGCGGGAATTAACCACAGTTCAGCGTAACTTGGCAAATCTTCAAGTGGAGCTGCAGGGACGTCAGGTTAGTTTGCAAACCGTTGTCTTGCATGTTGTAAATACTGTTTTGTCATTCTTGTTAGGAAGATCGTACATTCTCATCAC
This sequence comes from Isoetes taiwanensis, assembly GCA_021234155.1. Taxonomy (NCBI): domain Eukaryota; kingdom Viridiplantae; phylum Streptophyta; class Lycopodiopsida; order Isoetales; family Isoetaceae; genus Isoetes; species Isoetes taiwanensis. The sequence continues at coordinate 26,633,089 of JAJEKV010000005.1, forward strand.
ATAAATGGGTCTTGCTATGGCTAGGATGACGAAAGCGTTTCTCATCTCACCCACGTAAGTGAAATTGAGAAGAAATGTCGTGCCCTTGCAAAAACAACCTCCATCCTAAGGGACGTCATACAGAATAAGGTTTGGTCTCTCTTTGTGCTAATAAATTTCAAGGGTCAAGGATAGTAGTGCCCCTAACGTTAGCATTATCTCCTTTTGCAGGATAGAATAATTGCACGCCTGCAGCAGCCATATTCGCTTGATTGCATTCCAGTTGAAACAGAGTATCAGGTATGAGCTTGCTTATGTTTGTATCATCTGCTCAGATATTTATAAACATCCGTGTCGAGGTTGAAGATTGTGTGTGAGGCTTTCATAAATGGAAATTTGAATATTGTGAGACCTCATCATAAAGTTGAATGTTTAGGCTATTAGCTTTCCATATAAACCACAGAATAGGTTTTTGATATTCAGCGGAGTTTTGTTTCATTGCTTATAAAGCATCTTAATATTTTCTGAAAGGAATTGGTCTTAATTTATTATAATTTTAAGGTATTAGCCAAGACTGTTTGCTGAGACATATGTATCTGTTTTTGTAATACAAGAGTTCTTTCAGACAAGCTAAGAACTACTGATGTTGTATCTCGTTGATGAACTAATGGTATTGCCAAAAGAATTTGGCATGCAATACTGTTCATAGATAGATATTTGCTGGCTCTTTAATTAGATAAGGGATCTATAGTAGTGTGATTAAGAGCCAAAATAATGGACTCATAGGGGAATTCGTAAGAAACATTAGATTTCTCATCTGTCCAATTATGGAGTATAGCTGTCTCTGTATTACACATTGTCCAGATTTATGAGTTGCAGATACATTGGTTGCATTCTGGAAAAACAGAATACCATTATTTGATATCCCTTGACTTCCATCTGACAATCATTTCACATTATTTATATAATAATGTTATAGAAGTCAAGGGATTATCAAGCTCCAAATATATGTGCTTAAAAAGAGATTCAAGCAAACATTTTTTTCCTAAGCTAACAAGATTAATACTAAATCCAGTTAGATTCATTTTAAACAACCTTTCATTACTGTTGCTAACCCTACGGCGTCTTTTATCACACAGAAACAGTTTGCTGAGCTACTATTGAAGGCAGCAGGAGATTATGGTGCATTGACTGCATCAATAAGTGACTTACAGTGGACCCAAAATTACAAGGAACCACCTTCTGCCTGGGGGGTAAGATTTCAAGTTTTAAATTTCTCTTTTTCAATTGCATTTAATTTAATGATCAATTTTCTATCTTAGGATTTGTTGCGACCAATTCCTGTTGCTCTGGCATCATGCACAAGGTATTATGAGGCTCTTTCAGCAATGAGAGAAGCTGTAAGATCCCTCTATAAGCTTAGAGTTCGATGTGCTGGCATTGGCACACCATTGAAGGATATTTCGTGTGCATCTGACAAGGCAGAATCTGAGTGCATGACTCCCCAGTCCTGGAACCAAGAAAATTATTTGTTGGATGAACCGAATTCTGATGATTTATTGATGCGAGCTCGTGGGAGGTATAAGCAACTGGATATTGCAGTTGAAGATCAAGAATGGGGAACAATATCTGAAGCTTCACAACCAGATTCATCTACAGAGGACCTTAAGCAGAGAAGGATGTCATGGCCTCCATCCCCGAGCTCCCTTGGAACAGCATCATGACTCAATGCGAATTTAGTCCCAGCTTAGTATTGCTAAGCAATGATAATAACACTTAGGTTCATTGCATTCTATGAAGTTCACAACCTTGTGAAGTCTTCTCGTTGTGCAGTTGTTTATATTGCAGAAGTGCAAGCAGGAATTGATTCTAAGTCAAGCAAGATGAATCAGGACAATCATAACATCCCTTGACATTTGATGTTGTAGCATGCAATTTACACATTCTGATAGCAATTTTTATACGCTAATTCCATAGGCTGCAGCCAAGATACATGGATGGGATGTTACATGTAGTGAACAATTGAGTACTCTATTATTTGTTTTCGCTGGGGTGATGTTTACACCATGGGTTTAATTCAAGGGAAATTTTAAATCAATAAATTGGATATGTTGATTTAAAACATAATTTTATAGTTGGTTCACACGTGCAGTTAACATAATGGATTCAGTTAAATTCAGGTTCACACCCAATCTCTTAAATTAACTCTAACACAACAGATTCTGTTACAGTTATGTTCACGCTCAATTGGTTATGTTAACTTTTAATATAACAAATTCTGCGCAATTCGTAATAAGGGATTCAGTTAAATTTGTGTTCCAAGGTTACAATAACCTTCACTTTGAACAAAACATTTTTTGTTAATTTTGTGTTCACACTTTAGGCATTATCCGAAGGTCACATTTAGATTTTGGTGGACACCATAACATCCCTTGAACAAATTTCAGAAACAAAAAAAATTATTAACTCAGCTTAATTACAAGAACCAACCAGTATATTTTCATTTAGATACCAATTAGAGCAACAACCAGTAAAAATAATTTATTTTATCACAAAAAGTACATTGAAATTAAATTCCTTGAATGTAGATAGTTTCGAAAATAAAATTCTTGACAAGTGCAGTCAAGCATGTATAATGCTCTTTGAATAGTAATAGTATTATGGTATCATGCAATGGCACAAACAAATGTTATCTTGCCTACTGCTACACTAACATAGGCAAATAAGAAGAAGAGTCATAGCAGTTTTTGGCAAGTACTCAGTTAAATCAAGGACCATTAACATGTTGGTTGTTTAAAGCATGAATTCATTAATTAGAGAAAATATGTTTTCTCGTTCGAGCACGAAATAGGTCGCGGACAGTGCGTAGACAGGGATTTAAGGTCCTTGTGCACCTAAATGAACTACTACAGAACGCAATATCGGCCGGAACTTTAATTTAGCGCGAGATCGAGCATTATTTCTATGATTAGCATGCTAAGTGACAGCATTAGACCAGGCATGTCATTATCACTAGTGGTCCGAAAGATCGCGGTGGCGATCTTTAAATGCTCGGGCATAGCCTAAAAATCTATGAACCTGCTCTGGGCAGCTGTAACATTTGACAAAAAACCTACCGCTAATAGCTCAAGGAAATCGCTGCCGCGATTTCTTTTATTGCTATTGCACTCGCAGATTCATAAATTAATATTCTCTCAAAAGGACACCCGACATAAAATTACAAGAACTTGAACGATTATATTTCATAAAAAAGTCTTGAAACAAAGCTTCACATTTATGAACGACAGAAAAAAATTACATTTATCATTTGAAAACACAGGTGACGGTCTAAGTATTGTACTGAGTCTCTTGTACTGAGTCTGGGGCAATTCCCAATTCATTCTCCATTCTGGCCACATGTTCAGCGCCTCTTGCAATAGTCTGGGAGAAGTCCATTTCGGTATAGCCTGTTGTATCTGGTATATCAACGTTCATTGCAACAACCAACTGTTGCACGTGGCCTGCCTCATAAGATTCATCAAACTGGGGTGTTTCCTGCATGTCGTCCAATTTCATGGCATCTTCCTGTGAATCTGCTGTTTTAAATCTTTTGTGGAGCTGTCCCGTTTCTAGCTCCACGTTTTCAGATTCAGAGGGACCCATATATTCAAACCGTTTGCCAGACAACAAGGGCATGACATTATCCAGACTCTGGTTTAGTGCCTCGAGCTTTTGGAATTGAGGATCCAGTGCATCAAGAGTTTTCGCGGTGCCCTCTATCAGATCTCTGGTCTCTTGAAGCCTCTGCTCAAAACCTTTCTCGTCTAGCTTATCCAATATGTCATCCACTTTGCTAATATCCGTATGCTGAGTGATATTCAAATCCGGCTTCTCTGCGTCAGACAATACATCTGGTTTGTTTTCCTCAACTTTTTCTTCCACGCTAGGGGTAAGCATTTTCTCTAGGGTCTCAAAGAAAGCATTCAAAAACCGACGCACCTTGTCGTCGAATTCCGTTTGCCTTGCATCATTGCTACTCTTGAGGCTGTCCCCGCGGAAAAGAAATCAAGCACGCACCCATCTACTGGCACTAGTTCTCTCACCATCTGGTAGACATAAGAGGTTTTTACCTGTGATTTAAGCACAAAGTCTCCTTCAATACCTGCCCAAGTATACTTTGGTTTGCCAGTGAAGTATTGTAAATACTTCTGCTTGGTTTTGGCGTCCACTTCCTCATTGCCTGTTATTTCATACTTGGGAAGCGGGGTGCTCTTCGGGCAGCTTGTGGCCTGTGTTAGTCGGAGTTCCAACTTTGGAACAATTGGTATTACCCGAGCCCCACTTCTGTTGACAAACATATGTGTGACATAATATTGAAACTCTTTCACATTTTTTTCGTTGATCCATCCTTGTTCTTCATAAGCTCCAATTGACACATGAGACCCACCTTGGATTTGTTTCTGGCTGTACAGGCAGTTCGGAAGTTGCGCCGACCTCATAAAAATTACAAGATGATATACCTTGGCCGTTGTGATGCCTGCAATCCTGTTAAATAAATCTTGATATTTTTTAACTTCCCAAATCGTACTAAAGGCGCGCATGTCAATAAAGACCATCGTTGCATTTTCTTGCGCAGGTGCTGTGACGGGAATGCCTGCCGTAGTTACATGATGCACTGAGTTTCTTTTGGTCTTCAGTAGCAGCGCTTCCTCTGGCACGATTATAGATCTGATTGCCTCCAAAAAGGCACTACGAAGATTACCCTGGACGTTTTCTTTATTGTAATTTGCCTTTATGTATTCAAAATCCGTATCTGAGATGCTCAAAAGCCTATCCTCGGTCAAATCTGGAAAATGAGACACCAACTTTTCGAAAGTGGCATATTCTTTGTCCAGCACACTGTTTGCATAGGATAGCACTTCACGGCACATGAGAGACCGCGTCCTAATATCTAGGGCTCGTTGTCCGACAGCGAATCTGCCCGCATAACCTTGCTGAATCTTCAAGAAGGTTTTGCCTTCCAAAATTTCGTCCATCAATAAAGAAACTTCATCGTTATTCATCCCACGGAGATACCTAAGAAAGGTCTTATTAAAGAATTCTTTGCTGGGCTTATCTGGTAATTCTTCATGGTCGCCCTTCAGCTTACGTCCGGCCCAATGAGCAACAACTTCTGTTAGCTTCGACCAAGTCGATTCCCGCATAAAAATAAATTGCTTCTCATCTTTTAATTCTTTGACCTTCAAAGTAGTGGTCGCAACATCAACAAAATCCTGAAAAAGCGGTGGTTAGGATCGCGGCCGCGATCTTTTCAAGCTATAAGAGCGAAATAAAGCAAAGTGTAGCAAGAAAATACCTTCCACGCCGAAGTTACCGCTGTTCCAGTTGGGCCTTGTGGTGGGCAGCCAAAAGCTTTGTGTTGATTTCTCAGCTGTTGGAGTTTTTCGACAAGAGGCTCCCTGTAAACAGTATCAGCTATTATTTCATTACACTGTATAGAGAGCTGGATATATTCTTTATCCGTGAGATTTCCATTCAGGATCCTGGACCTCCTCCTCGCATAGGCTTTAGCAAACTCTAGACGTTGAGCGATCTCTCCTACCATTGAAAGGCGAACCTGAGCAGCAAAGATGCTGTGGTTTCCAGATATAATATAAAATTTTTTTCCAACCAGATGCTCTGGCTTTGACCAAGTTACTCGTTTCCTGCATGGAGCATTAAGTGTCACCTTCGACCAAACTTAACAGAAAGCAAAGAATGAAACTACTTACCGTGTAATAGGATCGAAAGGCACCAAGTCTGCAGGTGTCAGAACTTCAGTTGGACATGTTTTGAAGCTCTTGACCAACGTATGCACATGGTCATTGGAGCGGAGTCTGTGCGTCATGTTAGCCGGGGCAGATTCACAATAAAAAATGCTGACCGTCATAAACCAGTTTACACCCATAGGATAAAACTTTTTAAATTGCTCCAGTTTCAGTGTTGTCTGCTCAGCAAGTTTCTTTTCTTCTTCTGGATTAAATTTTAAAGCATCGGGATCCTAGTGGCTGTCGGCCACGTAAGAGCAGATGATGCTGCATCGTGTCGGTCAGATGACGATGGAGTTGTGGATGTGGATGCAGTCTCTAGACTGCCCAATGGCAATTTTATTTTAAATGGTCTGATTTTCTGGGACGGAGGATCAACAGGTGCTGGCATAATCATCTTGGGCGCCGTGGGATCGACAACGGCAGAAGCAGTGGGGTTAACAGGTATAATGGGGTCTTGAGCTCAATAGGGGACTTAGGAGCAGATGATTCACCTATTGCAGCTAATGGGATGACGCTCCTTTTCTTTGCTGTCGCTCGCAACCAGTTGGTATCCATCCTCTGTGGCATCTTGTTGTCTCTTGTGGCCTTGATAGTACAGGACGGAGGTTTTTTGTCGGAGGCTAAGCCATTTCTGCATTTACTGAAGCCTACCAGTATATCCTTGTTTCCTTTAATACCTGACAGCGCTAATGAATCGTAGGAAGGGAGGGTCCAGCCAAAGCCCTTTGCGCTAGTTGGTGCCCCTTTGCCACTGGCAGGTTTGTTCGTCTTGCTTGCAAGCATCATATTCGGGTCATAGCTTTGCCAGCGTAAAATGTACTCAACAAATGCCAACTGTTGTGTGTCTTCCACGCTGCAGATAAGGGCGTCCTGGACGTTGTTCTTCGTCCCCTCCCACATGGCTACGACGATACCCATTTGTTCAGACGATTCCATATCCTTGCCATTTCTTATAAATAGGCATAAATCCTTTCTTCGATCACCTTTTGTCTGCGGTATAGCCTGCGCAATTTCTATGCACCACCTACGGGTAGGGCCTGGAGTTACTATGCGAATGGGCTCGACGTTGGGGCCACGGTACAACTCCAGAGCTGCAGAGAAAAAACGTATCAACGAAAATATTCGGAGGCAAAGACAACCTAAGAGATAAACAAAATCGCGACCGCGATTTCTCCAAGCACTTGGAGATAGGTAGTTGATACTATTGACAAAAAATTCAAATCAAGAACATTATTGACGAAGTTCTTCTAGAAGGAAGCGCGGCCGCGATTGGTTCAAGAACCATAAACCATAAAATATTAACATGACACCAACCTAACCATTTAGAACTAAACAAAAGCGCGGCGGCGTTTCTGACAAGCACGCACAGTTCCTATCTACACCCTGAAATTCCTAAAAGGAGATCGCGGCCACGATCCTTCGAACAAGGCCTTTGCTATATTTGTTGGAGGCCAAGCTCAGAAGGATCGCGGTCGCGATCGTGTCGAGCGTGGCCGACCCTTAAACTATGTAATGAAGTGCTCGACTCCAGCACTGCTAAAAGAAAGCGCGAAAATTACCTTGTTGGAGGGCTTGCTGGCGAGCCATGAAGGCGCTGATTCTTGGACGCAGGCGCGGCTTCCGGTCGAGGCGCTGAAAATTTTCGCGAGAATTCTAGAAAGTGTTTATATATAGAGATTGAATTTATGACGGGTGCGGGTATTAATGATGGGCGCATTAATGACTGCCGGGTATTAATTACGGGCGCATTAATGACTGACGGGTATTTATGACTGACGGGCGCATTAATGACTGCCGGGTAATAATGACTGACGGGCGCATTAATGACTGACGGCCGTGAACATTGTGGGTAAATAGTGAATGGACTTGACAACGACGGGCGTTAATATTTCCTGGCATTATTTCCGGGCATTAATGACTGAGATCCGCATAAATGACGACGTACAGATGTCTGACGGGCGACAAAAGGGCGTAAGGATCGGATGAAATTGACGTGTGACCAACAGTCAACGTCAAGATAATGCCATGTCGTAACCATAATTACTCATGCAGGGAGGACGATAACTGCATTTCCGAATTCAAATTCAAACATTTTCGAATTCAAATTCATACATTTTGAATTTGCATTCAGAACACAGTGAGAAACTTATTCAGAGGCGCTTCATTCCAATTTTGTGGGCGCTCCGTTGCCGATTGTGGGCACTGTTTGTTGTTTTGTGGCCGCTGTGCCTGTGGGAGCAGGCGACCTCAGATTTGCGAAGTTTTTGCTCGATTCGAAAGGTTCGATTCAATTTCCTATATCTGCGTATTTCCTGTTCGATTCAATTTTCAGTTTGCCTGTTAAGATGCATGTGTAGATGCATGCTCAGATGCATGTTAAGATGCCCCTTGGTTTGCATCTATTTGGTATGCATATCTGTGGAGTTCTCTATTGAATCTGTGGAGTTCTCGATTGAATCTGAAGCACACATTGAGTAGTTTGCCCACCTGATGCAAAAATTGGCTATACACTTCTCCAATTGCCACATCATTTGTTAAGGGCGCATTCATTTGATTTATTTACGAAGGGGGACATTGGCATGATTCATTGATGTTTTATCCTGAAGCAGCATTTCAAAGGCTCACCATTGGTCACATAGTTTCATCTCTGTAAGATCGCGGTGGCGATCTTGTCAAGCCACTTCAGTTGTCCGATCATAATCACTTCAGATGCATGTTTAGATCCCTGTTGCGGTGCATGTTTAGATGCCTGTTTCTTTACGAAGGGGAATATTATCATGATTCATTGATGTTTTATCCTGAAACAGCAATTCAAAGGCTCACCATCGGTCAAAACGTTTCACCTCACCAAAATCGCAGCGGCGATCTTCTCGAGAAAATTTAAGGTAATATGTACTCTCATGTCAAATTCCAGACTTAAGATTTGGTCCACTGGATCGCGGCCGCGATTTATAACACTACTTTCTCATGTTATTGTTGCAGGATGGAGCTAAAGTGCATGTCATACAATGGCATTAAAGTTGCCGAGGGCAAAGTGCACAGCTTTACTACTCATCATAATTTGCCCCTGCCTGAGGGATTCAAGGTCGTGTCGCTAGAAAGTATTTTCAATGGAGAGCTGCCGTTGCCCTATCCTGAACCTGAGATTGATACACTTGAAGAGTCAAAGGGTCATTTATTCTTTGGCCCAGCAATGACATCTCAGACCCAAAAACTGCAGAAGATAATGCCGTCACACCACCGGCACAGGTTAAACGCATAAATTGGTTGTGCATTGAAGACAAAGATGCAGAGCCTGAGGCATGCCCTCGACATGAAGGTATTTCAAGAGAGGAACTCATGGAGAAGACTTGCTCGTTGTTGCACGAGTGTTGTGGTCAACTATATGCATCGGGCGTAATAATTTTCACAGATCCTAATCATGCAGTTGCCGACATGAAGTTGGGAGAAGAGTTCTTGGGTGTGACAATTATGAGGTTGTATCCAATGCCAGAAAGAACGTCTATGAGATGCCAGGCTTGTGCCGAGGCACCCCAACTGTATGACTTAGTGAGATGGCACAACGACTTTGTGACAAAGGATAATGTTCCCTGTCTCCAAGCTCATTAAGGCAAAGGAGAGAGGACTTCATGGAAGTGGAGCCATACGCCCGAAATTGAAGGGGAGTCTGTTAGAAGAAGACCATATAGAATGATCAATCGAACACGAAAGCCTGCCCTCCAAGCCAAGCAAAGAAGGAAAATCAACGCCAAGCGATTCGGGATTTCAAGTCGTCAATTTGCTGCATTCAAAGATGTTGTGCAAATTTTACAACGTGTGAGATCACGTGCATTAGAACGTTCTATTGGAATATGAAAGCAGCAGACAGAACCACCTTCACTTATAACATGCTAGACCTTTGCTCAGAGAATGGTCAGGTGCGGCCCGATGATAAACAACAAACAAGTATGCTTGAAAGGTATACAGCTTATGGTATACCACTGTCTACATTCTACAAATGGCGGAAATTGTTTATGGGGGGGCATAGGATAGCTGAACATGGTAACACTGGACTCAAGAAAACCAGATCCCATACCCTGGATGGGAATGCCATATTAACTATGTACATAGATGAGAATGCGAGGGTCATGCCCCATAGATCCAAAGTAACCACGAGAAGGTGCAAGGGAGAATGTGAAGCGACTACCCTCCGTCTTGACGAAAAAAGATATTCTTCATGAGGTTGACCAAAGCGAATGGAGATGACTCGGGAAGCACATATCTCCATCGTCGTTCTTGAATATATGGAAGGAGCACCACAAAGAGGTTGGAATAGCCAAAAGGATTGCCTTCTCTAAATGTAATAGGCAGTATTGTAATAAAAGAGAAATTAGCCAAGACAAGAGATCCAAGAGAGAGAAGAGAGTCTGCAGATGGACAGGGAAGGCTCACATGATCGCCGATGTCTTGCGTAAGCCTTTATTGGTCATGGAGAGCTCTTTCACACCGTTCTCGGAGCATGCACTCACAATCATACACGACAAAATGGACCAGAATAAGACAATGTTGCCTAGACTTGAGAAGTTAGTCAAGTCAGTGTGGAGGGGAGAGCGTTTGAAAGTAAGTTTGACTGGTGCACTCATGCATGGCCATGGCATAGGTGCCTTGTGGCATTTCTCACTTGACCTTTGGAAAGATGACTCTAATTTTCATATTGGGTCATTGAACCATACATTGAAAACTATGGAGGATGCCTCTTTGGACAACTGGGGCAATTTGAGGGAGTCATCCCTTCCGGAATGCGAATGGGGTGCTACAATATTAAACACTATTGCTTTGAAGACCAAAAAGGTCAACAACACAGGCATTGCTTTTGTGGCCCCACCGGCAAAGACCACGGTGCAAAGATAAAAAGCTCCCCAGGAGGCTCTACTTGCAATTAGACAATTGTGCTGGCCAGAATAAAAATAGATATCTTTTCTCCTACCTTTCCTATCTTGTTTCATTGGGTGTTTTTGAGCAAATACAGCTCGGGTTCATGATGGTGGGTCACACACACGATGATATTGATGCTCTATTCGGTAACTACTCGACTCTGCTACACAGATCAGATGCTCTGACTATTCCAGAGCTTATGCAACTTTTTCGGGAATGCAGCACCAAAGCACCAGCACCATACCTAGTGACCGAGGTTCCGGATTGGAAGTCTTTTGTGAAAGGGTATATCCCAGATAAAAAAGATCGATTGATTGGTCACTTGGAACCCCTGCTTTTCAAGTTCTGTATGAGAGATGGATGGCCTTTAATGTATTACAAGATGAGGCCAGGTCATTGAGAATGGTTGCCTCACAAAGGTATTAGAATGTGGAAAGCGGACGAGAATGATTTGCCCATGATGCCTCGGGGTAGCTTAAAAGACATTGGAGCATTAAGATCATCTATTGCAAAATATATGATGCACTGGGCCCATATTTCTAGGGGAGGTGAGAACTCGTGGTCTAATGCTTACATGAGTGAAGTTATTGACTACTGGTCAGATCTAATGCGTGTCCTAAGTGCGGTTCCCACAAGCATTGTAGAAATCAAGGACTTCTGGCCTATCACAAGGCAAGATGTGCTGGTTGAGCCAGAAAGCATGTTGGTTGATGAGTACGATGCACCCCCGCCTTATGTAGGACCTGCAAAGGATAAGCCTAGAAACCCGGTACAGGTTTTTGACCCATATCAGGATGTAAAGAAAGGTATGTTATTGCTTATTAGACCTGGAGATGCTTGTCCGACATGACTAGGCTATGCAGAAGAGGAGCCCATACAGGATCCCACTCTTCCACATTACGAGGAAGTGCTTGTGTCTTGGTGGGAGCCAGTGGTGAGGAAAGGAACCACCTATAGCCAGCAGTACAAAGATTGCTGGGAGAAGAAGTGGAGGCCAAATCCAAATGACCCACCGCGATACCAACATCTGAAAACTGTTGACTATGGTTGGTTGGTCAAGAACAAGCCATCACAAGTAATGATCCCTACAAGTGTAGGACTCCAGCTCCAAGAACTATTAGCTAAAGAAGATGCTGAAGATGAAGCGGACACTTGAGGCTATTTAAGGTAAGATATGCATTATTCATCCACTCAGCAACACAACTTTTCTTCTACATAACTATTATATCATATATCAATTAAACAAACTTGCATCTTATATAGGTGATGCGTCTTGCATTTTTCATCTTAACACAAGAGCTCTTACACTATAACATGTTGAACAGGTGATTCATTCATCTTCAGGATCTGTAGTAGTGATCCCTGATATCTCATAGCTCATGCGCTCAGGAAGCCAAATCAGATGGATCATAACACGAATTGACGCAGGGCAACGAATCTCAGCACCCAAAGCTTTTCTTCGCAGGTAGGGATCAAGAAGAAGATGCCTGTCTAGGCAACCAGCAAGATCAGAGTGGCTCATTGAGCACTTGATCGCCTCGATGTGGTGAACTGATGAAGGCGAAAAATCCATGGGAGATGAATGAACTTTAGCCCCGAAGTGAGAAGCTTTTATAGTGAAGTAGAATTATTGAGGTGAATTATTGGGGTAGACTTACCGCCATTATTGCGTGTGTATAAGATTGTTGTATACATACAAGTATAATACATCTTTCGTATGGATATGTGTATGCTTTTAAAACATAGTTCATAGGTGCTCATACCATTATTATATCATAAACAAATATAGTAGTCATCACTGATAACATTGAGTGTAATACATAGTTCATAGGTACTCATGTCATTATATTATCCTGAGCAGATACAGATTCACTCATCATCAACACCAAAGCTCGTGATGCTATTCAGCTCATAGATCTCCTGATCAGGAAGCCAGTAAATGTGGACCACAACACGAGTGAGCTTCTTGCAAGCACTAGCAGGACCATCAGCTTTAGATTGGAGCCATGGATCAAGATTAATACCATTTCTAGCGCATTCGTTCAGATCGTTGTAGCTCAAGTAGCACTTGAAAGATCGGATGTGCTCTGGACGAGGCATCGAGGAAGCCATGAAAGATGAATGAACTCTACCCCCGAGTTGAACTGTTTTTATAGTGGAGTAAAATTATTGATGTGAATTATTGGTGTAGAATGTAGGGCCATTATTGGGCTTCTACAAGTATCATGTACACGTACAAGTATAACACATAATTTGTATGTATATGTGTATGTTAATTACCTCATGTTTCTTGGGCTCGAGAACTAGGTGAAAGTATTTGTGCTTGAGCAAATTAGGTGTGCTTAAAATTCTCAAAATTGCGTTATTTTCTCCAATTAATGAAATCATGTTTTTTAATGATATAAGGACGGTTGTTTCATCATGTGCTTTAACGGTCTAAGCACAAAGGTGGGGAACATTTTTCTGTCCGTGACACATGGTGTTCGTGTGATGCTTAAGAACTACCTTTTTTTTTTATATTTTGAAAAAAAAATCATTTTTTTTTTTTTTCGTTTTGTATGTTTTTCTCTAGCACCCATTCTGTTTCACCTAGAATATAAAATTTCAGCAACAGACTTCTGAAAAAAAAGACAAAAATAAACAAAGATTCGTCTAGAAGATGTTGGTGCTATATTTGGAGTTCGTGAAAGTGTACCCCAGTTCATGCTTAGACCCTTAAGTAGAAGTTACTTGTCTCTGCACTTCCCAACTTGGAAGTGGGATTTTCGTGCACAAGTTAAACATGAGGTTCTGGCAGCATACTTACAACCCCTCAAACCTATCCAGAGTCTAGTATCAATCACATCAAGTCAAAACCCACCTTCAAGATTCATATTAAAGACTAAAATTCATGCAATGTAAAAACTACTACTACGCATGTGTACTGGTACATTACTACATCTTAAAGTTTGGAGATGGAAATTAGAATTAAAAAATCTATTCTATTCTATTCGAATGCTCTAACTAAGCGCTTTTGACAAGTCTAGAAAGAAGAGCCCATTTTAAATGAGATATGAGTCTACTGCAAGATAGATCGCGCAAATGAGCTAGCTCTAAGGTAAATAAATGGTACCATAATATTACATTGATCTAGCAAGAGAATACCAATATCTTAAAGCTACCAATCCATATGCTTAAGGAAGCAATAAGCAAGTTATTAACCAGCCAATGTAGCTAAAAGAGACAATCCATAATATAGATATTAACAATGCTTTAGGGCTATCCACAGAGAGCAAATATTTTAGATACATTAGAATCATTCAAGCAAATGTGAATCCAGATATATTAGTTTAGCCAATGTTTTAGATATTAAACAATTAAGAATTATTTTAAATCTAAGAATTATTATAAATCTGCTATTATCTAAACATGTGCAATTATGGCTAGCATAATTATTTTATCTATAAATCGCTATACATTATTACCTATGCATGGAGATTCTGCTATATCATGGGCTAAATCTGATTTGATTGCATCTCCTCATTAGCGTGTTCCTTAGATAATGAGTTATGCAATATGCTAATGTTGCTTGCTGATTCAAACATTGCTGCAAGTTTGCAACCATGACATGAATTTCTTAATGTGGCCATCATTTCTTTCTTTGCCATGATCTATGAAATTTACCCTACAAAGCTCTAATAACCGTGGTTACACTATGATGTTTACTGCTTGTTTTTTAAGGACTTCAATCAGCTTGGATCTAGTCTGCCCCTTGGATCTATCCTCTTCGGCCGGTCCTATCCTTTTTAAGTTCTTGTGGATCGATTCTTCTCTAAGTTCCCTTTCGAAATCATCCTTGCTATTGTTGCTATGCTGGTCAGTAGATGAAGGCCTATCTGGGGCAAAAACAAGTTATCTCTCAATGTATCTAGCTGTGCCAATGCCATTATATTTGGAAGAAATGCTTATATTATTGCTATACCATTGTATTCTTACCAAGCCTGCAATCTTTTCAGCTAATTTCGAGCAAGAAATCTTAGTAGATGCTTTTAAGAAATTCGTCCACCATTTGGAAGCAAAAAATCCTGCAGTTATGGAACAAAATTAATACGATTGAGGATAAAAAGATAATACCACTTTGTGTAACTTATCATGCAAAGAAATATGATGCTAGTCCATCAAGTTTATATGGGATATGCCATTTGCAAGACCAACCAAAAATCCCTTGTATATGGCTTAGAATTTTTGGCAAAACTGCCATTTCAGCCGCGTATTATAATAGAATCACCAAAAGAATCCTTCCACATATGAGTACATGCATGGTTCACTCATAAAATAAACATACGGTCTTGGTTGTTTACCCTATTTGGCACCTATTAATCGAGCCAATAAATTTTGCTCGCTATTTACCATGATGCATGGCCCCAACTGCAAAAATGAGCTTTTCATCTTGCGTGTGGTTGGTTTCCATGGTCGATTTGGAAGAGGAGGAGATTGTATATTGTAAAGGGCATAGACACTGTAGATGTGATTCTTCTTCAATAAACACAAAAAAATATTGTTATGGCTTATATATCTTTGCATTTTATCTTGTTATTATTTTTTGATTGGTAAATAAAGTTTGCCATCCCTCAAAACAAAATAAAACACGAAACCCCTTCAAAACTGCTAAGAAAATAATAGAATCATAATAAATCCGTTGAGGCCATTCACATTGTTCGTATGGCTAAAGCTACGTATGATCTCCATGCTTCAAAGTCTATCCAAAAAACAAAACATTAAGCTACTAGTGTTGCAAATGCAATTGAGAATAGTTGTTTGGATTTGGAGGATGCAAATCACCATACTTTTAAGGAAGAAACTGTGTCCTCATACTTTTTTTTTTCATGCTTCTATTCTTGTAATGGAGTGAACTCAGGAATGGAGCGGACATGGAGTCCCAAAAATAAAGACTTCAGAAAGGCAACAACCTATTGTGAGCATGCAAATAAAGACTTCAGAAAGGCAGCAACCTATTGTGAGCATGCAGGCGCTAGTTTGAGCATGTTCCAAGTTACACAACCATTGATTGATATGGTAACTTTCAATAAAAGCCAGAAAAAATGATGTATGTTTTCTATGTGTAATTCATCAGTATACTCTTTAGTTTCAAGTGTGTCTGTGTTGCTTGGTCTATATGAAATGATACCTCTATATGAATGGTTATGGCTGGATCAGTGCATCTTCCATATCTTTGGATTCTTTATCAAATGTAGCTTGCACCATTAGTCAACTTCACGAATGCATGTCTTTGGATTCTTTATCAAATGTAGCTTGCATCATTAGTCAACTTCACGAATGATCTGTGGGTACCTGTGTTAATCACTATACTAGATAAGATCATATATATGCGTGATTCTCATGCTCATTCTTGACAATCACATAACATCAAACGTCTCATACATTTACTTCTTTGATACAACAGTAATGCTCCTTAACCATAAAAAAATGGCGTACCCAACAGGCCAAACTCTCCAGTGTTGGCTTGTCTTAAACATGCAAGATCTGCTAGTTTCATTGTTGTGAAAAAATACACTCAAGAACGAACCTATACATATCGACCTGCTGATCTCAGCAAATAGGACCTGCTGCTCCTAAACTCATAACATATTCAAGCCAAGCTCAGAAAACTCAGAAAACTTACAACCTTTCTTGTGTCCATATTCTTGATAGTACTCCTCAAAAGTTTTCAGAAAATTGTTAGCATTCATGCTTGGATCAAAAGTAGGAACAGGAATTGGCATATTCAACTCAAAGTAATGGCAAGGCATACCTGTATTTGCTTGTATACTTACTCCTGGTGCTGCAACAGAGGCTTCATGATTCTCCTGGGCTTCAGCATGCTTAGATGTTTCAATATTTCTCCTGGGAGCCATGAGTTCAAATTCCAGGAAATAATCTCAGTAGGACCTCCAAAATGTTGAAGGTGTTCCTGGCAAAAACCTTCAACCTCAGTGGTTTAGAACCTCCAGGTTGCTTAAGGCAACCACTCTGTGTGAAAAAATCCCAAGAAGAAAGCTCAAATAACAATTCTCAACCACTTTCCCAAAGGAGAAAAAAGTTTGCCTTACAATAACAGATGCCAAATGTAGACCAGAGAGAGTTTGCTTATGAATTTTGGTGCTAAAGCTACTTAGGATCCTGAGGGATATTGAAGTCAGACAGATTTTGATCAGTGCACATCACTCAAAAATACACTCTTGACCAGGTCAAAATTTGGTCAATATCCCTGGCAGAGAGTGAAATTTTGTAACTCCATAGAGGAAGCCCCTTTTTGGGGTTTGATGCTTGGATCCTTTCTTATATGTCTGCACACAAAGGTCAAGCATGCTTTTTGCAGAGAGATGTGCTAATTTTTCTGGAAATTTGAGTTTAGATCTGACAGACTGTTATAAACTATGAACAGCAGGCCAATCTTGAGCTAATCGATGCAAGAGTGTTCTTTTTTTTTTGTCTTTTGGAGTAAATACCAATGCTATTTATGCCGTTGCAGATGAAAGGATGTGAAAGGATGCAAATTACTCAAGGAAAATGCAAATATGGACTAGTATAAGCAGATTATTGATCTAGTTGTGCAAGTGCAAATTTCTATCAGAAGACTATGTAGGCACTTTGATTATCATCAATCTATACTGTATATGCTTACATGCAACTATTTTTTTGCTATATTTCTCGTGCTTGAATGCAAGTGTCAACTGTCATATATTCATGATGCTAAACACAATGTCAACAGAATCATTCACAAATACTTCACCAACGGTCAGATTTTCATTCACTAAAGAATCACACAGCAAGCAATGATAATCCCAAGCTCTATGTCTTGGGCACAGGATCAAATAAGTTATACAGTCAGGTAATTCACAGAAATTATCAGTAATTCATGCATATTCTGGCATGTGGAAGGCCAATCCAAGCTCAAACCCTCAAAACCGATCTTTCTTCAAAGATCTTGTTCAGTTTTTCACCTCGAAGCCCTCGAAAACATCTCTGAGCATTCTTTCCCCTTTTCAAATCCTCTGTTCAGTCCTGTTCTGGGCAAATCCGAGCTAGATTTTTGTTTTTTAGTTTATTTGATGAGTTCTTGGTGCAATACAGGCCGATCCGATGGCTCTAGGCTATGATTGGGTGGTTGATTCAGTTAAACTTGCCGGATCTTGGCATAACTGTTGATTAGGGTTCTTGGCAAAAATGTTCGAGATATCCCATAGGCATTTTTCAAATAGGAGGCTCGGGTATATAAGAAATTTCAAATCCATTATTTATAATTACAGCGTGCTATGCCCACATGGGATTCGGTACCTCCAAAGATTTCCAGAAAAAGTCCATAAATTCAGGTATTGTCCAAAAATAATGAAATTGTGCTTTTCAAATCTGAACTCAAACAGAGGAAAAGCTTGGTATTTGTGAAGTTGCTCGGGATTCATGGATATTGCATATTCTGGATTCCTCCACATATGGGCCGGGGAGCTTGATCAGCTGTTATTTTCCCATACAGGAGATGCATTTGTTATAATTACCCTGGATGGGGTCCTGGATCAGTGAGGCAGCAATTGGATTGCGGATATGAAATTTGCAAACTCTATAGTACTTTGAAACGTTTTTTTTTATCTTAATCTAAAAAATAACTGTGGTTGTTTTCTATTAAACCTTTTCCTCCTTATGGAGTGTTAGGCCTAGTTGACTGTGTCATGGATCAAAGATCCTCTCTGAATTTTTGTATTACTATGTATCTTTGCATGTAATAACAGATGAGCTTGGTACAATTAACAATAACCACCTTTGCTTATCAGTGTATTCTAGAGCAGGGCTGAAAACACCAAGGATCTCTAAGAATGTCTTCAGCAGTGCAGGCCTTAATCAGCATGCATCGACAATTGTGCATTATCTGCCAGATGAAGAGAAGTTATTTGTGTCCAAGAAAAGAAATGACAGGTCCAATATTGAGAAATCAGTCTGTTTCATGGAGTTCATTGTGTCTAGCTTTTCCCCGACAAATTCATTGGTGTTGGATCTAATGCCTGGTGTTGGTTCACTTATGGAGGCATGTGCAATTCGTGGTAGACATTATTATGGCCTAGAGCAAGACTGAGACATGTATGAAGATGTTAAAGACAATCGGCTGTCTTACAAACACGCAAACATTGATGATAGAATTGTTAAAGAACATGCCATTGAAGACATTTCTGCAAATGTTGATGAGGCAGACATTATGGCCGAGGATGTGGATGAACCAGATGACTAGTTGGTATTTGATTTTTAACTACTTTATGTCCTTTCATTCTTTTTGCAGATATTTAACTAACTGATCTGCCATTGCCAACAGTATGCTGCCACCTTATGCAGCCCAAGCAGCCTATCTTATGGAGCTGATTGAGTCACCAATTTTGTTACCAGCAAAAAAGAGGATAAGACGGTGTATTTATGTAGATGATGAGGCAGATGAGGAATGACATGGATTGGTAATTGCCATCATAAGTTGTTACGCATGCAAGTTGTGATTGTAAATACTTTTGAACTTTGTATTTTATGAACTGTTAAAACATAGTATCAACAAAAAAATTAAGTAGCCCAGTTTGTTGCCGAAAATCGCCAAGAGATTGTCGAGTTCTTCTGCATTGTGCTGCGTCCTGTCCAGCAATAATAGCACATGTGCTTCCCTTTTCTGTTGGAAGAGGTGGTAGTTTCTCTCAAAATGGCACTTGAGATCATTGTTCAGCCATAGCTCGGTCATTTTCAGCATTATTTCCAGGGCCTTGCATCTGATTACTTCCCTTTTCAGTTGTAGAATGTAATATACTTGTTCTTGCTTTCCCATTGTGTCTGCCTCTTTGTCTACTCCTCCTGTATGAGCCACTACCTTCAATAGTCGTCTAACGCAGCATTGGAACTCAGTGCTATGTCTCTTCTTGAAATTTTTTAGGATCTCCATCTGTAAGCCATTCATTTTATCCAGAAGCGATTCAGATAGTGATCGCTGTATGCGTAGCCCATTTTCTCCCCGTTGGAGCCTCGTGGTTACCATATTTGCTGTGGGATCGCTCTATTCTTTCCTCTACTGCTACTCTGTTTTTCCGCCTTTACAAAGAACTATGATAGTGCCGTACCTGGTAGTTTCCGCACTGCCGCACCTGCATAGTATATGGTCTGCATGTGTCAATGGTTGTAACTATTCGAAAGCATGTAGGTGAAAGGAATATCTCAATTTTTTGAAAAAAACACCCAAAACACTTCGATAAAAAACCACATCTAAGTTTCCCCCATTAACCGAGCCAATAAATTTTGCTCGCTATTTACCATGATGCATGGCCCCCCCAACTGCAAAAACGAGCTTTTCATCTTGCGTGTGGTTGGTTTCCATGGTCGATCTAGAAGAGGAGGAGATTGTATATCGTAAAGGGCATAGACACTGTAGATGTGATTCTTCTTCAATAGACACAGAAAAATATTGTTATGGCTTATAATTCTGTGGCAAGGTCCTATAGACAGCATATATGTCGGCCGATGAAGTGAAGTGGTATTCTCATTGAGCTTTGTGAAATCGTTGAATACAAATTGATTCCCCTACTGGGGTAGAACTTTTGAAAGAACTTAAAATTTAAATGCTCCGAAACTAGACAATCATCGAGAGCATGAAGAAACTAGGGAATACAAGGTAAAGAGATCTTTCATCCGCCGCTCGGTTTATCCAAAGAAGAGAAAGCTGGTGATCGCCTCTCATCGGGATTAAAAAGCCCCGCCCTTGCACGATCCCGTGCACCCCAATCACCAAGAGACCTCAAAAGCAACCTGCAACAGCAAAGATGAAAAAATGACCCGTCAAGGAGTTAGGCGCCTTGCGCATTAATGCATCCAATATCTAATAAAGTTCGGAGGCTCCGTGGCCCGCCGAAAAAGAAACAACAAATGACCGACCCGGTCGAGAATCGTCCGCGAATGACCATCAGCGGAGAAAAATATCCGATTAGTGCTTTGTCGCAGGCTACATCGCCACAATCGAGAGATAATAAAAATGGAGAATGCCTCGTGAGGCTACAAAGGCTACACGCAGAGAGAGATAATAAAATGGAGAATGCCTCGAGGCTACAAATTACCGAGAAAGATGAAACATAAGAACATACAAACTTGCAAAGAACAACAAAAAACGAAAACATGGAGGACGCCGAGGCATCAAAGCAACCCGAGAGGTAGAGAAAGGCATGAAAACGAAGATGGCCACTTGACCAAAAAGAATTAGAGCAACATCAACATGGAACTAAGAATAAAATGGAACAATGACCGACAACAAGCCTAAGAAACTCAACCGAACTAGAGCCAGCGAACCTACATCATCCGTGAAGAACACAAAGAGGGGGAGGGAAGGGCGGGAAGGTAGGTAGAGGCGCTAATGACAAAAACAAAGCTCAAGAGAACGCTGATAAGGAAGAAGTAGAAGAGACATGTATATAAAGGAAAATTGGGCTCAGAATAGCAGATGACGTCCCATGCCAAAAAATGGCGGTTCTACTGCTTCGCAATAGAACCTTGACATCGCTCTTCTCTTGATCAGGAGGTGAAACTACTGATTTGGAATATTTATCTTTATATTCATTCTTATGCATAGACAGGTGGTTCGGCTCAATTGGATTAGTTTGTCCGCCGGGGTTAGAGTCCTATCTTTGCATTTTATCTTGTTATAATTTTTTGATTGGCAAACAAAGTTTGTCATCCCTCAAAACAAAATAAAGCACGAAACCCCTTCAAAACTGCTAAGAAAATAATAGAATCAAAATAAATCCCTTCAGGCCATTCACATTGTTCGTATGGCTAAAGCTACGTATGATCTCCATGCTTCAAAGTCTATCATTAAGCTACTAGTGTTGCAAATGCAATTGAGAATAGTTGTTTGGATTTGGAGGATGCAAATCACCATACTTTTAAGGAAGAAAGTTTGTCCTCATACTTTTTTTTTTCATGCTTCTATTCTTGTAATGGAGTGAACTCAGGAATGGAGCGGACATGGAGTCCCAAAAATAAAGACTTCAGAAAGGCAACAACCTATTGTGAGCATGCAAATAAAGACTTCAGAAAGGCAGCAACCTATTGTGAGCATGCAGGCGCTAGTTTGAGCATGTTCCAAGTTACACAACCATTGATTGATATGGTAACTTTCAATAAAAGCCAGAAAAAATGATGTATGTTTTCTATGTGTAATGAATAAATTTCATCAGTATACTCTTTAGTTTCAAGTGTGTCTGTGTTGCTTGGTCTATATGAAATGATACCTCTATATGAATGGTTATGGCTGGATCAGTGCATCTTCCATATCTTTGGATTCTTTATCAAATGTAGCTTGCACCATTAGTCAACTTCACGAATGATCTGTGGGTGCCTTTGTTAATCACTAACTAGATAAGACCATATATATCCATGATTCTCATGCTCATTCTTGACAATCACATAACATCAAACATCTCATACATTTACTTCTTTGATACAACAGTAATGCTCCTTAACCATAAAAATATGGCGTACCCAACAGGCCAAACTCTCCAGTGTTGGCTTGTCTTAAACATGCAAGATCTGCTAATTTCATTGTTGGGGAAAAAATACACTCAAGAACGAACCTATACATATCGACCTGCTGATCTCAGCAAATAGGAAGTTATATTCCCGAATTATATTGACTTGCAGGTCTCCCTGACTTTATTTTGCATTTGTAGCAAATAAATCTCCTTTCTTTTGTATTGCAGCCATAATTTACAATGAGTAAACAATTGTATTATGCAGCAGAATTTAAGTGTAAGTTCACTAAAGAGGCATAAATACCTCCCTTCATGGCAATCAAATCTTTGTGTCTGCCTTTTTCTACCACCTTCCCGTTTTTCACTACTGCTATGATATCAGCATTCATGATGGTAGTTAATCTATGAGCTACTACGATTGTGGATCTGTTTACCATGATGCGGTCCAAGGCTTCTTGCACAAGGTGCTCGGATTCGGCATCCAGTGCACTGGTAGCCTCATCGAGGAGTAGAATCTTAGGTGATTTTACGATTGCTCGTGCAATTGCAACCCTCTGCTTCTGACCTCCAGAAAGTTGCACCCCTCTTTCGCCGACCCTTGTGTTGTAGCCCTCTGGTAGGACTGAGATGAATTTGTGAGCATTGGATGCCTCTGCAGCTTCGGTTATTGTTTGGTCATCTACTCTTCCATCCTTTCCATATGCAATGTTTGATCTTATTGTGCCATCAAACAATATTGGCTCTTGGCTTACAAATCCGATCTGCTGTCTCAGCCATTTTAGTTGGAGCTGTTTTAGCTCCACTCCGTCGAGTGTTATTTGTCCTGAGTCAGGGTCATAAAATCGCTCCACGAGCTGTAGTACTGTCGACTTCCCACTTCCACTTTCCCCAACAAGTGCCAAGGTCTGGATGAGAGTCCATAATTATTTTCAAAAACGTTCGAATTAGCTGCAAGAAAGAGTTTGCAAATATTGCTCACCTTTCCAGCTGGCAGTTGGAAGCTCATATCCTGCAATATAGGCGTCTCCGGTCGCATTGGGTACTTGAAGGACACATTTCGAAATTCAATATCCCCACGAACTAACTTTAATGTTTTTCCCTGTTTTTCAAATGGATCTATTTTGGACTTCCGATCCAAAATGGCATATACGGAATTTACAGCTGCCTTTACTTTAGAAAGATCTGGAGCCATGCCTGCAGACTGGGACACTCCAACTGAGCTCATAGTAATGGCAAAGAAAACCTGCATAAGACAAGTGAGATCTTTTATCGTTGGCATCAGAAAGATTGGAAACTTGTAAAACATAGAGTATTTGCTGGAAAGCACAATCAGTTGGATGGCAAATTCAGACAGAAAAGAAATTGGAGTTTTTTGGAACTTTTGTAGAATGCAGAAAAGGAGAAGAAAAGAAAAGAAAAGGGAAAATAATTCTGTACGTGTATCTTCACTTCTAAGCATGAAATTTATGCTAATCAAAGCCTCAACAACTCTGCAAGGCCAAGCAAAAGCTAGAGGGCACGGGTTAGTAATGGCAAAGAAAACCTGCATAACACAATTAGATCGTAAGTGAGATCTTTTATCTTTGGCGTCAGAAAGATTGGAAACTTGTAAAACGTAGAGTAGTTTGCTGGAAAGCACAATCAGTTGGATGGCAAATTCAGACAAAGAAAATTGGAGTTTTTTGGAACTTTTGTAGAATGCAGAAAAAGAGAAGAAAAGGGAAAATAATTCTGTACGTGTATCTTCACTTCTATGCATGAAATTTATGCTAATCAGAGCCTCAACAACTCTGCAAAGCCAAGCAAAAGCTAGAAGGCACAGGTTATTGCTATGAAAGCACATCAGTAAGATGTACGGTTTAGTTTCACCAACATCCAGTTTCAAAGTTGGTGAAATTAAGCTTATATATCTTCACTTCTATGCATGAAAGTTAATTTAACCGTATTAGTATCAATACAATACGACCAATTTTAAAGCTTACCCGGAACACCTTTACAAAGGTTGTTTCCCCTTTCTGTACAAGGCGTGCTCCAAACCAGAAACTCAGAGCATATGATCCAAAAAGCATGAAGTTTGAGATTGCAAAACCTGTGCCACTGACAATTCCCTGCTTCATGGCAGACTTAACTGGGAGTTGACATCTCTCATTATAACGGTCAAGCACCTTCTCTTCGGCGCAGTATGATGCAACTGTTCGGATGCTACTAACAGCCTCATTGGCCACCTGGCTAGCTTCCTCATACATAGCCTGCCAAAGACATTGCAAAAGAAGTCCAGAAAATTATAATCTATACCATGAAAGGCTGTAAGGTTATATCTATCCATAAGCAAACCAACTGCAAAAGAAGTGAAGGAAAGAAAAGAAAAGAAAGAAAAGAGAAGAGAAGATAGACGACCTTAGCATCACGACTGAAACCCTGAATAAATTTTACTTGCATGATCTGCTGTATACCAATAAGTGGCACCAAAGCGAGGATCAAAAAGGCAAGCTTCCAATTTGCAGAAAATGCTATAATAAGACCAGCAGCCACTGTTGCGAAATTCTGAACTAGAAGTGATAGTGTATCTCCCACCATGCTACGGACATGTGCTGCATCTCCTGATAATCGTGCTCCAAGTGCTCCACTGTATCAAGAGAATTTGAAGCTTTAGCATGAAACTCTAGAATAACATAGACAGATCTAGCTTTTAATTTAAAATCCTTATAAAATTGGACATAATAAGACATAGTGGCACCTAGAAATTTCAGTGCTGTCAAACCAGGATATTTCTTGTCGTACAATTTGCTCAAATGTCTGACGTCGTATCCGACGGATCAGTCTATTCCCAACAACAGAAAAGCAGAACATCTGCACTGGGGCAACCACAAAAGCCGAACAAGCGAGGACGAGAAACATCATAGACCAGAAGTTCACATCAGTTCGCAATGTATGAGGATCAGAATGAAAGAAAGAGGCAATGATACTTGCTAGGAGGAGGCCAAATATAGGTAAAATGACTCCATTAGCAGCAGCTGCTAAGAAACCCACTAGGAAAATAGGAAGCTCTGGCTTGTTCATCATAGCAAGCCGAAGAAGGGATGCTTCCTTAGTGGTCGTGATACCAGTTTCTGGATCATTTCCAACTGAAGAGGCTCTGTTATCTTGTTTCTCCTCATCAGCAGACTTAACACTTAATGATTTATTCAAGGAAAATGAGTGACGTCCTTCGCTCCTCCTTCCATCACTCTTACGGCCTTCGCTCTTCCGACTGAAGGACCACCTCAATGGAGAAGCTTTACTAAAGGACCATCTGCTTGGAGAATTGCGACTCCCTGTCCTGCTTAGCAGATGAAGATCCTCCCGTGAAGGCGTAGGAACACTGTCTGGATCTACGTTGCTTTCCGGTGTTTTGATCTGATGCATCTCTTGAAGATGAACAAGTTGTGAATAGGCTCCATTCGGTCTCTGAGATAGTTCCATGTGTGAACCTGGCAATGATAAGGGCATGTATAAGTTGATTTTTAAATAATTAATCTACCAGTGGTTTGAAACAAAGTACCTCTCTCAACCACTTTTCCTCGTTGTATAACAGCGATGCTATGTGCATTTCTGATGGTTGTTAGCCTATGAGCAATAATAACAGTAGTTCTATCCACCATAATCCGATCAAGAGCTTCTTGGACAAGATGCTCAGATTCTGCATCCAAGGCACTCGTTGCTTCATCCAAAAGCAGTATTTTAGGATTTTTGAGGATTGCCCTTGCAATGGCCACCCTCTGCTTCTGCCCGCCAGATAACTGGGTGCCCTGCTCACCCACTTGTGTATCATAGGCCTGAGTAAATTTGAAACTTAGTTTATATATTTAATACGTTCCACTTCTGTAGCTAATGTTACCTGTGGCATTTTATTGAT
Source organism: Isoetes taiwanensis (assembly GCA_021234155.1). Taxonomy (NCBI): domain Eukaryota; kingdom Viridiplantae; phylum Streptophyta; class Lycopodiopsida; order Isoetales; family Isoetaceae; genus Isoetes; species Isoetes taiwanensis. The sequence continues at coordinate 26,659,185 of JAJEKV010000005.1, forward strand.
AAATCTTGATGCATTTGCAAGATATGCTGCACTTTGTATTTCCTCCATGGTTGCATCTGGCTTGCCGTATGCAATATTTTCTTTCACTGAAGCCCCAAAAAGAACAGGTTCCTGACTTACTACCGCAATTTGCTGTCTTAGCCATCTTAATTGCATTTTCTTGATATTAACATTATCAATAAGAATCTCACCACCTTGGGGATCATAAAACCTCTCTAACAAAGATATAATTGTAGATTTTCCACTGCCACTTTCTCCAACCAATGCAGTTGTCATGCCTGATGGAATGCTTAGTGAAAACTTAGAGAAAATTTGAACATCTGGACGTGCTGGATAGGAAAAATCAACATCCCTAAACTCCACATTTCCCTTCATATTTTCAACCATTACACCATCAGTTTTGCATACATCTATTTCAGGAATTCTTTGAATGACTTCAAACATCTTATAAGCTGCCGCTCGCCCAGCTGCAAATGCATGTAAGCAAGGGGATGTTTGACCTAAAGCCCTGCCATAATCTTAACACTATTAGTTGAAGCCAACTTGGAATAGATGCTAAAGGGCTTTTTGATAGAGTTCTTACATGCCTCCTGTGAGAACCGCAAAAATAACATTCATTACAGTTCCACCAGACAATCCCTCATTGAGGACTAGCTTTGACCCATACCAAAGAGCCAACGCATAGCTTGAAAATACTATCAACAGTAAGAAACCCAAAGTCAGACCTGCAGCGATGCCTTGTTGTATACCAGCACTATAGGCCTTCTTCAAAGCTTTATCATAGTTTTCTACTGCTCTTTTCTCCCCAGTAAATGAAGCAACCTGTGGAGGTCAAATCATATGCTTTCAAGACCATCCTTAGCCATAAGCATATGATGAATTGAACTTACAGTTCTGATTGCAGTAACAACTTGATCTACAATTGACCCTGCTTCTGCATATGCAGCTTGTCCTCGGCTAGACATTTTCGTAATTACAACAGACATCATGGCTCCAGCAGCAACAATAAGTGGCAAGGTAGAAAGCATGACAAGTGTAAGCTTCCATCCTTTGATAAAAGCAACAAGGAATCCACCCAAAAATGTTGTCATAAGCTGAGTGAACTTTCCAACCTGGAGCAGAAAGAAAATAGCAATGTGTTTAGTGAGACTAAATTGCCACGCCAAATTACCGTATCAACAACAGTAAGCAGAGATATATATACTAGTGCGTACTCACCTTTTCCCCAATGGCCTCTTGAATAAGCACAGTATCACCTGACATTCTTCCAACAACTTCCCCTGTTGTTGTATCCTTGTCAAAGAATGCCACATCTTGACGGAGAATGGCCTTCAAATATAATTTTCGGATGCGAGCTGTTTGGCGCTCGCCTGAGCAGATCCAAAATGCAACTTCTGTATAAAGATAAAGGTACCCAGTATGATAAGGTGCATTCACATTTTAGCTTTCTCATGCCAAAACAAAAAGCCATCCACGTTGGTCAGCCTGGACCCTTCTAACATGTTCTTATGCAAGAATGAAAAAACTGTTTTTACTGTAATGGCATAATATGCTTACCAAAAAAAGAACCGACTGAAGTAAGCACACCCAAATAGACAAATCTCATAGCTACCTGCAAGCAGGAATCACATATAAGCCACAATTCAACAGGCCGAGATCCTGGAGTTGCTACTATAAATATATATTTTCCCCCAATTGTAGAAGAGCTGAGAAAGAGGATAGAGAATTGACAGAGCAATAAGCTTGGTGATGACAGTTATAGAAGAAAAGCGTACCTCAATCACTACGTGAACCAATTTGTCCATGTCGTGACTGTGTCGACCGAATGCATTTGCAAGCTGTCCAAAGATGACCGTCATCAAGGGCATGCCAGCGCCATTTACAATTGCCCCCAATGTTCCACCAAGCATGAGGAAATAGTCCAATGGATCTGCGAAATAGAAAAGTTTGAAAAAAGGCACAGCATTTGCTGGATCTGCTGGCTTTGGAGGTGGTTTTTTGAACTCTTCATCTTGTGGGTGCACCTCCTTGCTTTTGCTAAATTGCGGAGGTACTGCATGTTCTTGGGATTTCTTCATCTTTACATCTTCTGTGGGTTTCTTCATCTTCACATCTTCAGCGGATTGTTTCAACTTCACATCTTCTGGGGATTTTAGAAGCTTTACATGTTCTGGGGATTTCCTCGTATTGGGTTCACTCGTATTGGATTGAAGCTCAGCTTCTCTATCCATATCAAATCGAACTCGTAAGGGAATGCCCATGCTGCAGAACAAGATATACCGAATAGTTCTTACAGAAACCAAGCTAGTACCAGCGCCACAGAGGGACGCTGGTTTAGTTGCTTTCGCCCGTAAACAAGCCAACTACATGATTCAAGCCCATTGCCTTATTTCGTTGATACAGATTGAAGGAGATTTTAAACTTGCTCCAAAGTTTAAAAATCACTTTTTTTGACAGTTTTTGTCTTTATAAGAGAGGAGGTATAGCATTCCCAAAAGCAACTATTTCGGCAGCTGTGCTTGTATATCAGCTTAAAATTCGACTCGGCTGTCACTTGCAATACTTCTTTCAATGCACTGAGATGATCAAACCTACCTAAGCCTTTTTCAGACACTTTATACCAACCAATGCATTCAAAATATAATGCAAAAGGCGATGGGAACGCAGGTTGCCAAGTTACAGAGTCTTCCAAGCAAAGCAAAGGCTTCCACGGGCTGCCTTGGCCGGAAAAAAGTATAAATGCTAGTTATTCTTGCTCAGTTAAGATGCATGATGCAGCATCATAAATGGCACAGATCAAAACAGGAGGATCTTCCAGCTGCTAGGCTGCAAAAGCAAGAATCATTATAAAACGCTCCTGATCTGCAAGCAAACATAAACAAGAATGAGAGCCAACGGCTTCTGCCGCCCAACTCTACCATAACCGAGCTTGCCTCCTCTGGCTATGGCGATCATTCTTCGGAAATGAACGGCCAAGATGGAAGCATCGTAGAGCTGTATAGAATCCGGTCCGCAGAAAGTGCGTGGGGGATCATTCCCTCATGCAAGATCTTACCCTACAATCCACGTGCATGCCAAAAGATTATGATGCGTAATGATCGAAGGGGAGATCGGGACCGTCGGATATGGTAAGACGACAACGTTGTGGGGCCCAAGGAAAAAGGACAGCTAACTGGGTTTGGACAGTCCGGAAATTATTAACCATGGTAAAAAGGTTGTATAATGATGGCCACTTTTTTTATTTTGTTTGGGCCCTATCACCTTGCTGCATGGCCAACCCAATTCGTAATTATGGCCACATGTCTTCTGGATCATCGAGCACATTGAAGAACCCCAGCTTTCTAAAAGGTTATTTTTATGCACATGAAGCCTGCCACTGCATGATCCATCTCCCTGTAAAGTCTTCTCGTAGTTATGATGCATGTCTCTCAATTGCCAACCTTTGCACTTCTATATTCCCATGTGAACACATCCTTATTTTTTGGATTCTTGGTATATTTTGATGAGCTATAAGATCCGATCATGCGCACGATCAGTTCTTTCCTGTACCTGTTTTGCTTCTGAATGATGCACATTCTAGTCAACAAAAATAGTCTGACAATCACCATCTCTGAACTCGGGTTTAAAATGCTCCACATAGGAATAAGAAGTAATTAAAGAGAGCTATCCACGTTAACCAACATTGGCGTAAAAAAAGAATAGGAATGAACGTTCAACTTTCCATGTGCATGAGAGTTGAATTTAAGTTGAATGCTCCAATTGCGGTAGCTCTAATAAACTTGATTATATTCCGATGGCTCAGGCAAATTCAACTCAACTTGATGGATGCATGTGAAACCACATTAGAATAAAGCGAAATGGGAATTAGCCGCAATAAAGATGCCAACTCCAACAAGATTGAAGCTTTAGTAGGGCCGAGCTTATTCCATATACGACAAATGGTATATGTTGGCAAAATATCATCGTCTACATTAATGTTACGGATAAATCGCATTCTTGTGAATTGTTATTGGTCGTTTCACGTCATAAGATGTTGGAGTTGTTAATGTGGCAATAGTTTGACATAAGATGCTAGAGTTGTTAATGTGGCAATAGTTTGTCCAAACAGCAAAAATCATAGAATTGGATTGAATTGAATTGAACAAAAGTCATAAGTCAATATTTGCTACACGTATATCCCCCTCCCTTCCTCCCATCCCCAAGATTCGTCCATAAAGTGAAATCATGCCACCTCACTAAAGAAGGCATACATTCCATGTCCAAACTAGTCCTGCCTAAAACTAAATTGTTTAAAATGCCAATGCCAAATATCTTGTGTACATACAGCACAAAGGTGTGTGATGCTAAAAAAAAGTCTTTGTCATTAGCTATAGTCAAATGTTACACGGTTTTCGATGTGACCTATGCTTATGTTATAAATTTTCTTACTTGTATGCTAACTAAGAATGAGCATTATGCTCCTCTTCTTCTTAAACGACACTTTGTCATTGATATGGCTATTGTTTTTACTAATTTTTTGTGTAGCTGTTGTTGCGCACCATTACATCTGACATTCTTAAATTAAAACCCCCCTTAAACCCCTTTTGGTTTGGGTGCATATTCACACCGGAGGTGACTCCTGGCATCGAGAGTTGTTGGATGGGCATATTACCAAGTTATTTGATCTAAGCCGTAGATAGTGGTCCTTGTTTGTGGGGTATGCTTGTACAAGTTTTGGTATATTGTATAATGAGGCTTGTGAAATATTATAAGGTCTGGGGTAATGTACTAAATGGTGTTGATTTTATACATGCGTTATACGTTCCTGCAATTGAGAAAATAGCTCTCGTTGCTCTACGTCATCCCCGGTGTGAATATGCACTCAAACCAAAGAGGGTTTAAGGGGATTTTAATTTAAGAGTGTTAGATGTAATGGTTTGTGTTAACTTTAAAAAAAAATTGGCCCTTCGGGCCTTTGGGAATTGTGTAAGGAATGATGGACAAAGTAGAAAACATATGCGACGAATATCTAACATGAACCTTTTTCTTTATTTGTAATATTTACAACACCCTTCCTACACTCCAAACAATAACTCCACATGCCAAAGCAATTGCAAAATATTAGGCGCCAAACCATATGCAAAACATTGGTATAATATTACATATTGGTGTATGATAAATCATCCCACTGCATTTAACTCATTTAATCTGGAAGTTGCTCTGATGGCTCTATCTCATCATAGAGAGAGAGGTTCAAACTACAACAAAGGACTTGATAGAGTAGGGATTCTGGTAGGGTTCTATTCATTCTTCAGGTGCCATTGGGTTGATAACGACATTCCTGGTGAAAGTGCTACTGGCAACACTGCAGGTAGCATTGGTAATTTGGAGTAAGATCCTGCATTGGAATGGAGCTGGCTCTCTCTATAGTACCCACTCTCTGGCAAAGAAAGGCGATTCTCCTTATAGTAACCTATCAGTGGGGAAGACGAGTGGACTTCCTCAACATCTACATTTACCCTTTAGAGGGTTCCTATTGTATATATTTTCTATTCCCTAATATATATTTATAATCTTACCCTCAAAAAAATAAAAAAATAAAAATAAAAAAGTAAATCATCCCACTGGTGCAACAAGATGGTTTCTGATATGCTCAAAATACCAATGCCATTTAATAACTAGGCCAGTGTGGCTGCACCAGTGAGTATAGACAAAAAGGTGACCTTATTTGAGATTACGCTTGCCCGTTGAATCTTCACAAGGTAGCTTTTGGCGAGCTTGTTTTCTATGAATATCTAACATAAACCGTTTTGTTTATGTGTAATGAAACCTCCGAAGGACAACACAACATAGACTTATGTGTAATGTATATGCATTTGGAATGAAACCTCCGAAGGACAACACAACATAGACTTATAGCGTAGCTTTACATTGTAGACATTCATCAATAACTTTTTTCAAACATTACATGCCACTCATTTACTTATGACGAAAGTGTCTTTTGATTTGCTTACCATCCTGTACCATCAACACAAATAAACAATGATGCAACCAATTGTTTCTTGTCTAAAATAGTATCATCAACACAAGTAAACAATGATGCAACCAATGTTGTTTCTCATCTCCTTCAAACTTGTGCAAGAACATACATTTAGATATGGCGATGGATATCAATGCAAGTCTGAAGATAGGACTGATGGATATCAATGCAAGTACATGTAGGAATGATGGATGTCAATGCAAGTCTAAAGATGGAAATGCTTCAAATGGATAATTTTTACCTAAGACAAGAACATAGCCTAGTGAAAAAAATCCAATCAACATGGCCTAGTGAAACCAAATTGATGAGTTTGCACGTAATGGTTCAAAAACCAGGTCAATCTTAACTACGTTATTTGTATTTGGCACTTGGTTAGAACTTTCTATTGGAGATAATATTGCTCAATTGTTTTTCCATTATTGGCTAGTAGATGACATGAAGTGTATAATGGAATAGAAATATATAGATTGAATGAGCAATAATAGGTGTTATTGTCTTAATGGATGGATCTTTCTGTACATTTTAGTAGCTTGTTATTATTTCAAAGGATTATGTTTCTTACATTTGATAGTTTCCCTCACAAGAGAAAGTATATTATAATTCACAAGCTTAAAGCCATACCTTGGATCATGGTAATAGTACATATTAAGAGGGGCAGATTGGCAAGTTAAAAGGCAAGAAACCTTTACCGAACTTAAACACGAAAAGGTCTTGGAAAAAAGCTGAAAGGAGGGCTAGTTTTCCCTATATAAAGGAAGCGTGCTTGCGAAGACACATCATTTGGATGTTGATCATCTTGTGGGTTATTTTTTTCATTAAGATGATTTACAATATTGCATGTATGGAAATGTCAAAAAGCTTAATATTATGACCACCTCGTGGATGATAAACATACATTCTATTCTATTCTATTCTATTCTATTCTATTCTATTCTATTCTATTCTATTCTATTCTATTCTATTCTATTCTATTCTATTCTATTCTATTCTATTCTATTCTATTCTTATAGTTATTAGGCTCTACATATCATTATCAAAGTATTGGGTTTCCATAATGGAAGCATGTGAAAATATATTTAATCGTTGTGCTCAATAGCTCTGTGTATTTGAATTACAGTCCCTTCTATTAGAATCTTCTATGTTTCATGCTCCCATTTTTTATTCACATTTATCCATCTCGGGTTTTTCATTATCTTCAATTTCTCCCATCAAACCAAGCTAATCCTTTGCCCCAAGCCTGCAGGTTATCTAAGGTAACCCAAGGTCTATAATATTTCTATACTGGCATGGATGTACATATTTCTTATTATAAGTGACAAAGAATGCCTTATGCCTCTTAACTGATATGACGGTCTCAATGGATACGTTATAAAATTTTAACTAACACGCGTTCCTTTTTTCGACGAATATAACGTGACTCTAACATCATTCATTTTTTTTGGGTTGCCCCTAGGGGGGCAAACCCTTGTTTATGTGGGTTTATGGTATATTCTAGGTATATGTTAGAATATACCTAAGATATGCTTTATTTGCTAAAAACCCATTGTAGGTCAGAACCGGGCGGTCTCATGCGCTCTAGATGGCGGATGTTCTAACTGTGAATGGCAGCGTATGAGACCAAACCCGTGACTCGATCATCGGGCCCTAAAATGCCATGGCCGAGCAGAAGAGTAGTGCCATGCATTACGGTGGCCAGGCGGAAGGATTGTATCCGCTCTAAATTGTTTAAGTTTTTCTTATTCTGGTAGGGTTAAATTCTATGTGATTTCTTCTAGCACCATGAAGCCTTGTGACACGGTGATTGTATTTTAGGAAAAGAAGCTTCGCTTTCCTAAAGAAAAAAAGGGTGCTAAGAAGTTGGATACGGTCCCGTGAAGAACAATGTGGCCCAATGCTCCAAAGGGACCCTCGTGTTCTTTTGAATGTATTAGAGAAGCGGCGAATGTGTTGCACCTCTTGGAATTGCTATTGAACAAGTCAATTAGATTCGCTTAGGGCTGATTCCTGGGAGGGATTCTGCGACCATCCGTGGAGCCGTAGATTCAAGCTCATGACACTCAAATTTGGTGCTGATTAAGGGTTAGTGATCCGCCTTTGTCTTGTATTGATGCTCACCGCATATTATGGCGTAATTTGATCTTCTTTTTTTCAGAATCAGGCTAAGAAAGCTACACAAAGTTGAGCTCATGAGAACATACCCTTGTTCATATTCTAGATTTTCTTAATGTTACTTTTCCATAGGGAAGGCCACCTTTGAGGATTGTTTCCATTATTTGTTGGGCATTATCACTTCATTGTAAATCCTAAGTTTTTCCAACATTGGATGCTTCAGCTCAAGCTTCCTTGCTCTCATGTTATCTCTTATAATTCCTGCTTCATCCCCTTTGCTAATACAGCAGTAAAACTTGCTTTTTGCATTCCAGAGTTCTTTATATTTTATGGCTGGTACATCATGCATGTGTTATGCATTTGCATTTAGCGCCGCCCGTGCATCTACAACTAGGTGATGTGCATTCCCGATGGGTCTTTCTTCTTTGTGTTAGCAAATTCATCTATCCTTTTCCTCAACTCTAAGTTCTTTGACTTGGGATCCTCCATCCATCTCACAGCCATATGAGTGTCTTCTGCCACCCAGATACTACATCAATGAAAGTGATTTTGTTAATGTGTACATTATGTGTATTGCATTTTGATGGAACTATATCATATTATCTCAAAGTCGCTTCAAAGATTCTATAAAAATATCATTCGTGGTGAGGCACAACTCTTAACTTGAGTCCGGCAGTTATAGAGACATCTGATAAGAGGAAGTATGGCCTCCCAGCAGACTTCGGTAGTTTAGGTTGTACAGTACTTGAAATGGCAAGTGGAAAACCACCTTGGACTGACACCAACATTGTGAGTAGGTTACCGTTTTACAGAATAAAGCAGCTGTATATGGTTTTGACATGCTATAATTCACAGATGGGGTTGTTAGTGAAAGTACAGAGTGGGGAGCTTCCACCCATACCAGATACCTTGAGCTCTGAAGCAAAAAAATTTATCATTCGTTGCTTGCGAAAGGATCCAGAAGGCAACCCAGAGCATCAGAACTGTTGGATGACCCTTTTGTGTTAAATGCACCTACCACGATTTCATTTCCTAGATGTTTTAAAATATCAGTAGGGGAGGTGGTTTGCTCAAGGATGACTGGAGATACAGTGAATGAGCATTGTTGGACATCATATAATTAGTTTAGGAGCAATTGTTGTTTTGTGCTGCTCCCAGTCTTGTACGGTGTACCTGAGGTGTTGTCAAGTAAAGTCAAAGGGAAACTGCTGAAATTGTATGCCATATCATCCGTGATCTAGAGGAAGGGATGGGCTCTAGTGGTCAAGATTTGTGAGATGCATAGTATGGTCCAGGTGACCACCCAAGATTCTTGTGGGAAGTACTGTTCCTACCATTTCATTATGTACTCCAAAACAACGTGAAGATTGGAGAATTTGTTATCTCAATTCAGTTGAAATTTTATCGGTTGCGCAATTAAAACTTCTGTTACAATTCAGCCTATAACCTTTTTAGACCTAATCGCTTTAACTCGATTGCTTTCAAAAAAATTCAAGAAGTCCTCTCGGTAGTTGGATGTGAAATTTACGCCAATAATCTAATGCACGTGTCGGCATACCATACACATGCCAAAACCCAAATCGAAAAGACCTCTCTCGCTCCAAACAAAGCAAGCAGACCACATGCATGAAGCCCGGCCGGAATCATGAATCCTCCCTCGATTCGAGCAAGCAATGCAAAAGAAACAGGATAATTCTTCTACTCTAATATACAAAATTCCTTATGCTAAGCTCTCTACACTAAAACCCAAAGAATGAAGCAATGTACGGTCGCGGTATGCAGTTCAACTCATCTCTTCCCCTTCCCTATTCATCGTTTAATTCTTTCCTTACATTCTTTTCTTGTTGTTGCCATCCCGCCTTTTGCATCCTAATAATTTAATGGAGCATGTGAAATATATGGATGAGGTAATTGGTTATGTTTCCTTTGCAATGATACAGGTGACAAAGGATGAATATGTGCAAAGTTGCTCGATGGTAAAGGTCAAGTCAAGAATGCTAGATACGGTGATGGCCCCACAAAGCACAAATTTGTATTTCATTTTCGGATGTAGCTCCAAAAAGGTTGTCAGATATGCACAACATGTATTTTAAAGCCAAGAATCTATTTTCCATGCTAAAATTATTGGGCACAATTTCGTGGTTTAAAATTGGAATGATGCATATTTTTGCTAGTTAGCAAAGAGGATGCATTGTCTCTAGAGTCATATTAAGTCAGAATCATTGACAAGGAGATAAAGATATAGAGAAACAAATATGTTCGTCAACTATTATTTGCGACTTATGCCATGATTCGGCCGCATATAGTGATCATAGTTATATACCTTAAGATTTCAAGTAGATATACTTAATGGCCATGCCTTCATACATGTCTTGTACATGAGATGAGATGTGCTGTAACTATTTATTATAATAATTACAACATTGTTGTATATGGAAAAACATGATAGGAAAGGAGCAAACACTGTAAAAAAATGAGAAGAAACATTTAAACATACACATGGATTTAAATTTTGAAAATACCAAAAACCTTCAAACAGATAGGGATTTGAACCCTGAAACTACCATGACACATGCATTTGTAAGTACCATGACACTTGACTTTAAGTTTTTAAAATACGAAAAACCTTCAAACGGATAGGATCTTGAATTCTGAAAGTACCATGACCTTTGGGTAGTTGCATCATCCAAAGAGAATGCAAGAAAGTATAAATTCTTCCTAAAGACAAAAAAACATTGCAACAAATATGGAAAAATTCAACCACACCTAGTTACCTATTGCCTCTTGTTTACTATCCACGATTCAATAATTTCGGTGATTGGTTCTTTTTAGTAGCCATTGCGATAACTATAGCAATGAAATGCATTGTTCAATGAAATGCCTCTTAAAGATGTGGTCTCCTGGAATGCCATGCTTGCTGCGTAAACTCAAGGAAAATATGGCACCCAAGCACTTGAGCTTTCCAAGGAAATGGAGCTAGAAGGTATACTTCTTCGGCTGTAATCGCATAACAATGCTAGATGCCTGTGCGAGCATTGGGTATTAGATAAAGCTAGAAGGTTGCATGAGTATGCCATCCGCAAAAGATTTGTTGGAGATGTTAACATTGAAAATACACTTATCAGTATTTATTGCAGTTGTAGGATATCTAAGCGAAGCCCAAATTTTGTTTGATGAAATGCATCAACATGATCTGGGCTTTTGGAATACTATTACTACAACCTATGATCAAAATGGGGATGGAAAAAAGGCCCTTCAGCTCTTTCAAGACATGCAAATACTGAGCATGATGCCAAATAAAGCGACTCTTGTTGTTTACGTGTGTAGTCATATTGGCCAGCTTGACGATGTTGTCATTTCTTCCTTTGCACAAGCATGCATTGCAAAATCCAGCTAGTATCAGATCATTACATTTGCATGGCAGACCTCCTTGATCGATCTAGATAGATTGAAAAAGCTGAGGATCTGATCAAAAATATGTTTTCTGATGCAATTTCTATATCTTGGATGACCTTGTCTGGTGCTTGCTGGAACAACGATTGTTATACCAATTTGGAATTAACAATGAAAATTGATGGCAAATAGCTGCAGAAATGAGAGCTGCTGGAGAAGAAGCATTGGAAAGCCTCTCGAATGCCGTATGCAAACAAGTGAATTACCTATTATCACTATAAAATATCTCGGGCAATTTTTGACAGCTCTGTAAGGAATCTTCCATGTTATTTTATTAGAACGTAGGATGTTTGTCTACAGCTAACCTTAACCACGTCCCTTTATTGCAAGAAAGGATCATGCGTTTAATGCAACAACAGATGAGATTGAAATTGATATTGATGCCCAGGTAACTCTTATTGTAGTCCATATTAGCTTTTTCATTTGATGTGTCATAGGCGCTCAATTGTCATGTTAATTCAAGAAATTTGCCATGGCTTCGTCTGGTTATTAAATTCTAGTTAATGTGTCATGTGTGTTTAGTTCCTCGAATTCATTTTAGAAATGAATTTTGCATAAGAAACCAATTTGAAAAACCATGTGGTGCAATATGGTGGATTTTGTACAAGATTACATGCAATATAACATGATGCCAGTATAGTTGATTGGATCGGAGCTTGTTGTGGGCTGACCTATATGTTTACTTGTTGCGGAGCAAAGGATGTTTCAAGTTGTTTCTTTAAGCATGGAGGTTTTGAATTCATATCATGATTTAGATAGACCACTTCTCTTTGCTTCTTGGAATGCTCGATTCCCCTATATATAATGTGTGATTGCACCATAATTGTTCACAAGAAAGATGAACTACAAAGAAGCACTATAATTTTTATAAAGTTTGAAGGAGACAATTATTATGATTGACCACTCAAGGGGACATGGAAAAATTTGTCAAGAGGCTGCTACAAAATTAAATACAATTGTGATTCCTTATATAGATCAAATCTATCTATCTATTTGTTGAATAAAGATCTTCGATTACCGGTAATTCCTCTTTCCTTCCTCAGTCTCTATGAATTGACCTCCATAGCTTTTTAAACAAAACTCGAAATTCCTGGGCTACAAAAGCAGCAACCTATGTTCATACCATCCACAAGCCTCGACACAAAACAAAACAGACCTAACACGAAATGACAAAACAGAAACCATGAAAACACCCTCTCGGGCCAACGGAGGGCAACCCTTCGTGCGCAGCACCTTGTTTCCTTTGGTCCTCTTCTAGATTTATGAAGGCATTGTACATGTATCATGGTTGCTTGCTTCAAAATGTAATTATGCCATATGGCATGAGTTAAAACTTAAAACAATGGAGAACGTAAACACATCAAGCTTGACACAGTCATGCTATTATAATGTCATTTGTATAGAATTGGAAAAGACTCCCATGATATAGCATATTATATAATGTCCTCTAAGTTGTCAATCAAGCTTTTAAAATTAGAAGTTTAGATTGTTGAATTAGTTCAATGGACACTTACACTCCACAAATGTAATGTGATCCACAAATAGGCTCTAAAATTGCAATTTCCATTCAATTCTTTTTCTTCCCTTTCTAATGAAGTTGCTATAGAAAAATTCCTTGAAGGATTTCAAAGAATAGAATAGAATAGTTTTCAAAGCTTTCTTGTTCCTTCTGACAAGGAATATATTTGTCTTCCTCGGCCTGATATTTGAATCAGGTATCTGCATTCATTTCTTCATTATAACATAAGATGGATAAAATACGGGCTGATTCCATAAAAAGTGACCTATATTGAGAATTGAAGCATAATACCAGCTGCATATATTGTTGTAGGATCAAGCTCCGCCAAGATTCCCTGCCATATTCTCTGCACTACAACATCCCCCTACATTTAGATTCTTAAAAACTTTCCTTTCTTAGCTAAGTATCATTGTGTAGTAGTTGGCTTGGCATGCTTCCTTAAAAGGGACAGTTATTTCTTCAACTTGTGCCGTAATCCCATTTTTCTAAAGGCCATCAACCCAATATGATGCATAAGGAGGAGTTGTTAATTATCGCTCAATGCTAAAATCATTTCCTTAACATATATAGTGTCTGTGTCTCTGACCTTATCTATGCCCACTGTGACACAATCCATGTCTGCAAATCTTATCTTCAAAGCCTATCCATTTCTGATCCTTGAACATGCTACTAGACTCTGGACTGTTATCATAATTAATTCTTTAATTAATAATTAAAAGTTATCTATTTACAGCAAAATCCACATTGATTCTTTAAAGACTGAAACTACTTATTTTGTGGAATGGGGATTATTAGATCTTGACTATTGATTGTTTTGGTACAGGATTCAACCTTAGTACATCTAGCAATAGAACGACAAGGTGCAAGAACAATAAATACAACATTGAGTTCAGTGTAAGATGATCAAAATGCTAATGATGGTGCAGTTGCATATGCTACTATAAGTGAAGCCATGGCTGCACCGATATATATATACTTCGTATGTATGTTACATTTGGAATTGTAAGTGAAGTTACGGTTGCACCAATATTTTTATAAAGATCTGCATCTCCTCATCATTTTTGCATCATTCTTTGACTTCAAACGAACTATGTTTACAAATGGATTTTGCATGGTGCAACATAGCTGGGAGTTGTCTTAAAATGAAGTTCCTATATGTTCCATCTACCATAAAACATTTAACAATATAAAAAAAAGCAAGAATTAAATTCAAAAAATAGAGGATCAAATCTATATCTCTCTCTATCTCTAACTAGCAAGGATTAAATTCAAAAGCTAGTATTAAATCCAATATTGTCTTTGTTTCTAACCATGCCTGCTTGGTTCACACTAAAATCTGGATTTAAAACACGATTGAATGCAAAAAATGGCTAGATGCAAACTAAAATGGTGCATTCGATCCAAAAGAAAACTTAAAGCATGTGTCGAGCTGATCCCTTTAGTGGGATTAACCGAATGCTCCACCCAATGGAGGTATTTGCATGTCTCATTAGGATTTATTTTGTTGGGAGATTTTTAGGTTGATCCATATTGTAGGGTTGATAGTTGGTTTGGATGGGTTTGATCCATGTTGCAGGGTATGTGGTTGGTTTAGATGGATGGAAGCTCCCCAAACTTGGAGCATGTTGCTACACATAAATATGTTCATTTTCCACAACACTAGTTTGAACCCTAGGATTCAATTAAAATTGTTGTCTGTTATGCACAAGTCTCTACAATAGATGTAGGTATAAAAATTAGATATCTCGAGTATGGAAAATCTAGTTGACATTTGTTGAATTGAAGTAGCAGTCAATATAAGTACATATATTGGCCCCTTCCCAGCCCACGTCTGGCGCTGGAGGACCTCTTACCATGGAGTCACAAGAGTTGACGCACAACCTCACCAGGAAGCTACGCCTGTGAGGAAGACACGATACTCTGCCCCTTGCTGAGGTTGCCCATATATGTTGAAGTAGCAACTCCACGATGAAGACCTTGATAGCAATCCAACCATCGATGCTGAACCCTGCCCTTTTGGCCGCAGATCTATGACACCAACATATCAAGAGTGCTATGATCACAATACAAACATGTCGAGGAAGTCACAAGCATGGTTGTTATATTGATGTGAAACCAACACCTATGTACTTCATCGGTTACGCCAACACTGCTCCATGCTATAGCCATTCTCAAAAGCCCCCATAAGCTTTCTATGACTCTCTTGGCCAAACTATTCAATCCCAGATCATCCCTTACCTTCAAAGTTCCATCTCAATAGCTATAATTCAATCATGAGCTATGGTTTTAATACATTTTATTATAAGCCTACTTTCCATAACTAACGGAAAATCTCAAAACCCAGCACTTGATGATCGCAATTGCATGTAATCCTTGCCACATTATCCTGAATCATAGCTCCACCTTTAGGAGCCAAAACAACACAGATGGCACAATTCTTGAGCTTCATGCTCAACTCACCGATTAGCTACCAGATGCTCATATTCTCCTTTACTTCTATTAAGGAGGATCTACTTAAGAGCCATCTCATAGGTCAATCCATTTTAAAGTTATCAACCTTTATATTTCATACTAATTCAATAAGATTACAATCATTCAAAGTAATAGATTTCCTTATTGTTACTATTCTTGTGACTATTCTGAGCAATCTGTGGCAGTATTCACTGGTTCCATCCACATACAAGGCAACTGAGCCCCATCCAAAAGGTTTATTTCTTAATTAACTCCTTATAATGGCAACAAATACTAAATTAAAGCAACATAGAGAAAAGTAAATGCATATAAACAACAGAAAATGAAACATGACCGGTTAGTTCTAAACTTGTAGATGTCCAGCAAGGAAGATTCAAGACATGCCAAATCTGTTGATTCAAGCCCACATTGACACTTCCGAAGCATTTTCAGATCTTCTTGCCTCTGAATCAGTCCTTCTAGATATGTTTCTGCTCACTTATCTTCCGTAACCTTATGAGCCTCCAACAAATTCATAAATATTCGCATGCAAAAATCATGTACAGACTAATCATGGCAACTCATAGCATCTCAATTGATCAACAACAAAACCCCACCTGATAATTTCTTCATTCATAGACCTCTGGACCCCTTACAATTGATTGCGCCTCCAAAGATCGTCTTCTAACTCCAAGAATCAAACTGCAGAAGAACATACATAGTGCAGTCAATTCTGACTCAGCATCACTATTTCTGTCATATAACTTTTGCATACGGATGAGTTTCGGCCTGATCAGACCCATTCCGGAAAGCTTACTTGAAGATCTTTTCAGCAAAATAAAAATCACCTGAAAAGGATCTCGGGTTGCCGAGATATGATGCCTCAAATATCGGGCTCCAAAACTACCCAGAATTGCTCCCTGCCTTCATGCTCTGCAACAATCCTTTTGCCAAACAGACAAAACCCTGAACTCATGCTGGATACATGTTATATATGTGTACATACGTACATAAGTACATATACTGGCCCATCAAGTGCCCAGGTCTGTTACAGCATTGGACCACTTTTTATATACAATAGAATAAGATTGAAAGCAGAATAATAATATGCACTTAGTATTGACAATATGATAGATATGATTATTCATGAGAGTCGAAAATCAAAATGATTTATTTGTCTTTGCGAATATGTAGCATAATAACAGGGGGTTTTCTTTGTGTTTTTGTACGCTTTTCACTAAGGTTTTCCTATGATTTTGTGATGTATTCAAATGGATGTACTAATGCGTACATCTAGAGTGCACCATTTCTGGGCCATTGATTTTAGCCTTTTTTTTTCTAATGGTCAACAACCAATGGCTCACAACAAAAACCCTTTTTTTGTGCGTGTGGTGCATAATAGTCAACAACCAATGGCTCATAACAAAAGCCCTCTTTTTGTGCGTGTGGTGCATAATGGTCAACAACCAATGGCTCACAACAAAAGCCCTCTTTTAGTATGTGTGGTGCATAATGGGCACATGAAGGGCGCATGTTGTGCAGTTTCCTCGCCGACAACACATTTCTTATCATAACTTTTGATCCAGAGCTCTGTTTGAGATGATTTTTATTGCGTTGGAAAGCTCTCTCTGAGATCTTTTTAATAGTGTATGATATGGATATGGTTGGTTAAGTTATCTATGCTAAAACAAAGAATTTTTCGGCCGGGTTTGGTAGGCTTTCATATCCTACCACCGATTAATACGAGATTTATGCTTATTGGATATTGTTTTATGGCTCATTCCGAATGAAGGTTGCAAAAATTACCATGCATTTTTTAGATTTTGAGGCGCTTATTAAGCAAATTCCAACAAGCAAATCTAGATCCTTGTGCTAACAAGCGAAAAAAGTTTCCCACTTTGGTTTCTCACCACAAGAATCCATGGAGGCCAAAGGTCATTGTTAAATTCCAAATTGAAAAAAATGTTTGTGTATGGGTGTTGCAAACTTTATGACTTTCAGAATAATGGGTTCAATCCGCTCTATTTTTATGGTAACTTTTACTTATGTTCTATTTGTTTTATTGTGATGAAATTCAAAAGCTACAGGTGATGAAAGCCTCAAATGAATTCTAGTTTTTTCTCTGGTTTGAATTCTAAAATTTTTGTCACACCTGGGGATCGTCTCTAAGGCCCCGAAGGGGCCAAATTTTTTTTTTTTTGCAACACAAACCATTAACATCCAACATATAAAAATTAAATCCCACAACACATAACAACCAACACATAACAACCATTGACATTAACAACCAACACATAACTACCGTTGACATTAATTAACACAACCATTGGGTCCAACACATTTAAATTAAAATCCCCCTTAAACCCCCTTTGGTTTGGGTGCATATTCACACGGGGGATGACGTAGGGCAGCGAGAGCCCTCATAATTGTATTTTGCACGTACAAAATCAACACCATATAGTATTCCGCTTGAAATCTTATAGTATTTTGCGAATCTTGTTATACAGTATAGCAAATTTTGTACTTGCATACCCCACAAACGAGGAACTTTACGTACGGTGTAGATTAAGGAATAAGGGGTGAATATGCCTATCCAATAGCTCTCGTTGCCCGGAGTCACCCCCCGTGTGAATATGCACCCAAACCAATAAGATAAATTTGATAAAAGCAAGTATATACTGATAATCTAGATATTTGGATTGTGAAAATCAAAAATTTTCCTGTCTTATTATTTGGATATAAAAATATTAGACAGTTATTGTTAGACCTTAATTAATTAATTAATCATGAAGTACGACCAAATCTCATTTTCTCGAAGGTTCAGAACTATTTAAGGTTGGAAATACGTTTGAGGTAGCATCAATGTGCAGTTGAGGCATGGGCATGGATACATTATGAAAAGAGATAACGACTGCATTTATTAGGTTGGTCAAGGCTTAGTTAATAGTGAAATGTCACATTCTATATCCTATCAAATAACTAGGCAAGGTTCTTGGTGCAAGTTGATGAATGGCACATTTAATGTAATACGTAAACCTAGGCTTACAAAGCTATATAAGCAAGTATGTGCTCGTAATCTGGACATTTGGAGTGTGAAAATCAAAACTTTTTGCGTCTTATTATTTAGATATAAAAATATTAGACAATTGTTAATAGACCTTGATTAATTAATGATGAAGTACAACCAAATCGCATGTTCTTGAACGTTCACAACTATTTAATATTGGAAACGTGTTTGAGTAGACATCAATGCGCAGTTGTGGCATGGGCATGGCCACATTGTGGAAAGGGATAACGCCTTCATTTATTAGGTTGGTCAAAGCTTAGTTAATAGTGAAATGTCACATTCTATATCCTATCAAGTAATTAGGCAAGGTTCTTGGTGCAAGTTGATGGATGGCACATTTAACATAATATGTAAACCTAGACTTACAAAGCTATGCCTAAATGTAACCCGATTGGGACCATGAAATTTCTCGAAATTACCCCGTTGGTTTATTTGCAAGAACCTTGTTTGTGTTGTTCAAAATGGCTATGTCTGATCCATTGACGGAATTTTAGGTCCCACGGATCACGTATTGTAGCCTCTCAAGATGTTACTCGTAGGTAATCCCACATATGGCAATGCCACTCGCGACTAATGCTGTTTATGGCAACGGTTGCGGGTTTATCACGATTAACCTCCTCCACCCATGACGTTACAATGCACGTAAGCTTAGAAAACAAAACAACAATAATATTCTATTAAATATATAGAAAAATCTTAGTATGGAGTTTGTTCGTCACCATGGGTTATTACTATATTCAAGCATATATATAAATATTATAGAAAAGATGGTTACAGAATATTCAATATTGATGCTTCGTTCTAAAACTGTCATGTTTTTCCGGAAGGAAAAAATATGGGCTTTAAGAAAAAAGAAGAAAAATGAAAAAAAAGGGGGGGTTTTGATGGCCCTGTTCTTTACCACATTTATCCGATGGGCAGGTAGATCTGCTAGAATCGGATGATAGAATCTGGTAGGCTGTTCTAGCTCAAAAATCGGCGTGAGGAAGCAGAGGACTTAGCAAAAACCAGCAGATTGAAGCTGCTTTAGCAAAAGCCGGCAGAGAAAACCAGCAGATCTTCGAAGGCTCTGGCTATGGTGGATTTGGATGTTGTGCAAAAGGACGGCGCCAGTTTCATGCTGAAAAGGTTTCATTGGATTAGTTAAGATTTGTTGGAGTAGACTTTGACACGTTTTGGACTTGAAAAGACAGCAACAAGAGATACTGCAATGCAATTCGTGGAGCAAAATTTGACATGTTTTGGGCTTGAACAGGCATCAGTGACCGTGAAACATACATGTGCCAATTTAAATGCCAATTCAATCTGTACTTGCACCATTCGATGGAATCTGTTCAAATTTGCGGAGCATTCGCCAGACAATTAATTGCTTGTGGATATCCAGACAGTTAATCAATTGCTTGTGGGATCTGTCTGTACTTACAAAATTCGATTGAATCTTTCAGCAAATACGCTAAGCATTCACGGAGAATATCCAAACAAAATCCGTAAATGGATAAGATTCTCTTATCTGGTTGCCTGAATCAATGATTAGATGAAATCAGAGCTCATGGTCTGAATCGTATCTAGTTGTTAAATATTATGATAGCAAGTGTTAGTAATCAATTGGAAGTATAGGATATAAATATCTATCTAGATTGTTGTTGCTGTGGCAGAGTAGTGAACCAACCTTTTCTTCCCTCAAGCTGCTCCAGGTAAGTAGACTCGCTTTTCTGCTGAGAGCTTTACTCCATGTTATCACTTCTAACGAACAATTCCGACCGCATCATTATGCCCCAGGATCGATTTCCCTTTTTCGTTGTTGATTGTCACATCTCTGTTTTGCAAAACACAACTTTGAGAGGCAATCCCTCCTTTGAAACTGAGCTTGTGCAGGTCCTTGAGCAAGCCAATCAACCAGTTTTGACTAATTTGCCAGAGCTATATCTCTGAATCCTGAACGTGACACATAAGGTTTTGGGGGAGGGATATCGGATGGTCAATAGAGCCATCCTTAGGACGTTAAGGCTATTCATCCACGGTCGATAAAGTCTAAGGCCCATAAACTGCCACAACAAAGGGCATTCATTTGCTATAGTGTGACGTATTTCTTGTTGCAGCACAAACAACTACTAGAAGGTGACAATTAGAAAAATAAAACAACATAGGAAAAATTCGTTATCTATACATGTCATTATCTAATTTTTAGTTTTTTTTATAGGAATTTTATTTGATTTGCATGTTATAACTTTAGACTAGGGTCAAAGCACGTTATAGTGGATCACTTGGCATGTCCCCTCTGTCTCCCCCTTTTGTGATGCGAGGCTGGCACCAAATTGTGCCTTGAGCATAATGATCGCCAAGAATATTATAGTAAGTGCCAAAAATAGTATAGTAACTGCCAGATTTAGTTTCGGTGACTCAATTCAAATTCCAAACAAACAGATGGGAAGGATTCATTCCGAGGAAATGCACCTCCAGCGCTTTATTCAGCAGTAACAGAGTCTTTTTCCTGCCTAAACATATTGGATGCTGCATTAGAAAAAGAAATCAGATAAGTTTTCTCACATTTTAAAATTTCTTCATTTCACATTTCTTCATGTTATAATTTCTGTGAACTGCAGGATATTTGTCTGAATCACACATGCGATTTCTGAGCTAGCTATGGCGTGAAGCAAACTCTGAATCCTTTGATGCTCCTTGGCCAGTTTTACCAACCCTGAAGAACCATGCATTAAAAATTAATGTGTGGTTCTTGGGGTTGCTAAGACTGGCGTGGGACACCAAAGGTTTCAATGTTTATTTCCTCTATGATTCTTTCAGATGCATGGGTTCATTACCTTGCCTGTTTAATGTCATTAGCAAAACAGGCTTGTACTGTACTACAGACTTGTTGATTTATTAGGACTACCATAGTCGTCGAATTCGTCGATCCTACAGCCCAAATCGTATGTTGGTTTCTCTGGGACATGTCATCATTACATTATGCCACATCATCTCTAATGCCTCCACGTCATCCTACACGTGTCACACACATCATTTCCACCTCACAAAAAAGTTTTGACTAGAAAAAGATATTTTGCTAACTTGCTTAACACATCGCCATCCCATATTGCCATGTCATCTTCCATTTGCCAAGCCACCATTCCAACTTGCCACTTCATCATATTTCACCCCATTTTGAGTTAAAAAAGTGAAATGTCCTTTTTGCAAAAAAGATTCTGCCATGTCATAGAGCATCAATATTACAGAAACCTGGCTCCTTGGCTAAAATACAAAAATCTGATTTGTAACCAGGCCAATTCTGGATCCATAACAAAACTTCAATATGGTTTGAAAAGATTCAATCCCTCATGGAAAAGTCTGTCTATATACATGTGTCTCTGTTTTTCCACATATCTGCAATGAATTTTATGGCCATTGATTCTTGATGTAACATCGCAAGTGTCTTCCCCTCTAAAAGCCACAAAGCTCTTGGATGCAACTTCAAAAAGCCATCATGTTCCGATATGCCTTGTCCCTTGTTCAAGCATGTATGGATTGGGAAGACTTGGATGATGAGCAATTTTCATGGCAATCCAGTTGAAGTCGCATTTAATTAAAGTGGGTCTCATTCCATTCCCACTTTTTTTGGAACCCAGTTATTTTACACGAAAAGGACGAAGGAAAATTATTCGGCCTCCATAACTGTCCAGAATTTGAGTATTTCTGTGTTAGGTTGGGTCCAAGCATACTATATCTTTCCCCCTGTTTTCTCGGATCGCGAGTCGAGAACACCATGAATACAACTTAAACAAAGGAATTTCATTACACATTGAAAACAAAGTTGTAGTTGAAAAAGAATTTTTATTAATAAATTAAATAGTTACAACCTATTTTACATCAGATGCAGAGACCATGGTGGTCTTGTTGTCACTACAGTTACATCATCATGGTAGGTCGTCCACCTTACAGGAAGAACGTGCGGGGCCTGTCCAACTAATTTCACCACTCTCATCTCGTCTCCTTTCGTCAATAAGCGGGTCTTTCTATTGCTCCTGAGCATTTAATCTAGTCGGGATAAGGACTGCAACACACATAATCAAGTTGGTCAATAAAGGTAGCTCAAAGTGAGAAACGCAGGTCTGAGGTCCTCGTGAAAGGCAGCCAAGAGTGAAAAACATAGTTCTGAGCCCTTCAAAGTGAAAAACGCGGGTTTGAAGCCCTTTCTCGACTCATGAGTCGAGAAAGGCTGCTCAAAGTGGAAAACGCAGTTCTGAGACCTTTCAAAGTGAAAAATGCAAGTTTGAGGCCTTTTCTTGACTCGCGAGTCGAGAAAGGCAACTTAGAGTGAAAAATGCAGTTCTGAGGCCCTTCAAAATAAAAAATACAGGTTTGAGGCCCTTTCTCGACTCGCGAGTCGAGAAAGGCCTCTTAGAGTGAAAAACGCAGTTCTGAGGCCCTTCAAAGTGAAAAACACAGGTCTGAGGCCCTTTCTCGACTCATGAGTCGAGAAAGGCAACTCAAAGTGGAAAACACAGTTCTAAGGCCCTTCAAAATGAAAAACGCAGGTTTGAGGCCCTTTCTCGACTCGCGAGTCGAGAAAGGCTCTCGAGTGTGAAAACGCAGCTCGAGGCCCTTCAAAGTGAAAACACAAAGTCGGGCCCTTTCTCACTCGCGAAGTCGAGAAAGGCAAAACTTCAGTAAAAAACGCAGTTCTGAGGCCCTTCAAAGTGAAGAACAAAGGTCTGAGGCCTTTCTCGACTCGTGAGTCGAGAAAGGCAGCTCAAAGTGTAAAATGCAGTTCTAAGGCCCTTCAAAATAAAAAATGCAGGTCTAAGGCCCTTCAAGATGAGAAACACAGGTCTAAGGCCATTTAGAGTGAAAAACACAACAGGTCCGAGAAGGTCGAAAATAAATTTCAAACATCATATCATAATACTATACCTTTGTTCAATTGTGATCAAACATACAACAAATGTGGTGAACCTACTTGCCTACAAACATAATTTCTACCTCCAATATCATAGAGTGCAAATCATTATTAGTTGCACCATATCCTATGTATTTTCTAAGTGCACACCATACCTATGCATTTTCTATATATACATAGACCAAAAAATAAAACCCCCCCCCCCCCCTCAAAACCCTTTTTTTTATATATCAATGTTTTCTAATAAACACAATATCCTATCCTATATATTTTCTAATAAATACAATATCTTATGTATTTTCTAAATGCACACCATAACTATGCATTTGCTATGTATACCTAGATAAAAAAATAGACACACATCCCTCCCCCCCCCCCAGTATATCAATGTTTTCTAATAAACAACACAATATCCTATCCTATATATCTTCTAATAAATACAAATCTTATGTATTTTCTAATGGACACCATATATGTTATGTTTATGAATAATTTTTTAATGTATTATTTTTTAAACATATATAAGGCAGTTGTATTTTTTGTTTGAACCTAATATTTTTTCGATAGGAAAAAATGTAGGAGAGACACGTGTAAGTTTTCATTTAAAAAAAAAAAAAGCAAAGCCGTTAATAGCCGCCCTGCTCAATTCTGGCCCTGCTAGGTTTCCTCTTTCCCTTTCTTGCTCTGCAATCCATATCTATTCGCTTTTCTTCCTTTCTGGCTAAACTCCATAGCCATGGCGATCAAGGTTGTTTTCTATTTTACCAGATCAAGACTAAATATTTCCTCCCAGATCTCTGAAAAACATACAATGTGGCTATTCCGATTCTGCATGGCGGAAAATGTCTCCCTTCTTGCAACCAAGCTTGCAACAACACGTTTTTAGAAGAAGGAATAAATCTAAGGAATTGGGTACAAATTCTTTATTTTGGCTAAGAATCCAAGGTCAGATCTTCTGGATGACTCAAACTGCAGGAACTTGTGGCTGAACAGGTATAGGGGCTGCAAGACGGCCGAAAACGGGACAAAAGCGGCAGGTTAGGGTCCATCGATGAACATTCGGTTGTGGCAAATCGGCAGATATGCATAAACAAATAATGACAGTATATTTTTACTTCAGGCGACAATCTTTCTTGCTTGGGAAGCAATCTCCTGCTCTACTCTATGCATTTGCTGGATCCTACTTTGTGGCAGCAATGGCAAATCCGTCCCGGTTATGCCATTTAACCGGCCACCCTTCTTCCATCTTCCATTCCTTTCTGTTTCTTCCTTCTTCGGGACCTTATGTGAAGCGGTCAGTTTCAGGCTGCAATCCAGGGACTTGCCCTAAGGGGCGGTGTCAAGATAATCTATGGTTTGATCTAGGACGAATCTGCTCTGGCAGATCTGGTTTGGATATGGAGAAAGATCCTGGTTGTATATGGATCTGGAAGGGTCTTGGCGCTTCTTCCTTCTCCTAAATGAGTATTACCCCATTTTCCATTTTCTCTGGAAGTTGAGAGGCTTTTTCTTGCTCTAGAACCAATCCCCCGCAGCTCCGCAAGCTCCACAGGCTCTTGACCATAAGATACAAGGTGAAGACAGAGATGCAAATGCAAAAAAAATAATGGCCTTTCCATATTTTGGCGTTCACTGGATCAGATTTGCAAAAGCAGAGGTTTGAGATCAAATGTGGCTCTCGGGAGTTCAATGTGGCAGACATTTTCTTGGTTTTCTTGGCTAGGCTTAATGTCAACTGAGGATATCCAATGCATGGCTCATCTACAGCGATGCAACAGATTGCTTATTGCTTTGGGATTTTCACAAAGCTGGATATGAATAATATCTGGTAAATGATGCCGTGGTGCCTTTCTTTTATCTCTTGCTTCTGCTCCGTCCAACCTGAGGAACTAGGTTTTGATCCGGAGGTGAAGATGAATTAGTTCATGCTCATGTCTTTAGATTTTTTCTATGGCAGGACACAAGAACACAGTTTGCTATTTGATCTTCCTCAAGGTTTTGCTACTTAATGTCTTCCAGTTTTGAAATAAAGTTTGAGGAACAGGTGTGAATCCTGCATATTGCTAGGTAGTTGGTGTAGAATGATAATATGGCCAAGGAGGCTCTTAAGGAAGATGTTGTTTTTTCCTCTAGAGTCCAGTCTGCAGCAAGCGAAATCATGTTCTATCAACACCAGGGGGTGGCTTTCACCCGCTATGGAAAGGAATCTAAGAAAATGAGGAAAATTTTCACTTATTTATATTCAAGTCTAAACGGAATTCTATTATGCAACTTGATGGGTCTTTCATAGACTGTATAGACTCCCATTTAGCAAGAGTGAAGCCTGTGTGAACCTCTTGTGGGAGTCTTCTATTCTTCCTTTTTGCATCTAAGAGTAGTTAGAATAGCATCAACACAACAATTTGTTGTGTATCATCGAAATTTATTGAACAAGAGACCTGGTTGTTTACCACTCAGTCATTTGGAGTTGTTGCAAGCTTGCAAGACAAGGCAGAGACAATGCAAGTATGTTCATACTTGCAAACTGACACAGGATCTCCTGTATCTAAAACAGGTTAGAGGATAATATATTTAATATGCTTTACTAGATACAGAAGATGTGCACTGCAGAAGATAGTTTACTGCGGGATTTAAATACTTTGAAAAGCTCTGAGGCATTGTAAAAATGGAATGCAAGTAGATTGGATTGATTGTTTCAAAGATAGAACATTATGTCATTAGACATAGTATGCAGATATCTAATATATAATATATTTGTTATGGGATAATAATGATCCTTTACGTTACAGCTGTAGCCTTTACTACTATGCTTTGTATTTGAATATGTTTGTGTCTTTCTAAAAAACTCTTATCTTATCTAAAAGGAAATCTTGCAAACTTAATAATTGCACGTAGAATTTTTAATGCATGTTAGCATGCTACACACATATTTGTATGGTGGAGCACATTTATTTAGTATAATCTGCTCTTTTATCATTTCCGGCTTTAAATCGTGCCCACTTAATAGTTCTTGATCATTGTTTGGTGCTCAAGAACCACTCCTTGCCATATATATATATTCTGTATTTTGTTGTCAAGTATTGAAATTCTTTGGCAGTCTGCATTTGCTCAAAACCTTCAATATATGTTGTCACCTTGCCTCTAATATCTAGAGGGGCTCTGTTCAATTTATTTGTTGTGTGGATAATCATTCGTCGTGTGGATATTCAAACTGGCAAAACTTAAGACTGCTTTTGAAGTGATGCCTTTGTATTGAAAATATATTCCTCTATTGTAACTATCTTATTCACATCGTTAGCCTTTTCAGAGACGTTAACTTCGTAACGAAATTATACCATTGTGAACTTAATTCACAACAAACCCACTAACTATTATTGGGTGGGATGCATGATCTGTGTTCATGGTGATCATGGCCTGGTGGTCAGACAATTGGATACAAGTATTCCCCCGCCCAGGTTCATAACCCACCGGCTATCATTGCATGGCATATTTGGAAAAAAAAAAAAAAAATCTTATAGTCGTTATGATCAGCACTCTTCTTTCTTTCTTTCTTTCTATAGTCCAGGCACTGTAACACAAGGCGAACGAATGCAGGTTCAAATCCTAGGTGTTCTAGCACGTATAAACGAGCTGGTGAAGAGAAATGTTCGCGGCGGCCTTGGCCGCCGCGATAAATTTCTTGTAATATATTACTGTACCCCGCCTTTTTTTCCCGCCCGTGCTTGAAATTTAAAATTTGGTACATACCTTTGGGCCTTTTCATTTTGGGCATGTCATTTGGTTCATACATTTGGGTCTGTCGTTTTGGGCATGGCTCTAATTCCGTGCTTCTGGAGTAACAGCTGCTTCCGGAGTAATCCCCTACGCAAGAAAAACCATAGAAAATATGAGGCGAAATAGATAGGTTGGACTCAAATCTTGCTTATAGAGATTTTTTGGAGCTTCAAATTTCTTGAGGGAAAAGCCACAGAAAGAAAGCTTGTGGCCATCTTTGAATCGGCAGAAGCAGTAAGAAAACTCAGACAAAACAGATGGGGATGGAATCAACGACACTAGATGTGCAACAATAAATAATCAAGAAGATGCGACAAGGCTCTTAAGCATAAGATCAAGAAGATCCGATTGAGGGGCTCATCTCCAACTCCATATCCTCCGTTCCGGCCATCTCCGACCTCTTAAGCTCTTGTTCCGGCCATCTTTGGCCTCTTAAGCTCTTGTTCTGGCCTCTTAAGCTCTTAAGCGCAGATAAAAAGAAGCAAGGGATCTTATATTGGATGCTTAGCCTCTTCGCAATGTGTTGCTCGATGGATTGAGGAGGAGGGGGCGCAGCGTTTCGGAGATGGCCAAGCTCTTAACAGCACTGTTTCTGTTTCTGTTTCTTCAACTCTGTTTCACCACCGTTTTGGCCGCGAAGATCACCGGAACCATCTTCTGCGACCGCTGTTTTGACGAAGCTCTGGTTCAGCATAGAACCGTTCCTCTCTCTGGTATCAAAATGTTGCTTTGCTTTTTAGATTTTGGGATTTGGATTTATAACTTATAACCGTTGTGTCGTGCCTTGATGCATTTATGTCTCCCAGGTGCCCAAGTGATCCTGGTATGCAAGGATAAAAGCGGCAAGGTCGTATCTTCGAGCCATGGATACATCAACAAGAATGGCATTTTTGAAATGCAGAATGATGCATCAGAGTGCAAGCCTTCTTGCTCGTCCCTCGTTGCCTCTGTCACAAAGCTCCCTTCTGTTAAGCCACATCGCAGCAGAATGTGGTGGGCCACATGTGGTGAACGAGCTTGGTTTTGGTAGACAGGCTTGGAGCAAAGGCTGATGTCTCACGCCCATCCCTCGCTCATTCTCATCTGACTGCTTTTTTTGGTGTTTGGAATTCCTTGCTTTTTACCGTATATGCTGGAATTAGATTGCCTTCTCGACTAGTGGGTCGAGAAAGGTTCTAATGGGGTATTGATTTAATTTAATTTAAATTTGATTTAAATTAATAAGTAGTCATTAATTAATTTTTAATCTATATATGCTTAAATTGATTATTAATTATATATTAAATTATTTTATCGATAGATTAACTTAATTTATTATTTAATTAATTGTCTAATTAGTTTAATTAATTATTGATTATATATTAATAATTAATACGTTTTTTTTTTTTTTTTTTTTTTTGCCCCCCTCCCTTCCTTTTCCCCCTTTGCCCTTTGCTCTCCCTCCCTCTCCCCCATCCCTTCTTCCAACTTACCTTCTCCCCCTCCTCTTTTTTGCCTCTTTGCTCTCCCCCTCCCTCCCTCCCTCCCCCCCCCCCTTCCCTCCCCTTCTTCCAACTTATCCCTCCCTCCTCCTTTGCCCTTTTGCTCTCCTCTCTCCTCCCCCCCCCCCCTTCTTCCAACTTATCCCCTTCCCTTCTTCAACCTGTGGCCCCTCCCTCTTTCTCCTCCTACCCTTCTCCTTATCAAACAGTGCCCCCTCTCCCTCCCCTCTTTTTTTTTTTTTGTATGAGTCCCATTTTCAGTCTGAGTCCCAAATTTCGAGATTTGACCCACTTTAATTAAATGCGATTTGTTGTCTATTTGAATGTATGAGTAAGAGCCATCGTATTTGATATTTGGCAACAAACTGCTTTCGTATCTAAGAGAGCAGTATTTATCTAATTCCACATGTCTAATTCAGGAATAATACATGATCTTTCGAGATAAAATATGCCGGCTTTTTGAGAGATGCGCCGGCGCATCACAGTTCGATGCATAGTTCTGCAGAAACAAGAGTAAACAACATCTAAGTCTAAAAACTCAGGCAATATCGAAATTCAAAGAATATCAAAGTTTAAACAAGATAGATGCATACCAGGATCGGTTTCCGCAGGATAGATACTACAGATAAATGTAATGGCATTAGATGGGTGCGCCAACGCGCATCCCAGTATGATGCATTTTAGAATATACGAATCAAAGCTTCAGGAATAAAAAAGGACATATCAGAGCTCAAAACTTCAGGAATCGAAACTTCAGGCACAACGTAAACCATATGGGGTGCGCCAACACGCCCTCCTTTTGCTGCGAAGTTATTTTGCCGGGGCAGAGAGATGCTGCCCTTTTTGCCATTGCTTTTCCCCATTGCTTTTCTTTAACCAACATCCCCTTTTGTTTTAATTTTTATCCTGCCTTTGGTTTTAGTTTTTGTTCTGCTTTTGATGGAAATTAGCAAGGATTACAAGTATGCCTGAGTATTTGGTCTATTTCTCTTTTTCTAGAGACAATGCATGGATCGGTCTTCTAGAGATTATAGAAATTATCGAGTATTTATCATGGAGCACCATGCATTTTCTACTTTTTTTGACACCAAATAAAGAGTGATTTAAATTTCTTTTTACACCGTTTTCATGATCGAGGTAATCAAGTGCTTGGGATCCTTTCTGCCCTGTCCTATGACAGCAGGCTAATGTGAAATAATTCATGATAATGTTAATTGTGCATATTGCAAGGTTTTCCACATCATTCATTTCTACAATCGTCTCTTTCTAATCATGAAGGGTATCCCTTGTGTGACAGCACCTTTGTTTTCATCCCCTTGCTTTTGTTTTCGTTCTTTTATTATCCATTAAACGAATCCCTCCTTTTCGTCTGCTTTATTATCCATTATGAGCCATTACAACCATAACGAACCCATAACAACCTATAAGGAACCCATAGCAAACTGAGCTACGTATTGCTTGATAATTCATGCTCTTGCACATTGGAAAATATGAACACCTTATAAGGTCACCATTAGTCGATATGCGTTATTTCGATGCACAAATTCCATACTAAGTCTATGCACGCAAGTTGGTTAGCATCAATGGGCTATGTTAATAAGATATTAATTTATATAATGCTTGTCTGCAAGATGTAATAAAAGCAGTCATGCAAAGTGCAAAGTGTAAACCTTTTATAGAACATAATTTTATGGGTTCTGGAATGGCCACTTTGCTTCGCAGATTGAGCACTCCTAGTTCTAGCAATCTGACACCTTCAGTTTCTGCCACAGTCAATTCAGTTGTCTTGCATACAACAAGAGTTCGATCAGTGCATCCAAACCAAACCATCCTCAAGCAAAACAGTGATAGCTTTGAATATAACCGGCACATTGATTTAGGTAGCCATAAACCGGATAAGAGGTCTTATACATTTCCAAGATGCGGATGACCGTGTTCCTCAATATGCTCAAGGTAGCATTACTAAATCTTATCACCAAACATACGAATCACCAAACCAAATTGAAGACTTGAGCAACCTTTGCAATTGGTATTGCATCTGGTGCCCACGAAGGTAATTACTTTTTAGTTGAATAGTGATTACTATACTCAACATACTACTAAGGCATATAGGGTACGCCTTCGCAAACATCCAACATGCACGTGCCCAGATTTCATGGCTAGGGCGATCAAGAAACACTATATTCCATGAAGCATTTGATGTATGTATTTGTTAAAACTCTGAGTTTTGATCCTAGAATATTTTTAGACGTCAACTAGTTATTGTGGATGATGTGCTACGCAGCATTCTTGCAGAACAACCAGATTCTTTCAATCTTACTACATTGTTATAAGCTTATCATTAGTAATGTATTGTAAATGATGTCTCGTATTTTTACTCATTACTGGTAATGGCTCAGACCCTTTGCTATGGATATCAAATTTTTTGTGTTAAAATTACCAAGACCATCAGTTCAGCCGGCTATAATAGTAGCTGCTCGTAGCTCATTTGCCTTCATAAAAAAACCTTCTTCATCATACAGGGCAGCCAAGTCTCGCATTGCTGCTCTAATAGCCAGCCCAAATGTCAAAGAGGGGGCAGAGCTAATCTGCAAGCACTCCACCATGGCCTCCAAAAACTGTTTGACAAATCTTCAAAAGCTGAAACGGGCTGGGATTGGGGCTGGGCAGTTCCGGCCATTCATGTTCGACGGAGTTCGTGCTGCTGTTTCGAAATGGGGATGGGCATTTTTTTCAAGCCCGAAATGCAATTACACTTGGCATACACATAGGATACACATGGCACGCATACACATGTGTAGACTAGAATTGCACGAAATCGTGCACCTCGAGTTAGGCAACCCTGCTAAAAAAATAATTGTAAAAAAATTATATATGTTCAGATAGATAATGTTGACTGCCACTAACACAGATGTCTTAATTGAACTGAAGATGGCACTTATAGGAACAAAATAGCACTTAAAAATTGGAAAAGTAAAGTAGCTTAAACCTGTTAACCAAAAGAACCATCAGCTTGTGTTCTTATTTGTGATTTTTCCTCCCCTTTGGAAAAGATCTCATTGAAGTATGTGTTTAGCCACCAACTTCAAGAAAAATTACAGATGTTCAAGAAGAACTAGAATATCAGGATACTTACATACGTTTCTTTTCTTTTCCACCAATACATTGTAAAGTTGTCGTTCATCATAACAACAAAAATTGGCAATTCCTTAAATCCGGATCACTAGAAATTGCCATTCTGTATAGAGTTTAATCCGACAAAAAGAATGTCATTCCGCAGTCTTAGTAAGCAATGGCTTAAATTTTCGGAATGTCAGTGTTCTTGCCTAGCATATCATGCTGTTAACAACAGAAATATGTTGGATGATATGAGAATTAGTTCATAATTTATCCGCAATCTTGTTGAGGGCACTGGCTAGGTCCCTAACGCTTGATGCCAATTCTTTTGCACCATCAGAGTCCTTCTCCATCCTGTTCCTTTTCAATTCAAGCAATTTTTCAAAATGTTCAATAGTTCTCTCATCAGCCAACTCCAGTGCTTTGAAACTTACGTTCAAGTCAGATACATCAGCTAGGCCCTCATTTCCTGCAGTGCAGCTTCCTTCACCCGGCATTAACAATGCAGTTGACTCGGGTCCCAAAAATCGTTCACTCATGAGATAATCCATCATTCTGAATAAATCACTTGTGAGAAGGCCACGAGTCTTTGAACAGTTTAACTCTGTTTTTTGTGTCCTTGTCAAAGTAAAGTAATCTAGATTTGTCCTCCTTTGAAACTCTGCTATAGTTACATAGTCAGCTTTCAAATTATACCATCTATCCATGCATTGCAACACATCTCTATCTTGTATTCCATGTGATACCAAGAATTTCTGCACGGTCTGCCATCTATTTGGAGCATATTGTTGGAAAAGACTTTCAAGTTCATGCCTCTTCGCTGTAATTAAAACTGCTGTCTGAAAGGCTGAGCAATCAGAGAAATGACAAAAGCACATAGATCAATATGCAAGTCTTTGATCCAAAAAAACGTTTTACCTCATAGCGTGTCCACCTTCGTTTTTTTTTCACTACAGAAACTTCTTCCACAGTCTTCTTTCCCTGAAAAGTCAAGTGTGCCAAATCAAATATGGCCTGCAATCAAAGAGCATTTATTAAAGTTATCAAATAGCAACGCCTACGAAGCCGTTGTTACCCGGTTCATTGCATCTCACTCACAGAAACAGTTGTATTGTTGATTAGTTACTTTGCACACAAGCATTTAGGGTTAAACGAACTAAATTAACAATTTTCTTGAAAAATCTTACATCATTCTGTCGTTCCTCCAACTGCTTTGCCTGATAATTTCTGTCCTACGATATCGAAGTCATTAAAGTTATTTAAGATAAAGGACAATGAATTTATAAACAATTATACAAATGCTCCATTACAACTCGGCTTGACGCGTTCTATGATTTAAAAATTAACTTCTGACTTTCAAAAGCAATGAGTAAACATACAGATTTTTCTTCTGATCTTTTTCAGCCGTGTCTTTATTAAACATCTGAAAAACCAAGCAAGTAAATTTAAAACCAGCATTTCCTGCCTTGTAATGCAAACCAAAAAGATAACCTACCGAGAATATATTGATGAACCGCCGCGATTTGATAACGGAGTTCGCATTAAGAAGACGCAGATTTTGGCGATGGAGGCCGAACAAACGGGAAAGCGCCATCGTCACTAAACCCTACTTAAACCCTCCGTTACTTCAACTATATAATGCCATACACATTTTTATGTGTTGTGTATGGGAGTATATACGTTATTTCACAACTACAGAATACCATACGGATATTAGATACTATTCTGTACTATACAATCGTGGCGCTGCCGTGAACATCTCTCTACTGGCTGGAATTATGTTTGAATCTTGTAAGAGACAGGAAGAAACCGATGAAGATGTCCAGAGCTTTAAAAGCTATAATGGCCAGCAATCTCGGAATCGCAACAGTGGCATGTGCTACGACGAGCTGGTTGGATCATGGCTTCTTGATCTTAAAGAAGCGGCAAGCATTAGAGCTTGGATAAGGACTCCCTTAAAATCTATAAGCATTTCGTTAGGCTCTCTAAGATTCTATAAGGATACTCTAAGATTCTCATATGATTCCTCTACGGTCTCCAAGAAGATTCTCTTATGTTCTCTTAAGATTCCTCTAGATTCTTTAAGATTTCATGAAGATTTCTTAAGATTCCTTTAGATTCTCTAAGGCTCTATAAAGACCCCTGATGCTCTTGAGAGTCCTCTTGGTTCTCCAAGATTTTATAAAGGTTCCTCTAGATTCTCAAATTTTTTTATGGGGTTCTTTAAGATTCTATAAGGATTTTCCAAGATTCTCTGAAGATTTCTCTAGATTCCCAAAGATTCTCATAAGATTCCTCGACAGTCCTTGAGATTCTATAAAGACTCCCCTAGATTCTCTCAACATTTCCTAAGATTTTATGAAGAATCCACATGTTCCTTAAGATTCCAAAAAGATTCCACATTTCGATCACATTGGCTCCAATGGCGATAAAAACAATGCAAATTACCAGCTTTTAGAAAGTCCTCAATGAGGAATCCAAAAAACATTGGCCCCGCCTTGATCTGACACCCCTTTTAAGAGATATGGCCGTTTGAATTTGAGGCACAAGAAAGAAGCGTCGCAGAAAGCTATGTAATAAATGCAATGCCGCCTCACTTCTTTCCTCATTAATTGTAGTGCACAATGGGTTTCCCTTAAGAGAAACCTCTAACTAGCAGAACTGCAAGGTGAAGGAAAATAATCATGTCATAGCAGTTCATGCTGCAGCCATTGAACATTTGAAAATAGAAGTTGGAAACTGTGGGATTGCCTTAATTTACAGAACAGTCTATATGAGCGTAATTATGGTTATGTGTGATCATGACCATATTATCTGAGTTTTCTTCTTTGGGGTCAATTCTATAGGGTCGAAAAGTTTGATCCTGATATATATTTAGGGATGTTATTATGGGATGCAAAGGTTAATAGATAAGGGCCTATTATTATTAAGCAAGGCCTTATCTATACATATGAGGTTAAATTTGGTAAGGGTGATCTCGGTCCAATAAACTAGTGGCATGAAAAATACAGAAGTTTGAACTTGCCATTCCGGCTATGGCAGACGAGTTCGGTCCGGCTTATCGGCCGGATCAACGAATATAAAACAAGTAGTATGTATTTAATCTGGGCAGGTCGGCAAAGTAGCTCCGGAAAGACATTGTAATCTGAAGCTTGGGCTATCGAAAATCTATAATATCCATTGCTACAGTGTTTTTTTTATTTAACTATTGACTTAGTTGATTTTAATTGCTCGAAGTCTCAATGGTTACAATAATGACATTGTTAAATTGAGAAGGCAATCTCTATCGCATTGGTTAAGGTTGAATTTGTATGCTATAACCTGTGCTAGTGCAATTATTCATATTGCCTAGTCAAACTGTTCATTGGTATCAGAGCACCAGGTGATCATGTCTACAAGATTCGGAGCCAATCTTCTCAATGCCATAGAAGTTTTCAAAGGTGAAGGAAGTTTTCAAGTCTGGAAACAAAGCATCAGGGAAGTTCTTGAATTTGAAAATTTGTGGTACTTAATAGATGAAAAGGCTGTCAGACGTACCACTTCAAATGTCAGTGCAGGAAGTGTTAATGCAGGGGGAAATAGTGCAAGTTCAACCTCTGAAGGCTCCATTGTTGGTGGAGGTTCTGTGAATGCCACAGTAAGTTCTAAGGTAGTTGATAAAGGCTTGAACATTATGGAAGCTCAAGCCATTATCTCGTGTAAGGTTGGAACAGCAATCAAGTTAAAATTAAGGGGACTGTCACCAAGAGATATGTGGAGTATATGATCAAGAATTATGAGGCAAAATCGTCCTCACGGATAGATGTCTTGGAAAAACAATTGAAAAGGCTTAAGCTGTATGACAAAGAAGGTTTGACAGAATTTCTTGAAATTGTTGCAGACTTGGAAGGAGCAGGCAATGTACTGACTGAGGAATATCAGATTCTAGCAATTACAAAGTCAGTATCACATGACTCTCATCTGGCCACTTTGTTAAGGAATGTAGCCCGAACAAAAGAAGATGCTATAAGAATGATCATAACAGAGCTGGAGCAGAGAAGTGGAGCTGATGAACAAACCACAGCGGTGTTGTATACAGGAAAATTCAAAGGGAAAAAGGGAAACACCTCAAATAAAGGAAAGGTTGGACCATGTTATCATTGTGAAAGTTATGGTCATTTGAAAATTGATTGTCCTAAACTAGGAAGGGAGATTATCTGTTACAATTGTGAGGGCAAAGGACATTTGGCTGCAAATTGTCCAAGTCCTAAAGGGGGATCTGCTAGAGGCAGAGGAAAAGGAAGAGGAGCTGGCAACAGGGGAGGAAATGCTAAAGATCAAGGTGAAGCAAGCCAAACTTAAAACTGGCAATTGTAAGAAGCTTGCACCTAGATGGGCGGGACCCTTTGAGGTAACCGAGAGGATAGGTTCTCAGGCCTATCGATTGAATCTACCTGTCCATTTGAGGGTCTAGAAAGTCTTTCATATGAGCCTTCTCAAGAAGCATAACCCCGATCCAGAAGAGATCCTTAACATGCCGACACTTTTGGAGATGATGGAAGATCATTTGGAGATTGCGTTGAGGCTCTCCTCGATCGTGCATATAAGCAAACCCGCAAAACTCAAATCTTGCAGCATTTGGTTAAGTGGAAACACTTGCTGACAGAGGATGCAACTTGGGTTCTTAAAGCGGATTTAGATAAGGCTTACCCAGACTTTACGCGAGAATGCCAAGGTCGAACCATTCAGGATGCGGTCGACCCAACCCTAATGGTAAGCATTGCATTATAGGTCCGACATGGATCATATGAGTGTTGATCCGGAAGGAATCATTTAAGGGGTTGGGTTACATGCATCCTAGATGGGGAGTTCGGCATATAGGCATTCATGATAGGACGCATCCATTTATGGCTATAATAGAACGTTGCCATTCCTTATGCCGAGACGAAATGCAAGCCTTAGGCATGATAGGATTTCCTTCATTCATATTTCTTTCCTTAAGGGGGTGATCCCTTCAACCACACTATTTTAATTATTTTATAGATATTGATGTACTATAATTCTGCAGGCTAATAGCATGTACTGACGTACTGCAGAAGATTCTAGGTCTTATTCTGGGGCCATCTCTTATTATTTAACTGTTATTTTGCATGTGTGCTCCTATCTAATTTTCATGATATGGTATTTATTGTCCATTGTTAAGGGACTTTCGTCCTACAACAACTTTATGTAATCCTGTATAACTTCAATAAATATATTTACTCTTTATAACTTAATTGTCTTTCTATTAAACTAATCCCAATGCTGAGGACATACTACTTGCGCATTAAGATATTCAGGTATTTCTACCTTACCACAACCTATACATTATTTATAGTAAGGTGAACTTCTATTGGCGGGATATGGCGCTCAACCCTAGGCGTTGCTGACAGAAGGAAAAGTACAGGAGGTTACAGGGTGAAAACACACAGGTCCGTAGGCTCAGTTTAGGCTGCTTGGGCCGTTACACTGCAGGCCGATCTTTAGGCCGTTGCACTGCAGGCCGATTTCACCTGTGTAATCTGATAAGTCTAGTGTTAACCTGCATAACCACCAGACAAACCGAACCTGTAACAAAGAAATAACCCATGGCAAAGAAAAAAAACCAAGACAAAATGGCAGAAGAGGATTCTCATATGGATTCTTCGGTTGATGCTGGAGGTACTTCTGAGGAAAGCCCGGATTTGCTCAAACTTGTTCTGCAGTTAACTCTTGACTTGAAAACAGTGACAAACGAGTTGAAGGCATTAAGAGAAGAGCAAATGGTAATGGCTACAGATTTGAAGGCTTCAAGAGACTAGACAAGAGCAATTGCAGCAGACTTGAAGGCATCCAGGGAAGAAGTAAAGGCAAGACATGAAGAAATTAATAAGCTCAAAAAGGACATCGATGAACTAGAAGAGAAAATTGAGGAATTACAAGATAACCAAGGAACTGAAACAGGCTTTGGCATTCTTCCTGCGACAGATCAGTTGGTAGCACAGATCACATCTTCAATCGGAAGCCAATTATCAGAACAGGAGGATAAAGCATTAAGATCCAAAAATATACTAGTAGTGGGTCTCAAAGAGGAAGAAGGAGAAAATATTTCAGAAATAGTAGACGATCTTTTCCAGAACATTATGCATCTTACCAATCCTGGACACATTCATTGTAGAAGAATTGGTAAGAGAATAGATGGCAGATCAAGACCAATCTTGCTGAAATTTGGGAATGTGGAAACAAGAACACGTGTTATACAACACAGAAGTCATCTCAAAGGTCATAAAATATGGCTTAATGATGATCTTACTCTGCAGCAACAGAAAGAACGCAAAATGCTGTTAGATGAGGTACGAAAACTGAAAGGGGAAGGTAAAAATGCCTATATTGTGAATAATAAATTGGTGATTAGACACCGGGATACATAGGGATGCGAGGCCCTCCGCTTTCTAGTTTGGAATGTACATGGCTTGAGCGAGAATACAGTAATCAGCAACTTGCAGTTGTTTTCTGAATATGATGTGCTTGCTTTTGTAGAAACCTGGGAACATGAAACCAATAGAGTCTTGGATATACCAGGATCTGTTTTGCTAGATTCAGTATGGAACGCCCAAGATAACAGTAGACGAGGTTGGGGCGGTATTGCATGCGATATTCGAAAGAATATAGCTAATTCAGTCACACTGATAAGCAAAGATAAATTCTCTCAGTACATCTGGCTGAAAATATCTTCAGGTATGACTTTGATTTACATAGCTATTGTGTATTTTTCTCCTTTAGATCCATATCTGGCATCTATATATGGGACTAATGAATTGAGTGTAGAAGATCCTCTTATGTATCTTGCAGAAGACATATCAAAATACAGACAAAATGGAAAGTGTGAGAAATAGTTCATGGTTGAATTGTTGAATATAACAAATATTTAGGGTTATTGGACGTTTGGTTTAGGATGAGCATTTGATCACCTTATATTTAAGATAGCCAATGGTTCTATTGTTAAGCAATGGTCTTATTGACCAATAGGAAAAAGACTTGCTAATATCGAAGGCCAAAAGTAGAAGGCAACTTCGGTCGAACAAATCCACAACAGGTGGAATGAAAGTCGGAATGGAGGTCCCAAACCGACTCCGGTCGGTCAGGATCTCTAAAATAAATTGTAAGGAGTACCGAAGTATTTGATTATCTTGTTGTAGCAGGATCGAAGTTGGATTATTCTACCAGTATTGAATGCTGAAGATAAACGACATTGGGTTTAATATTCAATGAGCATTGCTTATCAAGTTGATTTGTTGTTTCATATTTTATGATTGTGAAACTTATGGTTATATGCATTTTGTGAAATGCATTAGTTAAATGTTGGTTGCCAAATAGACAAGATATAAAAATTATCTTGTGTTTCAATGAAGTGATTGAACTTGTGTTCTATTCCCTAATATTGCTGATTAATTATTCACATTGGTATCAGAGCCAATGGCAACCAGACTTGGATCATCTTTGTTGAATGGTGTGGAAACTTTTCAAGGAGATGCTGGCTTCCAATGCAGTACGGCTGCCTCTGGAAGAAATGGTGCTAGTGAAGGGTCAGTAAATGCTGGAGTTGAAGGAAGCAACTCAAAAAAGGCTCAGCAAGCCAGGTGCATTATCTCTAGCAAACTCAATTCAAGCATTATATTTAAGCTTAGAAATAAAACACCAAGGAAAATGTGGGATTTTCTCATTAAGAATTATGAGGCTAAAAACTCGTCCCAAATTGAAATACTTGATAGGCAGTTGAGGAGATTGAAGTTTAAAGAGGAAGATAATCTCACTCAATTTTTTTAGAAATATGACAACATAATTGCAGACATGGAAGCAGCAGGCATTCCAATAACAATGACTTTCATGTTTTGTCTTTATCACGAGCATTTTCTGATTTTGAGCAGTTATCTACACCAGTTAGAAGTGTGGCCAGAAATAGAGAGAGAGAGCAGAGCTTATGATCAGAACTGAGATTGAACAAAAGAAAATATTAAAACTGAAATTCTATATACAGGAAGGAGAAAGAATAACTTGTCAAATGACAAAAGTAAACTTGGGCCATGCTTTAACTGCAAGGCATATGGACATCTGAAAAATAATTGCCCCAAAGCAAAGGAAAATAAGATGAGATGTTATAATTGTGAAGGTTATGGCCATATTGCAACTGCATGTCCTAGTCCAAAGGGAGCTGGAAAAAATAAAGGAAGAAATAGCAGCAAAGGAAAAGGAAATCAGTTCAAAAGGACAAATGAAAGGACATCTAGTGTGAATCTCACACAAGAAACAAGGCCTGAAGAAGAAGACCCGGATGCTGAGGTAATACCTAACATCATTTGCTCCATTTCTGAAAAAAGAACTAACAAAGATGATGCTATGCTTGTGTTAGATAGTGAAGCAGAGAGATCAGTAGTTAAAACTACTGATATGCTTAAAGAAAGAAGAAAAAGATGTGGAGTCTGTGTTCAAATGGGAGATGGAGAATTACAGAAAGTAGAAGAATCAGGAATTCTAGAAGTTTTTGATTTAAATGGACAAGTAAGAAATTTAATATCCATCAGTCAGTTGGTTGACATGGGCTATAGAGTTTGTTTTGACAAACTAGCTTGTAAGATCTATTTAGATGATCAATTGAAATTTGTTCCAAAATGTTTTGAAAATCTATTTGGATTTCATAACCATGCTTTAAATGCAAGTATCAATTCAATTCATTTTCCCACACTGAAATTGTGGCATGAGAGATTGGGGCATACACACCTTGAAAATATTAAAACTCTGGCAAAAAGGGGACTTTTATCTGCTGTAGGGAATGAAGAATTTATGTGCCATGGATGCATGTTGGGAAAAAGTACTAGATTGCCATTTAAAAGAACCACTGACAGAGCTGGAGATCTACTTGATCTAATTCATAGTGATCTTTGTGGTCCTCTAAATATTAGAAGCATGCAAGGAAGAAAATACTTCATCACCTTTATTGATGATCATTCAAGAAGAACTCGAGGTTTTTTTCTTAGAACTAAAGACCAAGCCTACAAGGCTTTCAGGGTTTTTGAGGCTGAAGCTGAAAGAGATACTGGAAAAAAGATAAAATGCCTTAGGACAGATAGAGGAGGAGAATTTGTCAATGATGTGTTCAAAACTTACTGCAAAGAACAAGGCATCAAAAGACAAATTACTTGTAGTCATACTCTTCAGCAAAATGGTGTTGCTGAGAGGAAAAACAGGTCAATTTTGGATGGGGTAAGATCAATGCTGAAGCATTGTGGATTACCCAACTACTTGTGGGAGGAGGCTGTAAAAACAGTTACCATGATTCAAAATTTGCTGCCATCATCTAGTCTTCAAGGAGGTATTGCTGAACAATTATGGAGTCATAAAGAAATAACGTACGATTTTCTTAAAGCATTTGATTGTATTGCTTATGCTCATGTTCCCAAACAGCTTAGAAAGAAATTAGACGACAGGTCAATTCTAGGCTTCCTTGCTGGATATGATAACATGTCCAAAGGTTACAGGATATTTGATCCAACCAAAAAAAGGATATTGATAAGTTGAGATGTAAGGTTCAATGAGGAGATTTTATACAAAAACAGAGGAGAATTGGATAGAAGATATAACCTATTTTCTAATGATGACAGCAAGAGAATTGAAAACAAAAATAGTATGGAATCTGATACATATGACAGTGATGATGACAATAAAGAATTGTCACAAGTTGATAAAAATAATGGGAAGTTACAGTCACAAAAACATGAAGGGAATCAAGATAATGCAGATGAGCAGGAAAATATCAAAGTAATGAGAAGGAAAAAACGTACAGAGGCAGAGATTTTGAGAGATGAAATGAAGGATATAGAAGAAAAAGATTTTGGAAGGGATGATACAGGGAAAAGCAAAAGATTTCAGCAGGAAGATATTGAAATAAATGAAATAATGGCAATATTGGATTCTGAAATTCCCAAATACTTTGAGCATGCAATGAAATGTGACAATGCAGAAAAATGGAGAGTTGCAATGGAAAATGAAATGAAGTCCTTTGATAGGACTGAAACCTATGAGGTTGTTGATAAACCTAAGGAAAGAAACATTGTAGGAAATAAATGGGTTTTCAAGGTGAAACTAGGAACAGATGGGGAAAAGAAGTACAAAGCTAGACTAGTAGCACAAGGGTTTTCCCAAAAAAGAGGAATAGACTTTGAAGAAACTTTCTCTCCCATTGTCAAACTCACGAGTTTGAGAATTTTATTAGCTTTTGAAAATGCTTTAAATTTGGAAGTGCATCATATGGATGTGCAAACTGCATTTTTAAATGCAAACTTAGATGAAGAAGTATACATGCATCAGGCACCTGGATTTGAACAAGGAGAAAATAAAGTGTGGAGGCTCAAAAAGGCAGTATATGGGTTAAAGCAGTCACCAGGACAATGGTATTTATGCATTGATGGTTTTCTCAAGGAGCAAAACTTTGAAAAATTGCAGAATGATGGGAATCTATACATATTCAGAGACAAAGACAACTTCTGCATTATTGCTTTATACGTAGATGATAATATTATTGTCTCAAATAGTATGGAATGCTTAAAACATTGTAAGCAAGTGCTGAGTAACAGATTTAATATGACAGACTTAGGGGAACTTAAAAGATTTCTTAGAATGGAAGTATTCAGAGATCGAAAGGAGAACAAAATTATACTTACTCAAAGTGATACCATACAAGGGATGCTGAATAAGTTTGGTCTAGCTGAGTGCAATACTGTCAGTTCTTCATTGGCAACAGGATTAAAGTTGTCTTCAAGCATGAATCCTAAAAATGATAAGTGAAAGACAAGAAATGATCAAGTGTCCATATCGTGAGCTAGTTGGATGTTTGTTGTATGTTGCAAACTGTTGCAGACCAGATATATCTTATAGTGTGAATCTATTAAGTAGATTTGGGACAGATCCAGGGAGGCAGCACTGGCTTGCAGCCAAAAGAGTGTTAAGGCATTTGAAGGGAACTCAAAAAGAAGGGCTTACATTGTCAAATAATAATTTGGAGTTAACAGCATTTTCTGATGCAGATTGGGGTGGTGACAGAGACTCCAGGCAGTCTACTTCAGGTTATGTTCTAAAGGTAGGAGGAAGTTGTGTTGGTTGGAGAAGTAAGAAGCAAGGATGTGTTGCTATGTCAACTGCAGAGGCAGAGTATAATGTTGCATCTTTGGCAGCTAGAGAAATCATTTGGACAAGGAGAATACTAAATGAACTTGGTGCAATTCAAAGTGGTCCTACTGTATTGTACATTGACAGTTTAAGCTGCTTGGCAAAGCATATTGAAATTCAAGTGCACTATATAAGGGATATGGTGGCCAAAGGTTACATAAAGAATAGAATAGAATAGAATATGATTTTATCGTCCATGGAGACCAACTGGCCTATGGGACCCAAGTACAAAGAGAGAGCAGCAGGCGTATTACTACCAGGATTAAAAGGTTGAGTATAAATGCACAGAAGATCAAATTGTAGATATATTTACAAAGGTATTACCAGTTCACAGATTCAGAAAATTGCAGAGAGAACTTGGTATACAACAACATACTGAAAACAGGTGTCTGGGATCAATTCAATCATGAAAGGAGAATGTGAGAAATAGTTCATGGTTGAATTGTTGAATATAACAAATATTTAGGGTTATTGGACGTTTGGTTTAGGGTGAGCATTTGATCACCTTATATTTAAGATAGCCAATGGTTCTATTGTTAAGCAATGGTCTTATTGACCAATAGGAAAAAGACTTGCTAATATCGAAGGCCAAAAGTAGAAGGCAACTTTGGTCGAACAAATCCACAACAGGTGGAATGAAAGCCGGAATGGAGGTCCCAAACTGACTCCGGTCGGTCAGGATCTCTAAAATAAATTGTAAGGAGAACCGAAGTATTTGATTATCTTGTTGTAGCAGGATCAAAGTTGGATTATTCTACCAGTATTGAATGCTGAAGATAAATGACATTGGGTTTAATATTCAGTGAGCATTGCTTATCAAGTTGATTGTTGTTTCATATTTTATGATTGTGAAACTTATGGTTATATGCATTTTGTGAAATGCATTAGTTAAATGTTGGTTGCCAAATGAACAAGATATAAAAATTATCTTGTGTTTAAATGAAGTGATTGAACTTGTGTTCTATTCCCTAATATTGTTGCTTAATTATTCACATAAAGGTGTTTATAACTGGAGACTTGAATGGAAGAATTGGCAGTAGACAAGCATCATTGCTTTCAGATGAAGGAAATATTTTATGGTTGAATGAACATTCAGATGACATGTTCTGTTGGCCACGCCAGTCGCCAGATACTGTAAAGAATAAGATGGGTGCACATGTTCTTGATCTATGTGAATCCTTTAACTTTATTGTTTTCAATGGTCTTGCGAGATTTCCAGGCACAAACTGTTTTACTTGTATCCAGCCTAATGGACGTAGTACTATTAATCTTCTGCTTGGAGATCCAAAGGCAATCGAGTATGTAACAGATTTCACATTTCTAGAAAGAAATCCAGATTCGGATCATATTCCTTTTATGTTTCACTTGAATGCTAACATTGTGAAATGCACAACTGCTTTATCTCCTCCCCCAAAAGTAAAACTTGTATATAAATTGGCAGATAAATATGAAAATGCATTGGCACCCAAACTAGAGGAGATACATTTACAGAAATCCTTGGAAGAGAAAAGCAGCAGATTGATAAGTGCCATAGTCAGTACAGCTGGAGATGTCTTTGGCTACGTCCCTTCTAGGAGGAGAAGCCATAATAAATGGTTTGACACGGATTGCCTTAAGGCAAAAAGGAGTGCATAAAATTCATGAACCTCTGGTTTATAAACGATATAAGAATTTGG
Organism: Isoetes taiwanensis; assembly: GCA_021234155.1. Taxonomy (NCBI): domain Eukaryota; kingdom Viridiplantae; phylum Streptophyta; class Lycopodiopsida; order Isoetales; family Isoetaceae; genus Isoetes; species Isoetes taiwanensis. Next base: position 26,703,962 of record JAJEKV010000005.1, read on the forward strand.
TCAAGCAAAAAAAGAGAGATTGGAACCGCAAGCACCAGGAAAAAACGAAGTGGATAGGGATCCAAAATGTTTCTGGAACAGGTCATCTAGTAGGACAGAAATTGGTGATATAACAAAAAATGATCTTCTTTCCCTGGTTTCAGAGTTATATAGCACAATAGATACATGTAGTCTTGATTGTGCGGGAGAAGCTATACCCATATTCAGATTTGAAGATGTACAAATAGCCCTTAAAAAAATGACAAATGGGCGCACATGTGATTCACAGGGTATATCAATTGAGCTTTTTAAATGGAGAGGCGATGAGCTCTATAGCCTTTTGGCAGATTTATGTAATGAAGCACTTTTGAGAGGGTTTTTTCCTACAGAATGGTGTCTAAATAGAGTTGTGCCGGTGCACAAGACAGGTGATAAAGACGACATAAGAAACTATAGAACCATTCTTGTGAGTAATACATTTGCTAAACTTTTTGCCTCAATGCTTGAGCATAAGATTTCTTGCTGGGCAGATGAGCAGAATATAAGATCACCAGGGCAAGCAGGGTTTCGTATGAATCATTCTACCTTGGACCATTTAGTCACTTTAAGAGTGATCACAGAAGGAGCGAAGGGTGCAGGCAATAAGAGGTTTTTGGCATTTATAGATTTAACCAAAGCCTTTGATAGAGTGAATCGTACACATCTTGCTGAAAGACTTGAGTGGTTGCAAGTTCCTATAGAATTGAGAAAAGCAGTTGCATGTCTTTATAATAAAGTTCTAGTTGAGCTCTCTTTTCCTTTCTCAGGATCTGATCAAATAAAAAACACAATTGGAGTTAAACAGGGCTGCCCGTGCTCTCCTACTCTTTTTGGGCTACTCATTGATGAACTTGAATGTTGGATGACGAGATTAGGTGGCTTGGGAGCAAGGCTTGGCAAGTATGTACTGCAATTGCTAATGTTTGCAGATGATATAGTGTTGATATCTAGGGATGCAGGTGGGCTACAGAGACACCTAGACGTGCTGGAGTCCTTTTACACATTGAAGCAAATGCAGATTAACGTAAACAAGTAAAAAATCATGGTGTTTGGTGGGAAGGATTGCACTACATTTACAGTGGGTGGTATCCCCTTACAAAAAGTAACAAAATATAAATATCTCGGTATTGATATGACATGCAATTACAGATGGACAAGGGCTGCCCAAAAACGTGCTTCAGGAGGATTGCGGGCCTTCTATGGTATGATACATCAATGCGGGCTCAATAATTTTGAACATTGGAAATTAAGAAGATTGCTTTTTGGAGTTCAAGTGAAACCAATCATGTTGTATGGTAGCCCAGTTTGGGGGCCTGGATTATCCCGGAAATGTTGAAATGCTATTGAAAATGTATAGAAATGTTTCTTATTGAGTGAGCATAGTGCAAAGCCACAAACACCATGTTGCATGATGTTAGCGGAGACAGGTATGCTTCCCTTAGAGGTTGAAGCATTGTGTAGAACGATAGCATACGTTAACAGGGTTATGGAAATTGATGAGAAAAGATTTCCTCGCCTAGCCCTGGAACAATCTAAGGAAAAAGGTTGGTATTGTGAAGTGAAAAAATGGTGTGCTAAATGGTTTGGACAAGACATCTGGCCGACGTCACATAAATATAAGGAAGTTTATATGGAGGTTAAAGCATATGTGGTAAAGGAAATGTGGAGGCTCGAACCTGACAAGGATGTTAAGAAAAGGTTCTATCTTGATGACATCAATAATTTGGACACATATGAAGAACAAGATTATCTGCTTTCCAACATTAGCAGAAAAAACCACATATTGATTTCTCAATTGCGGTTATCATCACATCACTTACACATTGAAACAGGTAGGTGGAATGGTATGTTCTCCTGAAACATCGTCAATCCAGAAACATCCCATCCATCTTTCCAGTTTTTTTTTTTTTTTTTTTTTTCCGCACGTTAGCCCAAACACGAATTGAGACTTTAAAGCAATTTTAGAGTGTCCACGTTGCCGCCAAGCAAGACTTTTGTTCACGTGTATGCAAAAGCAAACGTTGGATTTCATCTATGGCTATGGCTGTGGAAATTCAAGAAACTTTTAAGTGGGATATCAGTTGGTTGGTTACCGGAAGGGAAGGCCGCTTGAATTCTACCATTCTTTGTAGAGAGCATCTTTTATATCGCTATGGCAATAATATGGCTATGAACTGTCAAAGAGGCCCAGCTTTCTTTCATACACTTTTCTATTTCCATTCCTTATTGCCTTTTTAGCCAAAAGGAACGTTATTCTTGATTGGATGCTGCGGATTGCTTGACAACAGATTCAACTCTGGAGAATACCGCTTTGGGGAGATTTCTTAGCGATTTAGACCTTTTTGAGCGGCTTCGGAGCACACAGATTCTAATTCTCTAAGTGAAATTGTAAGCAAAATCTCTAAACCTGTTCATTGCAAAATGCATGATGCTTCTTTGGTGTTTCTGATATTATTTTTACGATTTTGCAAGCAGGAAACAACACACAACTTCTATAACTGTTTTTTCTGTTTTGCTAAAAATATGAGATCTCCTAAGGATTTATGATATCCGAGATGCAGTTCCCTGAAACCCCTTGCAATGCACAGATCTTGCTTTAGGCCCTCTCCAGCACTTCAAAATACACTTTGCTCCTGTTCCAGTTCTTTAGCAGGTTTGTTTAGAGGATGGGTCGTTCTTTCGCAGGTTAGGTAACATGGAGTTTCAATAGCAGTGCCTATCAGGGCCTGGAGGTTCTGTTCTGTAGCAGCTGCAGGTGCTGAAGGTTAGGTACAGGTTGGAGTTCATTTAGAGAGATTCTAGGTGGAGCAGGGTTTATCTGTTACTATATTTAAGGCTGCTATAGATGAAGGTATTTCCAATAACTTTTAAATTTTTTTAAATGCAAGATCCTTCGATGCTTTAAATGCTCTCGATATGTCACATCTGACGTGTCTCTCTTAAGATGTGTTTAAACTGGTTACATTGTTCTTCCTAAACAATGGTCAAATTTTACCACTGCAAAATCTTGACTCTGTGAAAGTAAAAAAAAAAAAGAAAAATAAAAAGTACGGAGATTTGTCATAAATGGTATAGATGGAATTTCAGCGATTGCATTGACCATCAGATAAAGGTATAGAGAGCACCACTATAGAATATATCTTAAACAGAGGTGGGTTGTTCTATGATACAAACTGGATATAAAGTTGTTGCACATTTGTTCATTTTGTTGCATGCAAATTGCTGATATATTGCTTTAGAGAAATAAATATTATAAATCTAACATTGTTGGGCCTTCTCTTGGCAACAAGGAGGTATCTTCTGAAGGCATCACGATATAACTAGAAGCACACGTGTATATATCATTGTTTAGATTGCTCTTGGCAAGCACACATGTCTAGTTAAGCTTAAGTTGAACTCGTAGACCATTTAGAGCTTTCTATAAAATGCATTTTGTAAGGGTTGATGGTGATGTGTGTTGTATATCCCTATGCATCATGAAGCTAACAACGTCTATATTCTGGCAGTGCTTGGAGTATTCTCAGCAGAGATGATAAATAGCTTTTTGGCATGGCATTGTGCATGGTTGCTTCCCAGTATTTTGACTTTGATGGAGTGTTTACATCTACCTTGTGGTCAGGCCTACTTCTCTTGATGTTTACAATGATTTTGGTATGCATATATTGATAAAAGTTCTTTCAACCCATATTTCTGTTTGTTTTACTTCTTTGGCAAAGAATAGTTTAGCTATTAGACCAATTATGTGGCCAGTTCATAACAAATCTAGCGGTTTCATTGATGTAATGTCGATCAGAGGCAGCAAGGAAAATAGGTGCACTGCATGAATCGGGTCAAACCCTATAGTTGAACTACACTTTTAGTTGATGTGGATCAAGTAAATCCTTTGGATCAATTGGACAAGGGGTTGTGCATTGAACCCTCTAGACAAAATTAACATCACAAAAGGAGGATGAAAGAGGAAGAAACATATAGTTATAAGTAAACCTTTTCTCAATCCTTCTGATGCACCCTTAGATCATTCTAGGTAGGATCTTTGTTTGTATCAATTTTGTAAACTGAAGTTATTAAGAACAAGTTTTGAATTCAAGTGTTTGACATGGCATGCCCTTTAATTCCCATTTAATGTTATAACTACCTTAATGCAGGCAAATAGCCTCTTCTCTCTGTCTGGGCTCCTTATCAAGTGGAGAAAAGCTGAACTCGAATGGCTCAAAAGAAGTCACTATAAGCCAAGGCATTTGTTGGATATGTGTCCTGTTACTGCAAAGAAGAAATTGCTTTTGATGCACCTGCAAAAAGAGTATAAAGTCTTTAGCCAGTTGATTAGCTTTTTGAAAGGAATAGTGAATGCTAGCACTTCTTCTTGGCTTGATATCCTCTCTGAATATATACGTGGAATCAACTTTCTATAAAAAATCAAGGGAATGACATCTAAACAGTACAAGAAAATACGTTTACCATTAGAGAAACTTGACTAAAACGAGCTGGACCACTTGTCTCCTGAGGCAGGGATAAAGTTGCAAAGATGGCTTTGTTTTACTCGGTTCGCCCAAAAACACGAACATCAGACAAGATCTTGATCATATACTCGAGCATTAAGGATTGTAAGGCATCAATTCTATGAGTGTCTTCTCACTACTAGCTGCGTATAAGGGCCAACATGATTTAGAAGCATCTTCTCACTACTAGCTGCGTATAAGAACCAACATGATTTAGAGATGAGGAAGAATCTATCTAAGATGTACAAGGAAATAATTTGCTGCTTATCTCTAAACTATGCTGGTCCTTAAACGAGGGAAATTTATCGTTAACTTTTACCCAAACCATGACCTAGCTAATGCATGGGTTCCAATGTGCTAAAACAATGGGCAGCTTATATTCCACACCAAATAGACACACTCTAGACCAAACCAATGTGTGCCTCGCCTCAAGGACCCTTAGTTGGCGATGGAAGGAGAAGAGATTGCATTGTGAGATATCTATAATAGGCCTGAACGAACTGCCTTCCCCAAGGAATATCTGCTATAAGTGTCCAGACATGCTCATCCCCTAAGTTAAGCTGCAAGGGAATATTATCTGCAACGTCTTCCTATATGTAGTAATCTAGCCAAATCAATCCGTAGGTGTCTCTAAATTCCTGCTATGAGCGGAGGCGGCCATTGGAATACCAAGCCTCAAGTTGAACTATGCCGCAGATTGCCACATGCGCTTATGCTTTAGATGCATCGTAGAGGAGAGTGGAGCCAGGGAGGTGCGGCAAAGGTACGCACAAAAAGGGAGAAGAGGCTTGGGACCAATTTAGAGAATGCAAGGTAACTAATGAGCTGACACCTTTCCAAGGTTTGAGAACTCTACGAAGGTAAGGAGACAAGGGATAAAATAGAGCACAGGACAAACAAGGGATGAGGGAAAACTTGCCAAACGCACAAGAATGTTGTAAGGTTTGGACAAGCAAACACAGTCTCAGTTCAACGAATGCGTCGGCCTTTTGTCAAAGGCATAAACACAGCTATAGGTACCTACTCAGATCATCCAACATGACATCTCAAATCTTAATGTCTTTCTCTGCTCTAATCAGGTTTTTACTTCACTTAATGATTGCATCGGCAGAAGAGGCTAACATCGAAGGTATGAAAAATTTAGTGGGGGAGCTCTAATCTAAATTAAGTCGACTTCCTAAACTAAATGATCACCTTTTGACCTCAGTGTAAATCCGTCAATGGTTGCTTCGTTACTGTCATGTAAATAGAGTGACGTCAAAGTGTCAAAGATATGTCATATGTTTCTAGATGTGAATACTACGAGGGAATTATCTGATAAATTACCATTAAATTATTAGAGGGAATTACCCTTGAGTCTCTTAATTTCTCCTTTTGCCATTGGAACTTGCATTTCAATTTCTATTCAAAGAGTTTGTGGTCGTTGATCTGGCACAATCCAAGGAATATTTTACAGATCAATGGCTACAAACAAAAGATGCATACAAACCCGATGTTATCGTGTTTGTGGTGTGGGACTTAAATGACTTTGTGCAACACCATTCGATCTGATGCACCAAAGTATCTTCTTACCTAGTTATAAAAAATTGTTCTTCCTTAAAGCCTCATAAAATAAAAATTTCAAAATTATCTTTATTTGTTTAACATTTGACCAGTCAAACAAATATCCTTTTCTCTAAAAGAGCAATTTAGGGAGAGCTACTTCGCCCTTGCTCCTACATCCTAAAAGGTGGTAGTAGCCGTCCTCATGTCAGCAAGGGTAAATCCAATCAAGGGACCCAAGCAGGGCAAATCCGATTAAGAAACTAAAGCTGAAAGCCAATGAAAGGTGAAGCTCTCTGAAGATAACGGCAAAGGTTTCACCTGGCCACATAGGAAAGTACCGCATCCATCTTTGGCTAGAAAATTCAAATGTTCCAAAAGTTGGAAAGACAATGCCTTGTGTTCTAAAGATTCCATTCTTCCCACTGAGGATATAGCAATGCACATATCCTCAACCTGAGGATATTCTTAAATACCAACAGATTGCATAATGAATGCTTCTGTCAATAGTTTTTAGATAAAATGGTTCTTTATACAGAAGAGGAACAAAAACTCCAAAGTTATGCCACTTTATTTTTTGGAAAATAAACTCCTTCAGCTGCTACCCATAAGTTGTCAGAAGATTTCTTTTGAACACCACATACCTGGATGCCATATTTACAATAAATTTAGACATGATTGAAGCATGAAAACAAGCAAATACTTTGTTAAAATCAAAAGCATATACAGAGGAGAAAAATTCCCAAATTAAAAAATAGTACTTCGAAAATCCTAGCAACTGTTAGCAAACCTCAGGGCATTAGTGAAATATTTATGTAAACTTGAGGGCATAGTGAAAGCATTTATTTGTTTAAGCATGAATGAAAGAATGTGTGGGGTATACACAACTGGTTCTGGGATCATATTTACCTTGTAATCCTATAGAAACAGCAAAAAAGACAATTATATCTCCCTTCTTTCAAAGGCAATTTAATTGCTGTCAGTAGTTCTGTAACTAATAAGGCTTGTGTGTAGTCCCACGACTAGAATCATGGGCTATACTATTCATTCTACATATTCCATAAAAGTTTATCAGAGACCAAATGTAAGCTTAACGTTGTTCTTTTCAGAGGCAATCAAAGTAAAGCTGAAACTTACAAAAATAAAACAAAAAAACAATACCTCTTGTTGGCCAGCTAATCGCGGATACTTCTTATCATGGCTATGAAGATATCCACCAGTATCAACATGTTTTAATCGCACCTTCTGATCACTTAACCACAGGTTTCCTGTACCTTCTATTTCAAGTCTGGTAACAAGAAACATCGTCCACGATTTCCCGTAAGCACAATCAGTCACCACTGAATTATGTAAACATACAGACAGACATACCTCCAATTATCGCCCGTGTCACTCTCAAGATCACTGCCATATGCACTCACCTGGTTTTGGACAAATTTTAAGTTACAAAAATCTATATTACAGAACGAAACTAAACAACCATTGGTAGAAAGCAGATAGAAAAAGCAAAAATCCTTGCCTCAAGGTTCCCTGAAAGAGGAGACTGGTGTAAGTGACTATGAAGCCATTTGCGTGTCCTCATATGTTGCAGCCGGATGATAGAGTTATTTGGAATGACATCGCCTTGAGAAAATTCTGTCCGTGCTTTTGGCCGTACAACCTAAAAGACAAAAAAAAAACAGTAAGAACTGGTAGTACAACATAACACGACTATAATCTAAAGAATGTCTATGTATATAAGAAACAAAATGACGATGAATCGCAACAACAGACGACGCAATATGATGATGATTACGTTTTGTGCTTACTTCAGAAGTTTTCTTTTTGCAATGTTCAGCTCAATAAAAGTTCTCAAACTAAAGCTAACGAGAATCAAGTTGTTGTGTAACAGTAATTGAACAGCTTTTTATACTGAGTAGTCACATCCTTCCATACAGGAATGAACACAACGCTTTTAGGAGGATGGGCGCTCTTTGCAAGAAACTTGTCCAAAGGGGCCACAGGTGAAAATGGGCAATTCATGTAGAAATCGCTAGACATAATTTATGTACAATGAACCATATTTCCAATTAAATAATTTACATATACTATACCCAATAGCTATTTGAGTCCTGAACACCTGGAAATCCTGTCACTGATTGCTGTCCGCTACCAGAACCATACGCTACATCATGGGAGTGAAGCCTAGACTTGGTCTTATCATGCTGAAGTTTAATAACACTCCCATAAGTTACCTGAGATCATTTTGTTCGCATTAGTACAAGTTTTGCTAAAGTGCTGCTGCTGTAACAGTTAATTCAAGAAAAAATCCTAAAACAGGAAAGCCATAACGTTAAGTTTAGCTAAAATTAAACACAATGAAGCTAACCTCCCGACTGTCGCTACTTTTGGCTGAGACCGAGAAAACAGGCATGCACAAAAACAAGAGCAAAATCTGCAGCCTCCGATCCATGCACGCAGATCTTAGGGTTACGTCGCAAATGCCCCTGTGTTGCGTGTTGAGATTTTCAGGCGCCCCGGTCGTTTCCGGCAGTTTTTGTTTAGTTTTTCCTTTCGGGAAATTCCACCTTTTGATCATATGGTTGCCAAAGGTATGAAAGGGTCCTTGCATATCGGACGGTGTCGTGTTTTAACCATTTTTGGGTTGCCCCCGGGGGGCAAACCCTCATGTGGGTTTTCGGCATATTCCGAGTATATGCTAGAATATGCCCAGCATATGCCGAAAACTGCCCTGTTCACGTTGATGCTGTTCGAACTGCCTAACCAGCCATAGTTCCCGGGGTTATGGAAGTGATACTGCAGAGAATAGTGTGAAGGCGCCTTCGAATCATGGGGTTGTGGATGTGCTTGCAGATTTTGAAAAGTAAATTTGTGGTTATTCTGCTCCTAAGAAATACCAGAAGAAGCAGACAAAGCCAAGAATTTGTTCGAATGCTGGTGAACAACCAAAGGGAATCAAGGGAATTGTTATGGGGAGAAGACAGATTAGCGCCAATTCCCCACATGCATCTATAAGAAGTACAATGTCATATACCACTACTCACGATGGGGATCTGCAGTTGCTCTGACTCTAGCAAGAACAATGTGGCTTCTCAGGAGAGCCCTTGTGATGATCAAAGGCAAGCTTATATGGATCTTGGCAATTGTCAACCATATGAGCAAGACAAGAGGTCAACAATTAGTTTGAATGTTTCCATGGATACTTCTGCCGACGATCTAAAGCAATGCTCCCCAATGATATCTAAGAAGAAGGTACTAAGGACTCGAAGTTTTATTCAGATGAAAACAGGGGCATGCCAAGGAGTGAATAGTTTAATGAATATAAGCAGACAGAAAAGGCAAATGCATGTTACAATGCCATTGCATGCCGTAAGCCTCATATGTTCATTTTCATATTGTATTGGTTGTACTATGCCAGGTTTTTTGTTTTTGCAACTTCTTGAGACTGCATGGGAAAGCATTTATTTCTAACATAATCCTAGTTCTTCCAATTTTGGCAAAGAATTTATCCTATAACATTACATAACATGCATGGTAACTGGCGAGGAAACCATTGTAATTACAGACATCACCATGTTAGGGATCATTTTGTGATGTCTATGTTTGTCAACAACAAGCTACGTTTAGGGTGGAATATGGTGCTAATGCACCCATGTTCTATACAAGGGAGCCATTGCAGTATTTGGACATTGTACCTTATATTTCATATTGGTTTTCAGTAAACACGGCATAGGGCAAACCTCTTGGGCGATGATCACTTTATGCATTGTGTAATTAAATCCTAGCGTCTCTTGCTCTGTAAATAAGTTAACTGATGGTGTACATCTAAATCTATTTTTTGAAAAGAAAGTCGATATGTGATCTGAAGAAGAAGGTGCTAACAGTCTTGCGAAGTATACTCAGAAAGCTGAATGGCTATGCATATTTTAGATCCAATAAGAGAGATAATATGGAATAATGGTCTCGTGGTTTGATGTCCATGGCTCTATATATAAGCTTATAGACTCATCTCTATGTAAGTCTGTCGATCATATATTCTGCTCCATCAGTAACAGTTTAGAAGTTCTTCCTACTTAGACATTTGCCACGAGAAGTCAACAAGTCCTTCAAAGCATCTGAAGAATACCTGTCGTTTTATATATCATAATGATGCTGAATGTTAGGAAACATGATCATGTGGAGCTCTTTTTTGACGAATGCTTCATGCATTTTAGTGATCATGGAGGGCATCTTCACATATGATAAAGTTGGCAATCACCTCAATACTTTATCTGTTCATTCCAGTTCTATGTGTTGATCTATGCGTTGCTAAATGGACGCTGCAATCACATTTACAAGGCAAAGAGGGATCTTTTACTCCGTTCTTATATTTCCTGGCCATAATAACTTGTACTATAAACCAACATATCTTGCTTTATTTATCTTAGCTTTATTAGAATTGATAAAACTTTTGGGGTGCCCTTTGAGTGAAAAGGATGCTAAGTTGTGTGTTGGCAAACAAAGTATAAGCAAAGTTGGAGACCTGGTTCATAACGTGATTACACACCACAGGTTTGAGATGGGGTTGAAACTGGTTATATTAAGAGTTTCTTGTTGTGTTTACTAGATGTCTGATATTTTTTTAATATGTTGAAACAGAAAAAGGCAGTCCACAATTAAGCTTAAAGAGACTAACAATAAGATTTTATAAGACCTTAGAGTTATTTCTCAAAGATTGAGTTCATGATTATTCGCTTTTTTGTATTGTAGTTGGGCTATTTGGTGGCTTAAGTTTTCCATCTGATCATCCGCCTTGCCAACCAAAGGATTCTATTCTCTTCTCTATTTATCAAGTATTTTCCCAGGTTGGCAAAACGGGCCTGACTGACGGGTCAGAAGTACTGTGCTCAAACAAACTCGCTTCTTGGATTTGTGAGTCCTTCATCTTTGCTTCCTTTTCAAGTAGTACTAGGAAAATAATAGAAGGCCCACTAAAACATTTTTCAAGCTCAATACCAGTTACCTGAAGAACGAAGAGTTTAAAACAGGCTGTAAAGATGCGTGGTCACAGGCATTCGCTTCATCCAGGGGGATGTCAGGGGTTGTAGCTGCCATGGCGGCGGTCAAATCCTTTGTTAAGGAATGGGGTCATCGTAAAGTGGTTGAGGCCAGAGGTCATTTGACAGCCTTATATCAGGAGTTACAAATATGCAGAGCCCACATTCCTTCTTCTGGCATTAGAGAGAAACAGATCTTACAAGAAATTAAAGATATTGAGACTGCGCAGGTTACTGGAGCAAAGTTGAAGGCTGGTTTGCAATGGTTTAAGTCTGGTGATAGGTGTTCTCATTTCTTTTTTAGGGCGGCAAAACGGAGGAGGATGGCTACTTCTATTAACTCTCTCACTCTCCCAGATGGCTCGGGAGGTTTTCGATCCGGCACCTAAAGCAAAGCACCTACATAATCATTTTGCGATATTCTTTGCTCGACATCGCTTACCATTTCAGGAGGACATGCAATCAGCTGTGTTAGCTAAAGTGCATTCTATTGTTTCAGCAGAGCAACGTTCAATTTTAGAGACAAATATCACTAGAGACGATCTAGGCGCAACGGCTCACCTATTGGAGAAAGGAAAATGTCCAGGTCTTGACGGTTTTCCAGTAGAATTTTTTCAAGAATATTGGGAGTGGATTGGAGATGATATATATAATGCATTTTGTGAATTTAGAAGATACAGAAGTTTGGACAAAATTCTTAACACAGGTGCTATTTCCCTCATTCCCAAGTGTAAAGAGCCCAAGACCATTTCGGATTGGCGTCCTATAACATTGCTTTCTACAATTGTATAAGATTTTTATGAAAAGCTCTGGCAGAGAAGTTGTGTGTTGTTCTTCTTTGAAATCAATTTCGTCCACCCAAACCGGGTTCTTGCCCGAAGGTATAATGTTGCGGCCGCCTATGAAGGTATGTATTGGGCAAGGCTAAAGGCCCATCGTATTGTGTATCTCAAACTTGACTTTGCCAAGGCATATGACAGTGTGGATTGGGGTTTTTTAGAGAAGTGTTTATTGGCTTTAGGGTTTGGTATCCCATTCACAAGAGATGTCATGAAGTTGCATACTTCAAAGAAGATCTACAAGACTCTTCCGTGGAGAGCCCTCTGTTGTCTTTCCCCGTTGGTAGAGGAGTTCGTCAAGGTTGCCCCTTGGCTCCATTGCTTTTACAATAGTGGCGAGGTGCTTTCACAATTATTTTCTAGTGCTGCTGAGGATGATGTGATCAGGGGTCTTCCTATGGAAAATGGCTCTCAAGAAATTATTAATCAGTATGCAGATGATACCTTTCTATTTTTGAAAGCAGATGCTGATAATCTCCAAAATGCAAAGCTTCTGCTTGACACATTTTCCTTAGCCTCTGGAGTTTTGGTCTGGTTGGCAAAAGTGTTACGCTTTGTGGACTCTAGATGATGGTCCCACCATGTGTTCTTGCTTACCCCGAAGGTGTTGCCTCATGGGAAGGAAACCAAGCTTCTTGGTATCCCAAAGGGTATTCATGTTTCAACCGATGCTTGGGATGTTATAATCGAGGGGTTGGAGGCACCTTTTTGGTGGGATACTAAAAGCTATCTATGCCCGGAAGGGTAACAGCTTGCTAAGCATGTCTTAAGCAACACACATGTCTATATGGCTTACGCCATTCTTGCTTCCCACTCAAAGTTTCGTGGAGATTGTGGGTGTTGTTAGAAACTTTATCCGGGGTGGAAATGAAGCAGGGGTAGTGGTGAAGGTTGCATGGTCTAAGTGTATAAAACCTAAGTCTGGCCGGAGGTTTGGGCATGACAGATTTCCATTTGCGAGTAAGGTTATGATCTCAAAATTCATTTGGCGGCTTCTCGTAGGTAAGGATGATTCTCACTGGTTACGGCTTATTGCACGTGCTCTTACCTCTTCAGTATCCCTTTGGTAAAGTCACACTCAAACCTGTTCTTCCATGGAGTTTATTTTATGAGTTGCGGCCTTATCATAGTGCTTCTCCATTCTTAAAGGGATTGTTAGATTCCTGGCACACATTCAAAACTTTATTTCACATCAGTCCAACTGCTTGTGTACAGTTGATCGCACCTTGTTGGTGGATCCCTCGGTATACAATCAACCACTTTGCTTTTGATGCACCCATTGACTCAAAGACGCGTTGGAAAAGTGCTTGGAATCTTAACTATTGCAGCATGGTATGACTCGAGCCGATTCTTTGACATGGGAGGCTTTTCGCTTAAAGTTTCTATTGGGGCGATGGGATAGAGTTCTTTGGCAAAAGTTGCTGATTTTCTACAGCCTATTCTCGCCACACCAAGAAGGTATTTTGGTATGGGTTTGTCATGAAGAAATTAAGGAGTGCAAACTTGTGAACTCTATGTATCGGTTGTTGCTTGATACCGATATTCTTCCTCCGCCTAATAAGTGGTCTCTTCAACTTCCTCCTCCTCAATGGCGTAAGGTGTGGTCTTGGGCATGGGACAAGCTACTTCATCCTAAAGTGGCGCTTCTTTGGTGGCGATTCTTCATAGGTGTCTCATGGGTTAATGTGCTTGTCCATAAGTTTAACCCTAGAATATCAAATCGCGTATCCAAGATGCAAGCGTGGATCCGGAGACCATTGAGCATTGCTTTTTCATGTGTGATCACCTTAGACGGTATGGGACTGGTTGTTTTCCTTTTTGGGTTTCACTAACAAGTCAACAACCTGCTTTTGGCAATTTACCCAAGTACCGGACAGAGTTACAAGGCCGGCTTTTCATCTAGCAAACAGGATGGTTGCTTTGGACTATCTGGAAAAGACGAAGATTGGTAATCTTCAAAGGTCTGGATGTGGCAGATAATCGTGTTCTCCAAGAAGCTCAAGGTTACATTGTAAAGTCGTATCATTGTTCTTCACTTGCCCCTCGCAAGAGGCGATTGATTTTTGAGGAGTTTTTGGATGTGCACTCTTATGCTTAGGCAGGTTGCTTCACTCGGTGGGTCTCCGCTTATCCGCTGAGATTTTATTCCTGTCTCTGCATTTATACTTGTATTTGACTCTTTGATTGAATAAAGTCTGACGTCCTTCAACAAAAAAAAAGGTAGTACTAGGGTTGTAGTAAAGCACAGTGACAAACATCCCATGACCATTTCTATTGCTGCTTTGACTTTGCTGCATATTTCTTTAGGTATCTTATTGCCATTAATATTTTGGCATGCTTATATTCTATTGTTCAAGGAGCGTGTATACTTATCAGTGTTGTAAACAAAAGAAGTTTGCTGCAAATGCCTCTTGTGAAGTACCTAAGCTTCGTGGGAGATCGAGATTTTTTGCCTTCAAAGAGCCATTTTGAGGGATTTAGTTCTATTACGATTTTTAACTGCACTACGCAAATTTAATCTAGCAGGTGACAGCTTATCTTCTGTTGTCATGTTCTTCCTCTGCTGCTACAAGAGTGGAAGTTTTAAAAGGCAGCCAGTGTGTGGAGATTTTTGCCCTCAAGCTCAAGGGTCAATCAGTATGAGCTTCTTGGCATTTGGAGTTGTTTGTTGTTCTGCACTTCAATCAGGTTACCATCTCTCCAAATACATTGGGGATATTTGATTTCTTAAGACTTTTATAATGCTTACAATTTTTCCACCTTCATAGAATAATATTCACATCAATCACGATTGGGAAAACTCTTATTCTAAACTTATGTAAACCACAATGATTGTGCATGTTATCAACACATATATTTACAAAAAGCAAATGTTGTCTAATGGACCAATTGGCTTCCATCTATATAATAAGGATCAGTTTGGATATCCATGTGCATTTAATCCTTCTATACATTCTTGTAATTTTATTTTCCATGTTGTTTTTTCCCACCTCTCCAGTTTAATGCTTGTTACACAAGAATTGCAGAACTGATTGTTCATTGTCTCAAAGGGTCAAACCATAGAAGTTAAAAGTTGGATTTCTAGATATGAGGACTGGTGAATATAGTGCTTCCCTATACCAACACCAAGATTGAATAAGCCACAACAATGTTGCACATATACGTAAACCATTTCACGTACAACATAAACAGTATAGATTGAGATTCAAGATATATGAGAATTGAATTAAATACACTCTGGTTTTTTTCTAATTCATCATGCAAAGCACTTTATCTATTAAGCTCTATTATATAGAACAAGCAACCTAAGTACTGATCAAACCTAAGCAAACCCGTTTTCCACAAATCTACTGTTCTAGGTGCTATAATGGCTCCAAATTTGTGCAGTATGTGCTTGATCTCTCCCTAGGTCCCGGCCATTTGGGAATGCACAGTCTTGACAGAGAAGGAAATGAAGGACTACATGGAAAAGATTCCAAACAAGGCTCTCATTGGGTATTTGTTGTGTCTAGGACACAATAGCAGACCAGATGTAGCATATATAGTAGAGTAAATGGTGTAACAATCCAAGTAAAGAGCATTGGCAGGCTACTAAGTGTGACGTCCCCTACTCGTATACGGTGCTCCCACCGTATACAAACAGGAGTTCATCCCCCATACCAGCTCCACACTGATACAGGGCCCTCCACAATCACTGCACCCGTAACGAGTCCCAGTGGGAAGAGTGAAGGGGTCATTTTACCCCGTCTCCCTCAGGGCCTACCTAGCTGCGGAAGCGTAAACATACATGTCAGTATACAACATAAACACATACCCACCTCGAAGGGTGGGGCATCAACATCTGCATAGACAACGATCAGCATCATACATAGGGGTCCTACCCAAGGCTCAGACTCGAAGGGATGACTGACGGCTTGGGTCTCCAGAGTTCATTGCAGACAGAATTCATGGCAATGGATTTGGCTGGCATAAGAACATGGCATTGGGTTGTCCACTCCATCCGCCCCTCCTGTGCACACTTTGCAGAGTAGGCTGAAAAGTGTTGGGACCTGACTGTAGCCCGCCGGATGCGTAGCCGAAGGGGCTACATCCTGGGTTGCATCTCCCCAGTTCCGATGGGGCAGGTAGGGATCTCTCCCTCCAGAGATCTACATGCTGACTCAAGGAGATTAGAGGGCCACTGCCCTTATTCGACTTGAACCCAATGGAAAGTGTACACCACTTCACGGGTGTCGAGCCCATGCCTTACCCACACTCAGTGGTAAGCCATTAGACCTAGTCACAATGATTCCCGGTAGCACTAACACACCATAGGGATCGTTCGAGAGTCAGAACATGAACCTCCTTATGAGCCAGTCTGGCCCCTTCACCCACAACCAGGTGTGGTTCTTGTGCACAGGCCGAATCTATAGTGTGCTAGAGAGGCTAGTCTAGGAGCATCTACTACCAAGCTTTAGGTCTCTACCCCCCTTCCCAATACAAGGAGTTCATAGAGATACATCATCCATATACATCACAGAAGAACTAAAGAACTAGATCTAATCTATATCATAGAGTTAGGTTCTTTAGTTAGAGTCTGGTATCTAGAGATCTAGAGGGCTGCTATGGGCAATTTAATAGGCTAAACCTACTGATTTAATGACTAGAAGATGGTTTAGGCTATTAAATTGACGAAATACCTGATCCTTGAGTTCCTCCTCCTGACCTGAGCTCAACCATCCTGCTAACCTGTTCGAATCAAGGGAAACTAATGGGGCAATTCGCTCGACCAGAATGCACTGAGGCGGTTTTGACCCACCGGTAGTCAAAACAGAGCTCTAAAACCCTAGAAACGAAAAATGGGCAAGTTAGGGTTTCCCTTCCTAAATAGACAAGGGGGTGGTCAGGGTTTCCAATTATCCCCTTTTGGCATGTGGGATAATTGGGAATGGGCCCACTTGCCTTTAATGGCTAGGTGGCAACATGTGCCCACATGGAAAGGTGTGCCCACATTAATGTGCACATTGGAAAATGTGCACATTAATTGCACCTTGGGTATGGCCCACTTGGCATAAAGTGTCCACATGGGAAAATGTGCACCTAGATTAATGTGCACATTAATAAATGCACGCTCCTTGCAAGTTGCCACCTAGGGGCTACCCTTTGGCTATCTACGTTCTACCGTCGGTCGGGGTGGCGTGTGCTGCGATTTAGGGTAGTACAAGATATCGTCCTGGGACCGTTATCTTTGGCTTTGGAACGTCACATTCTCCCCACCTTGGAATGATGCTGTCCGCAGCATCGTGGGTCTCCCCACCTTGGAAACTTCCTAACCTGCAATCAACCTGATACCTACGATATACTACTATAATACTTACACATTTACTGAGATTACCTTAAGGTAATATTTTTAAAACATTATTACGCCCTTAACTTATAAAATAACTTATCAATCTATAACATCGTCAAACAAGTTACTCCACAATTCACATATCACGACAATTTAGTTTATCAAAACTTTAAATTAACGTTTGAGGTACTCTTCATTCCTTGCAACACATTCTAACAAAATGTGTGTTGCAAGTCTTCGTAGCTCGACCTCCTTGCCCTCCGGAGCGCTCTATTGGCCTGCAGGTTGACACTACGTTAGTACCATTTAATAATTATTAATAAAAATTTTTGGTTATATGGTGACCACCCCACCTATCTACATGAATGCATGGCTAATCTCCCGGCATAGGAAGAGGGTGAATCTTCCATTATGGCCGTGGAGACAGCGCCTATATGCCGCTCATGCCTACACCCTAGTTGCCCAGCGTGGAGGATAGGTCCTTCCGTATATGGGCGTGAAGGCCAGATTCCTCCTATCAAAGCATATATGGGGCTAGAGGTGCTTTTCCTATCAATGCATTTCTCAATGACCTCCTTTCTCTCGAGGTCGTCTACTTTCGTGGGACAGAAGTAGACTTTCTAATCTACCTTCCACTCGTCCAAGCGGAAACGCGGTCATGCCTACATTGACATTACACCACGCCCTAGAGATCACCGTAGTGGTCTCATCATCGGTAACAACGCATGCGACCCATACCTAGCATAGGTTGCATGCGTAGATTAATCTTAACTATACATAGAATTAATCTACACAAATCGACATGCCTGAGCCGATTTCTTCGGAGATGACCTTGCCGTCCCATTGCTCCATGAACTGTGGGTACTGCTTTACTAGATCTTTCTTAAGTACCCATGTTGCGTCTTCCACTGGCAAGTGTTTCCACTTGACCAAGTATTGGAGGAACTCCGACCTCCTTGTTTTCTTGAAAGCTTTATCAAGAATCAATTCTGGAACTATTTCCAGCTGCTCCTCCGTCATTTCCAACAACGTTGGAGTGTCCAAGACTTCGTCTGGATTTGGGGTGTGCTTCTTCAACAAACTCACGTGGAAGACCTTATGAATCTTTAGGTGTGCTGGCAAGTCTAATCTGTAGGATTGATTACCTACTCTCTGGACTATTCTGAAGGGTCCAGCCCACCTTGGAGCAAGCTTCTTGCAATTCCCGATCCTGAGCTTCGCCTGCTTCACCTTGATCTTCAGCCAAACATCGTCGCCGACTTGGAACTCCCTGGCTGTTCGATGCTTGTCGGCTATGCTCTTTTGTCAACTCCTTGCTGCTAGCAGATATCCTCGAACTTCTTCCACGAGCTGCTGCATGTCGGCCAACATCTGCTGCAAAACTTCTACCTTTGACACGGGGTTGTGCCAAGTGTCTGGAGTTAGGCATTGATAGCCGTAATTGATCATAAACGGCGACATTTGGGACGATTCCTGCTTGGTGCTATTATATGCAAACTCCACCAAGTGAATAAATTCTTCCCACATACTTTGCTTATTCCAGACATAGTTTCGTAGCATGTCCTCCAAAATTCTGTTGGTCCTCTCCGTTTGGCCATCCGTCTGAGGATGATATGCCGTGCTCATGGATAGCTTCGTCTGAATGGTCGCAAAGAGGTCTTGCCAAAAGGCGCTCATGAACTTCGGATCCCTGTCGGAGATGATCTCCCTTGGCATGCCGTGAAGTCTGAAGATCTCTTTGGTGAAGAGCTTTGCTGTATCCATAGCCGTATCTGTGGTCCTGCAAGGCACAAAATGTGCCATCTTTGACAGCTTGTCAACCACTACCATCAAGGCATCCTTCCCTCTTACTGTCCTTGGAAGCCCTGTGATGAAATCCATGCTGATCCTCCCACTTAGCGTTTGGCACCGCTAATGGTTCTAATGCTCCTGGAATTCGAAGCTGCTCTGCCTTCGTCTGCTGGCATAGCTGACATTCCTTAATGTATTTAGCTATCTGCTTCTTCATTCCTGGCCAGAAATAGCTGCTTCGAATCTTGAAATAGGTCTTTATAAAACCCGCATGCCCGGCTATTGGGCTGTTGTGCGTGTCATGAAGAATTAGCTTCCTTACCCCTGATGATTCGGGCACGCACAACTTATGCTTATGATACAACAGGTTGCCTTCCTTCTTATAATGCTTGAAGGCTTCCCGTTCTTTATCTGTTCTAGCCTCCCTAGAGAGGCTTTCCCATACTTCCCTGAAATCCACGTCCGTTGGCAAGGACTCTTCAATCTTCTTATCAAAGTCGCTGGAGAGCGTCGAAATTGCATTGCAGTGCACTCTAGTTGTCAGGGGATGCCTTGAAAGCGCATCCGCTACCACGTTGAGCTTTCCTGGTTTGTAGACTATATCAAAGTGATACTCTTCCAGGAACTCCATCCACCTTCTCTGCCTCAGGTTGAGGTGTGGTTGTGTGAATACATACTGGAGGCTCTGATGGTCTGTATCCAATTGGAACTTCCTTCCCAAAAGGTAATGCCTCCAAATTCTTAATGCCCTGACAACCGCAAGCAATTCCTGATCGTGCGTGGGGTAGCGCGTTTCGGCGTCGTTCATCTTCCTGG
Source organism: Isoetes taiwanensis (assembly GCA_021234155.1). Taxonomy (NCBI): domain Eukaryota; kingdom Viridiplantae; phylum Streptophyta; class Lycopodiopsida; order Isoetales; family Isoetaceae; genus Isoetes; species Isoetes taiwanensis. The sequence goes on from JAJEKV010000005.1 coordinate 26,723,832, forward strand.
AATCGTACGCTACCACACGCTCTTCTTGCATAAGCACTGCACCTGTAGCTATCTTACTCGCATCTGTTGCTACAAGGGGCGGTTGTTAAAGCTTCCTTCAACAATTCAAACCCTGCTTGGGCTTTCTTGTGCCAATGCTCTGCCCAATCTTTTACCTATTCCGCCCTCGTCAAGTCTGTTAGCGGGGCCGCTATCTTAGCAAAGTTCTTCACGAACTTTCTGTAGTGCCCTGCTAGGCCGAGAAAACTTCTGACTTCATGCACATTCTTCGGTACCGGCCATTGAATCACTGCTTCAAATCTTGGCAGGATCTGTTGAAATTCCTTCTGCTGATATCACATGACCTGGGTATTCCACCCTCTCTGTTGCGAAGTGACACTTCGACAACTTGGCGTACAACTGGTGCCTCTTCAACTTTTCCAGCACTCTCCTTAAGTGTTGTACGTGTTCTTCAAGGGATCTGCTATACACCAAAATGTCGTCAAAGAATATAATCACAGAGGTGTCTAAAAACTCCCTGAAGATGTCGTTCATGAGCCTCATGAACGTCGCGGGGGCGTTCGATAAGCCGAAAGGCATTACCGTGAAATCATAATGCCCATACCGCATTCTGAAGGCGGTTTTATGGATATCTTCCTCCTTTATCCGGATCTGATGATAACCTGACCTTAAGTCGATTTTGGAGAAGGCCTTTGCACCTTGAAGCTGATCCATCAGGTCATCTGATTTGGGTAGCGCATACTTGTTCTTAATAGTGTGCTTATTCAACTGCCTATAGTCTATGCACATCCTTAAACTGCCATCCTTCTTCTTAACAAACAGGATGGGCGCTCCGAACGGCGAGACGCTGGGTCTAATGAAGCCTAGGTCGAGTAACTCCTGCAATTGCTTCTTTAGCTCCGTTAGCTCCTGCGTCGTCATTCTGTATGGAGCCTTACTTGTCGGCTTTGTTCCCGGTTCGAGTGCTATCTCGCACTCGACTCCCCTATAAGGAGGGAGTTGCTTGATCTCATCTGGAAAGAGATCATGGAACTCCGTGATCAGGTTAGCTACCTGCTTAGGTAACTTGCTGAGCCCCTCATCCTCCTTACCTTCTTCTGGCTCCGGCTCTTGGATCTCAAGCTTGAAGATATAAGCTACCTGCTCACTCCGTATGCACTTGAGCATCCGTTTAGAAGACATACACTGCATGATGGGAACAACTTCCTTACCTGTGATCTCAATGATCTTGCCGTCTGGCGTTGGGAAGGTCACCTTCCGCTTCCCACAATCGATGATGGCCCCTGCTGGTCCAAGATACTCCATTCCTATAATCAGGTCATACTTGCCAATGCCCATTACCTCTGCCCCCATCTGGATATTAATCCCTGGCAAGTCGATGTCGAAAATAATTCTCTTGCCTGCCGTTTGCCTTACTGCTCCACTTGCTAAGAGAACGGGCCTCGGCTTCGACTTTAATGGTTTCAACTTCAACATTTCAACCATTCTGGGGGATGCAAAGTTATGGCTACTTCCTGAGTCTATCAAGACTATGAAAGACTTGGCCTTGGCCTTCCCTACTGTGGAAATTACTTTATACTGGCTCTCTGCTTGCTCTGTGTCTATTGCGGCAAAGATATGACACTCACCCTGGATGTAGTCGCGGGCTGCCTCGCCGCCGTCGTCGGACAGGATGTCCCAATCTCCCAACTCCGCTAGCGCTGCGCTCATGACGTAGGGGCAGTTCACTGTCCTATGGCCTGCCTGGCTTGTCCTTGAAGGACACCTGCTTTTTCTCCTGCTGCTTCCCCTGATTGCCACCATATGGGGCTCTAGCTGGACCTGGGTTGGCTGCCCTAGGGCTATAGCTCCCTGTTGCCTTGCCTTTGTCCTGATAATACTGCTGCCTCTGCCCGCTATTCTGAGGCCATGTTCCTTGCAAACTTATTGCCTTGGACTCTGCTTCTGATATTGTCTTAGGGTTTATTGCCCTTACAAGCTTGCGGATCTCATCATTCAGCCCCTCAATATAGCTTTCCACTGCATGCTTTTCGCCCAACTTTGGCACATAAAGCCTTAGCCTCATGAATTCCTCTGTATATTTCTGGACTGATTTGTTGCCTTGCTGCAACCTGTAGAACTGCTGCATCATGCTGGACTTGTGCTCTCTCGAGACGTAGTGGCGCTTGAAGGCTTTAGCAAACTTCTTGAACCTGTAAGCATCCCTGCTCAAGCCATGGGCCTTTGCATACCCTTTCCACCAAATGCGTGCTGCTCCTTTCAGGTTGGCTGTTGCCACCCTGCCTTTATCCTTGTCCTTCATACCATAAGCGTTGCCATATTCACTCATCTCATCGAGCCAAGCCTCTGCCTCCATGCCCGACCTATTCTCGCCTGAGAATTGCTCGAGCTTCCTGGCCTTCCAAACATTTTCCAATGCGGAGTCTACCTTCTTCTGGTAATCAGAGGTTCTTGTGTCCTTTTGTCGTCCATCTGTGGTATCCCTACCTTCCATCTGCAGTGTTCCTCTGCCTTCCATCTGTTCGGTCCTGGGCCTGCTCTTCCTCTTCCTCGGTCGGTCCGAATCCCGGACTTGAGTCGGAGGATTCCGAGCTGGAGGACCTCCTTCTCTTGCTCCTCTTCTTGTCCCTTCCTGTTTTTTTCGAGCTGATGCTTGAGGCAAGCGGCGTTGCCCACCGAACACTGCTCCTCAGCATGCGGCCCGGCCCGGGGCCTTTATCTGCTCAAGGTCCGTTCTCATCTGTGATATTTCCTCTTCTGGGGTGATGGGTCCAAATTCCTCAAACAGGTTCCTTGTCGGGGGTGGCCTGGGCGGACTCTGTTCTTCCATATGGTCTCGGCATTGTCGTTCCCCTGAGCCTAGGCCTCTAGCTGCATACACAAGTAATTCATGGCTATATGGTTAGTTTTAGCTTGTTCTCTTGCATTATTCATGTTTGTTGGTATAGTTGTGGGACAAAATACATCAACAAAACATTTAAAGTGCCAAGGAAATTATATTCATATATTATATAATATTTTAGTACAAAAAGTCTCCGGGATCAAGAGTCTAACTAATCTGGAAATCGCCGGTAAGATGGGTTGTCCTCAAGGAACTTCTTAACTTGGGTCGTTCCTACGAATGACCCAAGTTCCTGAGGACGCTTGCTGACGAGCCGCCCTGCAAGGCTCTCGCCAAGTCTTCCACTCTGCGGTCCGATGTGAGGGCCGCGGTCACCGCCAATCTCGCCTGCCGTCGATGAGGTATGGCGAAGTCGAAGAGGTCAAGTGCCATTGCTCTCTTGACTAGGGCGGACATAGTCGACATTTCGCGCTATTCGAGCATGCTGCCGAAGCACGAGAATGCAATAAGCATGAACACTCCTTCTTCACCGGGGGCTGAACTTGCGATTAATCGACCGCTATTCTCCCCATCCAGCGGCCCGAGGCATGTAGTACCTCGGCGACACTGTGGATTGTGTGTTCTGGCGGCTTCTCGCTTGTTTGGCCTCGGCTCTATGCGCCGGCGTACTCAATCAAACCTCTATCTCAGTCAGATCCCGGTAGTCTTCAATTGTGGAGTCGACTTGCCTGAGGTCGATTCTTGCTCCTCTTGTCGGGGGTGGTGTCGAGGGACTCGGCATCAGGATGCTGGTGGCCTTGCCTCTGATCCCCATCCGTTCTGAATGGCGAGGAACTCTTCTTGGATGGCGGTCTCCGGTCTCCATAACACATCTTATCTTTCTTGTAGGCTGGATATCAGAAGTCGACTCCCCAGTGTAGGTGTCGGCTTCTCGCACTTGAAGCGGAAAGTTCGAGACTCCCCGGACGATGAAGTCGTCCAAGTCGAGGACTACCCGTAGTTGGTGGAAGCAGTTCATCCAATCCGGACTCCCCTCCACCTGCATTGGGGAGGTTACGGATGTCGGCGAGGGAGTAGATACTCCTCTCCGATATATGATAGGGGCTAGGCTTGTGATGCCTAGCCCAAGTGGGGAGCAACTCACGATGATGCAACCTCTGCCTTTCGAGGGTTGACCAGCTCTTCTTCTGCTTGTCGCCGTTCCTCCTCTGAGTCTAGCTCGGTGTACTCTTCGTCGTCCGACTCTTCTTCTTCTTCTCTTCCTTCTTGCTCTTGCTGGTACTGCAAAAGCATCTGCTCTTCGGCTTGGACTGCTATGGGGTCCACCTCCATCGGAGGGATAGAGGTTGCCCCCATTAGGTTTTCGACACGGTGGGATAGGAAAATAGCTAGGGCGGCGGTGTAGGAGAAATACTTGGTCCTGTTGGCTGTCAGGACCATGTAGTCTGGCAGCCTCTGCGCCTTGTTGGTTAAGTACTTGGCGATGTTCGGGACATCACCCAAGGCTGTTTGAAGGGATGGGCGGGGAACAAAATATCCTATGCAAGGGGGAACCTGAACGAGGGAGGATCCTACCCTAGCTTGGAACTCTGCTAAGACTTGTCTATATGCTGGGGTTGCATTCAGCGTGGCTTGGATATCAATTTCTCTCCCAAAGACTCGGAAGATGTCATTGACATCCGCCTCGGCAGCATGGGCACTGGCGCTGTACCATCGCCTGAAGTCAGCAGTGGCCATTGACCTAGCGAAGAAGGGAGTATCAAACAGATGCAGAAGCGCCTCAGGGAGCTGGAAGATCGCCTAAGCAGTGGAGAGCAAACTTGCAGGGTGCTAATTGAGAAATGGGGGACCTATTTATAGAAAAGGGGAAAACCCTAATTTTTGGATAACCTAGAATTTGCTGGGACTGGGTGATTCTGACCTATTAAGAGGTGCAACTGAGAGTTTGAAGACTAGCTTTAGGGTTTGAGCATGCTAAGATGGACTAATGAACATATTGCAACAAATTGGAGATCATTTGGATATGGCATGGTGACAAAAATGCTGAGAGGTCTCACACGTTGCGCCCAGACCGATAATGAAAAGTTCATTTTCTGCCCTGGCGCGACGTGTGAGACATGGGCTCTAAATGGGCTAAACTTGATCAATTTGGGTAATCTAAGGCTGTAATTCTACTGAACTCGTCGAGTTAGGCAGAATTGACAATAGGGAATAGGAAGAACAATAGGGAATAGGAATAGGGACAATTGAACTCGTCGAGATGGCAATAGGGAAAGTGGAAGAACGGGTGCAGGTGGTGGAAGATACAGAGGTGGAAATTCGGAAGAGGATGGAAGAGGTAGAAAAAGAAAAAGCGGAAATCATACAAAGGTTGGTGATATTAGAAAAGCAACAATAGATCTAGATGCGTGGCAGAGTTTTGATAGGATTAAACCGCACATAGTGGAGTTCAAAGAACAGGAAAGGATTAAAGTTGATATAAGATTGATAGGAGTAGCCGAGAGGCCTAACGAAGACACGTTTCGTGTCTTCGTTAGAGATAATGGAGAACGTGTTTCAGGAACACAGGAATGTGATAGTGAAAGCAGCACGGGCAGGAGCTTGGAGAGGGAGAGCGAGACATATAAATGTGACTATGAGAGACCTGGCAGCCAAAGAAAGGATCATCCACGCAGGGTTCAAACTCAGGAATGGACTCAAAGTACAAGAGGCCCTGACACCCATGCAGAGACAGGGGTTACACAGAGAACTGAGTTGGGCAGGAGTACAAGCAGGGGTAAAGAATGGGAAACTATACCTCAAAAGAGGAAGGGAGAACACATCGCAAGAACCGGCAACGCAGAAGGATGGAATGGACCCGCAGGGGCCGAGGGGAGATGGGAATCAAGAAATGGAGGTAGTGAGAGGGCAGGGACAGCTGAAGCAGATGAGGAAAATAACACCATCCCGAGCAATGCCAAGGAAAACAGCCCCAAAGATTCTAACACAAACACATTTAGGATGGGGAAACGGAAAAGAGGTCGGAAGGGACCTAGACAAGAACATAAAGCTGACAAGGGAGAGAGTGGGGAGATCAGGGAGCAAGAACGAGAGGGCAGCTAAGGAAAGGACACGTAATAGAGCGGGGGCCGGGGGCGAGAAAAGGAAGGAAAAAGTAACGATCTGGTACTGGAACTGTACGGGATATCCATGGGATGATGGAGAACGCCTAAACGAAGCAAGAGACAAGGACATCATATGTCTAGTAGAGACATGGGAACACAGCACAAAGAGGCTACCAGATGAACCAGGCTACACATTGTTCACTTGTTGGAGGGAAAAGAACTACAAAATAGGAAGGGGTAGCCTTGAGGGGCTAGCCCATTACATTAGAAATAGCGATGACGTAAAAGCATGTATTTTGGAAAATGACATTAATAAAAGATACATGCTTATAAATGTTGTGTTGATTGATTGCAGAAATCTGTATTTGCTAATAGTATACTATCCGCCCCAATGTGATAAACTGGAGCTATTAAGCATGGGAGAGATCGTCATGAGACATAGGGATAAGGGAATGTTGATCATAGTGGGGGATATTAATGCGAGGACGGGACAGGAACAATCACATAAAGCAGGGATAGACAACGAGAGTAGACAGTGGACCCAAACTATAAGAGGGAAGGAATGGCAGCGGGACACGGTAGACGAAGTGGAGATGACAGCAAGAGGAGAAACACTGTTGGAGGTATGTACAGCGACAGATACAATTATATGCAATGGTTTAAGAAGATGGGAGGAGTCAGGTCAATTCACAAGCAGCAGCATAGTAGACTATGTGATAGCAAACGAGGAAGCAATAAAGGAAATCAGAAAGATGGAATTAGGGGAATGGCCGATAGGAAGGAGGGAGGGGCACAGACCTATATTGCTCAAGATAAATGTGACAAGAGGAAGAACAGATGGCGAGCAAGGAAGAGGTAAGCGGGCCGAGATAACAATTAAATTCAGAGAAAACAGAGTGGGAACGTTCATAAAAAAGGTACAAAAGGAAATAAAAGCAAAGGAATGGGGAGAGGGAATGAAAGACAGAGGGAATGATATGAACGACATCTTGGAGGAAGCAGCTAGAGTGGCATTCGGGAGAAGAGAAAGAGGAAAGAGGGCAATAGCATTTCGGAGGTCAACATGGTTTGATGAAGGGTGTATGGAGCAACGAAGGAAAGCCAAACAGGCAAAAGGGACTGAGGCATACCAAGAGGAACGCAGCAAGTATGTGAAAATTCTGAAAAGAAAGAGAACCCAGGACCTGAAAAACCATCAATGGGGATTGGCCGAAGACCTGAAAAGGAGACCTAAGGTATTCTGGAACAATATGAAAAGGGGCTCAAAAGCAAAAGCAGGTACACCAAAAGGGGAGGAGGGGAGAAGAACGGAAATAGAAATAGGTGGACAAGATACCTAGAATCGGTTGTACAAAAGCAGAGTGCACCAATCATGGACCCGAAGGTAGACACAAACCCCTTTCTCCCGGGAAGAAGTGACATGGACCTTTGAATAAAATGGCAAACAACAAGGCTCCGGATCTATATGGGCTAACAAATGAAAATCTTTGAAGTCGCGTAGGAAACAGAGATAATAGGGATTATAACAAAAGTATTCAATGAGATAGTACATTTGGGTCTTCCGAAAGATGGCGGTTTAACAAGGTAATCCCGCTCCACAAAGGAGGAGACAAGGAGGAACCGAGCAATTCTGGGGACTATTATGGTCAGCTCAATATTCGCGAAATGGTTCGGAAAACACCGGACCAAAAGCGAAAAACGGGGCGAAGCGGGGAAGCTCGAGAGCACAAGGTCAAGCGGGTTTTTCACCGGGAGTATTCGACTACGAGACCATTTGGTGACTCTAAGGATAATGATAGAGCGCACAAAGGAGAATAACAAGAAGATCATATCTTTGCCGTGGACTTTAAAAAGGCCTTTGACCAAATTGCCTAGGGATAAACTTCTACTTAGGCTAATAGGGCTAAAAGCACCGGAAGGGCTAGTAGGATCAATCGCAAGGCTATACCAAAAAGGTGTATGCCAAAACAAAGAGAGGGAGAAGAAGCCATAGAATGTGATCTGAGGAGTTAAACAAAGGCATCCATTATCGCCAACACTATTTGGGATATATATAGATGCACTACGAAATTTGTCGGGGAAAGACAAGGGAGGCAAAGTGAGGCACCAATGATAGGGGAAAACAAAAGTCCCAATAATGCTATATGCGGATGATTTGGGTATGATGGCGACCAAAGCCAAAGGGATGCAGAATCTTTGGAAATACTAGAGGAATTTTGTGAGGAGACGGGGGCCCGGCAGTCAACACAGGAAAAACAAAAATAGTGACCTTGGCACAAAAGATAAAACACAAAGCCATTTAGATACAAGGGGGAGGAACTAGAGGAAGCCACGGGATACGTGTATCTAGGGTACGACACACACATGAGGGGGGGGGAGATGGTCAAAAGGAGCGGATACAGTTTCAAGCGGCAATAGGCAATTACTACATCATGATGAATTATTGCAACAACAACAGGATCACCAATTGGGAGATCAAAGCATACCTATTCAGCACGTTAGTAGCATCAACACAATTGTACGGATGCGAGACATGGGGACCAGGCCTGTCAGAAAAGAAGTGGGAAAAGCAGGAAGGCATACTGAGGCAATGGCACGGACAGGAATTCCAGGTGAAGACAGGTACATCACTGGCAACAATCTTATATGAAACGGGGGAAAAACCAATGGAAGTGAGAGCCTGGGAAAGAACAATTAGATACCTAATAAAGGACAATAGCTATGGGAAAGAGGACAAACTGTCGTCACTAGCGATAGATGAATCAGCAAAACAGCACATAACAACGGGCAAGGGATGGTTTAACGAATTGGCCAAATGGACTGACAAGTATGGGGATGCAACTAAGTCGATCATACAAGCGTAAGAATGGGACCGAAGAATGGACCGACAGTGGCAATGAGAAACCTGGTCCGGGCGCGGCACACAGGCCCAAGGCAAAGCGGCTATTGGAAACCTTCAACCCGGGGGACAGATAGGGCATGTCACATACAAAAGCGGCGAAGTTGAGTAAGAGTAAAGTGGGAACGCGGCGATTCAGGATGGGAAGCCATGACCTCCGAATTGAGAAAGATAGATGGAGGAAAATAGATAGAGCAGAGCGAATATGTCGAGTATGTGACTCAGGAAAAATAGAGGACGAAGAGCACATGGTAAAGGAATGCCCGTTTACAACGATATAAGGTCCAAATTTGACAAGGTCGGTGGGATCTCCCACTCCCAAAGACGATGGACAAAGAAGAGACACTCACGGATATAGCGAAAAGCTATAAAAGAAATGATAATAAGACACCTGGGGGTGCACAAGAGAGAGGGCTAATAATCGAAAAAAGCACGTATGAGGCTAGGATCGAGTAGCCCAAAAAGTCTGATTCAAAACTGTTTATAACGATGCATTTGTGTATGGCCAAGAAGCCAGCTATAAGCACGATGCGGGTAATATATAAAGAACAAGTGAAGCCCGCTAGATGGCTACATAAAACCTATGCGTCTGTTTGCTGGAAGCACCCTATGGGAGCTCGCAGGATGCTACATAAGTCCGGGGGCCTCACGGCCTGAGGGACGTTAATGTATATTCTATTCTATTCTATTCTATTTGGTCGATTTGGAGCAGTTTTGGGCATTTTTGGGGCATGGTCTCACACGTTGCGCCCAGCCCGAAAATGAGATTCTCATTTTCTGTCCTGGCGTGACGTGTGAGACATCGTCTCACTTTTGCTCAAAAACTCCAATTTGACCAAAACAAAAACTAGAATTCAATATCTTAACCTGATTACTCAAGGTTGTACACATTATTTACACAAAAATTCTTTATATTAACAAAAATTTTATTATTTACAAAAAAGTTCAAGGGCGTTCTCCCTTGATGTGTCTGGCCAAATGCATATCCTGTCTCATAAGTGTAACCCTCTTCGCGTGAACTGGCATGCGGTAGTGAATCCTCAAAATCTTTGCACTATTTTAAGCCTCTGCTGCCTCCTGTAAAGCAAGACATTTCATCGGTCCGCCGCGATGTCCGCGTGTTGTACTCTGGATGACTTCTAACCAAGCGTTGAAAGCGGTGCCGGGGGATCAAGAGTCCAGAACCCATTTGGAAGTGCCGGATTTCCTTGAGAGCTCGTTCTCCAACTTCTTCCCGCTGGTCCGCTTCTTTCACCGGTGCTGCGGGAGGCTTGGGCCCGGTGGTGGCGGCCGGGGGTTTGACCTTTAAATCGGGCGTCCGCCTTCAATTGTTCTCACCCTGTGCTCCTGGTAGTAAGCGTTGTATGCCTCCCACTTCGCCATGAATGCATTGTGTTCCTTCAGCCTCTTTTGATAGACCTTGACGGGGTCTATCATATACGCCTCCCGTTGTGGCCGAGGGGCTTTAACCCTATCCCACGTCGGAAAAGGTGGGGGCTTCGGCGCTTGTCCGGACTGCTCTTGCTCAGGTGCCACCTGTTCGGGTACTTCCTTCTCCACGACCGGGGGTTTTGAAGAGTTTGCCCCCTCAGTGTTGGGGACGTAATCTTCATCCGAGTCGTCGGTTGTGGGCGGGGTCTCATTGCCTGATGGTTCGTTGATGGCGATACCCTGCCCTCGCTTACCAACCTTCACAACTCTTCTGGGGCCCGCCTTAATGCCTTTGGCCTTCTTCCTTTTCGGCTCGCCGGCTGTGGTAGGCTCGTCCTCCCGTCTCTTCGTCCTCCTCTCCCAGCGGCGCTCTTTGGCCTCATACTTGCTGATGAACGCCGCGAGGTCTGCTTCTTCAGCAGGGCTAAGCCTCGACGGGCCCAAGCCTCGAGTTGCTCCTCGACGGTCGGCTGCCCTATCTGCTCCCGTTCCTCCCTGCTCCTCCTCTCCTCTTCGGCCATCTCTTCGAGAATCTGCTGCATAACGTCCGGCCGCCCCTCGCCTATGACCTCCGTCTGGTCGCTCCGGTCCGATCCTGCCTCCTCGCTGGAAGAAGATTCGCCTTGCCGGAAAAGGCATTCTTGGAGTATCCTCTGAATGAGGGCAGGGTCGCTGGCGCTGGGTGATCCGCGTCGGCGGGGCTTCCTAGCAGTCTGCTTTGTGCGGGCCATATTTGACGGTTCGCCGATGCGTGCTATGCGCCAGAAGATCGCCTTGGCAAACGAGAGCGAATTTCCTAAGGAGGGGACACGGAAATGGAGGGGGGGGGGTCTAGATCTATTTATAGGGTCGATTTTAGGTCAAATTCCAAACTACCTTTTTGGGTTGCCTAAAACATCTAAAACACCTAAATTTAAGCAAGGTCTCACACGTTGCGCCCAGACCGATAATGAAAAGTTCATTTTCTGTCCTGGCGCGACGTGTGAGACATGGTGGTTCCCGCTATTAAATTTTATACTTTCTAGCATATAACATATCAATTTTACTATTTCTTAGCTCAAAATTAGAATTATCAAGTTATTTTTCCGTAATTTATGACTTTTTGGTGTGTTTCAAGCTGAATGTCTCACACGTTGCACCCAGCCCGATAATGAGATTCTCATTATCTGTCCTGGCGCGACGTGTGAGACCACCCCTTTTTTTGAAGGTTGGCTCACCAATTTTGTCTTTTTTTTTTTTTATGTTTTCATTCATTTTAACTGTTACTAGCTTAGCATAAACTAAAAAAATGAGAAAAAAAAAATTTCCCCATTTTTCGAGGGTTGAGAATCCTATCAAGTTAGTACTACTGGGAGCATGGTCAGTGCTTTGCTCTTGGTCTCCAAGAACATTGACCTGATACCACTGTGACGTCCCCTACTCGTATACGGTGCTCCCACCGTATACAAACAGGAGTTCATCCCCCATACCAGCTCCACACTGATACAGGGCCCTCCACAATCACTGCACCCGTAACGAGTCCCAGTGGGAAGAGTGAAGGGGTCATTTTACCCCGTCTCCCTCAGGGCCTACCTAGCTGCGGAAGCATAAACATACATGTCAGTATACAACATAAACACATACCCACCTCGAAGGGTGGGGCATCAACATCTGCATAGACAACGATCAGCATCATACATAGAGGTCCTACCCAAGGCTCAGACTCGAAGGGATGACTGACGGCTTGGGTCTCCAGAGTTCATTGCAGACAGAATTCATGGCAATGGATTTGGCTGGCATAAGAACATGGCATTGGGTTGTCCACTCCATCCACCCCTCCCCGCACACTTTGCGAGTAGGCTGAAAAGTGTTGGGACCTGGATCAGAAGCGCACGGATCGTGGCCAGAAGGGGCTACATCCTGGGTTGCATCTCCCCAGTTCCGATGGGGCAGGTAGGGATCTCTCCCCCCAGAGATCTACATGCTGACTCAAGGAGACTAGAGGGCCACTGCCCTTATTCGACTTGAACCCAATGGAAAGTGTACACCACTTCACGGGTGTCGAGCCCATGCCTTACCCACACTCAGTGGTAAGCCATTAGACCTAGTCACAATGATCCCCGGTAGCACTAACACACCATAGGGATCGTTCGAGAGTCAGAACATGAATCTCCTTATGAGCCAGTCTGGCCCCTTCACCCACAACCAGGTGTGGTTCTTGTGCACAGGCCGAATCTATAGTGTGCTAGAGAGGCTAGTCTAGGAGCATCTACTACCAAGCTTTAGGTCTCTACCCCCCTTCCCAATACAAGGAGTTCATAGAGATACATCATCCATATACATCACAGAAGAACTAAAGAACTAGATCTAATCTATATCATAGAGTTAGGTTCTTTAGTTAGAGTCTGGTATCTAGAGATCTAGAGGGCTGCTATGGACAATTTAATAGGCTAAACCTACTGATTTAATGACTAGAAGATGGTTTAGGCCATTAAATTGACGAAATACCTGATCCTTGAGTTCCTCCTCCTGACCTGAGCTCAACCATCCTGCTAACCTGTTCGAATCAAGGGAAACTAATGGGGCAATTCGCTCAGACAGAATCTGGGAGGCGGTTTTGACCCCTGGGGTAGTCAAAACAGAGCTCTAAAACCCTAGAAACGAAAAATGGGCAAGTTAGGGTTTCCCTTCCTAAATAGACAAGGGGGTGGTTAGGGTTTCCAATTGTCCCCTTTTGGCATGTGGGATAATTGGGAATGGGTCCACTTGCCTTTAATGGCTAGGTGGCAACATGTGCCCACATGGAAAGGTGTGCCCACATTAATGTGCACATTGGAAAATGTGCACATTAATTGCACCTTGGGTATGGCCCACTTGGCATAAAGTGTCCACATGGGAAAATGTGCACCTAGATTAATGTGCACATGGTTAAATGTGCACATTAATAAATGCACGCTCCTTGCAAGTTGCCCCCTAGGGGCTACCCGCCTGGATATACGTCGGCGTACATGTCAGTCGGGGTGGCGTGTACGCGTGACGAGGCAGTACAGTATACGTCCTGGGACCGTATACTGTGCTGGAACGTCACACTAAGGGATTGGTATCACATTTGATTCTGATGATTTAAACTTATATGCTTACAGTGATGCTAACTGGGGTAGTGACCTGAGCACAAAAAATCAACTCTATGTTATGATGTCTTTTTAGCAGAAGGAGCATTAAGATAGAGGAGCAAAAATCAAAGTGCCATAGCAACATCCTCAGTCGAAACTGAGTATGCATTATCTTCTCTAGTATTCAAGAAAATAAATGGTTGATGAGACTTTTAGAGGAATTAAACTTTAAGTAGGTTGAACCTACACAAATTCTAATTAACAGTCAGAGTTGCATTGCAATAGTGAAGAAATACATGGTTGATGAGACTTTTAGAGGAACTAAATTTTCTAATTAACAGTCAAAGTTGCATTGCAATAGTGAAGAATCTAGTAGATCATGAAAGAAGAAAACATGATGATTTAAACATTCACTTCATCAGCATGATTATGCAATGAAAAAGGAATGTTGAAAATAACTGAGTATATCATTGCATAATTCATTTATTTATACAAATGAAATAGGTTGAATTATACATATTCATTTGTGTATAGGTCACTATTGATTTTTTAGATAATGATATGATATATACCCTTTAAATTAGGCAAGGGTTAAGTTAGTAAGTTTAAAATGGTGAGGTGGAACAAAACTTGAAGGGAAACCGAATTCAAAATAAATAACCATTAGAGTCGGCCAATTTGATCTACAAAACCGTCAGAGACTTGGCTATAAACCTCAGAGAACAAGCTGAACATGACTAAATTTGCCGAGGAAGATTCATCATAATTATCAATTAGGGTTGAGATAGGATTTCGGTCAATACCACTGCTACAAAGTATTATTTGACACTATTTAAAGGTTACTCATTGTATTTAACCTTCATCATTGAATAATACATTGATATTTGCTTATTGGAATCGTGAATTAAATTGAAAGATTGATTGCTAGTGTGACCATTGTACTTGAATTTGCATTTGGTCTAGGAGATTGTCTAGTCATTGAAATTAAAATCGCACAATATTCCTAAAAAAAATTCTTAGAAGACCATATAGACCAGGGCACTTGTCTTTCTTTAAAAGAAAAGCAGGTGAATGTAAGTCATTAATGATAATATCTAATTCTAGGTGTGGATGTTTCTGCGACGATACTATGGGGTGCACCTTTGACAAAACTGCAGATTACGTATCCTCCTAAAAAGGCCATTGATGTCTAGCAAAAAAGAAAGAAAAATGGTCGTGGAAAGACTGTTTCAACTGAATTATCTCAGAAACCTTCGAGCCATTAAGCTAAATAAGGAAAAATAACAGAGGCCATCATATGCCTTCTCTATCTTAGCAGCCCAGAAAAAGGAGTGACAGGATTTATCACCAGATCTTAACCATTCTTAACCAACTTTTATCCTATCTTGGTTCACGTGAGTTGTCTCAATGGCTTTAATTTCTGTCGATATTGCTTTCTCCCTAATACCAGAAGAAGGAGCAAAAGAGTGACATCTCTGTAACTCTTGATACACCCAGTAATTGGCCTCTAGCTTGTGTTACCTATACATGACAGCACGAGAGAATTCATAAGACTAGATATTCCTATAACCTGCAATAAATTCATCATCCTTTAGATGTTTAGTATTAAGCTTGAAATAAGTTTTGGTAGCTCTTCGACAAAGAGGTTGCCCATTAGAGAACTGTTGTGGATTATGATATGATACTGCACTATCCAACAAATAATTCTCCATAAGTGAAGAAAACTAGTAGCAATAATATTATAATAGCCTCGATCATCTCGGGCATAAGCTCTACCATTGCATGTCCATCCATTGCATCGTCTGAAAGTTTGATCTCCATCAATCTCTACAAAACCACAATCATGATCCTGGAGATATGATCCCAGTGACAAGTTTGTATATTCAGATGTAGATTTATATCCATACCTACATGTTTCAGTTCACTTTTTGAAGGTAAACCAAGCCAGGTTTAATTTTAACGATGTCTCTTGATTTTTTTCAAGATGGGAAAAGTTAGACTCTAGATTGCATCATTGCGTAAAAGACGTGCAGGTATTTAAAAGATTGATAGGTCAGTTTATCATTTTTGCTGATAAAATGAGTTACTACTCTGTTGAATATCAGAGTCATCATACTCTACTAGGATAGCAATAGCTCCTCCGTCAAATGCTTGGCGCCCCACGTTTTACTTATTTCAGCAATATATTTTGATAGTTTTGATGAATTTAAAATTTTATATATCAAAGAGAACATCGTGGCATTTGCTTCAATAATATTGCTAATGATACAATATAACAATCAACACACAACTACCATTAACATTATTAACACAAACCATTGCATTTAACACATTTTAATTAAAATCCCCCTTAAACCCCCTTTGGTTTGGGTGCATATTCACATGGGGGGTTACTCCTGGCATCGAGAGCTGTCGGATGGGCATATTTGGTCTGTATTCCTTGATCTGGACCGTACATAGCGATCCTCGTTTGTGGGGTATGCATGTACAAGTTTTTGTATACTGTATATTGAGATTTGTAAAATACTATAAGGTTTGAGAGAATGTACTTAATGGTGTTAATTTTGTACATGTATTGTAAATATATTTATGGGGCTCTCGCTGCCCTACGTAACCCCCCGTGTGAATATGCACCCAAACCAAAGGGGGTTTAAGGGGGATTTTAATTAAAATGTGTTAAATGCAATGGTTTGTGTTAATAATGTTAATGGTAGTTGTGTGTTGATTGTTATATTAAAAAAAAATTTGGGCCAGAAAAGCAAACATAGGTAAATAAAGCCAGTACCACTAGTTCAAGAAAATCAACTATCAAAATAAATACCCCCTTCTATTGTAAACTGTACATTGTCATGCATATGCTAGTGCATATGGTAACATGTGCTGGTATCAATGCAAGCCTGTTTTGCCATGGCAAGCATTCATAAGCATATGGCATATGCAAAACAAATTTAATTCTACAAAGAGGGAGCATGAATACAAAAGAAATGGCAATCATACCGACATTGGCCTCCAGAAATAAGAATATTCATAGGATCAAAAACAAGATATGATTTATAATCATCCCCGAGCTGACAAGATTGCAAATTCTTCTCTGGAAAAACCACATTATGGCAATGTCACGGTAGTTTTATAATAAAGTTGGGCAATCCCTAATGGTTGTTTCCAGAAGCACATAATCTGTAACATCTAGTGCAAGATCTCCAATAAATATGGAATGATGTGGACCAGAATCACCATGCCTATCCCCTATGCCAAAAAATGCCCAGTTTAACCGAAAAAGTTGTTCACAATTTGGCATTGGCATTCCATTATAAGTCTGAAGCACTTTCTCTGCTCCAGAATGGGTTAAAAATTCTACAAAACCATAACCCTCAGGATTTCCGGTCTGTTTATTCCGTATTATTTTCACAAAATTTACCTGAACAAAATAAATCAAGCTTATGCGTTTCCTCAAACAATCTATTTCACATGAAGAACACAAGAATGCAATATATACCTCGTTGGTAGCAGCAAAGCAATTGTACAAGTAATTTTCATCCATCCAGTAGTGCAAATCTCCAACCCACGAGCTCCTAACATTGTCATAATGGGCCTGCTGTGGCACTCCTTGGGGCTGCATAAGGGGCTGAGGAGGAGGCTGCATCATCTGAGGCGGCTGCATAAGCTGCTGAGGAGAAATCCCTGTTCGGCATATCCTGCAAGACTATTCTCATGATATCTCTCTGAGCATCTTCTGGCATTCTAACAATTTGCGAAAAAACAGGGCGCACATGAGGCTAGGCATCCCAACCTTGTCATGATTTTAGATAGCGCATCGGACATTCTGGTGGGATTATAGGCCTCACTCCCTATTTACAACAGCCAAGGCTGCCTGCACTGCAGTCATGTTCTAAAATGGGAGGTCATGTTCTGTTCTACAGTCATGTTCTTTAACAATATACCACACAAGAGGCTTCACATAAGCTCGTATAAAATGCACCACATTCTGATGCCTCAAAATAGCAAGCATTCTAACCTCTTGGGTGAATTGTTGCTCCATACCATTCCTGCATTTTTTGGTTCATTCCATGGCCTGGAGAAGTTTCTGGCATCCAACACAGGCCTTAAACCATCCCTGCGGCATTCAACTAAGACCTCGATTACGGCCCTAATCCACACAACCCTAAAAAAAACCCTAAAAATAATGGGAGGATATATTCACACCCACCACAAAAGAAGCCTCCACCACAGGATTTGCCCCCTTTTCTAAAATCAACGGCTAACAAAAGGGTGCACTCTAGAAATACTATTTAGTACATCTGGATGAATACGGCCACCAAATCATATGAAAACCTTAGAGAAAACAGTACAAAAACAGAAAAAAACCCCCTGTTATAATGCTAGATATACAAGCAACATGATTAATTTTGCTTTTAGGAAGGACAGCGTCGGCAAGACAAAGGAATATTTCAAATAGTATGTACAAAGGTTGGTTAGATATGTCCATACATTTGAGTGGTAGGTTTCTTCCACTTAATTTCAAGAGAGACTAAAGCCTCGAAAACCAAACTTGGGGTTTGAAGGTTGAAACCAAATAAATAATAAATATACTTAAATTATCTAGACAAGGATTTGAAGGCTATTGGTCTAGAATAATTATTGCACTTTTAATAAACTGCTCATTTCTTATTCAGCCCTTTAACACTCTTTTTTACATTGGCAAAGCTGAATAGAAGAGAGGAGGTTTTGTATTGAGAACTTAGCGCATTCCAGATGGTTGGAACAGATGGAATCAGTTTAGTGCATCTTGAAACGAAGTAGTCTAACAATGCAAGAAAGATGAAAGCAAATATATAGCACAATAATAGGGGTTTTTTTTGTATTTTTATACAGTTTTTGCTATGGTTTTCATATGATTTGATGGGCGTATTGCGCAAAGTTTACTAATTGGTACATCTAGAGTGCGCCAAGTATTTGCATGCAAACTTGTGCCAACTTTTTTTTCCCTCCCCAATGGTCAAGATCGAAGGGCTTATAACAAAAGCCCTCTTTAAGAAGACAAGATCGAAGGGCTTACAACAAAAGCCCTTTTAAAAAAGGGGGACACATGCAACCATGGAGCATACAAATCCTAGAGTTTTAGAATGGACAATTAGCAACAATGAAGCTTTTTGATCTAATACGCCATGGACATCTCCTCCTTTTGGGCTCTAGTTGCAATTCTCCCTTCAATCTGTAGCTTCATCCCAGTTTTCCAACTTTTATCTGCTCACAAATATATCCCGTTCGTGATGCCAGAAGACAAGGGCAAGAAGCAGCAAATGGATTTGATGCAGCTTGGCTTCTTTCTGGATTTGCGGCTTGGCTTTGGTGCAGAATCATTAAGCAAATTTGTGGGCTTATCAGGGTTTGTGCAGATGTTTTTGTGCGGATTGCAGGTTCTAGTTAAGTCCTCCATTTCTGTACAGATGTCCTTTGACCTAATCCGACCTGGGAGCATAGCTTATGTTCTTGTTCCTGCCAGCAAACCAGTTGAATCCAAAGCTGGAATGTTTAAGCATATGTCTCAATCATAACCTTCTTCTATACAGGCTGGCAGTTTCTGGGTACTCATTCCCTTTAATTCTTCAGATTGATTACGATCTATTAGTTGCAAAGACATCTCAGGTTAAGCAAAAGGATCTTTGTGCAGGCCAACATGGTCAAAATCGTCAAATAACTCTGCAGAAGGCATAAGGAATGAAACCATGCTCAGTTTCAAGAGCCTTAAATTATTTGGGCCATACAGGGATGAAGCGGACTTGGTTAGAGTTGGAAGATTAGGATTTCAAATAGCTCTTTTAAAAGATTTTAAGACAGCTCCAATGATAAGGATGATGCTCTATCTTGCTCTGGTGCAGCTTCTTTTAACAAGTGATATTTCTTCATATCTTTCTTTTGTTGCTCATTCAGACTGCATGGAAAACAAAGTTCGTCCTCAGAAATTCATTTCAGTTTATGCTGGACTCACAAGCTGCCTTCTTGGATCTCTGCTATTTATTACCTTGCAGGGTTCTTTTCTCGTTATCTTTAGGTCTTTTCCATGTCTTATTATAAAGCTCTGGGACCACAATGCTCTGGAATAGGTAAAGATGGCACACTACAAACAGCACATAAACCCCACCCTGGTTCGAGGCCCACAGCTCTACCTGCGTTCTCAGTTGCCCATGAAGGAGCGCAGGATCATCGCGTCCATTCGAACAGGGGCCCACCATCTTCGGCTTGAGATGGGTCGGTGGATTGGAGAGCCGCGCCAGGACAGGCTTTGTCAGTGTTGCCCGCTGGGGATTGTTGAGGATGAAAGCCATGCCTTCCATAGCTGTCCAGCCTATAGTCAGATTCGGGCTCGCTACGCCCTCTTGGTGCGACCTGGTCTGCCACTGCACGAGCTACTGTACGCCGTCAGTTCGGTCCCTTGGCTCCTACCTCTAGGAGGTTTTGGATCTGCGGACTCACCTCTGTCCCCCCGCGCCTATCTGAGGTGCCGGGAATTCATGGGTATATGTATATTTGTACAGCTGCCAGCAGGCTTGTTGCTGTGACAGTTTTTCCCTCGTAAGGGGGTTTTTTAATCCGGATAGCAATGGGCTTGCTGCACCCGTGTAATTTGGGTCCCATAGGCCGATTGGCCTCCGCGGACGATAAAAGAACCTTCCTTCCTTCCTTCCTTCCTTCCTTATCTTCATGATTTCAATCATATTATTTGTATTATTCAAAGGCTGGTCAGTATTGCTAATTGAAGCAGAAATGGAAGCTGCATTGCCATCATCCACAGGTGCAAGATCCCTAATAATATAGTATATGGCTGCTGTATCTTCTTCTGAAGGAGTCGGGCTTGGCAAGTCATTCATGAATAGGGTAGAGGCATATTATATTAGTATAATCCAGCCACTATCATGCATGGAAATGCTGGATTAGAAGATCTATTCTGTAATTCTATTATCTCATTTATGGTGATTACTTACAATTCTATTGCTTCTCTATTAATCAGAGAAATTTTACTTCCAGTATTTGCAATATCTTAATATTTTTTTCCTACAATGGCCCAGTTTACAACAAGATACCTCCATATGGTTCTAGCTTTGCATATTCTGCCCGACCTAAATTTGGGCAATCAGACTACTGTCATTGAAATTAAATTGGTTTTGTGATTAGTGGATGGTGGTTATAAGCATCCACATTCATTAATACATGATGAGAAAAGAGTTTCTAGCAAACTATGTAATGACTGGCTAGGCATCTATGGTCTTGTTGTTGAAGTGCAGTGATTTACAACAAGAGGGCCTTAGCCAAAAGTAGCGCGTGGAGCTCTTACGGGAAGAGCATAAATTTGTGGTTATGTGTTGGTTATATTAAATGACTAATTCTATGTTTCGCATTATATTCGTTGTAATATTAGAGTTGTTGTAGTCCTTATTTAAGGCTATGTATGTTCAATTAGAATACCCAAGCTTCTTAGTAATTAATATTTAGACCCTTAAACTTTACCTATGTTTGTTTTTGTTAGGGCTCGAAGGGCTCAAATTTTTTTTATATAACCAACACATAACTACCATTAACATTAATTAACACAAACCATTACATTCAATACTTTTAAATCAAAATCCCCCCGAATCCCCCTTTGCTTTGGGTGCATATTCACACGAGGGGTGACGGCAGCGAGAGCCACTTTAATCGTATAATACATGTATAAAATCAAAAGCATTCAGTAAATACCCTCAAACCTTATAGTATTTTGTAAACCTGAATATACCGCATACAAAAATTTGTACAAGCATACCCCACAAACGAGGATCGCTATGTACGGTCTGGATCGAGGAATAAAGGGCAAATATGCCCATCCAACAATTGTCAACGTCCGGAGTCACCGCCGTGTGAATATGCACTCAAACCAAAGGGGGTTCCAAGGGGATTTTAATTTAAAAGTGTTGGATGTAATGGTTTGTGTTAATTAATGTTAATGGTAGTTATATGTTACTTATATTACAAAAAAAAAAGGAAAAGAAAAGAGAGAGGGGAACTTGGTTTCAGAGATTCTCATTATTGTGATTGCCAGCAATAAGACGATACACGAAGACAAGAAACAAGAAAAAAAAAATCAAAAAATTAATTTAACCTCACATGTGCTGAAAAGTCACAAACCAAAGATAATCTAACCGTTAAATGTATGGGTTTTAATTGCCTACAGAGCTTCATAAATGAAACTCAAAACTCCTGCACTAAGAAGACGACATCTTGTGTTAATATAGGACTTCACATAAAACAAAAAGAACCCAACACGGACGAAACGGAAACCATGAAAACACATTCTCGGGCCACCTGCAGAAGGCAATCCCTTGTGTGCAACACCTTGTTTTGTCTCCTCTATACTTGGCACTCTGCTTCCCTGTCCTGTTAGCCCTTTTAGCCTGATAGCTTCTGATTTTTTTATAGTGCCTGTTGATCTCTGACTCTCTTCAAAAAGAAGACCTTGCCATTTCTAACCCCTACATTGGATACCTGGCTGATTCAATTTCTTGGCCATTGCCAGTTCCTTGTGAAGACCCTGTCTCTGCATCGCCTTCAATTCCTCTTGCACTTTGATCCCATTTCTTAGCCTATAACTACAGCAATATTCTTTCCCTCATGCCCTGATTCTCCATTGTCCTACTCATACTGCCTTTTGATGTGTCCGGCCTGATTCTCCACTGTCCTACTCATATTGCCTTTACTATTATACTATGATAGTGGTAGCTGTGCATCCTAACCGAAAAGGCCATGGTCCTACTCATACTGCCTTTTGATGTGTCCGGCCCTGATTCTCCACTGTCCAACTCATATTGCCTTTACTATTATACTATGGTTGTCACATTTAAGGGTCTGGACGGGACTTGAACCCACTACCTCTGGAGTGGTAGCTGTGCATCCTAACCGAAAAGGCCACGATTTGGAGGAAACCAAATCACACGCTCCAGACCTGATGGTTAATCGTCACTGGGAGTGGTAGCTGTGCATCCTAACCGAAAAGGCCACGATTTGGATGAAACCAAATCACACGCTCCAGACCTGATGGTTAATCGTCACACTATCCTCCCCTCAAGGCAGGCAATATGATGTGTCCGGCCCTGATTCTCCAATCCTAACTGAAAAGGCCACGATGATTTGGATGAAACCAAATCACACGCTCCAGACCTGATGGTTAATCGTCACACTATCCTCCCCTCAAGGCCCCCCCCTCCTTGAAGGCTTGCAACCGGGGGAATTGGGGGCGGACCGAACTCGATCTGCAAGGGACTGAAACCAAGGGTGTGACAAAAACCATCTGGACCCCCAACCATATTACGGGTTGCCCACACCACTAGGGCATGAGTTATCCAAATCATACTGTCACATTTAAGGGTCTGGACGGGACTTGAACCCACTACCTCTGGAGTGGTAGCTGTGCATCCTAACCAAAAAGGTCACGATGATTTGGATGAAACCAAATCACACGCTCCAGACCTGATGGTTAATCGTCACACTGGCCTTTTCAGTTAGGATTCACAGCTACCATTTCAGAGGTAGTGGGTTCAAGTCCCGTTCAGACCCTTAAATATGATAGTATGATTTGGATGAAACCGAATCACATGCTCCAGGCCTGATAGTTAATCGTCACTGACATTCTTCACTATCTCTTTATTATCATCCATTTGCATAAACTTCTTTGCACAGTAAATGTAAGCATCTGTTGAAATGTTTTCTAGTATAATATACATAGAATAAATGTTGAAGACTGTAAGAGAAAAACTTAATGCTATAAATATGGCATTACCTTATTCTTTGGAAACAGATTTTGCTATTGTTGGAAAACAATATCTACAAAATTATCCACCTGCAGAAATCAATTTGCACGTATTACTAAACAACTTTTTGTTCAAAAAGTTTCAAGATGGTTGAAACTATTGCTATCTTCTTCCAGGGTTAATAAGAAATTTAACAATTACTTTAAAAATATGGACTTTCAATTTTTATATTATTTTCATTGTACTTTTGTGGAAGAGCAAAAAGCTTCAACAACTTTTCAACAGTGCCTTAACAGACTAGCATGCCAAGAAGTCTGCTCTTCAATGTCAGCAAACTTGGCATCCCTTTCTTTTTTGTAAGTTGACGTCAACACACCAACAAACATTCTCATAGAGATCCTTCTACATGTGCTAGTTTTCAATGGTCAAGCTAAATCAATCATTTGACCCTAATTGGTCTTGGCCTTAGGGTACGTTCCCATGGAGGCTGACCTTGACTTCAAATCTGGAAGCTCAAGTCCAAGCCAAAGTGTTACAGTTTGCTTGTTGACTTCAAATTTCAAAAGCTCAAGTCCAAGCCAAAGTGTTCTCGTGCGAATGACTTTAGATCCGCCTTCAGCGACAACTTCGAACATTTCAGAAATCAGAATTGCTGAGAACTCTGGTCTGCTACCCCTATCCAAGTATGCTCACTCATGGGAACTCTCGAGACCTGACCTCAACCAGTTAAAGTCAAGTCTGCTCCATGAGAACGTACCCTTAGAGCATTTATTCATGTCATCCGCCCTTTGGATGTTTGGCTAGCTCAAAGGTTCAAAACAAAAACCAGTTAGTAGGAAAATTTGGAAATCCTCAAATTACTAAAGCATCCAACATCCAAATCTTAATCACATTTACCAATGGGTTTGGCCATGTAATCGACCCACCTTACTCCTTAAAGCACCATCAAATTGAATTGGCTTAGGCTCTACTCAAAAGTTATCCTTCAATCCCCCTGAATTCTGCTCTGAAAAAACTGAGGCCCTGCTAATTCGGCATTTTTCTCAAGCTACCTTAGAAAGAATTTTCTGTCAACCTCCTGTCGAGTTTTGTGGCCGAAATCACGCCCGAAAAATATTTTTGACACACCGAATCATCGAATATAGCAGGCCTGCATTTTTTTCCATCAGGAAATTCCTATCGGAAACAAATTTCAAGGCGCATGCTAGGCAAAAAGACCCGTCGCCTTACTATTTCAGCGTTTTCAGTAGGTTTTTATAATAAGAAATTTCCATTACGAATTTTTTAGCGTCGAAAATGTATCTGAAAGACTTTTAGAATGCGGAAATAGAAGGAAGGCATTTTTTTTCATAAGAAATTCCTGCCGGCAGAAAACTTCGGGGCGTGCACCCAAGCTCCCGACTGCCGCCTCTCACCAAGGCGTTCGCCCCGAAATTTCTGTCGGCAGGAATGACTGCTTCCGAAATTTTGTTCTGATGGGAATTACTTTTTTTGTAAAAGGGAATGTGGATTTGCCTTACATTCAAGCAGGGGAAACCATGCCGACGTGCGAAGCGCGAAGGCCTTGTTGACCTTGATGGAATGCAGGGTAAGCCCACATTCCTGTGTCACATGAAAGCAAAGTAGGCTTGAATTCTGCTGATGTGTCATCATGTTTGTGGTTAGAAACAGAATGAAAATCAGAATGTAAACCAAGACTCAAATTCCACTATCCCGGTAGTTGCAGGGATGAATCAAAAGGCCACACATGAGCAATTGACACTACTATTATTGTTCCATTGTAGGGTGGAAGATCATGAGTTGGAGTCACAAATCATGAATTTTAGTGACGGCAAACCAAAGCATGAATTTTAGTGGCACGAAAATTTGCCACTTAGGATAACCAAAGCTTTGATTAGCAAATCTGCCGATCTGCAATAGAATGTCAATTGCGATAGTTAGCCCTGATTTGCCCGCTACTTCTTCCTATCAAGTCTAGAAACAGACATGTTAGTGAAATCTGGGCCTAGAGCAGGAAAAAAAAAAGCGAGATGTAAAGTAAAGTGCAATTTTTTTTTTTTTTTTTTTTTTTTTTTTTTTGGGAGTGCTGCCACGTGGCAATAACCGATTGGTGGATAGGGCGGAATTCAACCTAGCTTTTATGAAATCCACATTGATGATACTAAGGCTACGTTCCTATGCACCTCCGACCGGACTCAAGTTTCAAGGCAAGTAATCGGACCCCCCTCCATTTCTGAAAAATCCAAGCCAACCTTAGAAGTTGACCTCAAATTTTGAAGTTAAATATGAATATGGGAACTGGCTGGACTTCAGCTTGACAACAAATTTGGAAGTCCGGTCTGTTTCATATGAGCCTAATGCTCTATTCACATGCATAAAAAGCAAAAAACGCTGGCTGCAACAGAGCGTGACATTCTGGGCAGCGCTGCGAATTTCATAGCAGCACTGCAAATTTTTTAGCAGTCCCGCGTATACCCATCAGCGAAACTGCAGCAGCTGGAAGAGAAATCGATTCTGCTGCACTGCCGGTCACGCCCACCGCCCTTGCTGCTGCTATTTTAGGAGCTCATGTGAATCTTCCATAACCGGACTTCGAAATTCAAAGCTGTCAAAGCGCACAGCTTTCAGAAATCCTCAGCCATTTCTGAAAACTCAAAGTCTTTAGCATTAATTTTGACAATAATTTGAAGTCAGGCGACACGACAGCATAGCATGGGAACGTACCCTAAGTCAATCCGTCGATTATGCCCTAATGTTGGAACGAGCAGAAGATGCTGCGACGGAAGCCCACGCGGTTAGAACTAAAGGCTGACGACAAGGAAGAATTTGACGAGGCTAGGCGCCGATCTGCCGCTGCAGCAGCTGCAGCTGCTTCTTCAGCTGGCACTGCGGCGCCTTCTTCCGCATCTGCTTCCAAATCTACGCCCAGCGCTTTATCCCTTGCAAACGAAAGGACACGGCTTTCCATCCATCAGCGCCTTGGTCTCGCCGATTAGGGTTAGTCATTGTTTTCTGTTTACTAGATTTAGCAGTTTAATCTACTCATCTCAGAAAGGTATGGAAGTAGAAGTGAAGTTGAGATTGCCTGATGCTGAAGCTCACCAGAAAGTGGCTTCACTTTTGGAAATGTATCACAAAAAGACACATATGCAAGAGAATTTTTTTTTTGATGGGAGCAGAGGAGAGCTCAGTGCAAAGAGGGCAGTTTTAAGATTTCGATTTTATGATGAGAATGCTCGTTGTGTGGTCACTCTTAAGGGCAAGGCTATAATTGTAGACGGGATAAGCAAAGCTGAAGAAGTTGAGGAGGATGTGGATGTCAGTATTGGCCGTGAGTGTGTTCAAGATCCGACAAAGATAGTGTCTTTGGATTGTAGCATACTGAAAAAGGTCATTAAAGATTTTGATTGCCATGACTTTGAGTGTCTAGGAGGCTTTAGAAATGTTCGAAGTGTTTTTCATTGGGAAGGAGAAACATTAGAACTAGACGAGTCCACCTACACGTTTGGCACTACTTTTGAGATAGAGTGTGAGACTCCCGATCCAGAAAGAATCCGCCCTTTATTGTGTGAATTTCTGGAAGCTAATGGTATTCCACATTCTTACTCCACATGTTCAAAGTTTGCTATCTTCAGGTCTGGGAAACTGCCTGAATAGATCTTTGTCACTCGAGAATAAAGAATAAAGAATAAAGATTTGGAGCTAATGGGTTGCGAAATTTCTACAGACTGTGTTCCCACATCTGATATATCTGCCATGATATGAATTTATGGTGTACTTGGGCTAACGTTTGTCTTGGTTTTCACACAGTTTGGATCTAAGTGATGTACTAGCAACAATACAGTTCTACATTCACCGCATTATTGTTACAAAAACGTTCTTAATAAGCTACAACGTTACTCGTGTGCGGAAAAATTACATAACACAAGTCGGTGTCTTTGGCATGGAATCTGTGGCTTCCTGGTTCATAACAAAGGATTCAAAGGAATGTCGTGCATTTCATTTAAAAAAATGCAAACAAATTCTAAACGAAGAGATATTCAACAATAATAACGCATTTCTTTTTTACTTCCAACTTCAGCCTGCCCATTTTCTGTTTTGCTTTTGCATCCCTTGCAAGTACACCTTCCATTTCATTTGTTAACAACGAGAATGCAATCTGTGACAAAGAGATGCTTTTGTCTGGAAGATAAATTGTTCCATGGTGAGAATTCTATATTTTGGGTTTCGAGTCAGGCATTTCTAACACCGGGGCTTGAAAAACTCTATTCCAATTCCAACCATACATGGCAGAAATCAGGACTAATGATGCGTAATTTGAAGAAGAATAATTCATCCCTAGGTCCTAACTATGTAGTGTCCTCGTAGCGCATGTTCATTTGGCGTGAATTGAGCACAAACAAGTAGGGGAAGGTGCCCATAAAGCGCCCACTTAAGGGTAAAAACTATATTATGATGTGTTTAATTCGTTATTTTGCTATAACACAAATTGGTACTAAATACCAGTTATTTCGACAAATCGAAAGCTCGCAGTTCTATCCTTATTTTGACCCCAATAGACCACCAAATGCCCTTCAATGGACCACTAAAAGACCTTCAATAGACCACCAAATGTTCACACTTGACCTTCATTGGCCCACAAGTGCCCATTAATAGACCATGCATTTAGTTCAATTTTTAGTACTTTTTAAGGTGGGCTATTGTAGGGCTATTAAAGGGTTAAGGTGGGTCATTGAAGGGTAAAAAGTGGGCCATTAAAGGGCAAAAAGTGGGCCATTGAAGGGGAGTGGGTGGAAGAGGCACCCTCCCCTACGTTACTCTGTGCTATGGCCCCCCTTTGTTATCCGTGGTATGGCTGCCCTTTGTCAAAGGCTTTCGGTCTGATTTAACCCTACAGGTCTATTCAAGTGTTAAATAAACTATGTGGGAATTGACTCTTGGAAAAGGCCCTGGATATTGCTCACTCCGTGAGTGAACAGTGTTTCCCCTTACAGAGAAATCATTCATACTGCATTTTGCAGACCTGTAAAGAAAAGATATTCTGTCTGCCAAAAAGGTGCAATCTCTTATGACTCATGGTTGACTAGATGCAATTGCAGTCTTCGGTGATCATCTGATTCGATTATTTTCTTACCTGGTTGAAGTGAACCAGACATTTGGTAGAATTTATATGCCTGGTGTATACACATGGTCCGCCATCATTCTGGCTATAGTTTTTTTTTTTTTTTTTTTTTTGAGAGAGAGAATGAGGTTTTTTCCATTAATTAATGAAAAAAGATACAATAGTGTTCATTGCCAATGCCGAGACATGACAATAGAACTGAAAATTGCAGTGAGTAATACATATATAAAACTTATAATTAAAATCAAGTGTAGCTGCTAAACTGTATGAGAATCTTGCTACCATATGAAACTATAGTAATAGATTAACAAGACCTCCAGAGTATGATCTTTGCCCAAAGGCCAGTAGAACACAACAATGAAGCAGATGCTTTGTGAGGAAGATATGGAGCCAAAAGTTAGGATAGATAGGCAAAAAGTAGGAAAAGGAAATGTGCAAGGAAGAATAGAATAGAATAGAATAGTTTTTTTAACGTCCACGGAGACCAATAGGTCATGAGACCCATACAATGGGCTAGTACAATCATTACTACTAGGATTAAAAAACCCCTGCCTCGAAAGGTTTTCAAGGGAAAAACCTTTGCAGAGAAAATTAAAACTGATAGGAGTCAATGAAAGGGAAAAGAGCTGGATAATGAGGCTGAAGTATCAGGATGTGATTGTTCCCCCAATTAAGATCCTGGATTAGTGTGTCAG
This sequence comes from Isoetes taiwanensis, assembly GCA_021234155.1. NCBI lineage: Eukaryota > Viridiplantae > Streptophyta > Lycopodiopsida > Isoetales > Isoetaceae > Isoetes > Isoetes taiwanensis. The sequence continues at coordinate 26,752,796 of JAJEKV010000005.1, forward strand.
AGTTTGTAGTTGCCATGAGTAGGATAAGTGAGACATAAGCATCAGCCATTTCCATGTGGTAATAATAGCAATCCCTATAGAACTCGAATTGCAGTCATGTTGCTGCTAAATCTTTCCAGAAACCACCATAGCTAATGCATCAGATAAGTGCCCCTACAAAATTCCATAGTCCAATCTATTTCTCTTTCAGGAATGTTTGTTGTAAGCCTTTCGATCTTGTCTTCTTAAAGAGGGCTTTTGTTATAAGCCCTTCGATCTTGACCATTGGGGAGGGAAAAAAACTTGGCACAAGTTTGCATGCAAATACTTGGCGCACTCTAGTTGTACCAATTAGTAAACTTTGTGCAATACGCCCATCAAATCATATGAAAACCATAGCAAAAACTGTATAAAAATACAAAAAAAACCCTGTTATTGTGCTATATATTTGCTTTCAGCTTTCTTGCATTGTTAGACTGCTTCGTTTCAAGATGCACTAAACTGATTCCACGTGGTCCAACCATCTGGAATGCGCTAAGTTCTCAATACAAAAGCTCCTCTCTGCTCTTCAGCTTTGCCAATGTAAAAAAGAGCGTTAAAGGGTTGAATAAGGAATGAGCAGTTTATCAAAGGTGCAATAGTTATTCTAGACCAATAGCCTTCAAATCCTTGTCTAGATAATTTAAGTATATTTATTATTTATTTGGCTTCGACCTTCAAACCCCAAGTTTAGTTTTCGAGGCTTTAGTCTCTCTTGAAATTAAGTGGAAGAACCTACCACTCAAATGTATGGATATATCTAACCAACCTTTGTACATACTATTTGAAATATTCCTTTGTCTTGACTACGCTGTCCTTCCTAAAAGCAAAATTAATCACGTTGCTTGTATCATTAGCAATATTATTGAAGCAAATGCCACGATGTTCTCTTTGATATATAAAATTTCAAATTCATCAAAACTATCAAAATATATTGCTGAAATAAGTAAAACGTGGGGGGCCAAGCATTTAACGGATGAGCTATTTCTATCCTAGTAGAGTATGATGAATCTGATATCCAACAAAGCAGTAACTTATTTTATCAGCAAAAATGATAAATTGACCTATCAATCTTTTAAATACATGCACGTCTTTTACGCCTGATGCAATCTAGAGTCTGACTTTTTCCATCTTGAAAAAAATCAAGAGACATCATTAAAATTAAACCTGGCTTGGTTTACCTTCAAAAAGTGAACTGAAACATGTAGGTATGGACACAAATCTACATCTGGATATATAAACTTGTCAGGGATCATATCTCCAGGATCATAATTGTGGTTTTGTAGAGATTGATGAAGATCTGGCAAAGGGGGTTTCGGGGGGATTTTGATTTAAAAGTTTGAATGTAATGGTTTGTGTTAATTAATATTAATGGTAGTTATGTGTTGGTTATATAAAAAAAATTTGGGCCCTTCGGGCCCCAACAAAAACAAACATACGTAAATTTTAAGGGTCTAAATATTAAATACTAAGAAGCTTGGGTATTCTAATTGAACATACATAGCCTTAAATAAGGACTACAACAACTGTAATATTACAACAAATATAATGTGAAACATGGAATTAGTCATTTAATATAACTAACACATAACCACAAATTTATGCTCTTCCCGTAAGAGCTCCACGTGCTACTTTTGGCTAAGGCCCTCTTGTTGTCGATCACCGCACTTCAACAAGAAGACTATACATGCCTAGCCAGTGATTACATAGTTTGCTAGAAACTCTTTTCTCATCATGTATTAATGAATGTGGATGCTTATAAGCACCATCCACTAATCACAAAACCAATTTAAGTAATTTCAATGACCTTATTAGAAATGAAGGGCATGTTTCTGCCATCAGTATTCTCATTGCCCAAATTTAGGTCGGGCAGAATATGCAAAGCTAGAACCATATGGAGGTATCTTGTTGTAAACTAGGTCATTGCAGGGAAAAAATATTAAGATATTGCAAATACTGGAAGTAAAATTTCTCTGATTAATAGAGAAGCAATAGAATTGTAAGTAATCACCATAAATGAGATAATAGAATTACAGAATAGATCTTCTAATCCAGCATTTCCATGCATGATATTGGCTGGACTATACGAATATAATATGTCTCTACCTATTCATGAATGACTTGTCAAGCCCGACTCCTTCAGAAGAAGATTACAGCAGCCAGATACTATACTATTAGGGATCTTGCACCTGTGGATGATGGCAATGCAGCTTCCATTTCTGCTTCAATTAGCAACACTGACCAGCCTTTGAATAGTACAAATAATTTAATTGAAATCATGAAGATAAGAATAATGTTGCATCATAGACCCCATGTTCTGTTTCTTGGGCTTCGGCCCTCTGTTCTGTTAGGGCGTATGCCCTCTTTGTTTGTTCTGGTCCCATAACCCGATTGGGTTTCGTGGACGTTAAAACTTCTTCCTTCCTTCCTTCCTTCCTATAATAGAATTTGGAAAGGACCTAAAGATAACGAGAAAAGAACCCTGCAAGGTAATAAATAGCAGAGATCCAAGAAGGCAGCTTGTGAGTCCAACATAAACTGAAATGAATAGCATAAACTAAAATGAATTTCTGAGGATGAACTTTGTTTTCCATGCACTCTGAATGAGCAACAAAAGAAAGATACGAAGAAATATCACTTGTTAAAAGAAGCTGCACCAGAGCAAGATAGAGCATCATCCTTATCATTGAAGTTGTCTTAAAATCTTTTAAAAGAGCTATTTGAAACCCTAATCTTCCAACTCTAATTAGGTTCGCTTCATCCCTGTATGGCCCAAATAATTTAAAGCTCTTGAAATTGAGCATGGTTTCATTCCTTATGCCTTTTGCAGAGTTATTTGACGATTCTGACCATGTTGGCCTGCACAAAAATCCTTTTGCTTAACCTGAGATGCCTTTGCAACTAATAAACCGTAATCAATCTGAAGAATTAAAGGGAATGAGTACCCAGAAATTGCCAGCCTGTATAGAAGAAGGTTATGATTGAGACATATCCTTAAACATTCCAGCTTTGGATTCAACTGGTTTGCTGGCAGGAACAAGAACATAAGCTATGCTCCCAGGTCGGATAAGATCAAAGGACATCTGTACCGAAATGGAGGACTTAACTAGAACCTGCAATCCGCACAAAAACATCTGCACAAACCCTGATAAGCCCACAAATTTGCTTAATGATTCTGCACCAAAGCCAAGCCGTAAATCCAGAAAGAAGCCAAGCTGCATCAAATCCATCTACTGCTCCTTGCCCTTGTCTTCTGGCATCACGAACCGGATATATTTGTGAACAGATAGAAGTTGGAAAACTGGGATGAAGCTACAGATTGAAGAGAGAATTGCAACTAGAGCCCAAAAGGTGGAGATGTCCATGACGGATTAGATAAAAAAGCTTCGTTGCTGCTAATTGTCCATTCTGAAACCCTAGGGTTTGTATGCTCCATGGTTGCATGTGTCCCCCAATATATCAACATTTGTTCTGCCTTTGACTAACCCTGTCCAAAGACCCTCTGAATATTCAATGTCCTGATCAATCCATTGTTCTACATAAATCTGAACCTCGGCTAGAAGATCAGCTCTGAGATTGTTCATATAATCTGATAGATAAAATATCTCTGTCAGCAAATTCATTGCGATAGCTGCAAGTCCAGGAATGAAGGTGGAATAGTAATTTACCTTACCCAGAAAAGAGCGTGTCTCTTTGATATTAGACGGTGCTTGAGCTTTCAGTACACAACTGATTTTAGCAGGATCCGTGGTGATGCCTTCTTTACTGACCACATGACCCAACAGAACACCGGAGGTGACGCAGAAAGTGCACTTCTCAGGATTGAGACTAATGCCAGATTCATCACATTTTTGAAAGACAAGCTCCAATTTGTCCAAGTGATCATCCATGGAGCTGTAGACAGAGAAATCATCTTGGAAGATCTGAAGAAAAGGTTTATCCTTCATAAAGTCTTGAAAGACGGAGAGCATGATGCGCTGAAAGGTTGAAGGAGAGTTTGACAAACCAAAAGGGACCACCTTGTAGGCAAAAGTGCCCCACGGGGTGGTGAAGGTGGTTTTGAGTTGATCTTCTTGTTTGATAGAGATTTGATTTTACCCAGAAAAACCATCCATGAAAGAGTACATCTCATGACCAGCAACTTCTTCAAGAACCTGGTCAGTAAAGGGAAGCGGAAAGTGATCACGCTCCGTTGCTTGATTGAGTTTTCTGTAATCCACGCAAATGCGGATCTTACCATTGTGTTTGAGAGCAATGACGATGGGGCTCACCCATTCAGAATGTTTGACCTCATAAATCAGGCCAGCTGCAAGAGTTTGTCAATTTCAGCCTTGACGCGGTCACAGTAATATGGGTTGAGCCTGTACTGTCGTTGCTAGATTGGTCTTGCATCTGATTTGGTAGGAATGGTGAGTTCCCCCAATTCTTTTTTGATACCTCGCAGGTCTTTGTAGCTCCAAGCAAAAATGTGTTTGAATTTCTTGAACAGCGTCACAGCGCGTGCTTTATAGGTCGGTGGAAGTTTAGCAGCTAAGCGGACTGGTTGATTGTTTCCAATGTCCACGATTTCCACTTCTGGAGTTTGAATGTGAGGAACAACCTCTGTGTCCTGAACGTGATGAGCAGGAGGCTGAAGCATGACGGGAGGAGCAGCATTTTGCGTCGTGAAGAAAAGAGGCTGCTGAGCATCATCAAGCAAGGGTTGCTTCATGACGGCATGAACATCAACTGTCTCTGAGGAAGGAAGCGGATCAGAAAAATGATCAAGACGTTGAATGCGATTGCAGGAAGCCAGGTAAGGGTCCAAGAGAGCCGCCACGGCCTGGTCCTGATCGAGCGTCATGTCACCCCAGGGATCAGCATACTCAGGGTAAGAGGAGGGAGCTTGAACATGATAAATATTTTGGGCTTCTTCAGAGTCTGTGTCTGAGATGGAAGGTTCAGCATTCTCGACAGAGATCAATTGGCCAGTTTCCAGATCCATTGTGGCATTGAGATGGCCATCGGTGATAACAAGTTGGTCCGTGGCCCAGTAATGAATACTCTTGGCCTGTCGGAGAAAAGGTCGTCCAACCAGCATTTCATAGTCACCAGGATCCTCTCCAGCTTTCCAAACACCAAATTCCAAGGGGAATTTGAGATCACCAATGCTGATGTGGAGAAGAGGAGTGACGCCTTGAGGGCGCGTGATATGGCCATTAGCCAACTTGATGTCATAAGGAGCACGGTATAATTGTTTGATGCCCAATTGCTTCCTGAGTTTATCAGTAATGAGATTGACGGCACTACCGCCATCAATTTGGACGTGATTGATATGTTGATTGCCCACCGTGGCATGCACCGTGGGTGTTGAAGTCGCTACAGCTCCAACCAGAACCATGGGAAGAGGTAACTGATCTTTGAGAGCCGGACAGAGTTTCAAAATAGTGGCCAGGCTTAAAGGAATCTTGATCTTGGCAAGTTCTTCCTGAAGTTCCAAGGGAACATGTGAAAAGGGGTCCGCAGGGTCCAATGGAGCTGGGGACTGTGGTAAAAAAGCAGAAACTTCTTTGAGAAGCTCGACCTCAGCAGCAATATTTGGATATGGCTGAGAGCGTGCGCTGGTGGATGATGACGGCGCGGCCTGACGCTGCTGAGCCCGAGTGGTGGCATGAACATTTGCCAAGGTGCGACCTTCTGCAGCTTGCATGAGTTTCAGAATACTTTGTCTCACTTTAGGCATGACGTGAGGCATGAGTTTGTCAAGATCAGGGGCGAAGTGAACTTGTTTATCATCTTGATGAGGGACTGTTTCCACAGCAAAGGCAGGTTGCGTGTCATGAGGAATGATGGTCAAAGGGCGTGAAGCCCGTGTGTGACGTGAGACAAGACCAACCCAATTGGACTCTTGGACAGGAGGGTTGAGAGTCTGATAAATCTCCTCCTGAGCTTGTTGATCCATAGGATTGGAAGTAGGCGCAGCTTGCTGAGGTCTCTGTTGTTGAGGCGGCCGAGGAGGCTTTCTCAAAACAGGACGAGGGCCCTGTTTACCATTGGCCACCCAGAGTTGATAAGCCGTGAGGTGGACAGAAGCTGGTTGAGTTGAACCCGGAAGTTGAACTTGAACTTGAGGAAGTTGAGGACACGCCGTGGTGGTGTGACCCCATTCATGGCAATGATAACATTGAGCTTTGGAAGGATCAAAGGGAGGGCGGTTGCCTTGTCCCCGTGGCTGCTGAGATTGCTGCTGTTGTTGAGTTTGATATTGCTGAGGCTGATATGACTGCTGTTGTTGAGGCGTGGTCTGGACTTGAAAGACCATTTTATGACGAAAATGTGTAGGATGAGATCGCGTGCATTCTTCTGTGGCATGATTGCACATATTGCATCTTTTACAATGAGGAGGGCCATTGGAGGCGTTGCATTCATTTGCCAGATGACCTTGATATCTACAAATAGTACACCAGATGTGAGCGCGTTGTGGACTTGCTTGCTGAGGTTGAACAGAGTTCTGAGGAACCATGACAGGGGGCATGAAAGGGAGTTCCTGCAGAGCAACACCCCTAGAAGAAACATTGACCGAGTGATTTACCAATTCAATGGCCTGCTCCAAAGATTTGGGACGCAGGTATTCTGTCATGAGTCGAATGGCAGGAGGAAGGCCCTGCAGAAACCAGACGAGGATCTAGCTTTGCGTGGGGTACTCCTGGAGTTTACTGACGAGAATGTGAAGACGGTCCGCAAAATCCCGGGCTGACTCCGTGGGCTCTTGTTGAAGGTCATTGAGTTGCTTGAGGAGTAACTGATCATCGTCTGTGGTGCCATAGTGAGATAGAAAGGCAGTTTTCATTTCTTGCCAACTCTGTTTCCAGTGACTTTTGTTGGCCATTAACCACTGATGAGGGGCGCCTCTGAGCGTGGTCGAAAAGATATGAAATTTGAGTTGTGGTTGCGCATGGCCATTCAGAATGGCCAAGGCTTCAAATTCTTCCATATGAGCTTGAGCACTCTGATCCAAAGGTTTGCCTTTAGTGTTGCCGAAAGTGGGATAAGTCAGCTTCAAATTAGGAGTTGGAGGTGAAGGCGGAACAGACGCATAGACAGGTGGATTCGTTGGAGGGTATGTTGAAGCATAGAGAGGTGGAACAGTCTGAGATTGAGAGCCAGGGGGTGGAACTGAAAAAACATGTGGTCCAGCGAAAGCAACATCTGGTGGGGAAGGGCCTTGAGAGCCTGCCTCATTAGGCTTGAGATCAGTGGTTTGATAAACAGGAAGAGCATGGTGAAAATATGGAGAAGACTGAAAGTCATGAACGTGGGTAGGGCCAAAAGACACTTGATGGTAGCCCATCCCACCCAGAGGTGAAGAAGGTTGTGATGGAAGAGGGGTATGACCTGAAGGAATATTGATATAGGTACTGTCAGGAGTCTGAAAATAGTGAGGCGTGGGCTGAACAGGGGTATGCTGTGGAGATTGAGGTTGAGAACAATGGCGACACACAGGGGGAGACCCTGGACGAGAATGAGCACGAGGGGTATGAGGTGCCGACTGAGCTCGTGAGCGGATATGACCTCCCTCAATGTCATAAGCAGTGTCATACATATCCCGAACAGCCTCGCGTCGTTGATGGCGCTCCAGTCGAGCCGCCGTTTGGCAAAGAAGTTCTTCAGGAGTGAAACCTCGAGCCGACATGATGGAAGGAAAAGAAAAATCAGACCCGGCAGCGGCGACAGTGTTTGGGGTCTGGGTTCGGGAACTCCTGCAAGACAGCCCTCTGTGAGGACACTTGGATCTAACAGGAGAATCCGGGAGCTATGTCACGCGGGATTTGCAAGAAAAAACAAGAAAAAGAGAAAAGAAAACAACAAGAACAATGAGATCACAATAATAAGCTTTCTTGATGCCAATGAAGATACATGAGCTCTCGCAATCGAGAGAAAACTGAACTGAGACAAGACTCAAAAACTCATCTAAAAACTCATGTGCTAGCTCTACTCATATATATAGTACAATGGCCTTTGGCCCAATATAGACACTCTGACTGATTTCGGTGCCGACTCACGAAGGAGGCCTCGATTCTGCGAGGAATCTTGGGCGGTGCCTCTTGAAAAGCCCGAAATCACGCCGGACGCCGGACGCTGGCGGTGGACGGTCCGCCACTTGTCTGGAAGCCGCCTCTTGGTAGCGCGACCCGGGCTTTGATCAAAGTGGTCTGGCCGCTGGTCTTTTGTTGGGCCTTTGACCCGCGGCCCGATCATCAGATCCTTGGACTTGACTTGGTCCGTCGTATGCATGAATAGTCCTGTACCAGGAGGCACAGGACTAACACTCACCTTGGAGGATTGGTATTGAGGTGGTCAGCTAGCTTCGTGGGAGTTCTTTCGAGCTCGCTTTTCCGAGGGGCGTGGGACGCTATCACGGGAACAAGTGGCGGAGTATTCCGCTACACATACCTATAGTCCCTCGGGATGATGTGGTGGTGCGGGTTTGGAAGGTTTATCCTGGATGTTGTGTCTTCTTGTTTTATGTGGTCTTGTTACGGGTCTTGGCTATTCATGACACACGCCCCTTCGGGCAAGTGGTCTCTGCAGCTTCCGGGTTCTCGATGGCGCTTCGGTTTGGGCGTGGACATGGAGCTCACTTCCCCACCGGGTTAGGGTGCTTCGTGGCGGTGGTGCACCGGTTTGTGTCGGGGTGAATGCCCTTGTGAGTCGGTTTAGGCGGGTGTGAGCCCTCTACGCCCTTGTTGTGGCCTTCATCGTGAGACCGTGGAGCATTATGCGGTTTTATGCCCTCACTTGCGTGTTGCTTGGGATTGGGTTAGGGCTCTGTTTCGGTGAGATTGACTAGCCGCCATTCTTTGCTTCATGTGTATCCCGGTGCTTGGTCGCTCTTATGGCGGCCAGCCTACCTTGCATCTGTCGTGGCTTGGTTGGTGTGGCTGATTTGGAAGCGGGCGGCGGTTGTGGATCTTTCGAGGGATTCAAAGACTGCGGCCTCTCGATTCCTCGACTTCGTGTACAAGCTATTTCAAAGCTTTACGGTGTTCCCTGGATTAGTAGAGCGGAAGTTTGCCATTTGGCGGGACTTCTTGGGTGTTGTAGATGGTGATGGTCGGTTTGTGCGGCCCGGTAGGGAGTTGCGCTTTTTTGTGAGTTTGTTGTGGAGTGTCGAGGTATTGTCTCTTTGGGGCAGTTCTCCTTCCTCCTCACTTGCTTTGTAACATTACCATTTTTTTAATATATTGATACACAGTTCTTCAAAAAAAAAAAAAAAAAAAACACCCTCTAATTTCAAGCAGCAGCCACAAATCCGCAGATAACGAAGGCCATTAAATTTTCGATGGAAAACCTCGGCTGTGCTACTCCCTGCTACTCGGTTGTGCTACTTGGTCATGGTAACTCGGCTCAATCGGCCGCCGTCGGTCTGCAAACCGGTACCAAATCGGCTTTGCTAAAAATCGGATTTCGGATCGATTTTTTGCCCTAACCAATCTGAATTACACCAGACCTCACCAGAGCGTGGGCTTCATCTGCCATAGCCCACTCCGAAACCCCTCCCTGTTTGTCTGCCCAGCTGAAAAAAAAAAGGAGCGTGTATTCTTATCCTTCTATCCTCAAACTATGCACAGCAACGCCAAAATAATCACATCCCAGAGCCGATTCTCGAATCCTTTTTGACTACCCAACAAGCACCTCAAATCACTCGAAAAATACAGTCGAACTACGGTTTTGCATACAATACACCCCCAAAATCTAGCCAAAACCATCGGTGAAATACTGTGCCCAAATACCAAACAAAATAATTAGAAGTTTATCATAAGGATTTCTTGATAATTTTGCCATTTTAGCATCCACCCATGTCTTATTGAGGGTATATATTGGCCTTTGTTCTAGTCGACCTTGAAAACTTATTATCATGTATAGCCATATAATAATATAAAAAAAAAAATGAGGAAAAAAAAACCAAAAAATTCAAATGGCATCTCTTTGTTGCTAATAATAGAAGTCACACATAATTTGTATAGATTGACGCCTGTAGAACCCTAATCTTCCTTGAACTCTTTATAGCAAAAAAACCTAAAGATAAGTTGGTACTCTGACCTTATTACTGTCACAATACCAAAGGGTTTTACTCCATCGTGAGTTCTCAGTCAGCCAATGCCAGCCTTTCGAGCATGATATCGCCTGTGTATTCACCTAAAAAACACGTTGCCAAATTTCGTTAGGAGTCTTCACAAGTCATTTTTTAATTTTTATAATATGTCTTCCTTTCATTGCCTTGCCATAAGGATTTCTTGATAATTTTGCCATTTTACCATCCACCCATGTCTTATGGAGGGTATATACTGGCCTTTGCTCTAGTCGACGTTGAAAACTTATTATCATGTATAGCCATATCTTAATAATAAAAAAAAAAAAGGGAAAAAAAAATCCCAAAAATTCAAATGGCATCTCTTTGTTGCTAATAATAGAAGCCAGTCAGTCACACATAATTTGTATAGATTGACGCTGATATATACATTTGACAGTAAGGTTCCTGGTAGCCATCATAATGCTGGTGCCCAAGAATATCAATTTTGACAAACATATGGTTGATCTTCTAATCCTTTTTCCCTCATGTTCTCAGCCATGTGCTTGACCTTCAGATCCTTCGATTTCCCCCTCCGTGTCTTGACTAGAGGATTCTTTTTCTAAATCCTCAATTAATTGTTCTAGCGTCCTCTTGTACACGGGCATGTAGTGGTCAAGCACCATGGTCCGTGATAAACGAATTTTGCCATATAGCACTCTGCTTGTCTGGAAAAGCCCGATCCTCCCATTTGTGTAAGTGCCATCTCCATCAGAAGCTGATTCATCTGCCAGAGGACACACCATGTGAACCAGTCGTCCAGGAGGGAAAAAACGACTTAAATCTTTGTTTTCTGCAATACCAGGCACCGTTGTGGACACCACCTCCCCCGCGAGTTCTGACACTGATGCAACAACATTATTCTCATCCTTAATAATTTCTTCAGCTGCTTTTTGTTCTTCTTCCCGGCCTAACCTGCTTTCTTCTCTTTGCCGATTGAGCTCCTGCTCAAGTTCTTGCCACAGGTACTCCTCACCAAGCTGTGCTGCAGTGGCATGTTCTTCAAGATGGTCATCGTGTTCTCCAAGATGGTCATCATCAGGAAGGGTTCCATAATCCTGCCCATATCCTTCTCTACAAATCTCAGACAATGGAGAGTTCCCCACCACTCCACTTTCTACAGAATCTTGATGCAGTGACAATTCCTCGACACTTTCAAGATGGAAGTTCCCATGCTCATCATCAGGATAGACTGGATATTGCTCAACAGAACTGCATCCAACTTCTACAGTGCTATTAGCTTCTCTTGCATCGGCCAACCACTCCAATCCAGTGTTGACATCAGAGTCAAACTGAATTTTGTCTGATGTTGGTAAAGAATCCACTGTTGTAAGGCCCCCAGCTTCTTCCCGTGTGGCATCCAAATTTGACTTCATGTTCGAGGATGATGCCTCATTGGCAGAAGTGGAAGCAGATACTGTTCGCCTGCGAGTGCCCATGCATGACCAACTTGCAAACGCAAATGAAGGTTTCCGGGCAACAGCTAGAGCAACGTTTTGAGCTTGCCTCATAACCACCTGCACAGCATTGGAAAAAATGGAAACCTCTTGATGACTCGGATCATTCCAGTAAGTTAAAAAAAACATAGTCTCCTTCACTCTGATAGGTGCGGTGAGTGGTGACAGAATCTTTTACTAAAGATTTCACACATAAATGGAAAACCATGTGGCTAAAACCTCTTGATGACCGAGATCCTTCCAGTCAATGAAACTTGGAAGTTCAAAATAACAGTCTCTTTCATTCTGATAGGTGTGGTGAATGAATATTTAATAGAGAAAATGGAAAACCATGTGGTTGAAACCTCTTGATGACCAAGATCCTTCCAGCCAATAAAACTTGGAAGTTGATAAAACCAGTTTCTTTCACTGTGATAGGTGTGGTAACAGAGTTTTTTACTACAAATTTCATAAACATTCTTCAGGTTCATTCATGAAAGAAAATTGTTTACCTGCGTACCATTCGAAACTGGACGCCATGCACTGGTAACTCCTACACGGGCTCGTGAGATATTAGAAAGGGATGGCAAACGACTGCTTACAGCTGTGGCTGAACGGAAAACTGTTCGTAAAATTCTTGTGCGTTCAATCTGTTCTCTAAAGTCATTAACCCATGCAGATGCCGTAACCTGCCAGCTTTGATCAATGAATAGCAGAACGGCAAGATTGCGGAAAGACATGTAATCATCCTGACTCTTTTTAGAAAAAAGCATGAACTACATACTTCAGCCCTCAGGTCATCTGCTGCTGCCGGTGAGAATGTTGGAACAAGGTCAGAGCCATTTATAACAGAGGTAATAAATGGAGTACCAGATTCAGCCAAATCCCAGGTCATGCATGCAGCTGCATTGGAACAGATGGAACTGTTATCTTCTCCATGCCTTAAGGATATAACTATAATTACAATACCATTACCTGGTGCAAATGTGACACAGCAGGTAGATGAAAATTCTTTCCGCTCTCTGAGAATGTAGGTTAGCAAAGCAGCTGTACCACCACCGAGAGAATGTCCCACAATCTATATGCACATGAGAATAGTAGATAAGTGAAGGGCAATTTAGGGTACTTTCCAAAACTTACCAGCACATAATGGAGAAGATTAACCTTGATTTGGTAATGAGGGTAGTTCTGAAGAGCCTCCAGCAAATGTGGAGTTGCAAGTTGAGCTATCCAACGTGCAGCAGCAACCATCCCGCAATGAGCATAGCCCAAAACCAAATTCTTCACGCCACCTTCATCTAGGAGGGTATGGTGAAAAGGCACAACTGCCCCTGTTACAGCAGTAAGGGTGTCCTTAATGCTATGTGTTCCCCTTATCACCAACAAAATTGATTCGGATGTGTCATCACGTAGCACAACAAATGCTGGTTTCAAGAGCTGCACAAACATACAAACACACAAATGACCTATTGATATAACTTTACAAATGTGTGTGCTCCACATCGGACAAACTGTTTAAACATCATGTCTAAAAAGTTTCCATTCACATAAATGAGGGTACTTTCTCATTCTGGCCTCATTTCGACTTTAAATAAAATAATGCATTGTTTTGCTCTCCTGGAGTTCTGCTTAGCTCAGTAATGGGATGAATTGCAAACTGCAAAATGACTTATAACTAAACACGCTACAGACAGTATGAATAGGAACTAAGCAAATCCACTTACAGCAGCTTTTCCCTCGTGAAGCAAAATTTGACTGCTCGAGAAGCCCATTAACTCCAAGAATACAGCAAATGGTTTCTTTGAAAAGTGCAGACAGGTGTTCAACAACCTTAAAAGTCCCTTCAGTTCCAGGACCACATCAGGACCCTTTAGTTCAAAACAATCATCCCCTGCAAATACAGTTGCTACATGGAAATGGCCCTGCCAACAATTTCAATAGAGCCTTTAGAATGCATTTCTTGTCAATTGTGTCAATCCATCTGAACCATTATGAAAATCCTGCTCACCTGCCTCCTAAGCAGAAAATTGATACCAAAGGCTAAATCAACAATGGGCCATTTTCCTAGAGTCTCTGAATAGGTAAACCGTAATGTCTCCATTAAAGTTGCCAATGCCTCTAGCCATGTGGATGGAGCCCGTATGGGCCTCACTCTTTCATGTCTTCTTCTATTAACGTCCCCAGAGGAGGCCTCCATTCCCTCAGAGTCATGATCCTCAGAATCCATGCGCCTTCCCCACGGGGAACCATACTTTGTATAGTAGTACAGCGCCGCTGCTCCAGCTGCTGTAGCCAATGTTGCCGTTGCCATGCTGGAACGGCTAACTTACACAGTGGAAGCCAGTTTTTCCCGCCTTCCCTAACAGAGGTATTATGCTAGAGAAAGGATCTAACTGCCAATTTTACTAGTACCACATCAAGATTCGGATCAATTTCTACTTTACAAGGATCAAACCCCTCCAAATTTCTGGCTTGGATTCAATTGCCATAACCATCTTTCTAACACTTTTTACACGACTACAAAAAGCATGGTTAATTTTATCAAGCTCAAATTTGGCAAGTTGTCATTATAATTTCGCCATTGAATGTTGAGACATACGGCTGTGTGTGTTTAGCCTTAGCCACACACGAATTTTATAGTCTTGCATCTATTATGCATCAATTACGTCTCCAAAACCCAAAGACAACACCTGTATTCAAACCCTAAAGATCGGCCCTTAGGTAAAAACAGGCCAGATTATATTACGATCGTCCACAGTTTCTATGATTTTATACTGCGCTGCAGTATATCCATATAAAATATTGCCTATGCAACTTGTGGATCTTCAAAAGACCCAGCAAACTTAAGTCCTAAAATAACCCCAATGCGGTCTCTCCTGGGAGACAATGATAAAGAAGTTCAAAATTTCATCAGATTGTATGCAACAACTAACTGGTAAGCGCTATTCCAATTCCGGCGGCTTGGTAGGCCTTCAGCTCAACCCGAAGGAAAATGCTCCCTTGGCGTCGGTTCTTCTTGAACCCCAAGCTAAATATGCATCTCTGCTTTTGTCTGGCGGTTAAAGAGAAAGCCCATCAGCTAACCTGTCAATTCCCAACCCAATACAAAGTCAATATTTCAAAATGGGTTCCACGTGTTTTACCCACTTTGCAACACACAACTTACCTGCTTGGCGATGCATCTATGCATTTGCATAGATTTTTTAGGTTGCCCCGGGTGTCCACGTGGGTTTATAACATATTTCAGGTATATGCCAGTATATGCCAGGAATATGCCAATGATTGCTCCAAACTTGCTATTGGGTGTAAATTGGCGGTGGCCGCTGTTGTTGGGCAGCCACTTTGGAAACGGGCTAAATGGTGGTCCTTGCTCGAGCATTTTTTTAGTAATGTAACCGTCGTTTCCGATTATGACTCTTCTCCTTTACCTCCATACTTCTTACTATAGTCCAGCTCGGGCCATAAAACCACAATAGAAACATTTCCTTTGCCGCATGTCTTCGAGGGATGCCACTTTTTATGTGGAACTGCGAGGTCGACAACCAAGCAGTATGGGATGGAGCTCTGAGTTTGAGATTACACCAAGCTTTGTTGCTGCATAAACAGAGGCCGGAACTTATTTTTCTTAGCGTTCTTCACAAGTTTTTTCATGAGGAAAGCAGCAACATGAATTTAGGGTTTAGGCATTTGCTCGAACTAATTTGCAGAAGAACCCCGTCAAGTTGGTTACGATGCTTTTGCTGAGTCGATTTTCCAGAAGAACTGGGTTGCTAAAGGTAAAAAAAATGGATATGGTCATTGATAAAAGGAAGAAAAAAATTGCAGGAGTCTATGAGCATACTGTCTGGAGAATTTGCATTTACAGGAGTTCATAAATATACTCCTTTTGAATTTGAAAATCTCGACAGTCAGATTTTCAAGAACTATAATGCATGCTCCAGCTTTTGCTAGTAGGAGCATAAAAAGCAGAATTCTAAGCCTAAACCTATTGCAAGCCGAATCTGAGTTTTTATCGGATTTCTGATCAACTCCAAGGTGCCACAGTTTTTAGCCGTCTTGATCTTAAGTCAGGGTATTGGCAACTTAAGGTTGCGCCTGAAGATGTTCATAAGACTGAGTTTAGGACAACCTTTGGACATTATGAGTTTTTGGTCATGCCATTTGCACTTACAAATGTGCCAGCTTCTTTTGCGAGGCTAATGGGGCGAATATTTGAAGATGTGCATGGCGTTTATGTTGTCGTGTTCTTTGATGACATATTAATTTTTAGTAAGTCCGAGGAAGACCATTACTTGCATTTGCGGGAGGTTTTCCGTCGGTTAAGGGAGGAGTCTATTTACTCTTAATCTTAAGAGTATCTTTTTCCAATCGGAAATTGAATATTTGGGTCACATTGTTTGCGTTGAGGGTCTTAAAGTTGATCCCAGTAAGGTACAAGTAATTGTGGATTGGCCAGTACCTACTTCAGTTGCTGCATTGCGTTCCTTTTTGGGCTTATGCAGTTATTATAAGAAGTTTGTACAAAATTTTGTTCGTTTAGCTTCAGATTTATATTTGTTGCTACGAAATGATGTTCCTTTTCAATAGATTCATAATCATCAGTTTGCTTTCCAAGTTTTGAAGGATGCCATGGTTAATCCTCATGTTCTGCGTTTGCCAAAGTTTGGTCTACCTTTCTTGTTATGTGTTGATGCAAGTGGTATGGCTGTGGGCGCAGTTTTGATGCAGGATGGTCATCCTATTGTTTATGAAAGTCGGAAGTTTGCTGACACGGAAAGTAGATATAGTGTTTATGATAAGGAATTTCTGGTTGTCATTCATGCTTTGAAAGTGTGGCGACACTATCTTTTAAGGTCGACGGTTCATATTTTGACTGACCACCAAAGCATTAGGCACATTGTTTCACAGAAAACATTATCGGAAAGGCAGTTGAAATGGGTTGCTTTTATGCATCAATATAATTTCTCAGTGGATTATCGTCCTGGTAAAGAGAATGTTGTAGCTGATGCTTTAAGTAGGCGTTATGAAGTTTGTTCTCTTTCTATAGTACAATCCAACCATTTGGAGGAAATGAAGCCGTTGTATGCCGCTGACCATGATTATAAGGATATTTGGTAGTTGGCTCAAAGTGGTTGTAAAATGCTTTCAGGTTACATGTACATCCAAGATTTGAAGAGCAGGCCATCGCACATATCTATTATTTAAATTCGGTTTTTCCGGTTTGGAGAAAAACTTTTTTAGTTTTTTTCTTAACTTATTTCCCTAAGGTTTTGGGGATTTTCGCCGCCTGGAAAAAAATCCGATTTCCAAAAATCGCAAATTTGTTTTTTATTACGATTTTATTTGCCCTCTTTAATGTTCAGAATGCCCGCTGAAGGTGGCCGGATTAGGCATGATTGTGCAGGTGGCGATGGAGGCATGCTGGCCGGATTAGGATGGCCATGCAAAGTCTGAAATGCATAGAAAGAAGATGAAAGGCAGACAGTGGTCGGTGGATACAAATATTGTTTCAGATTTGGCTTTCTTTGAGGTGAGACTATTAAGCTTTGTTCTTCAAGAATGGGTCAGATTATTCACCGAACATGCTGATTGTTGTAGCTTATACCAGTTTTTTGATGGTGGCAGGTTGCACCTGCATGTAAATTCGGCAGCTATAAGAAAGAGATAGGTCGAATGTTGCTGATATGAATTCAAGTGGAGGTATGTCTCTTTTGAACCTGTTTGTTATGGCTGGTATCTCTGGTGTTAGATATTTTGAAATGCCTGATAGCTCTGGTGTTAATACATCTGGTGTTGAAAGTTAATTGCCAAGTAACGAAATGGCTTCCAAGCTTGCTGCGGGATGCTCCTTGCCAATCAATGAAACAGCTGGTGGCCCTGTTTTTCAAGTAGCTCTGCTATTCCATGTTCTTTGCCAGGTATTGATTTTAGGTTTTTCTCTATTCGTAGCCTGAGCCTGGACATGCTTGCTTGGAGGATTGAGTGTAGGGTAACAACAAGGGTGAGTTATAACTAACTAGGAAAGTTCTGCTCTGCCTATTGCACGCCAGGCAATCGGACTGTCTTCCGAAAAGTACGAGCATTAAACAATAGATGATTCATGCAAAGGGCTCGATGCTAATTAATTCGTTAACAGTTGAATGGGTTGCGATTACGCAATACTATGGGATCATATTAGTTTGGCAATGCCTCTCTTATGACTGAATTTATAGCCACTTCCATGCTTCAGAATTCTGTGCAAAAGAATAGATGTGAAGTGATATCATATGGCTATAGTTCTACAATATAGTTGATATGTGGACAACATATAATATGACTCCAGTAGATGATTCATGCAGAGGGCTCAATGCTAATTATTTTGTTAATAATCGAATGGGTTGCTATTAGGCATTATTGTGAGAGCATATTAGTAGCAATGTGTATTGCTCTTATGACTGAATTTATAGCCAGTTCTATGCTTCGAAATGCTGTGAAAAAAAACTGATATCAAGTCATATCATATAGCTGCAGTTTATGCCAAGACAAATGTCACTACAATATAGTTAATATGTGGGCAAAAGAGGCCATATAATGAGTCTCCAATTTGTAGCATGATTCCAGTTTGTCGCAGTTGTATGTGGGTTACAAGGGTTCAGAAAATGCCATGATAAGATAACCTTGGCAACTTCATTACGGACCAGCACATTTGCCAACTCCATAAGACTTGGTTGTCTTACCATTAAGGCTGAGTCGCAGTTGTATGTGGGCTACAAAGGTTCAGAAAAAGCCATGACAAGATAACCTTGGCAACTTCATTAGGGACCAGTATATTTGCCAATTCCATAAGACTTGGTTGCCTTACCATTAAGGCTGAGTATCTTACAATTCATGTCTTAAAATTTTGTAGCGGTTCTGTTTGCACTACAAGGAGTTGTTTGGAGGCAGCAAGTCAGTGGGCACAAAAATTCATTCAGGTATAATATTGCTGACCTATGAGATATAGGTTGAGATGTGTGTTTCTAGAAAGGACTTTGGTATTAATCCATTTCCTTTGTTAATAATCAATGTTCTTCCTCTCAAGATAATGAATATGACTTCATTTGGTTTCGATCATAGTTAATAGTTTCAAACAATGGATTAGAATGTGCTGCCACATGCTGCTTCCATTACTGGGCATATACCCTCCTACCTGGGGTCACGTTTCATCTAGGCCCTTCCTCCTAGACCTTGCCCAATGTTTGCACTCCACATTATAATCTGGTTTTCTGGGACATGGCAAGTAAACTCTGTGCATGATGAGTCATGAAGCACAAAGTCCATTTCTGGCATTTTACATGGACGATACCCGATTTTTATTCTGCGATTTCGTTTGGGCATGCTTTGTGGCCATGTGTTAATGTCGTGTCATATTTTTGTTGGAGTATGTTGTTCAAATGTTCGGGTGCGTCTTTAGTTGCATCCCATTTCGGATTTCTTTATGTCTTATCCATTCATTTGTTTTTCCAGTTTCAGAAGGATTTTTAGTGGGTGGGAAATAATTCAAAAAGAAGGTTTCTTAGAGTGCCTATAGTAACATGCTCCTCTCCTCTACAATAACACTTTGCCCAATTCCTTCCTGTCGGTATGTGTTTTTTATAAATGATATTGTTGTTTTCCAAGGTTTCTTAGAGTGCCTATAGTAACATGACTCCTCTCCTCTACAATAACACTTTGCCCAATTCCTTCCTGTCGGTATGTGTTTTTTATAAATGATATTGTTGTTTTCCATTTGATTATCTTAAGACAACATAACTGGATTTGCAAAATTAATGTTGGAGCATCCCTATTGTGAAAGGTAAGGACTTCCATTTATTGTTCTGTTAGGTCTCATGAAAAGAACTCAAGCTGAACGTCACATGGCAGCTAGACTCTATGTTGAGGAGTGGTGTCTGAACCTCATATTGCCAGTTAGAGCTCCATTTAACTACTTGAAGAAGATGGTGGTACATTGTTTTCAAAAGCAATCACATCTCATATGCTTTCTGGTTCTTTACGGGTTTAGGCTTCTGAAGTGCAAAGGAAAACGGTTTTAAATCGTGCAGGATATCTATGTATTTTATGTCATTTGCTGCATAGTGCAAACTACATCTTAATTTTATTGGTACATCATTGTCCACTCATTAGTACATAGGTCTACTAGCTAGACAATTAAAGTGCAATTATTTTTGGTGCATTTCTACACAGGAATAGAGTGTAGCTGTATTATCGAGGCAACTTACAGTTATTCCTTTGCATTCTATGTGTGCCAAAGTATCTATTCTTTCACTTCCATTGGGAGAATATTCTAGGACATGCAGTGCAATCGAGATTTTAAGTTTAGTTTGGTAATTACCAGAATGCTGATGTTGATTGACAGGAAGCACAAAATGAACCAGCGAAATGAAATGCCAAGAATAGATTTGATGTTGAGCATGCAGAACTGCTGAGCACTTCCTCAAGGAGAGCTATACTTGATATAAGTGCTGGATTGAACTAGATCATATAAATCATGGAAGACGAGGAGTATGTCTCTTGCATTGGCATTTGCAGTATGATTCTGATGGAGGTCTCACACAGCGCACATGTATATTTTTTATGCATGATTTAACAGGAATAGCTACTCCTTCTCACAGTGGCAGAGGTACATGTTCTTCTTTGTAAGTTTGTCTTTTTGATGATGAACTAATGTTGATACATTCGTGACGATCTTCCTCATTACAAACATTTGTTCTTCCTTTATAGGTACCAAGCTTTTGTCCAGTGCAAAACCTTCATCCAATCTTACTGTCGACATTTGAAACATGCAATCTTGATATATTCGTAATGATCTTTCCATTACAAACGTTTGTTCTTCCTTTATAGGTACCAGGCTTTTGTCCAGTCCAAAGCCTTCATCCGTTTCTTACTGTCAGCATTAAACATGCAGTCTGTTTTGATGGTTCAGGCACAGGGGGATCTCGGGAAACCTAAGCAACTCAAGGTTAAAGTAGATCAACATGCAGCTCATTATGTTTGTAAGTCGTTGCCCTCTCCGGTAATTTTCCTATTTTGGCTCAACAACAACCCAAGACCAGGGCTTTTGTTGTGTTACATCATGACATGCATATTATTTTCGCTCCCATTATAGACTAGGGAACGCCTTCAACCCAATACGAGACATTCAGAAACAACCATTGCCATGTCAGCCCATGTGCAGAAACAACTATTGGCTGCCTATGGCTTTAAGGCTTAATAGGCCTACATTCTCTATGCCTATTATCATCTCTACTAGGCATGTAAACTATTCCATGGATTGCCTATTAAGAATGTAGTTTTCTTGGTTATCATGATCACAGCCTATGTTCAACAGGGATAACTCAATAAAGCACATGCTGTGAACAAAACTTACAGCCAGGGATAATTACTTGGAATATGAAAATTTCAATGGCCAGAAGAGAGAGCCATGAAATCAACCAAGCTTTGGAGCTATGAAAATGTCAAATCAGCATGTAATGCATCTTGCATCACTGGGTCTACGTAATTTGTGACATTTTGTTCTTCTTTCATGGATGCTTTTCCTTAGGGACTTTTCACTACTTTTATAATTTACCTCACCTCATGGGTTTTTCATTTTGTCTCAAAAAGTAATGGACCTTAGCTTGAATATTTTGCAGCTGCAAGCAGGCATATAAGCTCGGTGATCCTATCAGGGGCTTCAACAAGTTTCTAAGGAGTTTGCCTTACCTTTTGCTGAACTTCATGGCAAACATATTAGTTGTAGTGGCATCTTCTTTTATTGTTCCTAAATTCCTCCTGGCCATACTCCTACTAAATGTTGGTGTTACGTTCTAGATCATGAAAAGGAATTTGTTTGGTTGTGTCAACTCTACTGCCATCAAATGTACTACAAAACAAGGAATGCATGAAATTAAGATTATAAAGAACGTTCCCTTTTGGAACTCTCAAGCTGGTGTATATGGATGCCTCCTTAAGTCACAAAATGTTTCTGTCAATTGTGGAATTTAAAACCTAGGTCTAATATGGAAGGACTAGACCAGCTGGATACAAGCATTACAATATTGTAAACATGTATTTAATCGAGATACATTTAGCATTTCTATTATGAGGAATTCCTTCGATTTTATGAAAGGCTTACCTTAGTTATGAAATATGTAGAATGGTTGTTTATAAACAAATATAGGATTAGACAAATATCAAAAAACAAACTTTTAGTGTTGTGAAATTCTCTGCATTCTATAAGAGATTAACCTTGGTTATGAAACGTGCAACGAAGCATGACTTTAAACATAGGTGGTCTTTGTGTCAATTTACGTGCATGTTTTCTTTTAGAAACTAAATACCTTGCAACTTGACTACAATAAAGCGATAAACTTCCACGATTTGAGTTTGGTATTTCGAGATCAGTTTAATTATAGAGATTGATCATATCAACATCACATGAGAGTCGTATTTGCATGTTTGTGTATGCCATAACATAGCTATCATACCCACAATACAATGTGACATCTACGGTATAGACAATGAGAAAGTCAATTCATTTATAATTGCACTTCAAACCAAGATTCCTTGGTATATCAATCTCTTAAGATCGGTTCACTTATCTAGCCTCTTATCTTTCTCCTTTTCTCAATAATAGGGAGGGCGATCTTTCATCTATAGCGTATGGGTAATAGAGGACACTTGACAGATTCATGTCTAAAATCATTCTTCCAAGGGTATTTTGCCCCAAGCCCTCATTGTCTCGAATCTCAATGGCCTAAATTAATTGTAATCAGGCGAACCAGATACTACAAAGGTATATCAAATCTGTTTCAACTTTCACAACCATATTATAAGTTTTTAAAATCTTATTAATTACGTGACCTTTTCTTTTTCCATTAAAATGTGAAATACTTATTAAGCCCGGCAACGCCGGGCACCGTTACTAGTTACAGTTATTCTAAAATTTTGCTACTCATTGATGCATTATTGCCATCTAATATGGCCTTCAGGCCTCCAATCTAAAATCATGCGCATGCATGTTTTTCAAATAGATAAACACTCCAGTTAAAGTTGTTCCCATAAATAAAGACTTTTAGACCAACTAAGTTCATGCACATGCATGTCTTTTAAATAGATAAACATTTCAGTTAAAGTTGGCTCAAAAAGGCTATTGTAAAATGCTTTCAGGTTACATGTACATCCAAGATTTGAAGAGCAGGTCCATCGCACATATTACAGTTATTCTAAAATTTTGCTACTCATTGATGAATTATTGCCATCTAATATGGCCTTCATGCCTCCAATTTGTCCTTCCAGGATCAAGGCACGGAGTGTTGAAACTAGCTTGCAATTCTACATGACATGGCTAAAATGGACTCTTGACGTGGCACGCTATCTCACCACCCAACCACGAGCCCTCAGCTAAGACACAGCTGCCCCAGAGCTCTCCCTCGAGCTACTATATAGCGTGCACGCCCCTTTGGTCCATCTTTGGACCAAAGCCCAAAGAGCTACATGGCCTAAAGCCTTTTTGCCCATCCACGTCCTTGGCATATAGCATTCCCCCCCTCTTGACATTGCAACAGTCCTCTGCTGCAAAAAGGTGTCTAAATACCTTTAGCCATCCGAGCATAATCCTTCTTTGGCCCTCGCTTAGGCCGGCTAGTAGAAGCCTGTGCTTGGACTTCCTCTTGTCTCTCGGCTTCCTTTGCTTTCCGATCTTTATATTCCCTAAGAATATCCGGATAAGCTTCTAAAACATTGCCACGCACCCATGAAACGTCTTCCAAAGGTTTGTGAGCAAACTTAACCAAATATTGTCTTGAACCACTAGTGGATTTATTCGCCAAAATTGTTTCCGGCTCTAGAACTTCGGAATCATCAATCAATTCTGGCTTAGTTAACCTTCCAAGTTGAGGTAACTCCTTACCATGATAAGCCTTTAGGAATGACACATTCACTACATCATGCATTTTCCAACCTTGAGGCAATCTTAATTGATATGCATTCTCATTGACCACTTTAATAACTTGAAATGGTCCATGGAAACGGGGTGCCAACTTAAGATCCTTCTTGCGTGCATCTTTCTTAAAGTGGCCTTTATGGATCCTCATCCATACCCAATCTCTTTCCTTAAAAACCATTGGTTGCCGCAACTTAGATGATTTATTTGCAAAGGATGCTTGAGCATCTCGAATACGAGCTTGTAGCAAGTCTATGAGATCCTTATGCTCAATAACCACATCATCAGCAGCTGGAACATCCTCACACACTCGAAAGAGTGGCTCCCGTACAGGCTGACCATAGACCGCCTTAAAAGGGGTCATCTTTATGGTAGACTGAGCAATAGGCAAATACTCTTCCCAATGACCTTGATGTTCATTGACAAACCCCCTTAAGATGGCACAAATAACTTTATTCACCACCTCGGATTGTCCATCAGTTTCTGGATGAAAAGCAGTGGAGAACCTTAACTCTGTTCCCAATTGCATAAACAATGTCTTCCAGAATTTACTGGTAAACTTTGTATCACGATCGGATACAATAATCTTTGGCAATCCATGTAGCCTAAATATCTCTTTGATAAAGAGCGTAGCCACACTATAAGCCATCAACTTATCCGAACAAGGAATAAAATGAGCGTGCTTAGTTAAACAATCAACAATTGTCCAAATGACAGTGTTCTTGCGAGAACTTGGAGGAAGACCAACAATAAAATCCATAGTGATCTGCTCCCACTTTGCCTCCGGAATAGGCAAGGATAAAGGAACACCATGAGGTTTCTTGTTCGCTTTCTTTATCCATTGACAAGTAACACAATGACGAATATGAACCAAGACATCTCTCCGCAATCCAGGCCAAATAAAGTATGGTTCAAGCTTTGCCAAAGTCGCCCCCATGCCGCCACGCCCCGATGACCCCCAGTAGGTGCATCATGGACTTCTCTAAGAATAAGTGACCGAAAGTCTCGAACAATGCATAGCTTTGGACCTTTATATAAGAACCCATTAACGATAGCCTTTTTGAGCCAACTTTAACTGAAATGTTTATCTATTTGAAAGACATGCATGTGCATGAACTTAGTTGGTCTAAAAGTCTTTATTTATGGGAACAACTTTAACTGGATCTATTTGAAAAACATGCATGTGCATGATTTTAGATGGTTATGGCAGAGTACCTGGTCAACAAACACCATGAAGGAGGTCATATGAGAGAGGTACCAGAAGACACACGGCCAATGACTCATCAAGAAGTTCTGGAAGCCTTGCTCTGGGTAAAGACGGAAACCATCATGGTCAAAACATTGGAGAAGATTCTGAGAGATGAGGATATCTGGCAATTCAAACAGGATCTCAGGCCGTACTTTGAAGACAAGCTTAAAATTTGTGTTGATGCAAGAGAATCTTGGATACTCTATATCCTGGACTCGGCGGCGCTTGGGGTTGGGGCTGTGGAACTGGACACTTTGCTCTTCGAGAACACAACCCATGCCTTTGCAGTGATAACTCTCGATGGAGTTCGGGATGATTGAGGCCTCAACAAAACCTGACTATCTTATATCTACAGTTTGATGAAACTTGAACTTTAAATTATTGATATTCTGGGTTTAATCCTTAAAATAGTGTTTTGCTTTAACTGATTTTGCCTCCTTTTGGAGTGATAGGCTTGGTTAAGGCCTTATAACAGAGTTCTACTCTGTACATTTTGTATTACTATGTATTACATGTAATATAACTACTCTGCCGTTTCTAAAAAAAAAAAAAAAAAAAAATTAGATGGTTCAAAAGTCTTTGGTTGTGGAAACAACCATGGATCTTCAAATTGGCCCACCCTAATAAGAACTGGAAGTAGGACGCATGCATACAGATGCGTGAAAAAAAGGGACCTTTTTCGAACATGCAAATGCTAAATATTTTAAGTAATTCCTTACTTTCGAAACTTCAAATTTAAGGGAGAACATCGGCCAATGCAGGAGCTACTTCAGGGCTTAAACTTCCATGACATTATGATTTAAGGTATTTTTCAATCGTTGATTGCTTCAATCGTTGATCGTTGATCATCGGATGAGCCGGGGTAGATGCACGTTCGAGCTCAACCATGGACTCCAAATCATTACCTTCGATAGGGCCTAGGCTCAACATCTGAGGAGGAGTTAACAATGCAAATGGGTACCATCACCTTCACAAAATGTCAATGTTTTATAATAGCAATTTTGATTGATTGTTTCGTATGTTATCAAGTATCAAGTACTCTATTGTCTCGAAGTAGCAATTTGAATTGATTGTCAAAACATGACTTTGAATTAGATTTAAGCCACTTCACCCTCTGGCCATGGAGGCCAACCCTCCGTGCGCAGCACCTTGTTTGTGGTGGTGGTTTAGTGGTTAGACTTTAAGGCGAGGGTGGTACCATCAAGAGACGGCGGTGAGTGCAAGTCTAATCCTATATAGTGTGTGCTAAAAATAAAAATGGGCAAATGTGTGTCTAAGAATAAATCGTCATATGTCTAGTGGATGCTGCGTGCCGATGAGAAGCTAATAGCATTACAAGGTAGCTTCTCATCGGCAGTTTCTCTTTTCTTAGTAGTTTCTCTACTCTTGCTTCCCTAACCCTATAAGGGGACGAGCTTCCCTGCAAGGTTACCATTGCTTCTTTTTTCTGGTCCCTTTTAGCATGGCCTTATGTCCCAAGAGATGTTGCTGCTAGTGTGGCATATTGTTAAAACTAATAACATCATTCTAGGGCACCTTCTCATTGGTGATTTCTCTTTTCCAAGGCATGTTGCCAATGTGGTATAACGTTAAACTACTATCAACAGTTTCTCTTTTCTTAGTAGTTTCTCTACTTTTGCTTCCTTGACCCTTTGAAGGGATGGGAGGGTTACCATTGTCTTCTTTTTTTGGTTCTCTTCTAACATGGCCTTGTTTGTCGCGATTTAGACAACTCCTTAAACCTTCTCATTAGATCTAGCTTATGGATCAAACTAAAAGTTCACTTCTTATCGGAATTTGTTTATCTTATTTATGCAAAGTATGCAAAGCAGGGGCAGATGGAGTGGTTAAATGTAGCCTGCTTGCAGTTATCTAGAGGCGTAGCTGTCAGTCGACTCCCATTGAGTCTGAGCTTGTGCTGAAGCCATGTTATGTTAGTTAGCATATATTGAAGGATGGACTAGGGATACCCTTCGAGTCGTATATTTATTTGTGATGTGATATTAGTGCTTAATAGTTTTGCTTCGACTGATATAGGAGCCCCTACAGAATGAGATGACACCTCCGTGTTCTCTACTCATCTACTTGGCCATCCACAGACATGAGTTAGATGGAGGGCCCATACGACGGTGTAGTCCTTGTGTGGAGGGAGTCCTACAGCGGGTTGTCCTATATGAGGGATGAGTGTCACAAGAGTGGAAGGGAATTTAAACCATTGGGCTCGAAGATTATTACGATCTAACCGTTGGCACCCATTAGATCTAAATGAGGTTAAATGTTGTAACTTTGCAGCATCTTTGATAATCTTCAGAATATTCCAAAGATTATCAATGACAGCCTTTCGAATATTCCTTCATAAGATGATAATCATCAGAATATTCCTATTTTATCAAACTAAATTCCTTAATTTTCACTGTAAAAAACATATACAGATTGAGAGTTTATTTG
This sequence comes from Isoetes taiwanensis, assembly GCA_021234155.1. Taxonomy (NCBI): domain Eukaryota; kingdom Viridiplantae; phylum Streptophyta; class Lycopodiopsida; order Isoetales; family Isoetaceae; genus Isoetes; species Isoetes taiwanensis. Next base: position 26,779,999 of record JAJEKV010000005.1, read on the forward strand.
CAGCCTGTAAGCTGAATCTTGGCATCGCTCTTACGAGCATCCTGTAAAAGAGGAGTAAAAGAAGAAAGCCCTTACCATCTTCAGCACGGAGGAAGAATGAGCTATCTGCATTTTTAGATAAATCTTTATACTCTTAAGCGGTTCAACTGATACTTGGAAAATCCAATAATTGCGGCCACTTCTTGAAATGCATGTCAGCTATGGCCTACGGTTTAGAATGATCTGCAAACCCTATGAATCATTAGATGCAATGAGTCATCTAAGACAAAAACCTGAATCTGCCTTCAATTTCCAAAAGAATATAAAAAATTTAATCCCTAAGAGAGAACCGTACGTCTCCGTTGCTGCTTAATGCCTTCTTTAAAATGATATTCTTGAACCTTGTATATTGAGTGTACTTTTAACCTTCTTAGCAGCGACTGTGCTCTTAAGATTGGGGAATATTGGGGAACGGCCTTGCCATAGGGCTTCAATCTGGCAGCTGCATCTGCAAAATATTATTTTAAGGGATGGCTCTGCTATAGCTGACTGTTTCTTATAGAAGAGGCGCCATTTTGCTTTTCTTGCCCTTTCTTTGCTGCAATCCAAGATGTGCTTCAGGATCTGCATGATTTGATAATCAAGAGCATGATCATGTATGTGAATCTGCCAAGAATATGTAGAAATAAGCAAAATCTTTGCAATGAAACAAGAAAACATAAAAACTCTGTACCTAATGTCGGCTGGCGTCGCCATAGCTTGCTTGCCCTTGCTTTGGTGCATCGGCCTTGCCAAACCTCCATCGATCACTAAACCGCCGCCGGATCTGCCTCACAAAACTCCTTTGTGAATAGTGAAACCCTGGCCTGTCCTTTTGTTTGTCTAAAAATCTGCTTGCCCAATACCTCTAGACCTACTGGGTCTAAATATGTTGGCTTTTTGCATGGGTACATATTGTTATGGATATGAAATTGTTTTGATATGCTTGAAGAGTGCACAAGGGGTTCGATTCCTCTGGCCTGTTTTGTGTGATGCAGGACGAAGCATAGAAGCTTCATAAGGCAACCAGCATCATACACGTGCTGTTGTATGTAGCTTCGGAGTCAACAATGTATTGGCTAATTTCACGTGGTTCGGATGACCCTAAAAAATAGATCTATGTAAGCATTTGACCCTGTCAAACACCTGCATATATCCTATGGGATATGCCCCAATATGAGGGCCCAGGATTTAGGACTAGTGTGAAAAAGGGCCTAAATATCTATATATCTATCTCTGTTGTTCGTGTCCATCCTGTCGACCGGATTGATAGCGGTTGCCGATATCCACCACTGTTAAACCCTAAAACAGGGAGAAGCTATGGCGTTCGCAAGGCATCTATTTCGGCGATCTCGAAGGCCCATTGAATGCCGATCTTTCACAAAGATACAGCAATATCGTTTTAGTAGCATTGCGCCAGTGACTGTCTCTGATAATATCGCTTCTCGAAATTGGCCATGTTCTCCTTTTTCCGCTGCCATTGCCCCTCTGATAAAAGGGTCGGCGTTCCAAGTGCCGCTTGGCGGAGTCAGGACATATATAAGTCGCAAGGAGAGGTTCAAACGTATTGGTAGGTACGAACTTGTATTGTCTATAAAGTTGGCGTTTGACTGAGGTTGTAGTAGCTTCCTAGAAGATCTTCTTTCCTGCCTAATGCACCTTGTACTACTGTTTTCAATTAGCTTCATGTGATCACTCATTTTAGTTTAGAACGACCGTGTCAAGGTAGCTGTCGATCAAGATAGTTAAAGAGGTATACAGAAGGCGTATGCAATGAACCTCAAAATCAGGCATCTGGTACCCTCACAATCTGGGAAATTACATCTCAGGGTCTGGCTTTTCTTATCTATTCCCTTATAGTTGTTTCCACCAGTTCAAGAATTGGTTACTTACAATCCTGGAGTCTAAACTAAATGATGCCTGTTTCTTTCTTTTGAATGTGCTTGCAGATCTGGTTCCAGAATAGTCTGATGCTTTCATTGCTTCAAAGACTACTTGCAGAAATACTTTCCTTTCTCTTGCATTTTGATCAATGTTTCCTTGTTATTGAAGGGAATTCTTCAAGACCATAGAAAAGGAATCCTTGAGGACCATAGTGTTGCTATGCTTTTCTTAGTAAGGATCGATGGTTCAGCACGTCCCCAAAATGTCTTTTGCTAGATTTAATGACCCAAAGTGGCTCTTATGCACCACTGAAAGAAGATAACTCCAAGGGATGCAACCATGCTTTACGTTTAAAAGCACAACACAATCCTCGAGCGGGTATTTTCTAAAGAAAGGAATGCTAAAAACATGGCATCACAATTGCTAAAGGACTATTCAGCATTTATAGTTCCTGTTTGTCTTCTATGCATGTGAGCGAGATGGTTTCGACACACTCCATGTGACCCCATTAGTTTCGTCATGGTATTTATCTTGAGATGAAGTTCTCCAAGCTACTGGATTAAATGCACTATTGAGTTGCACCATGCATCCCAATGATCTATGTCAAAAGATCTGTTTTCTAATGCTTCCAGTGCTAAACACAACGGCATAATACTTTTCTAATGCTTCTAGTGCTACGATAATCTATTCTCGTTTTGTAAGGTTTGTGTTATATGTTACAGCTCACAGATTGCTTCAATTTTGGAAATGTTGTTAAATGGATGGATGAAACAGTGATGAACAGCATTATTTCTGAAACTATAAGAAAACTCCAGCAGACAGGAAAAATACTAAGATTCGCCTCCTGCTTTTTAAATCCCTATAGCATTTAGGTACGTTAAGATAAATTGATTTCAGGCATTGTCTGATGAAATGGTGGTTTTTGATACAGATCCCGTTGTCTGGGTTGAAGTGGGACAAGACAGTGATTCAAGGCCAACTGGGCCAAATGCGGGTAGTGTGAAAAATAGAAAGCGCAAAAAGAAGGCTTTACAACGTCAGGCATTTCGTAAGGTGAATGGTACTAGGTTTAATTTAAGCTTGAAAGGACTTGACGATGTGTCATTAAACAGGCCCAATCCCAGCTCCGGGTTGCTCAAACAAAAGCCAAATTAGCTGCTGAAAAGGAAGCCCGGAAAAAACGATGGAAGGAAGGAGCAGCAAGGGCAAGGGCATGGGCTGAAGAACTACAAAAACAAGAACAAATGAAAGCACAAGGATAGTAGAATCCTTAGTATGAAGGCAATGACTCAACATTATTGTGACGAGTAGAGTGCTGGATGTAGTTCACATGGTTTGACTTTTGCCTTGAATGCAAGTTTGAGAGATGTTTTGATGACACAACTGCTTTGGTTTTAAGCTGATGCACCCTTTCTCATAGGGCAGAGGACCTGCATTTGATAAGTGCGCAGGGAGCAGACTTCACGTGCAATTTACCTAGACCATTGCATTAGCATGCAGTAATTGCCCCCCGACTATTCTACAAGGAGAGTTATGAAACAGAAATTCATTTTCTTGATACATTTTTCATCTGTATTTGAATTCAACTGCATTTTACATCTGCTGCTATATCCAAGTGGGCCCCTTTGCCATCACAAGGGTGCTAGAACGTAATATGAGGTGTGTGCATATGGGAAATGTTAGTTGGTGGTACAAGCATAGTATTATGTCTTCTATTTTTCGTTTTTCAGGTAACCGCTGAAGATAGTGTTTGGTACAGCTGAATCCTAGATGGGAATTTACAACAAATTTTGCATTCTCTGTGTGGACTATAAAGTTAAGCTTCATTAATTCAACTGATGTATAGGTGCAAAGGCCCTTCCCTCTGGTTGTGACAGATTAAATCTCGGAAATCTGCTCAGCTGTAGGTTTCAAGAATGAAGCCAAATCTCACTACTAGAGAATTAGAACTCTATTTTAGGCTGCTACTTGAAATTACGAGATGTTCATTTCTGGTGAATGAGTACTTTTTTGGCGTAACTCTTCGATTGACTTTTCGTTTTACAGCCCCCATTCTAATATGGGACAAATCCAGACCGTACAATTTGAAAATCAAGGGAAAACAAGGGTTGAGATGTATGCCATGCCAGATGGGGGCTGCAAAACGAAAACTAGCCAACTCTTCGGAGCTTGAAGAAACAAGGTGTCTTGAATGGGATGTTTTTGGGGTTTGGAAAAGGGCATCAAAGTTCTTCTACACAGTAGAGACGACTGCCATCATCCTCTGGCAGTTTTTCAGGCTAGATTTGTTAAGCATTGACTCTTTGGACTCCACCTCTTAGTAAAACATAACTGTCAGTTTGAAGAAAGGCTGCAAAAAATGAAAGACTGATTATGGTTACCAGCAAATATAAAAAGTTCTTCAAGTCGTTATCTTACATATCAAATATGTAGCATCAAATATTCCATGCCTGTAAGACACATCTTTGTACACATCTTCTCAGTTATCTTACATATCAAATAATGCTTGTAAGACACATCTTTGTACACATCTTCTCAAATATCTATGTATATAGCAAAGCCAATAGTAAGGCCACTGGAAGAAATCACAAATATTAGTTGTTATTGAGCCACAAGCATAACAAATATTAGTTGTTATATGTTGCCCATCTCTTTTGAATCCACTTTCATAGTATTCTTCAGCCTTTGAATGATCGTGCAGCACCAGCACCTGGAAACAAGTAGAAAATTGAAGCACTCTTAAGAAACCTAGATAGATTATTAATGTTATATATGAACAAAATTCTGCTCAATACAATATACATTGTACTAAGGTTCAATATTAACAAAATTCTGCTCACCTCGTACAAGTATCTTGCATAGTTTCTCAGCAGCAAAGGTTCTCCAGGATTTGTATCTAACATGGTTCTGAAATAGGCATGAGCAGCAAAGGTTCTCCAGGATTTGTATCTAACATGGTTCTGAAATAGGCATGTGCATTGCCTAGTCCAACTCCATGGTCAGAGCCAAGATCTCCAGCCATGAACATTGGCACAACTTTCTCAGACTCATGCAAGGGCCTCGCACCCTTTGGGCTGTAGAGTGTTGCCATCTGCATCCTTGCTTACTTACACCAATAAAACCTCCCATCTTGGTCTTTGAAGCATCCGGTTTCCCATCTTCCGTAAAACGAGGCATCCCCATTTGTCTTGTCTCTTTATGCTCTACATTTTTATGCCTCTTGCTCTCTGCATTTGTGGATTTTCTTCTTACGTATCACGAGCTAGTCCCAAATATCAACCTGGATATCCATTACAGATGGTGACAATCGTACAACACATTTGAACCATAGGATTCTGGACTAGCTTTATACCTTAAAGAACATAGCATACAATAAGATGGTAGATTTACCACCAAAACCGTATTCTTGCCATTTTCGTCCCCAGTTTCTAGGGCGGCTTTGAGTGCTCCATGCAAGACCTTCGAACACTTTGGAACCAATATGCTTACAGGCAAAATCATTCAAATGTTTGTGTTATCGACCGCTAAAAAATTAGATCCTAGTTGAAGATTACCTAGGAAATCGAGTCTCCGAGTAAGAGTCGATCTGAGAAAGGCGACAAACATCCGGTTTGCATATTGTTTGATAACGTCCAGGTCTTGTTGTCCAGAAGGAGTCCATATCCAATAAGGCCTTATTGCTTGAATAAAGGACCAGACCACCGGGCTCCATATTCCATAACCAAGCTATAACCGCCGACAGAGCTGTCTGTAGTGGAAGCCCAACTGGTTAAGTTCTTTGCCGGCTTCAAAACCCTGCCCACCATAAGCGTATCAGTCAGGTCGTCAAAGTTCTCCCAAATAGTATCATTAAATCGAGTCTGCAGAACCAAATTTCCCATATTTGTCACCAACAGAGTCTGCACACCCTAACCCTAACCGTGCCCTAATTCCGGCTGTCTCGAATTTCATGAGAAAAGGGCTTTCATTATAAGCCGTTGGATCTTTTTGGATTAAAAGAGGGCTTTCTTTGTAAGCCATATGATCTTAACCATTGAGGAGCATGAAACAAAAATTGCACAAATTGCATGCAAAAACTTGGTGCACTCTAGATATACTGATTAGTATGCCTCGTGCAATACGCCCATGAAATCATATGAAAACCATGCCAATTAAAAAGCGTATAAAATCACATAAAACCCCCCTGTTATAATGCTACATATTAAATACCAAAGTTATAAACAATATATGTGATAGTGTGTGTTGTTTAAAAAGTTCTAAGAATCGTTCTGTCAAAGTCTTTAATATGTGTCTTGTCCCTTTGGTTTCTTTTGAATAGCTTAATTCCATTGACTTAAGAATATTATTATAAGGGAACTTGCCATGTTAATAATACCTTGATCGATGCAATTTGAGTTGAGGTTTTGCTTGCAAGGCTACCTTACGAATGGATCTAGATTTTAAACATGGTGATAATATTTTAGGTAGTTGAAATATGGCTCACCATTGTGTTGCAATGATAAGTTAAAACCTGGGACATCCTAGCACTTTGACAGAATTTGTAACTATTCCTCGCACTAACTTTTCTTTGATTATGCCCGTCCATTTCTGGGGTAGAATGCATTATACAGCCCCCCCTCCCCTAAATGGCTGATATCTGGCCGTCGTTGAAATGGAGGGCTAAGATAGCGCCACGTAGAAGGGTGATAATGCATCTGTCCCCATTTCTGATTTTGCACTGCATCTAATGCAGTAAATAGTATAAATTATCTTTGTATTCCTTTATTTAATGTTTTGATTCTCCTTGCTCTGATCTCTCAAAGAGGCAAACATATTCCCTGAGAGAAATATTAAGTTCTTTATTGTAGCTTGTATTCTCATGAGAATTCTTTAGACATGAGAGGAAAAGGCTTGGCAAATGCAAAAAGGTAAAACTGTAAATTATGGAACTTCATTGTGTAAAAAATAAAAGCTAGAAGTACCTTTATAGTACAAAATTTTGGGGCATATGCACAATATTCTAACACAAAAATTGGTTTGCTGAAATGCACCAACTGAAGCTTCCATTAAATTGAAGTTGACTTTAGGTCAGCAATTGTTTACCTACAATTTAATTGCAATATCAGCATTAGTTGTTGCAAACAGCGACGTCCAACATCTTATAGTTGATCTACTATAGTAGATAACAACAATTAAGAGCAATTTCTAGTTAAGAGTAATTTGCAGTATTGAAAAGGTGACAAAATACTTACTGAGACACCTCGGCTATGGAAGTCTGAGGACACCATTACCTCTTGCTTGTTTGCCCCTAGAAAGTTCAGGAGTCTTAATGCTATGTTCACAAACAATGCTTTTTACATACCAATCTTAGCCCTGGAAAGCATAAAAAGTTTCAGACGAATCCAATGAAGCAAAAGGGTTACATTCATATAGTTGACTGCATAATCTATAAGAATTAAGTAATGAAACATGAAAGAATTCGAAAGCATGAAATTTAAATTTACCTTCCATGAAAGTAAGAAGAGCCAAAATACTTTCTGGAGACAATACTTGACGCAGCTCAAGTTGCCACATGTTCCAACTTTCATTCAGCTGCTAAGGAGCTGCAAAAACTATAAGCACAACTTCTTCTAGAATGTGCAGAATCGTTGAATTTATAAGAAACAGAATGAGAAAGAAAATGATGCGAGTTGCATGCAGGCAAAAACCAAAATATGTTTGCTTGGATATCGTGACAAACTGTGTCATGCTCTGAACTGCAGAAATGAGTCTATTAAAAGTCGATTCTGTATAATGTTAGCCTGAGATAATATCAGTCTTCAATATTTCCAACAGAACTACGCTACTATTTGGAGCAATGCGGGGCTCTTTGATCCCAAATAAAAGTGAAGATCGTTTGGTAAGAAACCGTGCAAAGATAGCCTTTCCTTAGCCATCAAATCCCTATCTTAGCTTCTTCCACAGAGACCGAGGTCATGCGAGCTCAAAGTTGCGGGAGCATTCCAGAACTCAGTGATCAGGGATAGGTCTTAGAGAAATTTTCGCATGTATAAAGTCATGGATCTGAGATTCGAAGCAGTTCCAGTAGATCGAAGGTAACAACTCCTTCCTTCATCCATGATAAACATCCATTATAATTGAAAGCTTTAACTCATCCATCCACTTTTGTTCCTCAATTGTATTCTCCAAAACTGTAACTTCGTGTCTGAGAGTCCTGATCTGCCTACCCATATCATTTACCTCATCTTCTAGCATGTCATTTAATACTTCAGTGTCCTTTTCAAGGGCATCGAGTTGATCCTGTACTATCTATCTTGTTAATTTGGGTTTTTCCGGTTTGGAGAAAAACTGTTTTGGAATTTTTTTAACGTTATTTTTCTAAGGTTTATGGGATTTTGGGTGCCGGAATAAATGCCCGACTTTCCAGAAATCGAAGAATTTTTTTCCGTTGTTATTTGCAAAACCTTCCTTCCTCATTCGATTCGATTACAGGTGGATGCATGCCACGATTGCTAAACTGAAGGTATATAGAATTATTTTATCTGATGATTTTGATCACACAGAAGAGCCCAGATTTAGTCTTTCTCAAGCTTGGCTATTGGTCGTATCATCTTAGCATAGAAGCAGGATGGCAGATTAATCATCCTCTTATTTTTCTGATTCTACAGAGGTATAGGAATCGGCCCAACTAAGGGTTCTTTTTGTAAGTCGATGCTCAACAAAATTGATTATGCATTTGTTGAGGTGGAGGTAATTGGAATGATGGAGACCTGTTTAACTTATTTTCTAGGCACGTATACCTTTGAGCAAGATATGCTTGCTCCAGCTATCAAATTTCAACTATGTATTTGTTTATAATAGGCAGATGCTTTTCTCATGATATTAGGCAAAGGGGTTTTATTGTGACATGTACAAAACTATTATTGTGGCATTTTCCTACATTGTACTTCGTTTTTTCCAGCATCGGTGGTGAATATGCATTCATATTTAGCTATTCTTTTGCAAGCGCAATTGTATGGCCATCTGTGATTTATACCTTCCTAATTTCTGCTACATCTCTGTTTCAGTAGCTAAGCACTGCCATGCGCAGTATGTTCAGTCTTCTACATTATATCATGGCTATTTTTCTGCATTATATCATGGTACTTTCTATGCTGGCCTTATTTTTTTGCATTATATCATGGTACTATTTGTTCTGGCCTTGCTGGTTACATTTGGAAGATATGATACCTGAAGCTGCAGATCAGAAGTCCAGGCAACTCACTGTATCTGTTCATTTTTTATATACATCAATAATTTACGCCTTTGATACAGTTATGTTTATGTTTGGCCTAGGTTTCTCCAGTGACTTTGCAGGTCATGCTAGCTACAAAAAGACATCTTAGGTCCCTAAGCATTTGCGGCAGGTGAATTTTTAAGCTTTTGATCTTCCATAAATTGGTTGCCAAAGAGCATGTATGCCCCATTGAGCTTGGAGCATACAAACATGTCTTATTCGGCAGCAATGATGGAAAGGTTTGACTTCTGATGGAGGCATGTCATCTGTTTCTTGGGTCGTTTTTAATGTTAGCTACGAAAAGCATCACGGTTCCGAAGCATTTGGGCAGGTGAATTCCCATAAATCATACCATTTGTTTTAATCATGTTCCTTCGTAGAAATTATTGTTGCTTTTTCCTACATCATACTCAGTTTTGTTGACTGTGAAGTTGAATATGCATTCATGTCTAGCCATTCTTTTGCAAGCGCAATTGTATGGCCATCTGTGGTTTATACCTTCTTAATTTCTGTTTCATCTCTGTTTCATTAGCTAAGCATTGGCATGCACAGTATGTTCAGTTTTCTGCATTATATCATGGTACGTTTCTGCATTATATCATGGTACTTTCTGTTCTGGCCTTGCTGGTTACATCTGAAAGATATCCAGGCAACTCATTGTATCTGATCATTTCTGATGTACATCAATATCTTGGCCTTGCTGGTTACATCTGAAAGATATCTAGGCAACTCATTGTATCTGATCATTTCTGATGTACATCAATATCTTATGCCTTTCATACAGTTATGTTTATGTTTGGCCTAGCTTGCTCCAGTGACTTAGTGACTTTGCAAGTCATGCTAGCTAGAAAAGGCATCTCAGGTTCCTTAGCATTTGAGGCAGGTGAATTATTAAGCTTTTGATCTTCCATAGTCATAGCAATTTTCGAAGAGCGAACGAGGATTGTCATCTGTTTCTTGGGCCATTTCTGATGCTAGCTACGAAAAGCATCACAAGTTCTGAAGCATTTGGGCAGGTGAAGCTTTAAGCTTTTGATTTCCTATAATCATACCATTTGTTTTAATCATGTTCCTCGGTAGGAAACATCTACTATACAAGCCAGTATTTTTTGGTACATAATAAAGTCTGGAGCTTTGTGTGTGCAATTGTTGGCTTTATCCCGTGAAGAAGACCCTGGTTTGCTGGAAGGTGCGTTTATTGGAAGGTACTTATAGGTCGTTTGCATTTCCATATCACCATCACTTCATATCTTTGCAACAAATTTCAGCTACATTTTGGCCATTTGTTTTAGCAAAAGCTTGCAATTTAGTGGACAATTTTAGACAATCCAAAGCTGATCTGCGTAGGTGCTTGGAGTAGGTTTTTGCACGATGGATACTACTAAGTCTGTTGGTCAATTTTGTACAATACCTGGATTGGACTGAATGCATGCTGATAGTTATGTACAATGATGATAGGTCCCATCATTTATTATACTCCATTTTGAGCATATGCATGTGTAATTGGCCACTTAGGAGGCATCTGTTACAATGCACTATAAGTTCTGCATGTGTGATTGCAGATTGAGGGGCTTCTACCACCATCGTCTGCTTTCCACTATAAGCTTTGCATGTGGGAGGATCTTCTGTCAGTTGAGACTATTTAAGTCTTTAGTAAACTTTTACCTTATGACATAGCATGCAATATACAAATGATTTAAGATAATCTTCTTTTGAATTCTGTAGCAATCATAGAACAGTCATAGAACACCCAAGAATTGTTTATCCCCCTCTTTCTGTGCCTTAGCTTTAAGTCCAAACCACAATGGTCTTTCAGGCACCCATTCTTATAAGTACAACAACTTTATTGATTGTTCTATAATAACTTCGGATTGTTGGAGATGTTATTGTAGAAAAAAATGTTTTTGTTAGCATCTGCTATTGTTTGTGGAGGTTCAGTTTACACTACAAGAGGATAGCCTTTTATCATCACTTTAATATCACTTAAAATCTCAAAAAGCACTAAGTGATATAAGTAATGGTATTCAAGGTCTAGTGATGCAACCTATGATACAAAGTATATATCATCTATAGCGTCATCAACATCGTCATAAATATGGTCAACAATTGTATCAGTACTAATTAATGACAATATATGTGTTACTACTACCGTCATGAATAATATCACCTATTGCATCAACTTTACCATCATTAATTATTCCAATGGTGCTAATGACAATACAAGTGTTATAGCTTATGCCAGTTATAGTATCATATATAGCTTCAGCTGTAGTATCACATATTGATAATATTATATCAGTGCTAACAAATGACGTTGTATGTGTTGCTAATAACATCATGGATAATATCACTGCTAACAAATGACGTTATATGTGTTGCTAATAGCATCATGGACAATATCACGACTCACGTCACTCTTAATATCAATAATTTTTATACATTTGATAATAATAATACAAGGAATAATTGTGCAAATAATTGAAAAGCAATAATGGTGCAAATATATCCAATTAATACTTATGGATTTAAGCCAATACTGTAATGTGTTTGAAAGATTCTAAGTGTGAACATTAGTAATGGACGTGAAATTATATAATGGCTAAAGGTTAATGTGAAGTTAGATTTCTTAATGGTGAATATCATGGATGGATGGGACTTTTAACCATTTGACTATGCATTTTACCATTCGAAATCCTTGTGTGTAATGCCACGTATATCGTATATTAATTCTAGGGTGTAAAACCTAGCAAAGATTGAACCAAGCATGGCGTTATGGTTTTAACTTGTGAAAGACCAGGATGTGTTGATGAAACTTGGATAAGATAAGTTAAGATAGAATTTTAACGTCCACGAGAAGCTCCGAGACTTATGGGACTAACGATACAAAAAAGGCAAAAGCTCAAACTAAACAAGGGCCAAGGCCCAAACGAAAACCTGGGGTCGAAGCCCCATCACAAGACAAACAATAAAATATAAAATTAACACACAAAACACAAGCCCAAGCAAAAATTATTGCATAAGTTTTGACCCTTGAACGTGTCTGCCAAGATGTAAGGCATCCTACTTGGCCTAGGCACAATAATTGCATTTGCTTCTAGTATCTATCCTTGATGGTTTTTTCTCACGCACTTTTGAAAAATAATTCGATGGCTTACTTAACTCACGTTCGGGACTTGGTATCATCCTACACAATTAATTTCATTTGCTTCTAGTATCCATCCTTGGGTGGTTTTTTCTCATGCACTTTTGGAAAATAATTCGAATGACTTGACTCACGTTTGGAACTTGGTTTTTCATTTGGATTTAATGGTGGACGATAATACCTTTGCTTTGCTTGGTATCGCAAAAATGGTTTTTTCTCATGCACTTTTGGAAAATAATTCGATGACTTGACTCACGTTTGGAACTTGGTTTTTCATTTGGATTTAATGTGGACTATAGTACCTTTGCTTTGCTTGGTATCGCAAAAATGGGCAATTGGAATTTAACATGGCAATATTACCTTGTCGTGTCTTTTGAGCAAAAAATTTACAGCTGTTTTAGGGTTCCGCTTTTGCAAAAAAAGAATGTTTGATGCTCATAGCTCTACCGGATAGCACAGATCCAGATCTTAACGTCATGATCTCGCTATCTCATGATGTTAATCCTGTGACACAGATGATCCCGCTGTCTATTTGCCAGAAATATCTCTAACGGATTAGCTGGACATGCATGCAAAAAGGTATGTTGCTTTTGTACTGCTCCTTTTGCTTAAATCTCCGCCGGAAAGTTAGATACCATTCTAAAGGTATTTTTGCCTGCAACAGCTTAGATGTGGTGGAAATAATTCAACAGGTAAATCCGTAACTTACGCTATTCTTGTTGTAGATGGGTGCTTGTAACTATATTATGGCCTTTAAACAGGTGCAAAAATTGATATCTCCACTAGAACATTCAATTCAATTCTGCAATATTTGGAAGGTGTTAGAAGATCCTGAATTTGGGCCAGGACATCCTTATCGGACCATCTTTGTCTCTTTCCAAGTAAAAACGGCTATTGATGGATTATTACCAGGTTTGGATTAACTTCTTATATTGCTATGCCATGTTCTGCCTAAGTATACATACCACTCACCTTTATAGATTTGCTGTTTTACAAGAAAATTGCTTGCATGCCATGTGGGATGAAATGAAATTTTCATGTAAAATTTCTTGGGCATGCAACCCTTGCACGAAGATAGCGGTTAATGCTTCGTGCATCTATGGCATTTGTGTCCAGCTGCAAATAGACGCTCCAATGCTCTGTCTGATTGTGAAGGTAGAAGAGCCATTATGCTAGGTAGGCCGCTTTTGGCTTAGTAAAATGAAAGCAGATAGATACAAGGTCTGTTGTTTGGCTCTGTGCTGACAGTGTGGTCCTTCTTTCTCATTATACCCTCAGTGTCTCAAGCAAGGCAGATATGGTTGTAGTCGAAATGGATTTATAAGCGACCAACAAAAGAAATATACAGATTTGAAGCAACATGATTAAGGTTTGAAAGTGATTTTTATTGTGAATCTGCTCATGAAATTTGTTATATGTTGTAAAGAGATATATATACATTGAAATTGGTAACTGAGATGCCCTTAGAATCGATTGTTATGAATGCATACACTTTTACAGGTTATTTGGGCATAGGCCAAAGTGACCTTTTGTCATTTCTAGCTTTTACTGGCTGATAGAATATCTTTTGCATATAATGATTTGATGCTGAACAGGTGCTGCTGCGTGTTGGGCCTGCTGTCAGATAGTGGCTTGAATCTGTTGCATGTTCCTTCTGCTTAGTTTTACGAATATGCTGCTCTTATAGATAGCTGCAGCATTGGTCTGTGACTACTGTACACGGGGATGCGTCTACTGCACAAGTTCTTGCGGTCAGTGTTTGTGGCCTCAAAACACTTTAGCAGGCTCCAGATTCAGCTAAAATATTGCTCTGGTAAAATATCAAAAATATTGATATGATTTATGCCTTTGTGCGTATGTTCCTGACTGATTCTTGGGCACCTGTGTAGCATGCCGAAATAAAGATGGTGCATCTATGGTACGTTCAATAGATCAAGGACCAAATTATCACGCTGGAAGTGCACATAAATTAGGTTTGTCTTGTGTACATTTAACTGATAATTACCAGATATGAATTTGTGGTAGACATGTGATGCTTGCTTATATGCTCCTGTTGGCCAGTTTATATACTGATGATAATGGTCATGCTAATCTGAATCTTAGGTTAGAGTCTAATAATATTAGAAATGCTAATCTAGGACAGATATTTATGTCCAAGGCCATGCACATGCACAGGTTAAATTCGTATGCTACAGCTCTAAAGTCATGGTGAAGTATGATTTTGTTGACCTTAATTGTCAGAAAAACAGTCGATTTTTTTGACACTGAATCGTCCGATAATATTCGTCAGTTAAAGCGTTAGCCAATAATCTGACGATTTTTTTGACAAAAACCCCCCATTCTCTTGTATACATTGTTATGCAGGGTGGCTGAGTTCTTTTTGTCCGCTGGTGCTGCCAATTTGGCAGGGGGTTCAAATCCCCAGGATTTGCAAAACTGGTGAACCATTATAAGTGGCCAAAAATGTGTGTGTGATTATATTTGATACTATGTGGTATTCACTCATAAGAATATGTGATATTATACCTGATGCAAAAAGTGATAAAATACTAACACCAATATGTGATATTATACCTGATGCAAAAAGTGATAAAATACTAACACCTGTGATAATATCTGCGGCATTCTCATTGACGTTACATATGATGGCAACCATGTTACAAAGAATGATGTTACAAAGAATGATGTTCATGTTGACATTATAAATGATACAAAGAATGATGTTCATGTTGACATTATAAATGATATCAAATGTAGCAATATAGGTGATGCTATACCTGACGTCATAGATGATGCTAAAAATGATATTGATGTAGCAATATAGATGATGCTAAAAATGATGATGTTGTATCACACCACAATGACAAAAAATATGATACTATAACTGTTGCTATTGATGATGTTATGCCTGACGATATACCTGATGTAGTTTCATCAACGGGTACCATCATTTATTGTGTCAGAGTTGAAAATTTTGAAATTGTGATTTTTAAGCCCATAAATGATGGAACTATTGACGTAGATTGCTTATTCTCTTGTAGTGTTTAAAACTACACTATTGTTGGAAAATGTATTCAGTTATACAAAATTCATTTAATGAGTGAAACTGGTTTTACAATAAGAAATGCTTTTAATTTATAGCATATCTTAGTCTTGGTCATGTGATTTTAACTAGGTTGCTAATTATTGGGCTATTAACAGACTTTGGAATTCATGTTAGACAGCTAAGCTCACGAACTCTGGCAGCCTCACCTCACAAAGGCAACTTGAATAGATTATTCATAGAGTAACCTTCTTGCTTAGCTAAAGTAAGAACTTTATGTGATTATGGCAACGAATGACACTCTTCACACATTTCTGGGCATCACCCTATTTGTGCTTCTGTTCATGAGTATTTAGCATTTGAAGAAGTTACTGATGTTATATTGAAGGCCAGAGTCCCTTTGCATTTCTTCTATTGCTTCTATAGTTTGTGTCGTTTTCTGATGTTCTTCAATGCTTGAAAGTTGAAAGCTTTGATTTTTGGATCTTGGACCTATTTGCCCACTTGGTAAAGCTGCACTTTCCACATTGCTCACATGGTTGCAATTGAGAAATTCACTATAAGATTCCAATTGTTCAAATATTGCAGGTATTGAATCCAATGACATTTTTTCATGTGCATAGACACTTATAGTTTGTTGGACAATTTAAATATTCTAATCCAGTGCAGTTTTCCCATGGGTGCTTTCCCATGTTGCATTCTTAATTGGTGCAATCTTGCAAAACATTGTGGCCAATACTCCATGTTCGTTTTTTTATCCAATATCCAAAAACAATTCTCAAAAGCAGGTTGAATGATAATTTCAGCTTGATGTGTGATAACCAATTATTAGAGGTGGTGATTGATAATTTCAGCTTGGTGTGTGATAATCAATTATTAGAGGTGGTGTCTGGACAATCTACTATTAGAGGCAAAAACATTTCTACGCTACTATTAGAGGCAAAAACATTTCTAAGTTTCATATAGGTGTATTTATATTTGTTATGCTTGCTCTAATTTCATTAGGAACGTTGAGAACTACCAAGGATAATATGAAGCTCTAGGTTATGCTTGCCCTAAATTCATGAAGAACATTGAGATTAGCAAGCACATTTTATATGAAGCTCTAGATGCACGATGACACGACCAAAGTTGCATGCATCTACCTCATAGTATTACAAATCTTTATCAAGCACACAACATACCAATCGATTCTCTCTTCCATCATTTTCTAGATTCACAAAGGCATTTTACAAATGTCTGCATAAATACCTATATAGAATTGTGTTTATCCCCAAAT